>MU006300.1:29552-718911 GCA_010093695.1 Plenodomus tracheiphilus IPT5
CCTTACACAACGCTACACATACGAGGCTTCGAGTACGGCAGACACACAGGAAGACAATGCAAGGAACCCAAACACAGGCAAATACGTCACTTCTAGAGACGAAATGTACATAGTCGTAGATAGAAGCCAGACACCGCCAGGCCTCTGGGGACAGATGGCTCTTTCGAGGGTGAAGTGGGGCGGTGCACATCCACGTCTGCACCGCGTCGGCTGTCTGCCACGCCTGGCTTCCGGGCATAGCTGCGGAAATAGCGGCTGAAACCGAGTAGGATCAAATCAATCAATCAATCAATCAATCAACCATGTCTTTACCTGTCGTTTCCTTCGTCTCAATAGGCTGAAACACTTCACTTCTAGCATATTTTGAAAATTGCCTCTCGTACACTCCTTAGATCTGAAAATCTCATGCAGCTTCAACACTTACTCAATTAGCTAGAAATGATTGACCACCACCGTGAAATGCTTGTAGTATTCTTTGTTCTTACTAATTATACGGTATCTTACATAGATCCTAGATCACATGCACATAGCTAGCGGTTATCCGGGTACAAGAGGGTGCGCATCTGCTTTCGAGATAACATTGGTCTGATGAGGGTGCAGTGTCTCCGTGCTGTCGATGCGTTACAACATCACAACGGAAACTTATCCTCAGTCTCATATAAAACGAACAAGATTAAATGAATGAAGGGTTCGAGTTGTGTGTACATGTGGCCTTCACTTACAACTTGTGTGTCTCGAGCAAGTGATGGTTCACTACGAGTGGTGATGCAGCGTCTGACCAATCAGCGCACGCTAGACTAATTAGTACCCCACCGGCTACCGCCACCGATGCCCGCAGAACGTGAAATATTCATTGCCAGAAAAACTATAAAACCGAAACTCCCACAAGCAGCACCAACTCAACCCCGATAAAATTGCAGGACTCCGAGAGACACCCCAAAATATCCACCAAGGATAAAAGAAAACGGGAACACGAGCGCAACAAGTCGCACACAAGATTGCACTGCAAACCAGCAATATGGCAACTTCTCCACCAGACAAGAAGCCCATCCACTCCCTCATCCTGGACACCGGCCCTCTAATCAAGAACACTGTCTCAATATCCACCATCATCAACGCTGCAGAGGAACTCTACACCACCCCCGCCATCCTCTCTGAAATTCGCGATGAAGCCACCCGGTCACGTGTCCAAACCACGCTTGTCCCATTCCTCAAGATTCGCAATCCCAGTCCGGCAAGTTACGAAGCAGTCATTGCTTTCAGTAAGAAGACTGGAGATTACTCTGTGCTGAGTCGACAGGACTTGGGGATCCTGGCGTTGGCGTATGAAGTGCACTGTGAAAGGAATGGTGGTAACTACGGGCTGAGGGAAGCGCCCAAGGGGCCGATTAAGAGGAGGGAGGGCGAGGAGGAGCCAGAGGAAGAGAAGGAGCCGAAAGAGAAGAAGAAGAGAAATAGGAAGAATAAGATGGGTGCGCAGCATGAGGAGGACGTGGCGGAGGTACCGGCGGAGGATGAGGGCTGGGAGCAGCCAAAGGGCAAGCGCGCGACTAAGGCCAAGGCTGCGAAACCTGTAAAGTTCAAGTATGAAGCTGCACAAGATCCGACAACTGCAGAGGGTGAAGCTCAGCAGGCTATTGATGAGGGCATCTTCGGTGAGATGGCCCCAGAGCAAGGCGGCGTAGCGGTCACTCCAGAGACCCTCAACGAGCAGGAATCAAGCGCAGAAGTCGTCACAGAGAAGCCAACCGACCCAGAGTCAGAGAATGCGGCATTTCCAAATGATACGCCAAAGGAATCTCACGCAGCAGATGCTCCTGCAGACCACCTAGCTGAGCAACTCCAAGAAACCACCATTTCCGAGCCCGCAGCCGACGAAGCACAGCCACCCACCACAGAGCCACAACAACCCGAAGATTCCTTTTCAGACCCCTCCTACGAAGAAGTTTACGACGCCACCGACTCCGACTCCGAACCCGACCACATCGCCACCGCCGAAGAAATCGCCGCACACAACACCGCCAACCCCCTCTCCCTCGCCCCCAAACCCTCTACCCTCCAACCCACCCCCCCACACACAGACGCCGACTCCGATTCCGACGGCGACTGGATCACGCCCTCGAACCTCCCCACGCACCAAGCCAAAGACGGCACCATCGCATCCTCCACCCGCACCTCCGCCGCAGAACAAACAGACGTAGCAACCATGACCATCGACTTCGCCATGCAAAACGTTCTTTTACAAATGAATCTCCACCTCCTCTCCACAAACCTCCAACGCATCAAAACCGTAAACACAAAAGTCCTCCGTTGCCAAGCTTGTTTCCTCATCTGCCACGACACCTCCAAATCCTTTTGTCCGCGCTGCGGTCAATCGACGCTTGCGCGCGTCAGTTGCAGCACCAATGCAAAGGGCGAGTTTAAAATCCATCTTAGTCGGAATTACCAGTTTAATAAGCGCGGGGATAGGTTTTCGGTGCCTAAACCGATTGCGGGGACGGCGAATGGGAAGTGGAGTGGTGTTGGGGGCGGGAAGGGGGGCTGGGGCAGGGATTTGATATTGGCGGAGGATCAGAAGGAGTTTCAGAGGAGGGTTGTGGAGGAGAAGAGGGAGAAGGCGAGGGATGGGATGGATGAGGATTATTTGCCGGGGTTGTTGACGGGGGAGAGGGGGAAGGGTGGGGGGAGGGTGAAGGTTGGGGCGGGGAGGAATGTTAATTCGAGGAAGAGGTAGAACGGAGACTTGTGGGAGGTTTCATGCTTTGATGAGGCGTTTCTATGGTGGCTTAGAAAAAGTTTAGTATGGTGTTGGGTATCATAGAATGAAATGCTAGTTTTAGTATGCTCGACCTTCTTTGCCCATGCCCCAGACAACGACGTTGCCATCCCCGCCGGCACTACACCATTCCCTTCTTGTGGTGCAGAACGCGACCGCACTCACAACATCCTTCTTGCCCTTTGCTTGCCCCTCGATTTTGTACCCGGCTCCCGCACCACCAAGTTCCCGCATCTCGTTATGCTTGAATCTATGCAAACACTCTCCGCCCAGAACGTCCCATACCACCACCGTCCCATCATCACTCCCACTAACCACCACACTATCATTCAATCCCAGGGTACTCCGAACTCTCAAATCCTGATTCACAAACGCCTTATCCTCATACCTCTTCAAGCACTCCCCATTCGTGCGATCCATGAGTCGTAAACTCGAGTCCAGACTACTAATCAGCACCTCGGTCCCCTTCTTACTAACACTCAGACTGGTGCACGGCGGCCCAATAACATCGACCTCGCACCTCCCCATCCGTATATCATAGCTGCGCACACGGCCATCCACACTAGCGGCAATGATATCCGAGTCATGTACTGCGACGTCGGTGATTGCGTCTTTGGCGTCGGAGAGTGTCATGATAGGTTTGTATGCGTTACTCTTGCTATCCCAGACCTTGACGCTTCCATCAAAACTCCCCGTTACTACAACGCTATCGCCCTCGCCGCCAAAGACACCGCGGTTCACGCGGCCGGCATGACCTGTCCAGCGTCGCACGGTTTGCGCGGTTTGCACGTCCCAGAGAAAAACGGTCTTGTCGCCGCCGGTGGAGACGAAGCGGTCGTTTGCGGTGTTGACGGAGATGGAGAGGACTTCGTAGCCGTGTGCTGTGTATTTTGTTACGAGGCCTGGCGCGTAGGTTGAGGAGGAGGAGTTGGGAGGGGCGACGGAGCTAGGAGGAGCTTTCTGGGGGTTGAAGAGGCGGATTGTGCGGTCGGCGGAGCCGGTTAGGATGTAGGTCTGCGAACCGGACGAGTAGGCGACGGCGTGGACGGGGCCGTTGTGGCCGGTGAGTTTGGCGATGGGCGTTGAAGGGAAGGCGGCCATGGTGTTTGATAGGATGGCTTGGGTTTTCGCCCGTGGTGAGCGTAGAAGGTGGTGGAGGTTGATTGTCGCAATCAAGTGGAGAGGAAAAGGTCAAGGCATTATCGAGTAAAGTGTAGGTATGCAGCGAAAGATGATGACTTCGCAGGCAGTATATGTTTTCGTCCAGAAGGCAACATTGATTATGATACTCCAACAAACTTGAGTGTCGGCTGTTAGAGTCTGACGCCCATTGCGACGATAGACTCTTAGAAGTCGCAATGGGCTTGTACCTGCCAAGGCCGAGGTGGGGCTGGGACTCCGGGCCAGCTTCGGGCAACTTTTTGGGGGACTGGATGGGCCTCTACCTTGACCACTGCGACGTCACAGCAACACACACTCAAACGCCTCAGGACAATCCACACACCCTGATTCATTGTCGCATACACCATCAGATCTCATTGCACTGCTTTTCATACTGCAATGGCCCTCCGTCACCTCAGTACCGCCCCCAAGGCCGACGACTTTACCCCACTGGAGGAGCATCAACAGCAGACCCCAAGCACCTTCTTCGGCGCGAAGCCTGTCCTATACGCAAAGCACTCCGGCCTCACGCTTTCTGCGCTGTCGTCCCAACTACAGCAAGATGCTGCCTTCTCCAAGTTCGGCAGTGAAAGCGACGGCGACAATGCGCTGATCAAGGATGTCGACATCTGGGTCAGCTCAGAGTACGTCTTCCCTCCTACCTATCTAGTCATGCTGATATACTGACTCCTATTCCAGAAACCTCGTCTTCTTTCAGTCCTCACCCACACCCACCGGTGTCTCAATACCATACCCCGCCATCGCTCTCCACGCAACCATGAAGTACAAGTCCACAGTAGAAGCGCTTTACATGAGCCTCTCCCTCAACGATACTGCGAACATAAACGAAGAGGACGATATCCAAGTACTCGAGCTCACCGTGCTACCACCTTCATACGACTTGATCCCAGAGACCGCATGCATCAAAGACATCTTTGGCGCAATGAACACCTGCGCAGACTTACATCCCGACCCCGACGGTAGCGAAGACGGAGACGATGACATTCTCGACGAATCTGCACCTGGTGCGACAGGCTGGATCACAGCGGATAACATGGACGAGTACATGGACGAGAACGGCAACTTCAGAGGCACAGTGCTGGGAGGCGAAGAGCTGGGTCCTGGTGCCGGGACTGTGCGTCAACGGGAAGACGGTGACGAGGACACGAATGGCACGAATGGCGTCGAGGGTCATGAAGAAAAGTATCATCGTACTGGCTAAGACTTGGGGAGCAAGAGCAAGAGGTCTGATGATTCGGGACGTGTCGTTCGAAGACGGCTACAAGCTGCAGTCACACTGCTAGGTGCTATGTTTTGTGCAAATTGCAAATGATGTACGTATATCTCCGTATCATCTCCATAACGAGCATCACCGTAGAATACTGTTGACCTCTCCTAGGTGAATTCAATCCCAGAGCCTTGACAAAAAGGTATCGCTTTCCACTGCATCCCGTGTTCCCTGCAGCAACAATCACTCGTGTCCCTTGTCACTCCCACAATGCCTGTTGAATCATATCGATATACAGAGCCGTACTCTAGACCTCAACCACCTGCTCAAACCCCAACAATCCGCTCATCTGTCCCACCCACACCCACACTCTTCTCATCCCATCCCACCTCCCTCCGATAAACCGGCAACGGCTCCCTTACCACTCCAACCTCCAAATTTTTATCCTCCACCTCCCGCTGCCGCCGTTGTATTCGTCCTTCATTCTGCATATCGCTGCCACACCCGCCCTGACGTGTGCCAATCTTTGCACTTCTCCTGACCCGCCGACTCCACAGCATACACACCAGTACGCATACCGCGAGTGTACCTATTACCACGCTGACGATTATGGCGGTGCGGAGACTTTCTCTAGAGGGCGTGGGTGTGTTGGTTGGGCGGGGCCGTGTGGTTGGCATTATGATGCGAAGTGAAGTGGAGTTATCGGTTTTGTGGTGTAAACTGGAGTGGATTGTAGAGTGCAAGAGGAAAAAGAGAGTTTGACAAGGGCTGGAGGAACTATACAAACAGCGCAAGCTGCCTGGAAACCCGCAATCTGCGCCGTGTGACAAGTAAACGTATCTATATCAATCGTTTTGTATGATGATGATTCCACACAATTTCTCGCGAGCCGAGCGAGATATGATGGAATCGCTTTTTCGTGTCTCGTGTCTTGTCAGGAATGCACACACACAAAGTCTCCCCTTTCAAAAGCAAGGGCGTGCGTGCGCCACACCACACCGTACCACATCCTTTTACTTTTACTTTTTCTCTTTCTTTGCTTTTTCCCCACAAAGAACCTCCTCCCCCCCCCCCCCCCCTCCTGCACACTTTTCACTCCTCATCCTTGACACCGTTTATGCATGATATGGATAAAGTAGCCTCAAGCTCAAGCTCAAGTCCGTGATCCAAAAATGTAAACCAGTTGGAGTCGATTGGAGCTTTGATGGCGGCTTACTATGCATACACCCACCATTACACGTCACTCATCTCGCAAGGCTGAAACAATGAGGAGACGAATCATGTTAGACTTTTCCCTTGTACGAGAGAGTTAGTTGTAGTTGTGCCACCAAATAAACCCAATAGACAGATGGGCGGAGGGGAGGGGGGAGACTACCGTGTATGTCGGTCCGTGTTTTTTTTTGAGGGGGGGCGGGCTCAAGTCGAGTTGAAGCATCGATATAACGTTCTGTGCAGGAAGAAGCATTGAAGTGGTGTGAGAAGAATTAAATGGAGCGAGGGACTGAGATTTAGATTTCTAGGGTCCAATACTGACGGATTATATATGTAGCGAGCGTGGTAAAGGAAACTTCGTAGATGCCGTACGTAGATAGCGTGGTGCAAAGAAGGACCAAGGGTCAATCCAAAGAAAACACACTTGCCTCCCTCAGAATTTGGAACAATTTAATCATTATCCACCACCACCCCTCTTCACCTCACCTCTCCCACACCACACAAACACCTCCCTACTTCTCCTCAACAACCACCCCAACCCCACCAATTAACCCCGCCCTCGCCTCCGCATCCTCACGACTAATAACCCGATGCGCACCACTCCAAATCCCAAAACTCCGCTTCACCGCCTTCCAACTCTCAATCGCGCTCACGTAGATAACCACGGCACCAAACGCAACACCCCACTCCCATGTAATACTCCCATGCTTGAACACCTTCTCGTTAATGACAGGAAGATAAACGATAGGGAACATGATGACTAGGCCCGCAATGACGGCGAAGAACAAGAACCGGTTTCGCCAGAGCGTTGGGAAGACGGAGAGGCCGTGCGGGGCTGTGGATGGGGTGTTGGGATACATGTTGAACAGGGAGCGGGAAAAGTGTTTTACTTCCCATGCTGTCACGAGGAGGAGGAGGGTGATGGTTGCATATGTTGTTGCTCTTGCGCGGAAGACGACGTCGCAGGTCGAGTTCCAACCTTCGTTGCAGCCGCTGCCTAGATCGCCGCCTCCCGGGCCGACGTAGGCGACAATGGCAAAACTCATGAGGCAGAGTGCGCCCATGAAGAAGCCGTAGATGAATTTGTCCGTGATGAGTTCCGTGGTGAAGACTCCCTTTTTGACGTCATGAGGGGGGCGGAACATGCTGTCTTCCTGGGATTCTTCGAGGCCGAGACCAATGGCGAGGAAGGAGGAGGTGATGAGGTTTACCCAGAGGATTTCTATGGGTGAGAGGGGAAACACAGAGTGTGAGTCGCGATCCTTGAAGGAGAGACCGATGAGGAGAAGGATGACCTGAGCGATATTGGATATGAGGAGATGCATGAGAAACTGTTGTGCTGTTAGTACATGGATGTTTTAGAAGGATTCAAGGAGTGGGTAATGTACCTTCTGGATGTTATCGAACAAGCGTCGACCTTCCTCGACAGCTTTCACAATCGAGGCAAAGTTGTCGTCAGTCAACACCATTTCAGCTGCATCTTTGGCAACATCGGATCCAGTCCCCATTGCCATACCCACATTGGCTTGCTTCAAGGCTGGCGAGTCGTTGACACCATCACCAGTCATGACGCAGAAGCGACCACGTCGGTGAAGCGCTTGCACCATCTTGACCTTGGTGGTAGGACTACATCTAGCGATAACAAGAGGAAGGACCTCCATGGCATCAATCTGAGCCTCACTCATTGCGTCAAAGTCACGAGCGACCATGACAGCAGAGGGAGCAGTGCGATCATCGATGATATCAACATCCTTGGCGATCGCTCTCGCGGTGCCAGGATGATCACCAGTGAGCATGTGGACCGTGATACCAGCAATCTTACATTCGCGAACGGCATCTTTGGTTTCCAGGCGAGGGGGATCGTAGATGGCGACGAGACCGATGTAGTTGAGGTTTATCTCGACTTGGTCTCGCTTGCTAACGTCAGTACCGGCAATGAGAGACTTGTGGGCGATGCAGAGAACGCGGAGACCTTCGTTGGCCATGCTTTCTGCCTGCTGGAGGATAGTGCTCCTTTCAGACCCAGTGACGTTGAGTACAGGGAGCATAAACTCAGTAGCGCCCTTGGTGTACACGTCCATGTTACCAGTCTGGTTGTCCTTGTAAACGACGGTCATCTTCTTGACAGTTGAGTCGAAGGAGAATTCGGTGGCGAGGTGGATGGGTAGAGTGCTCAGCAGTTCTTCCTTGCCCATGTTGAAACGGGAAGCGAGAACATGCAGGGCGATTTCGGTAGGTTCACCGTGTGCTTTCCATGGCCCAGTTAAGAGTCCTTCCATGATGGCAGTAGGTGGGCGAGACATGGACTCGATGGTAGAGGCATCGGTATCGCGGTCGTCGTCTTTGCGATCAAGACCAGATTTCTCGTTGGAGTAGTCGCTACTGTTGTCTAGGGCGGGGAGAACCTTGGAGTTGTTGCAGAGTGCGATAGTTCGGAGAAATCTAGCAGCAGCGCCATTGGGCCTGTGCTGATTCAGGTCCAGACGCTCACCGTTCAGTGAGACCATACCACTCAGGGGATTGTAAGGGTCAGTAATGGCATCGATGGTAAAGGTACCGGCGCCGGGTACAAGCGCCTTCTTCGTGACCATGCGGCCTTGCGTGAGTGTACCGGTCTTGTCGGAGCAGATATTGGTGACACCGCCCACAGCCTCGATGGCTGACTGGACCCTAGTGATGACATTCGCCTTGGCCATAGCCTTTCCACCCACCGCGATGGTGATGGTGAGCACCGCAATGAGCGATTCCGGAATGACAGCCACAGCGACACAGATGCCGTAGATGAGTACTTCGCCACCAACTTCCCATTTACTTGCGGAGAAGACAATGATAGCAAGTAGGATAGCGAGACCAAAAAGCAGAAGAGCAAACTTGCTCAGTGTGATTTGCAGTGGTGTGCCTACAAGACCAAGGATAGTCTTGAGACCACTGACGAACCTCTGGCCCATTCGCACGAAAAAGTTCTGAGACTGAGCCTTGCTGTCTTTCTTTTGGCGAAGCATGGCTGCAATCTTTCCGACTTCAGTGTTCATGGCAGTGGCGACTACAATACCGCGGCATCGTCCAGAAGTCATCTCACTGCCAGAGAAAGCGAGGTTTGTCTGGTCACCAGTGGCGATATCAACATCGTCGAATGTCTTCAGGGGGGTCTTTTCGACAGGTGCAGATTCGCCGGTAAGAAAGGCTTCGTTGGTGAATGCGTTGACACCGTCGATGAGACGGATATCAGCAGGGACAATGCTGCCCACAGACAGCTGAACAATGTCACCAGGTACAAGATCAATCGCCTTGACCTTGATGTCCATTGTGCCATCACGAGTAACGGTTGCCTCGGGAGCTGTGAGCTTCTTGAGAGATTCAATGGTCTTCTCAGCTCGATAGTCTTGCCAGAAGCCAACCACGATGTTCAGACAAATGACTGCAGTGATGACACCGCCTTCGATGTAGTCGTCTATGCCAAAGCTTATGGCCATGACAATGATGAGAACGAAGGTGAGACTGTTGGACACTTGTCTTAACAGAATTTTCCACATGGATAGCCCTTCAGCTCCTTTAACCTTGTTAGGCCCATAGAGCCGAAGGCGAGATTCCGCTTCAGCATAACTGAGTCCATGGCTACAGGAGGGAGTCAGCACACCACACTAATGACAAGGCACTGAAAATCCTACTTGATGTCCACGCGCAATTCCTCTGCAACCTCTTGGAAGGAGAGCGTGTGCGGAGCGTGGAGGGTCGGTGGCGCGTCGCCATCGCCTAGTGTAGGCTGGAGTTGCCTCTTGCTTGGGGTAATACGTGGCTCATGTAAACCACATATAGGAGGCTCTTCAGCTTGAGGAGAAGATTCCTCAACGGCAGGCAGGACGGTTTCACCCATTCAATAATATGTGATAACACTTGGAGTGTTTTGGTTGTAGAGAGGGAATGGAGGCACACGCGGGGGAGCAGTTATAGGCGATTCATCACACCGGGGTTTGGCGCGGGGTCACGCACGCTAACGAGCGACGTGGGTCCTCCAAGCATGGAGTGGCTTGGGTCTCCCTCATCATACACGCCTCATTGTTCCTTTCAACGGGCACTGCATGTTGCTTGCGCATCCAGACAGCCATGTCCACGTTGCTGGGGCCGTCGACTGTGATAACAACGTGGTCACCGAGGAGCCAGATCGCAGTGCCGCCAGGTGGTGAGATTCAGCGAAGCTGTGGCTTACCCGACTGCTCATGGACAGAACGATAAGGATCTTGGCTGACGGTACCAAGAAACTCCGTTGCCGTTTCCCGGATTGCTCGACGATGTGGTTGCACACAGCCACGATGCCGAGATGGCTCGGCTGTTGGCATTAGCCATGCCAGCGTCTTGTTCGCACGGCGCGGTCTGCGAGCCTGTTGCTTGCCTTCTGCAAAGAGCAGCTTGATACGTCGGCCCCACGCCGCGGACAGGCTAATCATGCATCGTGAGGAGCAGGCCGATGCGCAGGGCTCTGCCAGTGGTTCACTGTGTCTGCGTAAGCAAGAATAGCGGATCGAATGGGATGATGATTACTGCTTCGACGCAACAACGTCGGCAAAAGGCTGCGCCGCTGCGCCAATGGGTGCTCAACCTGACCACGATTACATACGTGTCCGTCTTGGAGCGGAGGCATGCAGTAGTGGGAGCAAGCACGCGTGCTTGGAGCTGTAGATAATCCGGGGCATGCGACAAGGCGGGCATAGAAATGCGACCGATGCGTGGGTTGCGTGATGCACCCTGGGGGTTCGTGAGGCGGGGTGAAGCCTCAAGCCCTGTCTCCAAGCAAATTCCAAGAAAGACGCCAATAACACGTGGAGTGAGTCAAATGATGGACGGTCTTCAGATGTCGTTGAAATTGAGTCTCACTATGGACCCGAAAGAGCCGCAAGACGTGGAGACCTGGCCCCGGCGTTGCTTTCTGGCGGCAGGTGGGGGGTGGCAGTCGTGGACATTGCACCCTGTCGCAACACCAACAAATGCTCATGCTCATACACCACCTAGTTTGGGCATTACCCCATCATTCGGCTATCCTCTTCGGTTGCGAAGAAGGGATCTCCAGGTGGAGTTGGTGTGGACACTCGGAAGACACGGCAGCAGAGCTGCATCATTAGGCGAGAGGTGTGAAGAGGATCGGTATCCTCCCACAAAAGGCACAGAAGGAGTGAGCTTTTATTTGCGACAACTAAGCGCGGTAAATCAAGACCTCAAACGCCAATTAACCGTGTCCATGCAGTTTCATAAGATTCGTAAGACACCTCAGCCACACCCATCCTAAATCTCTCGTAACGACTCAGCCTCCGATTGACTCGACGATGACGATCGGCGAGGCGCCAACTGACTATCCGCCTCAGCCAACGCGGCTTGTAACGAGAACCCAAACGTCGCCGCGAGGTACTGCGCGTAGCGTAGACGATACGCTGCGGCAGGATCCTCTTTTGGCTTGTGTAGCTCCCGTTTTGACGAAGCGCCTGTTTATAAGATTAGACTGAAAGCTTTGTTATGGTTGATCAAATATACCCGATGCGGGATGGAGAACTATTGATGGCGTAGGCGATGCGGGCGACAAAGTAGGAGAAGCAGAAGGCGACGAGGCGGCGGATGAGTGGAATGGAAGAGCAGGCATGATGTCTGAAGCGTAGGTGGTAATGCTGATTGATAGTAGTTCGTGGTTTGTATGATGGTAGTTCTCTAGCGTCGATCCCGTTGTGCTATGAGTTAGATTGAACTCAAGATGGCGAGGCTTGGATGATGATGTTTTGCTTCATCGAGAGTGGGCAGCAGCGATCTCTTTATACACCGACGAGCAACGGTCCCGCAAGTCCGCTCGATCAAAGGCCTCACCGCACAATCAGAAACAGCACGAATGGCGCCGTCACGATAAGTCTGACACAGGGCGCGCCGATGCATGCATCTCGATCAGCCCCATAACTGCAACGTAATTGGCGGTATCGAATTCTTAGTATGGAACCTGATCCAGCCGGTATAGACTTGCGCCATTTTTACACCTTGCCCCTGAGCACCTTGCGGCTTTACCCCAGACTTCAAACGAGGCTTTTCATTCGTGCTTGCCCAATTTGGCGGTGTGATGAAGGCCTACGACCAGACTCGTTTGGGGTCTACGCATGTGCATTCCCGGTTCCCGCATATATCGCAATTGCCAGATCGAAGTCTCAGTACCCGATGGCACACACGGGCTGATGTGTGACGCTGGTAGTTGGACAGAGTTGGACACAAGTGGCACCTCATGACACGGTCGCCGAGCGTCGTTACATCAGCCGGCTCCTCAGCTTTCGCCACTTTACAAGGGCCTTTGCACAATGGCCGCCGTCGCTGAAGACGAATGACACCAACCAGATTTCGCTATCCGCGCTGAGGATGACGATGGCGTCGGTGGTATCCTTGTTGAAGTGGGTATCCGTGCCCCATCGCGAACAATGCCGCCGCGCCACGCTTCTAGAACTCGCGTTTTTTTACCTTTGTGCGTGCAATATGCAGACGTGTTCGACTCTTGGACACAGCTCAGGTTACCGTAGCTTCGTGGACAAGCTGTCAGCCTGTTGATCTTGTGTTAGAACCACGTTGCTGGCACCAGCCTCACGAGACGTTTCGCATGTTCTACAACAATCATGCATGACCCACAAGTGGCATGCAAGGAAATGGGGAGAACCTTTTCTAGACTGCTCGATCTGCAACTAAGTGCAACGCTTCCGCCGGCTGAACCGCACGAAGCCGAGGCCAATGATACCCACCCACAAGCACAGAAACAGAAACAGAAACAAACCCAAATCCTCTGTATCCGTGCATTCCGCTGCATGCGGCCTTTCTCCCAACGTCACGGACCCACCCCATCTCCACCGACAATTGCATTCAATACCTGCAATTCCCCGATCTCTGCGATGTCCAAAGGACGTCGCCGAAGCCTTTTTTGCATGATGGCATTGCATTTCTACCAAGGTGGTCCAGAACCCCCCAATTACGTACAAAAGCGGTTGGCCACCACTGCAGAGAACGTCACGATGGCAAAGGACACGGCGTTCCAACCTCCCCAGCTCCCGCTCCACAGGACGCCTCATGTCATGGGGACGGGCGGCGATCAAGGAGGGGCGCACCCACTAAGCGGGCCTTAACACCACTCTGCGGGGCCGTAAACTATTGTAAAATTCGGCTTCCGGCTCTGTTCCCCCTCATGCGTGCGGCCCAGGTACAGTGTCCGCGGCAACAGCACCTTGCTGTTTATTTTGGTTGGAGTCTTGGAAGCATCGTGAGGTTTTGGCTTGTGCCTACTACTAGGCTGACGATTTTCAGGTATCTGGCCTCCTGCACTTGTGTGTGCGCTTGTGGCGATCGGGGGTTCCGAGTATTCCTTTCCTTTCTCTCGTGTAGACGGAGCATCTGCCACATGCAAGGAGCCTTGATGACCTCCACAGCTCGTGCAATCTTTGCCCTGGGGGCTGGTCCACTCTGACCGACGCCTCATACGCCTTGCTGATACGGTTCAACAACAGCCCTTTTCTCTAAACCGAGTCTGAGCCACAATTTGAGACATAATCTGTATGCAACACCACGCGAAAATCCTGCTGTGGATCCATGGCAACTCTAAACCAACGTCGATCAGAAGCCTTCTCTAGCTTGAGTACATTGCTTGACCGATCACGAGAATTGCGAAAGCCCTTTCGCAATATTGGGTTGAATATTTTAGACTTGCAGATATTCACCGCTTCGATGCGCCCTTGTCTCTTTTACGGTAGCATCGGTCCGCCTTGCATGAGTGCACGACTCGACATCAACATCGTCATGCATGGAGGCCTGACGACGTATTGACTATCGTGGCCCTAATCATTCGCAGATTATAGGGACGTGCAAGAGCGTGAGGAGACTGATTCGTAGAGCTGAGTGCTGGTCTTTCGGTCTGTACCGATTCAACAATCCGTGCTGATCCTGAGACCTATTGTACCACACGTGTTCTGCATGCCAGATCTATTCGCCTGAGAAGACGGGTTTTTTGAGCAAAGCCTGCAATATCTCGAGTTCGGCCTGTGAGGATGGCACGGTCGCGATAAGTCTGTGCGACTTTGCGCGATACCTACCAAGGCGCCGAAAGACAACTCGAGTCACAAAGTCCCTGTTCCTTGCGACAAATGAACCACAGCCCCTATGGTAGAAGCCCCTACAAGTGCTCGCCAAAGCTCCAATCCTCTCGTGCCATCAGCCACCTCTTCTCTGCCTTACTCGTTCCATTGACGTTACCCGTCGGTCCAAGACTAGGAGGTACATCTTCCGGTCTCGTACCCCAACTGCTTTCCTTTGGACCCAGCGTCAACTCCAACACCCCACCTTCCATGAAGAAACTGTGCTGTAGCCAATTACGAGTATACGGCGCTCCATTCAGTGTTGCAGACTGAATGTAGATATTTTTATGCCGTGGGTCGAAGTTGACATTTCGTATCGTCGCCGTGTTGCCAGTCTGCCCACTCTTTATCGAGATACTCTTAAAGAATGGGGGGATGATGAAATATACATCTTGCCCCGCATTTGGGAAGAAACCCATCATAACCAGCGCTTCGAAAGAGCCCATTGCGCCGCTGTCGTCGTTACCTGGGATACCTCCTACCGTATCGTTGAAGAGCGAGGGAATGTACTGATGCGCGCGCTCTGCTGACAGCGCTGGACGACCAACGTAGTGGTACAAGAAGAGCTTGAGGAAAGCCTGTTCGTCGCCCACATAGAGGATGCCAGATTCGTGCAGCCAGTTCAACCGCTCGGTGAATCTTTCTTTGCCACCCAGTGTAGTGATCAGCGACGCCATATCTCCTGGAACGAAGAACGTGTATAGCCAAACGGGGCCCTCGTAGGTCTCGCCCCCTGTTGGGTTCAAATAGCAGCCTGTGAAGTTCATCAATGGGGAACAATAGATCGGGTCTTGGTAGCCCCATGAGCCGTTCATGTAGCGCGGCTGCAGGAACCCTTCAAATCCGCTGTCAACCCCATTGTAATAGCTCCTCTGATCGGGCTTGAACATGTTCTTCCAGTGACCAGAGCGAGCTAGATACTTTTGGGCATCGTCTAGATGGCCCAAGTCGCGGGCCAATGTGGAGATGACGAAGTCGTTGTATGCGTATTCCACGGTGCGTGAAATGGAACGGGTTTCCGTGCCAATACCGTCGACGTCGAGGTTCTCGGTAGGAATGTATCCGAGGGTTTTCCACGATGCGAGTCCGCCGCGGCCTTCGACGTCCCAGTTTGGTGGCTCGACTTCGGCGTCTTTGACGAGAGCTTCGTACGCCAGATTCCAATCAATGCCCGCACTGATGTTCTTGAGATATGCATCTACAATTACGATGTCTGCGTTCGAGCCACCTTGCGTATTACCTGCGGGTAGCTCGTTAGCATGTTCTCAGTGGCCACAGTTTCTAGGCTGTCGTAAGCCTTGTAGTGTACCTTTACAGAAACTCATACGACAGTCCGGTAGCCATCCTTGATGCTGATATATATCCAACAGGCTCCTCACCATTAGCGTCTGGCTATGCGGGTCTAGCAGCGTGATCAATGGATGAATGCTCCTGAACGAGTCCCAGATGCAGTAGAAAGAGTCATAGTAAGGTTCTCCAGAGTTCCAGAACGGATTCTCACCAGTATAATCCTGCGGACTTATCATTGACCGGTACACCCCGCTCCAAAACGCCTTCAGAAACACATCGCTAACACCACCGTCCTCTATGGTGATGACGTCGAGTTTGGCACGCCAGGCCGCCTCCGCAGCAGCAACACGCGAATCAAAAGCTCGATTTGGTACCTCGCGCTCCGCATTTGCACAAGCTTGCTCCGCGCTGATAAAACTCATGCCTACTCTTGCCAAGATTTGATTATCCTCCGTTGGTTTCTCGAATTGTACCCATCCACCTGCAGGACGTGCGCTGGGTGTTTGCCTATCATCACCTGGTTTGATATTCAGGCTTGTCGCATAAGACGCTCTCGAGTTGGCCCATACACCCGCAGTCTTGACTTTGGCGCCATCAAAGTCTAGGCAAAAGTACGATTGATACGTTCCGATTCCAAATGATGGAGAGAAGATACCCGTGCCTGTTATCCGTCCCGTTTCGGATGAGACGGTGATGTTGCCCTCGCTTCTTGATTGCGGTAGATCGGTCAGCTCCACGAGAATGTGCGGGTTAAGCGTCGTGTTTCTCATCCTAGGCCTCTCAGGAAATGTGAACCGGTACAAAGCAGTGTGATTCGTAACTGTCATCTCCGTCCTGATTCCACTTCCTAGAGTGATGTCAAAGTACCCTGGCTTTGCGTGTACACTTCCTGGCACACGAGCCGCTGCTCGCTCATATATTGGATAAGAGCACGCGTTTGTATCATCGTTTGGACATCCTGCTTGCGCAAAGATTGGGAAGTTGCCTAATGACGGAGAGCCACCGGTGCCCGAATCGTGCATGTGAGAGAAACCGTAGATTGGAGTATCGGAGGAGGAGAAACCGCCTTGATTCTCGCCAATCACGTCTGGTCCGGCTTTTGCCATTCCTGGAGGGATCGTCAGAAGAAATGAATCGTTGTTTTTTGCGCCCTTGGACTCACCGAAAGGGAGTGTGGCACCTGGAAATACATGTCCTACAGTTGTGAGTTGGAGCGCTACTCGAGAATTGGAGAACGATGCTGACCTCCATTAATCGTTCCAATCAGTGGATCTACATAGTCAAAACCTGACTTTTGTTGCGCGCATGCCACGGATATCCATGATGCTAATGTGAGGATGTGCATGCTCAATGAACGCGGTATGCTGCGCACTTGAAACTGTGTTGAAAGGAAGCCTGAAGCACTTAAGTTTCCATCGAAGGGATACTCGATGACAGAGTGCATTCACGGCAACTTCCCCGCAATGTCTATTTAACCTTCATTCCTATATCACCGTTTGAACGGAGCCGGCCGAGTTAGAGCCGGCTGGGCAGTATCGCTGTGGTGTAACATCGCAGCACCCACATGCTGTGCAAGAACTACAGATTTCAGGACAGGCAGGTTGTAGGCTTAGAGCAGCTCGTATGCACTGTTTGTCATGGTGGTGGATGGCGGTAGCTCAAGTCGCTGTCACCTGCCGAGCATGTGCTAGCGCCACCTGGGAATGAACGCAACATGTTCATTCTGTTGTCCTTGATGGCCTCTCGTGATATACTTCCTAGGGCCTGATGTAACAACGCATCTACGGGGGGCTGCGGGGTGCATTAACTAGCGGCGGCTATCGTTTTGCGGTGCTGATCAGTGGGATATCCGGAATGACCTCATGGTGCACGACGGAAACCGTACCTATGGTAGTCTCCAGCACAAGTCGAATAGGTAGTAGAGGCCTCACGAGTGATCTTAGGATATTGGACTTGGTGGAAAGAAGTTGTGTGATGATGTGAAGATCAAAGGAGGTGTTGCTCGCGACCCGATGTTGCTTCGAGTGAGCGGCCGTGATGGAAGGTTCCTACCCCAGGTTACACTCTTGATCATTG
The DNA here is from genome assembly GCA_010093695.1 of Plenodomus tracheiphilus IPT5. Taxonomy (NCBI): domain Eukaryota; kingdom Fungi; phylum Ascomycota; class Dothideomycetes; order Pleosporales; family Leptosphaeriaceae; genus Plenodomus; species Plenodomus tracheiphilus. The sequence goes on from MU006300.1 coordinate 47,431, forward strand.
CCGCGTCGACACTCACTAATACCCACTATATTGATCAGTCTATCTAATACCGCCTGGGCCGCCCAACTTGATCCCTCGTGTTGCCTTTACTCCAGCGCGTCACTGGAATTGAAGACCTCGATGTGGGGCTGGGAGGCATACCGGTAAGCCACATTCGGCTTAGCGACTCTGCCCCAGGGAAGAACTCCTGGCTACATCTTCCAGGCTCCTTCTACTACACAACATCAGGAGCTCTGCTTCACCAGATCGAGCGTTGTCTTATCTGTTAATGCGTCTACAGCATTTACTCAGTCTGACTGCTGTCCACCCATTGTACATCGTGTTGGCATTGGAATTGTCTGCTATCGTACCAAACTTGCCTGCGCAGCCAAGTTTCGACGTCCCAAAGTACCGACTGATAAATCAATTGCCTAGACGTGCTAGTATACCAAGGCTCCTACCGCTAACATATGAGGAGGACAGAGCGGAAAGAGTTCGACGACTTTCCTTGTGTCTCCGTTGCGGACTTGACTATGTCATCTTACCCCACCCGAATCATGTGCATATCTTCTGCACATTCGCCTTCAATTCTAGTAAGAGTTACAGCAGTCTCAAAAAGATGGGGACGCGCAGATGGCCCTTGATTATAAGTTTCAAGATCACATACGCCCGCCTTGATGTCGTTTCGCGGTTCGTAGGGTGATCTACCAACGACAAAGCTTCATATTTGGACGTCAATACTTTCCTGGGCAATGTGAATTTGATCTTCCTCCAAAGACATGCTCACTTCCAAACCTCTGCTTTGGAAAAACGACTCCTGCTTTCATAGCACCGAAGTGTCTCGTTCGATATAATCTCAACAAGTTGTAAAAGCTTCATGATGGAATAGTGACTATATGATCGTCATATAGGAAACCAGAATGCAGTGGGTACCAGTGGCATAGGCACGCCGTCTGTCGTTCCACGTCAGCGACCTTGCCACCCGGATGTAGACCTTGGCTATCCCTACACCGCTTGGGGCACATTGACGATACCATGCACTGCTGTCTGACCTTACACATCTTCGAAACCCTCTCCCCACAGATTAGAAGAGTTCGGTTGCTTCGGAATAAACATGACAAATCTCTGCTTGAGGCTTCATACCACGCGTTCGTGAGGAGCTCCACGACTGGTTGCAGGACCAACCGACACTGACCGTACGCATGACCTTCTTGGATCACAGTGGGAAGAGAAAAACTTGGAGCGACAGTCTGATATTAACGTGACTCTATGGTGCGTTAGGGTCTTCCGAGAAAGAGCCATGTGATTCCTGCAAAGCAGATCAGTCAACTCATCCAACTGAACTGCAAGCAGGGGTGTTGGCAATTCTTGTCAAAGGTATTACCATCATCGTCATCTCGATACCGAAATCGGAGACCGGCAATTCACCCAACTATCATTCAAGGGTACAAACTTATTGATGGTATGTACGACTATACTTCTACCAAGCGCAACTTTCCAATGTGAAATTGAGACGTTTTTTCGTGGAGGATCGATGGTCAAATCAAGCGTTAGAGATCTCATAAAGTGCCCATTGTTTCGTTATATCTACAGTTCGGAGATTCGCCAGGAACTCCCAATAGACAGTTTCCTCGCCCATCAAATCTTCGAATGAGTGGAGCCGTTGTACTCCGCGGGGTTCAGGTTACGTGACAAGCAGAGAGAGGAGCTCGTGCTTGACAAGAATGGCTGGAAACGCAAGCCGATCGACCACGGAATTGGTATAGTCTTCAGATTTACATCCACCTTTTTCTATGAGATCATGTGCCGACTGAGGGCTGAATTGTTTGTACAACATTTTGTATAATCCTTAGTTCCATCACCATCTTGTGTATGGTGTCCTTCGGTACGATTGTCGGCACTCGCAATTCTCAACATAACCAGTGAGGATAATACCTGAAGTACGAGTCTAGCAAGCTTAATCAAGCCCATTAACTGAACGGCCCGCTGGAAGAGGGCGATCAAGGTCCCGGGGAAACGATTCAGTTACGTGAAATACGGACCATTCGCCCATCGTAGCAGAGGAAGCCGAAGCCAAACCACCGCCTGCAGACCACGAGGTAGTCGACGATCAAATACGCATGCTTGCAACACATGGGCTTAAGAACCACAATCAGACCCCTGCTCGTGCCTAGAGTTCCTACCCTGCTATCTTGGAGCTGTCAAACTTTCCATCCGTCCACATACCCGGTCCAGCTCATGGCCCTAGGCACTGGCCCTGACCTGGTGTGCCATTGAGTTGGAAAGAAAACGATTTCAATATTAAGCAGCTAGAGTCGGACCATATCAGATTCCCACTATCGGATCCAATGTGGAGTGCGGCCGCATGCAGTGCTTTCTCGGACATTAATAAGCGCGATGTGCAAGGTCAAGAGCGGTGGGGAGATGTTGGTTGTACATCGCCAGCCGCGCGAACCTTACAAAATCGCGTGATAACCGCGCTACCTGTCCGATCTTAGCTAGACTAACGGGCGGAATGGCTCGTTCCACCTCCTTCCGTGAAAGTCTACAATGCCACGGACCTAATCAGACATGGGCCGCCATCGAGGAAGTAAAAATCATGTCTATATCTGGTTCTTTAACTCAGTAACTGAGCCACACTGACCAATGAAAAGCGTCCACATCTCACTCAGGCTTGCGAGGTCCAGCCGTACACTAACCTTTCTTCACCGCAAAAACAAGGATATCACACGGTTCGGGCCGAAAGACTGACACGATCCTTTCGTATGATCTGAGTCTGCTTTTGTGGGTTCTCTTCATTCTCGCGGCAAAACTTCCGTTGATTCTTATTCGAGCCCAGTTATGTCGCGATTGGTCTGGCCTTTGCAATTCCCCGCGAATCAATATGGAGAGCGCGGCAGATTTTCGAGTCTGCGTCAGCAAGTCGTCGAACTATTCAAAGGTACCATGTAGTTGCGCTGGCCATACATGCAACTAAAGTGGAATTGTATCAAATCCTAGTCGGTGAGTTACCACGTTAGCTTAGAATGTGGCGTTTGCTCGCTGCGGGTCTTGCTTGGAAGCCTTCGACATCGCACACTTGAATTGAACCGTTGAATTCTCCTCCTATAACAAGGAGTAGATTGGCCACTTTGACCCAGCATACGCACCGTCCTTTTAGGAACAAAAGTCCAACCTGAGAGGAAGTATGGCTCGAGACCACAGCATTGTCAATATATCGCTTCCGGGAGGCAATGTCATTACCACCAGCCCGGTTACTCACAGAACTAGTACACCATTGTCTCCACATGTTCTGGTGATTGGTGGGGGCGTTACAGGCTTGGTAACTTCTTGGGTTCTACTGGATCGTGGATATCGCGTCACCATCTTATCGAAGGCATGGGCCAACAAAAGCGCGTCCAGTCGATTGACCTCACAGATTGCAGGTGCTCTATGGGAGTACCCTCCTGCTGTCTGTGGTTCGCACACCGATGAAGTCTCGTTAAGAAGGTCGAAAGAATGGGCGATGGACTCATATCACGCGTGGCAGGCTTTGGCACGCTCTGATATTGCTAAAGAGGTGGGAGTTAAGATGGTACGGTCCGCATTCTTCTTTGCGACGAGTGTCAAGGATGATGAGAAGCAAATGGAAAAGATGCTTGAAATCCAGGGATCAGGGGTGCAAGGTTTCCAGCACAGTCCCTCAATCATCAGTGAGATGGGCGTCGACCCAAAATGCGGTGCCGCCGATGCGTATGAGCTGCTTGCTCCAGCCATAGACTCAGATCAAGCCATGCACTGGTTGATGGACCTTGTGCAATCTAAAGGTGCTCGCCTAGTGACGGAAGAACTCCACGATGACCTTGTCCTACTCGAGCAATCCCTTCGCGCACGTTTCCGAGCCGACGCTATAGTAAACTGCACCGGCCTCGCCAGCCTCACTTTAGCAAATGACTCGAAGTGTTACCCGCTCCGAGGAGGCTTACTCCGATACATCAACGACGGCTCCAAAGTCCCCAAGATTGAGCATGCGCTATCAATCAGTGCAGACGCAAATGCGGCGGGCGAAATAGTTTTCATCGTACCGCGCAACGATAATACCCTGGTGGTGGGTGGTTACGCGCAACCCGACGAATACGAACTTAATAAGAACTCGAAATCATCAACTGTACAACGTATGCGGGAACGAGCGGTCGAATTTTTGCCAGAGCTTCGCAAGATGGAGCTTGACCCTGTATACCCGTTTGCACAAGGCCTAAGGCCAGCCAGGAAAGGCAATGTGAGATTGGAAAGAGAGACGAGGAAGTCGAGATCGACTATAGTGCATTCATATGGGCACGGAGGCTCAGGGTGGAGTTTCAGCTTTGGATGTGCGGCGGAGGTTGCGGACATCGTTGGAGGCATAATCGCAGAAGGTCGGCAAAGACAAAATAGGGACATGATTCGGGCGAGACTTTGAAGACGGTTATATCAGGATAGATGGTGCTGGGATATGGAAGTTGACTTTGGTGGGTCGTCGTATCGTAAAAGATTCGTCTGGATTCTGGTTTGTGGCAAACTATGCACACAAATGTCATTGTGGCCATCTCATTTAGCAGATGCAGATATCTGCGCGAGAGAGATTGCATATTCAAACGAGTAGCTGCTGAGGTATACCACAGAACGTTAGACAGTACAGGCAGACAAAAGTGCTAGTTCAGTTTCATGTAACGAGTACTCGCGAACATCTATGACAGACTGACCAGAACAGAGTTTGCGACAAATGGAAATTGATAGAGTAGGTCGCAAGAAAGTGGAAAGAGGAAGGACGAACGTATAATAGATCTTCAAGCTGCTTCCCCTTTTGCTTCAAATTGGCTGGCTGTATATGTGGTGGAACACACAGCCAATCAGCGAGGTCGTCTCTCACCGCCAAGTCACCTGACTGCGCGATCTACTGTTCACGAGCTAGCTTGTCCAGGCGCGTCACCATCTTAATACTAATTTCTGACACCAAGTCGCCCCTTCACGCTCATCTCATTCACCATCGAAATTGTTATTCTCAAACACATGTCTTCGCCATGAATTTACCCGTATGAACTTTCTTGGCCTAAAAATCGGCCACAAGATATATTGGCATCACCTCTCAAAATTCTTTCCGCCACCACGTCATGATATTTTCCCAGCGTCAAGATCCAGGACAGTTGTTACGGGTTTTTTCGAGGCATTTGGGAAGAAGCAGGCACTTCTCTGTCTGTCACAGACCGCATGCTACAAACAACCAACTGATATGTACCGTGGGAATTTTCAATGGCAAATATAGCTCGCATATCTCCTTTGCTCAACGCGCTGCACGTACTATCGCAACAGAGAGCAACACAAGCTCAAGAGAAGCATTCATACCGTCACCAGAACAACAGGCCATAGTAAAGCTATGTAATACTCAAAATGTCGTCGTTTCAGCCCGTCCGGGCGCGGGGAAGACGGCCACAGCTGAGGCCATCATTGCTGCCGACCCGAACAGACCAATAGCCATCATTACCTACTCCAAACGACTGCAGCTCGGTACTGCCCGCAGGTTATCCGCATACCCTGGCAGTGATGTCTTCACGTTCCATGGTTTGGCTGGACAGCTATTTCCTACCACCGTACACAATGATTCCATCTTACGATCCTTGAGAAAGCAAGGAGATGTGCCCGCTTGGACTGGTATACCTTACGAGATCGTTATCCTGGACGAGCTTCAAGACTGTACTGATGACCTCTTCTGGTTGATATGCGCTTTCATATCAGCTGTGACGCATGCAGCAGGTGGTAAGGCGCCCCAGATCGTCGTGCTTGGAGATGAACGACAGGCCATTTACGAGTTTAGGGGAGCCGATGCACGTTATCTGAGTCTCTCTTCAGCCGCCATGACCGCTCTGTCGCCGTACCAGTGGACTCACTTGGCGCTGAGCAAGAGCTTCCGACTAAGCCACGAGAATACTGCGTTTGTGAACAATGTGTTTCTTGGTGGCGAGGAGTATATTGTTGGCTCGCACAACGGACCGAAACCTATATATTTATATGGGAACGCCTTTGATGCGGACAGCGTGAGCAGACATCTAGTTCCGCTTATCCAGGAGTACGGTCCCGAGTGTACAGCCATTCTGGCTCCCTCAGTCCGACAAAATCCGCAACTGTCGTTGTTGACCAACTACCTTTCCGAATTTTATGGTATACCGGTTGCAGTATCTATCGCGGACGACATACCGTTGGATGACAAAGTTTTGCGGGGCAAGATTTGCGTGAGCACATATCATCAGTTCAAAGGGAATGAACGCGACTTGGTCATTGTCTACGGGGTTGATGCGGGTTACTTCGAGTTCCTTGGTCGGGACCTTCCAGACGATACGTGTCCAAATACGACTTTTGTGGCCTTGACACGCGCACGCAAGCAGCTTGTTGTGGTACATCATGAGCGGAACGACCCCATGCCCTTCATCGACACTGAAGAACTCCATGAAACCGCAGAGTTTGTCCACCTCAAAGGTGAAGAGGCTATGCCAGTATCTATGCCTCCAGGCCGCCCACTGCAATTGGGTCTACTTCTACCGAAGAATGCCTCCGCATCGGACATGTCACGTCATATCCTTGATGAAGAGATTGAAGCCATCTGTTCGAAACATCTCCAGATCCACCAGGTTCAACCGCCCCTTCCGGACAGCTTACACATCGATGCTCCGTCCACAGTTGTCACCGACTCTATCAAAAAGCACCACGAGGCCGTCAGCGACTTGAATGGCCTTGCCGTAGTTGCAGCGTATGAGCATGCGTTGTTAGGCACCCTAACCTCACTCGGAGCCACCAAAAAATTACTACTCCAACACCCGTTCCCCTCTGACACTGAAGCACAGGCTGTGTGGCTCTGTCGTGAGGCCTGCAGATATGAGGCCAAGGTTTCGGGTTACAAGTCTCGGCAGTTACAAATGAAGAGCCATTCTTTTGCCTGGCTTGGTGCTTATCTCAACGCAGCCAGGGAACGATTGGAAGCTCAGTTTCCTACGTCAGCCATGCTGGACTTCGAAGTCAAATTGGAAGAAGAAGACTTTTGTGTCGCTAACCCACTGGGAGGGAACGACCAGACTACGTTTGTGAGAGGCCGGGCGGATATCATACGTTATGAGGAAGTATTGAATACTTCGTCGGCCATATCGACGCGAAAGAAGGAGAGACGGAGTATAGCCGACATGGATCTGGATCACGTATCCATCTGGGAGATCAAATTTGTTGCGAAACTGTCCCTCCAGCATGCTATACAGGCATGCATCTATGCCTATCTCTTTTCCTACAAGCACAAGCGACCAATACCTCCGCGAATTATCCTTTTCAATGTTCGTGATGGAGAGAAGTGGGACATTGTCCCGCGGGATGGTGTTGCAAGCCTGCGAAGAGTGGTCGAGGAGACTTTGATCGCTAAATACTCGACGAATAATACGTTGACCACGGACGAATTTCTGAAGAAATGTGCAAAGACCAAAGCAGAGGTCGAAAAAAGCTTCGCAAAGAGCAAATAAATGATGATCTGCTGTACAATAGATACGTAAAGATAATCTTTGCGCCGCCTTACGCACAATCCCCCTTAGTTTCTTCGGTGACGATGGCTGAGCGTTGATGTTTTAGCAAATTAGCATATTTTCATTCATCTTTTGCTACAATATGCCACTATAAGAAACTTATTATCGTCACGTACGTAATCTTAGAGTATATATTAGACCTAGAATCTTCAGTCCCTAGATATTTTATTTTCTTTAGTAAATTAGAGTTTCTGGCTCGCTTGTGTGTCAAGCTCGCCTACGGAGCATGTTGTTAGCATTGTAGGTTGTAATTACAGATGGGTGATTTCTCGCAACGGCAATGTCAGATTAGTAGGCTACTTTCAAATACAATGCGACAGCACTGTTGCACATATACACATATAAACCATAGTACAACACGCTTCTTTGTGTGCATACCCACAATGGGCACGCATCAAAGAGATTACTATAGCATAACGTTATAAGATTCTGAATTTTACCGACACAAGAATAGAACAGCTCGAAAACATAGCGACAACATCACACACAATTTACCAAACGAATCCACCTACTGATATCCTCAACCCAAATTATCCTGTCTAAGCGGAGATCCCCAATTGTCTTTCCCAATACAATGAATACGAAAGCGGAGATCTCCCAGAAACACTACAATGTGCAGACATGGTCAGAGGCTATTCAAGCTCGGTTCGAATTGCGCAGAGCTGCTCCCCAGCCACCCCTTTCAGCATTTACCAAGCTAACAATTCCTTATGAAGCACCAGGCATACCAGATATAACACTACCCTCCTTTGAGGAGATTAGACAAGCCATAGCATCGAAGACGGACAGGCTGGACCTTCCGGGTGCTTTTCGTGCTGTCTGTAAAGTCCGTAACATGATAGTCAAGCTGGGCTATCATGAAACACTTGTACAAGAGGCCGAAGATCTACTATGGCTCCAGAAAAATACCACGGTCCGCGCACCCAAACTATACTGGCTTTTCAGCGCACTCAACTGCGGCAGGGAGGCATATTTCCTAGTTATGGAACGTCTCCCAGGCATCACGCTGGACTGGACAATGTGGGGCAGTCTGAGCGGCGCCCAGCATGAGAAAATCCATCTCAGTATCGCACAACAGCTGCAATTGCTCCGATCTGTCTCCTCGAATTACTATGGCCGTGTTGACAATCAGGGCTTCCACCCGCACGACTGCTATGTAGCAACAGATCAAAAAGCACCATGCGGACCATACAAGACATACAACGAATTGATTGCAGCCACGTACGAGGCTGCAGAGTTGAAAGGGGCGCGCAAAAGCCAACGGTTTGATGCAAGCCGCGGTGAGCATAATAATCAAGACAATTTCAGACCAGATCAGGTGGCATGCTTAACGAAATTCCAAGATTTCTATGCACAGGCACGAGGCCATGAGCCGAAACTCACACATACAGACCTCTGGATGTCGAATTGGATTATTCGCCCATTAGATGGAAAGGGTGAACCATTAACTGGTGAGAGTGCACTACAGGATGCGACGGACTATGATGTCACATTCATTGACTGGTGTGGCATGGGATGGTATCCAGCGTGGATGCAGAGGGTAACACTGCGGAGAATCGGGGGTCCTTCTAAGGAAGACAGAAAGCGGTTCCAGGAACGTGTCATGCGGTATTTTGACGAAGACTACGAGGATGTCTTGAAAATGCAAGAGGAATCCTCTCGTCTCTTGGCTTATGACGTAGTTGATGGATAGGGTGCGCTCTAAGGCTATATGTCTCATAGGTATATCTGCGGAGTTTCAACAAGGTCTTTTTCCAATGTTTCTCACTACTCTCTCTCTCTCTCTCTCCCTCTTTCTCACTCTATGGTATGCTATTCAGAAATCAATAATACAATCTTATACATAGTTCGCGTTGTTGTTCTGCCATAGCGCGCCATGCTGAAGTCTAACAATTCCTAGCACATCATGAACCCAGTTCGTAAACTCATCTCCCGAACGCCTGGGAATGGGCTGCTATTGGCAAATAGTCGTGAACAGATCTACATCTTGACACCAATCATGGTCCTGGACATTAGCCAGCACTTCTTCGGTAGCCTCGAGAGTCTCAACAGAGGACTTTGTGATGCGAAAAGAATAATTTGTAGGTTGTTTCAGAGAGTCGCCTTTGACATGGATGCAGAGGAAGTTGCATTCTGATCCGGAACTTTTCGCTGTAAAGACTCTGTGTCCGTTGCAACCAGGACTTGCACGAGTAGGCGTGATGTTGATAGGCGTGGTGTTGAATGCCATATTTATGTAAGAATAGTAGGGCCTTCGATCAGGGACGATTGACGAGAGTTGTTGCCAGCGTAGCTAGGATGTGAATTTGGAAAGTCTGGAAAAGATGGTATCCAATGTAGTGTAACATGCAAACAATCCTACAAGAACATAAGTTATATGGAAGATGATTATATAAGACGGAATATGCATCAAGAGTGTATACAGTCTCAGATTGCAGACCATTGTGTGCATCTGGCTATAATAAAGTTAAGACAACGACCCAGACAAAGCAATCAAACCCACTTGACAGACAGAAGACGTCCGTGAAGGGAGACAACAAGCGAGGATACGTACACATCGATGATTGCACTTTCTCTTGGGCACAGCACTCTTTCGCGTCCTCTCGTCGGATTTGGAGCTTACTTCGTGCTTCGCAATCGATAAGTACCTGTCCGTGTATGTTGTGTTCTGACGAGTGCCATGAACGGCTTGCCGGAAGACCGATTCATGACGTCGCATTGCCTGGTGTGGTACCTTGGTGATTATTTTCAGTAAATATGATTAAAAGGTCTTGATAGGTGCTAGTTATTGACTTCGGCTGTGTGCTAGTTACTTAGCTACAACCCATGACATCCAGAGCAGTATTTGATCATGAACAACTGGGGAGATCCTCGTGGCTCACGATTCAAAGTGTGCAGCTGCAACTGGAAAGTGCGATCGGGTCTCCGCCGGCCTGCAGGCATGGGGCTCGGGACGGTCAAGGTGACAAGTGCGTCAACGTCAACAAATGGGTAGAGTAGCACTCGAGGTGTCTCAACCCCGCCACAATCTGCAACTGCAAAACACCAAGCAAAGCATGCGCGACATTCCGACAGCGTCATCTTCATGCCACCGCAACGATGCCGCCACAGCTGCCGGTCGCAATTACTCGGCGATTTGTTCGCTCCTGGTATCATCGCTGCGATCGTTTGCCCGTCCTAGTAACACCAAGCGCTTTCGTGTTTCATGTAATTGCAGTCGCCGCCTGCAACACCAGCAAATTGCTCTTCGCACTGCAAAAGTCTTGACAGTCTTGCGGGCCACTGAGGCTATGTCCTGCAGCGGGAAGGGGTATGAACGCGTGTGCAAATCGCCCGCCAGCTCTCATCAAAAGCCCGCGTCGGCCAGTCGTTGGCGGTGTTGCCCCCTGACCAAGGCCTGGGCGCGCCGCGCTCAAATTCACGACGCAGCTTGGCTTCTTGGTTGTCCGCCGAAATAGCCAGTTTCCGAGCCTCCGCCAACCTTCATCGACTTGGCTGCAGACAGGCGATGGGGGTTGGCAGGTTCCACCATGGTAGGATCCGGGAGGCTTCCAAGAAATTGGCTCCTTCATATACGTTTCTTTGCCGTCCCTTGTTGTTGACCAGTTTCTCAGTGCTTTCCGCTTGATCGCTCTCATCAGTGGACCTTTTTTTCCCTACCTACTTACTCGTCACTCGTTAGACAATACAGATATTTTGCGCTCTTCTACTTTTCTATTAATTGGTCTTCTTTCGTTACCGCTACAGCCATGAAGTCCGGTCTCGTGCTGTCCATTTTGGCAGCAGCGATTGCTCCAGCTTTCGCCGCTGTTGTTCCGCGCCAGGCCAATGGAAATTTGACCCCGATCACAGTCAAGGGCAACGCCTTTTTCGCCGGTGATGAACGCTTCTACGTCCGTGGTGTTGCTTACCAGCCAGGTACGCTGTCGCATTGAAGTTTTGCTCAGCCTAGCGTACTAACACAATCTACAGGTGGCGCCGCAGATGCGAAGGATCCTCTCCTTGACATTGAGGGTCTGAAGCGCGATGTCGCGAACTTCAAATCGCTCGGAATTAACACTGTTCGTATCTACACAGTCGACAACTCCAAGAACCACGATGAGGGAATGAAGATGCTCGCGGATGCTGGTATCTACCTGGCTCTCGATGCCAACACACCAGAGTACTCGCTCAACCGTCAGAACGGTGACACGCTGCACGCTTCTTACAACGATGTGTACCTTCAAAGCGTCTTCGCCACCATCGACGCCTTCGCTGGCTACAGCAACTTGCTCCTCTTCTTCTCCGGAAACGAGGTCATCAACGAGAGGAACAACACCAACGCCGCTCCCTACATCAAGGCTGTCACTCGTGACATGAAGCAGTACATCGCCAACCGACACGACCGCATCATTCCCGTTGGATACTCTGCCGCTGATGTTTCTGAGAACATTGTGCAGCAAGCAGAGTACTTCAACTGCGGTGAGGACTCTGTCCGCTCCGACTTCTTCGCCTTCAATGACTACTCCTGGTGCGACCCCTCTTCGTTCACCGAGTCTGGCTGGGATCGCAAGGTTGAGACCTACGGAAACTACAGCAAGCCCATCTTCCTGTCCGAGTTTGGTTGCATCACCAACACCCGTGAATGGGGTGAGATTGCTGCTCTGTACTCTCAGAATATGACCAGTGTCTACTCCGGCGGTCTCGTCTACGAGTACACTGTTGAGCCCAACGGCTACGGTATCGTCGAGGTTGGCAGCGATGGCAAGATCACCCCAAACGCCGACTTTGACCGCCTCAAGGAGGCCTACGAGGCCACTGACAACCCAACTGGCAACGGTGGCTACAAGCCTACTGGCTCTGCATCCGAGTGCCCCTCTGAGTCTGAAGACTGGGAGGTCGATGGTACCAACATCCCTGCCATGCCCCGCCGCGCAGAGAAGTTTATGAACGATGGCGCTGGTGATGGCCCTGGTCTTGATGGCTCTGGATCTCACTTCGCCGGTGAGCCCAGCGAGTCCACCGCCACCCCTGGCTCTGGAAACCCCACTCGCACACCCAGCCCTGGCGCTACCGGCGGCAGCAGCAATGGTGGTGGCTCTTCTGCCGCCGCTGGCCTTGACGTTCCTCTGCGCTTCATGGGTATGATCGCTGCGAGTGTTCTCTTTGGCGCTGTGCTTTTATTTTAGAGGGACTGAACAGGGCGTGCCTATTCAGTGGGTGGATCCAGAGGTTGAAGACACAAATAGATGTTAGAGCGAGTACACCTTTTCTTTTGTAGTTCCTGTAGCCTGCTCTGTCTGATATCGGCATTGCAGCTAGCCATCCAGGTTCTTCTTATACCATGTCTACCATTGCCGGCGCAGGGCCTTCCTTTTCTCTTGAGCTTGTTGTAGGAATACATACATGAACTGGACTATGCGCACCACCTCGATTCTTCACTCAGATCCCATGTTTATAAACATACCTTACCCGATGATTGAACAACCGCCATGACGCGAAGGTGGGTTCACGCCACAACCCATGGATCGCTCAATGCGGCTAGCGCTGCTTGGGGTCTTGGTGGGGGTGGACCCTGGATTCGCGAGGCAGCAATCGAAGTTTCGAGGGTGCGAGACGCGCCTGCTTACTTTACTTCGGTACCAAACTTTATCTGGGCGTTCAATATCACTCACCTCCTACCATCAAGCACTGCAAACTACATCACTTCTTCCGAGCATTCTCTTTCTACTCTCTTGCCATCCTCCCCCTTCCACTACCCCGCCATGGACAAGGCCGCAAAAGGCGATGCGGCGCTCAGCGCGAGCAAATACGACGAAGCTATCCAGCACTATACCGATGCCCTCTCTGCGAGCCCGACAGCCGTGAAATATTACATCGGTCGCTCCACTGCGTATCAACGATCCACAAAGTATACCGAGGCCCTCCATGACGCCGAAACCGCGGTCGTCCTTGCCAACAAGCGCGCTGTTCGTGAGCTCATCAAAGAAGCGCAATTCAGACGCGCCGTTGCCCTATACCATCTCGGCCAATATCCAGATGCTCAGTTTGTGCTGGACATCGTGAAAGGGCTCGACGAAAAAGACAAGATGCTTCCAATCTGGAGCGCAAAGCTGGCCGGAAAGCTCAAGGACATGTCACCCGAAGACATTGCAAGCAAGGTCACAATCAAGAAGATCCCAGAAGTCGAGGTACCCAGCGCGGCTTCAGCGACTAAGCCGAATGCACCAACCAAGATGGAACCTATATTCGCAAACGCCGCCAAACCTATAGTGCCTACACCAGTCAACAAGATCAAGTACGACTGGTACCAGAACAGCGACAGTGTGACCGTCAATATTCTCGCAAAGGGCGTAGCGAAGGACTCTGTGACCGTAGACTTTGAGAAAGACGCCCTCTTCGTCTCCTTCCCTGTCAGCGGCTCCTCCTCTGACTACAGCTACACCGCCGACCCCCTCTACGCTTCCATCGACCCCACACAATCCAAGTACCGCGTTACAGCCAACAAAGTCGAGATCACTCTCCGCAAGGCGACTGTCGGTCCGAAATGGCACAATCTCGAATCTGACCGCAAAGTCGCCTCAGACGAAGCCCCCCAGTCCAGCATACCCTCACACGTCCTCTCCTCCAAGACGAATCAGCCATCCGGCCCCGTTTACCCTACATCCTCGAAATCGGGCCCGAAGAACTGGGATACAGTCGTGCAAGCAGATCTGGACGACAAAGATGAGATTGAAGGTGACGAGACGTCTGCGTTCTTCAAGAAGCTGTATTCTGGGGCGTCAGAGGAGCAGCAGAGGGCCATGATGAAGAGCTACTCTGAGAGTGGCGGCACGGTCTTGAGTACGGACTGGAACGATGTGGGGAAGAAGACGGTGGTGCCCGAGCCGCCGGAGGGTATGGAGGCGAGGAAGTACTAGGGACGATGGTGCTGCTGAGTGAAGCAGAACTTCACGAGTGGCAGAGAAACGACAGCTGATGACATGAAGATGAGAATGATAATATGGACATATATGGCGGCAAAAGTGTAAGCTTGTACACCACGAGCGCAGTTCGGAACAAATGTGATTCTACAGTAAAAGCATATCTTGTGTATATTTAGCAAGGAGTTTTGGGGGTGCATATAGCGAAGCATGGAGATTTTCCATATATACAGCCGATTAGCCCACAACAAGGCTACGTACGCAGTATATAGCATCAATATTTCTTAGTATTACAATTCGAAGAATTGCATATTCAAGCAGCCCAACCGAAGCCATGGCGCTCAGTGAAGCGTAATCTACCTTCCACATCAAGTCTTCACACCACCATACGCACAACCATCCTCAATCCATTCATGCGAGTTAGCACGCACAAACAAGCAAATTGGGCGTTTCCCTCCCACCATTTCAATTGTCAAGGTTCTTCACGTAATAGGCAGCAGGGTACCAGTAAAGCAACGTAAACGCAATACTGCACACTAATCCACCATATTTTCCTCTACCCATCTCCACATCAAACCCGTACAGCAAGCAAGGTAGCATCTGCCACGCAAACACGAGCCATGGTCAGTCTTTCGTGCAACGTCCATGTGTTGTGTGTGCGTGTGGATGTCTGATGTGCTGGCTTATCGATACCTCGCACCGCAACTTTCCGGGGCGCCATGCATGGCAAAAGTGGCTGGGAACACGCATTTGTGTCACCCATGTACATGTGTACTGGTTTTTGTGTAACGGGGTTGTGGTGGTGGCGATCAGGGCTCGTGGGCTGGTGGGGGTTTATAGTATTGGTTTTACTACTCTACTCAGATTACCCAAGTACAGTGTTCTGTAGTACCCAAGGGTGGGGCTTGAGGATGTGGAGGTTTAGTTCAAGAAGATAGAAAAGAGAGAGCGAGGGGTATCGATGTTAATTTTTTTGGTATTCGCGCGCTGTTAAGGCGCTGTTCTGGGGGTGGGCATGTCACCACTGGAGTCATGCTGGTTATCGATAGAAACAAGGACGTTGTGGTACCGGGTACTTTACCTCGTCTCACATGAGACTGTGCTGCGGTGTTCGCCTGGGGTCGCATGACTATACGGTTCTATTTCAGCGACACGCACCAGCACTACGACAGTGTCCGTCGTTGCAAACGTATCAGGCAGTGAAACTTGCACCGAGGCCATTGCATCGAGTGGGCCAATCATGTGCAATCTGTGCCTGAGCGGCTACAGGGTTGTGACGGTTGGTCTACCGCATCGCACCTTCCTCTTGCAGCGCGCCTATGGTTTGGCCAGAGACTTTTGAGGCTCTTATTTGTTGCGGATCCTTGCGAACCGACATCACGTACACATTTACACTTTTACCGCGCCTCCAGGTGCCCGTGCGGCGGCGGCGTCATTGCCTTGAAAAAGAGGGGGGTGTCGAGAGAGGGGGCCTGACAATTTATCCAGGCGGCGTGGTGGGCTGTAGCCTGTAGCCTGTGTCGCATAACATTGGTAAAAAAAAACTGGAATCACCACGCCGCAAACTGCTGAAAATGGTACGAAATCGTCAGGGGGTAGACGCAGACACGACAAGTGGAGGGATTTGTCGTCGCCTCAGCTCCTTTCTCAACGCGTTCAGCTATAACAGCTCCGCTGCTATCGTTCCCTGTGCGACGTCGTCCACGACAGCTGAGCGTGACAAAGCGACGACACGAGGCTGACGATGCTCGGTATTCTTGGGTGTGCCAATGAGAGGCTGTGGGATGTATGCAGCCAAGCTCACATCAGCGCCATGGAGAGCGCTACCGCAGGTACAGGTGTACAAACTTATCGATAGGCTTTGCAGGCTTTGCGGGCCCCTGTGGTGGCTCATTTCGCACGAGGGCCAGCACAGGGTTTTGGTTGCTGGCGCTTAAGGCCTCTACCACCCCAGCCATCTTTGCTGTCGGGGTGTGCCACCTGACTTGGATACCATGTTGGCCGCACTGGCCGTGCTGGACGTTACTGGGGGATCGCTGTGCTGGGGATTGTGGCACCTTCAAAAGAGGCGGATCCGACAGCGTGCAGGACGCTGTGTGAATGTCACCTAGACGGACCGCCGCGTTCGCCATGCCGCTGAGTGCGTCTTGGGACCAGTTGGCGCAATCTGCGCTGGCTGGTCCGGCACGGCAAGCTGTACGACAGGAACGATATTCGCTGGTGTAGTATTGCTCACCGACTCACTGTTTGCGCAATAGGAGACGGGGAGATGTGCACGGCGCTGCACCAACGAGGGAAGGCCTGGCGACGACACCAACACAAGCATATCTTGATCGATGACGCCGCGTGGAGCGATGACGCTCGGCGCCATAACCGAAGCCGCATTCAATTGTGATGCGCCGTATTGAGTGGAGCATGGGATGTCTTTCACGGCCATTGCGAGTATTTTGGGAGGACCCTGGAGATTGCGATGCTGCAGACGCACGGAGCCGCCACATTCAGGTACACAGTATGTACAGACGCAGCGCGGCACCCTGCTCAGAGTGCGACTGCCGAGCTGCACTCTGCAGACGGTGGTGCAACGAGAGCAGAGCCGCCAGCTGAGCTGGGCCGTCTCTGAGGAGGCATTTGGGTTGTGAGAGAGTCGCGTGGTGAGGGAAAGCCACCGTCTGAGGGGGGCGGTAGAGTCAACTAGCCCACGGGAGCGACCACCTCACGACAGGATAAAAGCGCAACGCCTGCGCAGACTGCGGCGCAGACGTCCAAACGCAACGCCGTTTGGCTTGCAAGGCTGCCAACGAAGCAGAAAGCAGAGGCAAAGATCACCTGGCATCCCTTACTCGCCTGTTTCAGCTTACTATTCCCGTGCTAGCGGCCGGTGCGCAGCGCAACACAGTCCAACAGGAGGCGTGACAGGGCTTCCCATGCCGTTGGGGCCAATCTATGGTTTCACTTCTGCCAATCCGAGCATTCCTTCATCTCCCTAAAAGCGCACGCTTTGGGCCCTGGTGATAATCGCCCGTTTCCCCTCCCTCTTTTCCCCTTCCTTTTGGTCCCGCCCTTGCTCGTGTATACAAGTCATTCCTTTACCTTGGTTGAACAGTCGCTCCTTTTGCACCACCACCGTTCGCTATCGATTGCCTGTTGCTTAACGCAACTTCACACTCCTTTCTGTGTATACTGATTCAAGCGGGACGAGTCCTGGTGGCTGGGAAATTACAACTCCACTGTCAAATACGAAGCTTGGCTACCGAGTCGGCATTCACCCTAGGCAAACGCACGATACCATAGTACGAAAACGGCTGATATCGCAACCAACAACCCTCACCCCGCACTATCGCATACCACAGTAGCGACGAGCCTCAACCATGAAGTCTGCTACTCAACTCTCCGCCGCCGTGGCGCTGCTCACCGGCACCACCAACGCTTTCTGGCGCATGCCATGTCACGACCGCACTGCGCTTTTGCGCCTCGACCCCATTGTTGACCCTGGAGAGGCTTCTACTCACGGTCATACCATCCACGGTGGAAGCAGTAAGTAGAGTCGTTCATTCGTCCATCGGGCGCTTTCTGTTGCCGCATTGAATGCTTGTGCTGTCATAGCACATGGGGATTTGCTCTGTCGCAAGCAGACTGATACAAACCGAACTCACGTGGATGTGTGATTCATAATTCTCAACCAAGACCGTTTCACTGTAGAGAAACTCGCTAATCTCTACTCCCAGACTTCGCCGATACCACCACCTATGACATGCTCAGGAAATCCGACTGCACCTCGTGCCAGTTCGGCGACGACAAGTCCGCATACTGGACCCCTTCCCTCCACTTCGCACACGAGAACGGCAAGACCGAGATCGTTCCCCAGGTTGGTGGTATGCTCGCATACTATCTCCTCCTCGGTGAGGACATCAAGGCGTTCCCCAAGGACTTCCAGATGCTTGCGGGTGACAGTCGTCTGCGCAACTTCACCGGACCTGTGCCCGACCCACCGACGTCGTCCTGGACCGCCGACGACATGACGCAACTTGCGCTTGGCCAAAAGGCCATTGGCATGAACTGCCTCAACTACAACAAGGCTCCTGAGGGCTCCCGCTACCGTCACTTCCTTCCTACCAAGGATTACATGGATGACAACTGTGCCAACGGCATCCGTGCCGAGATCATGTTCCCATCGTGTTGGAACGGAAAGGACGTCACATCCGAGGACCACAAGAGCCACGTTGCATACCCCAGCTTGATCGATGGAGGCAACTGCCCTGACGACTTCCCCGTCCGTCTGCCTTCGCTCTTTTACGAGACTATCTGGAACACGTACGCCTTCAAGGGCGAGGCTGGACAGTTTGTCTGGTCAAACGGTGACCCCACTGGTATGACACCGAACCCTCCGTATACAATTATATAAACTAACACACCCAGGCTACGGATACCACGCTGATTTCATCAACGGCTGGAACATCGACACCCTCCAATCCGCCGTCGACACCTGCACCAACCCCTCAGGCCGCGTCGAAGATTGCCCCATCTTCGCCAGCAACCTGCAATCCGAATTCAAGCAAGCCCAATGCAAGATCCAAGAAATCCCCTCCATGCTCGACGACGACAACTGCGCCGGCCCCGCCAACGGTCTTTGCGGCAACGTCCCCGTCCAATACGGCCCCGAATACGCAGCACCCCTCAAGCCCGGCGCCGGCGGTGCCGAACCCTCTGCTAAACCCAGCCTCTCGTCCGCCGCCCCCGTGCCCACACAAAGCTACGCACCTGCTCGCTCCGAAGGCGCAGGCGGAATCTCCGTCTATAACGTCAAGCCGTCCGCCCCCGCCAACGACAACGCCTACCAAGCCGTCGCAGCAGCAGTCTCCGCTGTCCTTCCCGCTGCTGTTACCCCCGCAGCTGACATCAAGGACGCAGCCCCCGCCAAGGACGACGGTATCCTATCCACAACCACCTACACAAAGGACGGCGTCGTCTACGAAGTCTGCATCAAAGAAGTCGAAATCACAGTCACTGTCTCCGCCGACGAACCAGAAGCCACACCTGCCAATTACCGCCGCCATGTACACAGGCACCGTCGTGACCGTGAGCACGGTCTTCTTGGCCGCCAGTAGATGGATGATGATAGCCTCGAGGGTCTGTGTAAAGGGATTTCCCTTTTTTTTCTTTTAGTTGTACGCAGCCATGGTTTTCCCTTCTTCTTCTGTCTCTCCTTTTTTTTGTTGATGTAGTCGTGTTTACCATTTTTCGGTATGAATAAAGCAACGTACATTCTTAGCAGAGAGTATCGTCTATGGTGGCGGGTTGCTCTTGTCTCGCCCATTGCGAAATGGGGGGCTTGGCAGCACCGTACTGTACAGTAACAATCGTAAATGGATAGGTGGGGTGTGGTGTGTGTGTGAGAGGGGGTATATATGTAGTAAGAGAGTAAGAGAGAGAGGTTCAGCCTGTTTCCCTTTGTTCTTTGTTGCCGAAATACCATTTTTGATTGTTTGTTGTATGTTTTTGAATTCAAAGTTGAGGGTACTGGTGTTTTTGTGGGTGGGCGTCGAAGGCTGTGCCGGAGATGCGGGGTGCGGTTGGTTGTTTGTTTGTTTGTTTGTTGTGTTAGCCATGACGATAAAAATTTAAAGGGGTGGTAGTTGCGTTTGTATGAGATATGTCAATGAGTTGTGTGTTTTGTTCAATATGAAGTTTTGGATCTTTCATGGTGTGCTGTGATCGCTCGTTTGCAAGGCGTGTTTGGATGGTGATGGGTGTGAGGTTGGTTGTGAATGTGTGGGTAAGTTTGAGAGAAAGAGAGGTAGTGAATCAGTGTTTTCAGGCGCGATTACTTGATTTTCATTAGCTCGATGTCATTACGTCGTTTTTTTTCTTGTTTGGATAGCTTACTTGTTGATTTGTGCAGTTCACCTTTTTGATTATTGCGTATTTGTGGGCAATCTGGTGTGATGGCGGCATTGGGGTATCATGGTATGCATAATGCGAACGAACGTAGATTGTGTCCCTTCGATCGTTCTTCCTACTTTCGATTTCCCTTTACCTTTTGTTGGTATTCAATTGTTGTGGCCACACACACATTTCAACTTCGCGTGAATATCTTGATTAAACGGACCGTAGCTGGGCGAAGGTCAGTTTCCACCCCCCACGATATTATTGAGTCGGCCTCTACATATGTCTTTCAAGAAGTGAAGAAAGATGTTAGGAACAGCAAGCACCTCACCCAGGTAGGTGTGATCGTTACGTCTGCCTCGTTCTTGTTTGTCTAAAAGGGTGACTGCGTGAAGAGAACAGTCACGCATATACTTTCAAGGTAATATGTACCGCTGCTAATCAGTTCACGCTGGCGTGTTAGCAAGGAAACTTGTAAGTCACATTTCGGGGAATGCAGAGACCTGACAGGTATAAATTGGTGTCCTGCTCACTGACGCAGGTTGTTCGCACCACAGTATTTTTCCACAATCTGCCTCATCAGCCTTGACTTCAGTCAACTGCTTGCTCCTAGAACAAAGATACTCACGAAAAACCACCCTCCAATACTGAGTCAAATATCCTGCCAGTATGGACTTCACGTTGCTCCGGCACGTCGATCTCAACCTCGACTCACCTAATGGCTCCCTCGCTAGTCTTCCTTCCACAGTTATGGAAGCGCTGATCCCCGGATATCGTATCATCTACCAGCTCTTCTTCGGGATCTTCGGTATTGACATTGGGCTTATCATGTCCGGGTGCCTTATCGTCTTCGCGCTTCTTCAGGGCGTACGAATGATGTACGGTCACGCTCGCAGATATCTTGTCACCTACTTCACGTCTACCATCAACATCGAGCAATACGATGACATGTACAACGTAGTCCTTGAGTGGTTGGCTAAGCAGCGCGCCACAGAGGGTAGAGGCATGAAGGCAGTCTCCTCATATTGGTGTGATGACAAAGACGATGAAGGGGATGATGTACTGGATGAGCATGGAATCTTCAATTACGAGAAATGGGCCAACAAGCTAGGTCTTCGATTCGAGCCCTGGTATGGCGAGAGTACCTTCGATTTCAATGCACGTACCTTCACTGTGGTGCGAGATCGGCCGGGAAAGAGCGGCGAAAGAGAAGTGCTCGCCCTTCGATGTACAGGCCGTAGCTATGATCCCATAAGGGTGCTACTTGATAACATTCGGACATCGTCGAGCTCGAATGCAGATAAAACAACATGGGTGTGCCGCGCAGAGAAAAGGAACAACTCCGAACCCCACTGGCATAGGCAGGGGAGTCGACCGTCACGTCCACTGAGTACCATCTCGCTCGATCGGCAGAGCAAGGCCAGAATCGTCAAAGATATCAATGAGTATCTCCACCCCGAGACTGCACGTTGGTATGCAAAGCGAGGAATTCCTCACCGTCGAGGATACCTTCTACACGGACCGCCGGGTACAGGAAAGACTTCACTATCCTTTGCACTAGCCGGCGTATTTGGTTTGAGCATCTACTGCATGTCGCTGAATGAGATTACCACCGAGTCAGACCTCAGCAGACTTTTCAGCATCCTCCCGCAGCGCTGCATCATTCTACTCGAAGACATCGATTCTGCTGGTCTCCGCCGCGATAACCTTCCTGATGCCTCTTTGTCAGAAGAGCAGACAAACAGTGCCGACGAGAAACCTCAGACTGAGCCCAAAAAGGCAGACACGTCGAAGGCTCCACCTACCCCAATAAGCAGAACCGCAATCAGTTTATGTGGTCTCCTGAACGTCATAGACGGTGCCTCATCGAATGAGGGACGCGTGCTCATCATGACGACAAACTGCCCTGAGAGTTTGGATGATGCTCTAATCCGCCCTGGCCGTGTGGATCTCCAAATCGGCTTCACACTTGCTACTCAAGACCAAGCTCGGGAGATTTACACACGCATGTACAGCACCGAAAAGGACAAGAAGAAGACTGCCAGCAAAGCAACGACGACTAAAATTACAAGTCCAAGCTCCAAACCCCCTGGCAGCGCTGCGAAACAGGCAAGCCTTGGAGACGAGGAGTTTCTAAAATCGCTCGCTTTCGAACATGCGACTCAGACGTTGGAACCGGAGAAGTTGGCTGAGATGGCACTTTCGTTTGCGGTTCAGATTCCAGGGAAAACGTTCAGCCCAGCTGAGATTCAAGGGTATTTGTTGAATTTAAAGCAGGAGCCTTTGAGAGCGGTGGAGGAGGTTGGTAAGTGGCGAGATGCGTTGCTTGAAGCGAAGAAGAAGGGCAAGAAGGTCGTCGATGAACGGTAGGCTCCGTAGTCCCCAAGCCTGTCGTTTTTTACGGTAATTCTATATTTCACTTGCTGTTTACGTGGATGGTCATCTCCTGCCAGTAGTGTCATAGGACATCAATGTCTTTGTTCAACACTATCTCCGTACGTGTATACCTATGTAGCGCTGTGAAGTGTTGAAGAACGAACAATGAAGCCATCAATAACCTACTCCTTCTCCCAGTTTGTGAACAATCTATGACCCAATCAGCTTCCGTCACAAGCCCTTCAACCCCCTTTGTTGTCATCTACGTCATGATAAGGCCCCCAAGCCTACCGGGCGACTCGGCATAGCAGACCTCAAAGTAGGCCTCCAAGTCATAGATCCACAGTCCATTTCTACTCTAGCAGAATAGTAATCAGGCTGAACATATTTAGCTCAGAAACCTGTAACTAAATGCCAGTCTCGTTTCCGTTCACCGGATGCTGCGCATTTTTTGGTTTTGGTGGGTCGTGCTTGGCATGAATACGTTGGTGGGTGTCGCGTAGCTTCGGCTGTCAGACATCGTCGTCCCTCTGAAGAACAAAACATATGACCCACGAAGGATTCAATTAGACAAGCACCTGGCTAAATGCATAACGCAAGACCCAGCAGTACTCATCTTAAAGTTACAAGCCGTAATGAACATCAAATGCCATATTCAACATATTCCCGACTCTACGGCTGCGCCTACCTCTAACCCGACTCATGATTCAGCCGCCGGCGACCCGCATAACCGTGGTGCCTGGGCATCACTCCACTAACCCTGTCGCTTTGTCTACAGCACTGCATCTGATTTGGTGAATTCCCATTTGACTCAGATCCGCCAATCTCAATGTGGCGCGGTGGCGCGCCTCGTGAGCGCATACGAGATGGCGTTTGCCTAATCGGCGACGGTTCTCTTGCGAACATGGAAGGGTTAAGATGGGAGAGTGTTCCACGTGGGTTCTGTGCTTTTCGTGGTTTCTTGTTTCTTGCCTTTTACGAAACTGTGACTTTGGAAGAGAAGGATCTTTTGGAGTGCGGCTGTGAGGTGTTCAGAAACGAGGTCGCGGTATTGGACTGTGTTCACGGTAGAACGGACAGACGCAAATTCACGACCCCGGTTTGAGGATCCCATACTGGCCACTATCATCTGATAGTAACTCACTAGCTGGTTTGCGAAGTTACGACCGTTGAGTTCAAGTCACAGCAAATACCTACCCTACGTGGACCTGGTCGTCGTGCATCATCAACTTCCAGCTCGCACCGCCATCTTCATCACATCGAATCGCCATGAGATCCTCAACATGTTCCCTCGGGCTGATAGCCGTCGTCGCTGCGCAGAGTAGTCTACCAGACCTGAGCGGACCGTCTCAAACAATCGACCTCGATCCCACACAAATCCCCACCTCGATTGGCAACGTCGAGCCTACAGCCACAGAAAGTCTGACCTCTGGACCTATAGAATCTGGGACAGCTTGCGCGCAGGTTTCAGATTTAATTTCGGACGATGATCAAGAATACCCCGTAGTTGCGGCGGAACTCGCGTACGCCTGTTTAAGATCCGTGCCAATAGTCGAGGCAGATGCAGCGCTTACGATAGAAGCAATCAAAAAAATGGCGGAGTTCCAATCAACTATCACGTACTTGAAGGATCCGCCGAAAGGATGGCCGAACGAGGCTGTCGATATCATTGCGGGATTAGACGACATAGGAAGAAAAGTCAATGGCAGCGAGTATAGCAACGAGTACGACTTTGAGACTGACATTGCGTCTTTGTTCGTCAAAGCGCACGATGGACATTTGAACTGGAATGGTATGGCGTATTCCGCAGCATTTCAGTGGCGGAGAAATAGTCGTTTTGCCCTGATCTCAGCGTCCACAAATGGAAGCGACGTGCCGAAAGTTTGGGCATTTCAAGATTTCAACAAGACGGGTATCAGCTACGACCCCTCGCCCGTCACACAAATCAACGGAAAAGATGTGGTCCAGTTCTTGCAAGAGGAGGCCAGCCTAAACTCGTACCATGATCCGGATGCGAGATACAATGCCATGTTTCTCATGCAGCCAGCGGAGAACTATGGATACTTCACCAACCCTCGTTTCTACCCCGGGCCTTCAACAAACATCAAGTTCGAAAATGGAACAGAAAGTACATCACCGAACTTTGCGGTTGTGTTACAGCCCAGCACGTGGGAATACATTGATAGCCCAGAATCGTTCTACGAGACATACGTCATCCCAGAAACAAGCAGTACCCGGGTTAAGAAGAGGGACCCCAATGCACTTCCGATGCATCTTGAGAACCCCAGAGATCACGAGTTCCGCGGAACCTTTGCGCTACAGCATGGATCTGTGCCTGAGGCGTACCCCACGCCAGAGATTTCGCATTCAGCTGAACTAGTTCCTCTTGCTGGATATTTCTTGAATCTTGGAGGGCAAGAGGTCGGTGTACTAGTCGTGCAGACATTCAACACCGAGGATGCAGAGGGCGCACAGGAGTTCCAGCAGGTTGTCCAGGAGTACATCAGTCAGGCCAAGTCGCGAGGCGTGGAGAAGCATATCATTGACATTCGTGCCAACGGCGGCGGAAAGATTTTATCTGGATATGACATGTATACGCAATTCTTTCCAAGCCAAAAGCCCCAGACGCAATCACGATACCGTGGACATACGACTAGTGAGTTGTTTGGCCGGAGCATATCCTCATTTAAATCAATGACCGTCTTGAACGCTGAACTTTACACCAGCCCATTCAGCAATGATGCCTACGTCTCATCTGAGCTCCAAGAGTTTAGTGATTGGGACGCCATGTACCCACCGGAGGAATTCCACAACGACAAGTTTACCGCGCTCCTCAAATACAACTTGTCCGACCCAGTAACCACGAGCAACGAGCGCCTTGCAGTTGGAATCACCGTCACAGGCTACGGTGACCGTTCGAACTTCACACAAGACCCTTTCCGCCCAGAAGACATCATCCTTCTTTCTGACGGTGTATGCGCTTCGACTTGTAGCATTTTCGTCGAGCTCATGTCACAGCAATCCGGTGTGCGCACACTCGCCGTAGGAGGTCGTCCCCAGCTTGGCGCGATGCAAGCAGTCGGCGGTACAAAAGGTACTCTAGTTCTACCCTCTGTCTACCTACAAGCTCTCTCCGTCTACATCATCAGTCAATTCGCCAATACCAACGCACAGGCTCGCGAATGGGCGGCTTTTGTACCCAACCCCTTTGCCGTCGCGGCTCAAGATGCTAGCGTAAACTTCCAAGATAATATTCGTGCGGGATTGGAGAGTGGAGGATTACCAACACAGTTCTTGAACGACACGGCGGGTTGTAGGATTTGGTATGAGCCGGATATGTATTTGAACGTCACGAGATTGTGGGAGAAGACTGCAAAGGTGGCGTTTGGCAATAATGGTGGATTGGATGAGGGTGCTTGTGTAAGTGGGAGTGTCACTAGTAGGGAGGAGCAGACAGGTAGGGGTGAAGGCAATCCTACGAGTAGCAATGGGAACGCACAGAGTGGCAGTGATGAGGAAGATGCAGCAGGCGTTGTCAGGCCAGCGTGGACTGCGATACTTGTGTGTGCGGTCGTTGTCGTAGCATCTGCAGCATTAGTTTGAAAGGCAAGGAATAGCCTTCGTTTCCTCAATAACAAGAATCCGTCATGGCAGATTTCGCGACATCAGGGACAGGACCTAAGAATACTACTTTATGTTTTTCAGCTAACTTTAAGACTACCATCCATTGAACACTACATGTAATGAGCGATAGAACCATGTTCCAATTCATGATTCTCGTGTGTGTTCCGGAAAAGAAAAAGCCGACAAAAGTGTACCAAACTTGGGCAGCACCGTGAGCCTGGTTATCGTCAGCTAATTCAACTTGTCAAAAGGCAACTTTATACTTACCGCTCAATTAGCTCTCACAAGTCCCACCAAAGATGCTCGAGCATTCCAAATTGCCACAGCACGCCAGAGGAATCGGAATCAGCTGGCAAAACTCCCCCGCAGTGCGGCACATGGCATGCATATCATCGCCCTTGTTCGTGTTCTTGACTGATCCTTCACCTCTGCATGACGAAGATTCCGTATCGCACACAAGGCCATCACAGCACTCGATGCCAAAGCCTAGGATCCCACAAAGAGCGTTTTCGGGCTGGCACATCTTGGATTTGTGATGGAATGGCTTTTGTGCCTGGGAGGTGCCGACTTCCTTGATCTCGACTTGGAGGGAGGGGCGTGCGAGGGTGAGCGCGGGCATGAGTGCGAGCGCGATGAGGTGGGAGGGTTGGAATCTCATGGTGAACTGGGTGGTATGGGAGGTTTTGAAGAGGTGTTGTTGGGGGACTGGGAAGTGGATGTGTTGTGAATTGAGTTGTGATGAACGTGATTACGGAGGCATCAGGACATCTTTAAATACTCAGAGTGTGAGAACATGTACTGCCGCGCTCAGCTTTGTCTCGGTAGTTCAACAATCAGGTGAGGGTAGGCTTGCGAGGGTCTGAGGTGGTGCATCTCGTATCCGATCGTCCTAACATCCAGGTGTGGCGTACCTGAGTCACTGTGGATTGACTGCATGGAGTATTCTATACTACCGTTGTGGGTCTTCTCGTACTGGGAAGCAAGCTTTGTGGAAATGTATGTTGGTCGAAATAGGAACTGATGTTACGGCGAGTCCATTCTGCATTGACGTGGCTCCGAGGCGGCCAAACTCATGATCGCAAGAAGAGTTACACGCTAGAATCATTCGCAACACTGAGTGGCGAATTGGGAGGCCTTTTGTTTCTGTTGAGTCGCTGGCAACAAAGGCAAGTATTTTAGGACCATCTGCCCCAGCAGACCGGGCAAACAGTTCGTTGGTGTTTTTTTGTCGGCCCCAAATATTGCATACTGCAGTTTCGGTGTTGAATTCCGTAGGCGTCACACATTTTATGTATTTTTCTGGGCACACTTCCTATTGCTCAGACTTGGTTCCGATCTGTGTAGGACCATTTAGTAAGGTTAGAGACGATGGTGTGGCTATGTAGTATTCAGTTTACTTCATATAATTGGGACCGCTGTACTGCTCCTGCAGTATAACGAATGGAAAGCTGCGATCCGAAGAATCTACCGTTTTCTAGGTTACGATCAAGTTACCCCGCTCGCATGACGTTCCACATTCGTGGAGACTGTATCTTACACAGATCATAATAGTCTTGGGTCTATTCGGAGCCGCTTGTATCCAGGTAGCACTTGTGTCTACGTTGTACACGTTAGGTATATGCAAATCTACCAGTCAGTGATTTATTGCTTCAAGTTAAGGTCCGTTGAAGGAGTATGCAGGTCTGTACATCTTCGTACTTGCGTCTACAACAATCAATTTGAACTATGCACTGCCACTGATCTCGATTACGCGGAAGGGGTTCAATGGTTCATGTTGTTTGGTGACTGGGACGAGTGCGAGACACGACATGAGTACCATATGGCCCCATGAACGGGCGATCGACCGATTTGCGTCAAAGGAATACGAACTGTCGAACCTAGAGATCTCCTAGTTTCACCAGTAGCACGAGAGACTCTAGTATTACGATAAGACCTCACAAAATTGGGAATGATTGCTGTCTCAACTATTGAGTGAGGAGAGGTGAGGCTACACTGTGCTAAAGTGTCGGGGCTTTCCAGTAGCGTACTACGAGCCGAAATTTGAATATAGGGGCGAATTGTAAAGCCCGAATGTACTCTCAGATATGGCAGATTCTCATAAGGTGCAAGGAAATACGCATATCAGTCCTTAGGATTGATTCTGTGGCCTTTGCTTCATGGGGTCTTGCGACTAAGAAGCGCGCGATGTGAATGACTTCTGTGGTGCCACTCGGAGGCTGTAAATCGACGGGGACCCCTGTAGGATATAAATGCTTCTCTTCTTAGAGCTGTTGCCTCGACTGTAGGCGTCAGGCCATGCCACTGTTCATCTCTATTCACCTCACTCAACCACATGATCAGATGCCAAGCTGTTCTGATTTCAAGAACTGTAGCCCGTACTCACAGTCCCCCATCGGCACGTGAGACAACGTAGCCTTCGATGCCTAGCTGTGCTAACGTATGTTTCCGTTCGCCTCGATTATTTATCAACCCTGTAGTGATTGATGCTCCGGCCGCATTTGCGTTGTAGACCCTAAATAATAACCCCGCAATTTCGCCGCGAGTCAGCAGCTTGCAGCCGCGGTCCAAAACGCGACCTCCTCTCCAACTCTAAACGGCCCGTCACGTCCAGACCAAATAACCATATAGCCATCTCACACCTCGCCATGTGTTTCGAGACTCAACACACCACACTGCAAAATGGCACTTCCAAAGCCCCAAACCAAAAACCCTCTTCCGTCCGTAATGGACCCCCAGAAAAAGGAAACATTTGGCAACCTCGGTCCATGGGCTGAACCCTCGTGGTATAGCTCCTTAGCGTCACCATACTACAATGAATCGCATAAACGACTGCGCAATGCGCTGAGACAATACATTGATGAGAACGTCAAACCGTACATGCTAGAATGGGAGGAGAAGGGTGAAGCGCCTGAGGAAGCGCGCAAGGCGTGGGCGAAGACAGGATTCGCATTCGCAGATGTGCCGGAGCCGTACAGGCCAACTGATGTTCCTGGGCCTGCTGGCATACCTGTTGGGGAAATGGATCTCTTTCATCTGATGATTGTGACGGATGAAGGGTCGAGGATTGAGGGTGGTGTGGGTATTGCGCTGGGTGGTGGTAGTGTTATTGGTGTACCGCCTGTTGTGCACCATGGTACGGAGGAGCAGAAGAGAAAGTGGTTACCAGGTCTCTTCACATGGGAGACGAGCTTCGCGTTGGGCATCACTGAGCCAAGTGGTGGCGTATGTTTCTTCAAGTCTCCCAGTTTGAAGCCCAATGCTAAGTCTACCGCAGTCTGATGTCGCCAACATCCAAACCACCGCCACCAAAAGTCCAGATGGTACACACTACATTGTCAACGGCTACAAAAAATGGATCACCGGTATGCCCTGGGCAACGCACATGACAACCGCCGTGCGCACCGGCGGCCCCGGCATGTCTGGAATCTCCGTCATAGTGATCCCAACTTCCACCCCCGGCCTCACCCACCGCCGCATCCCCAACAGCGGGCAAAAAGGCGGTGGAGCCTCCTTTGTCGAACTTGACGATGTGTACGTTCCCGTGGCCAATCTCCTCGGCAAGGAAAACGAAGGATTCCGCATCATCATGGCAAACTTCAATAAAGAGCGCTTCATCATGTCAATAGGATGTAACCGCAAAGCGAGAACCTGCCTCTCCGAATCAACAGCTTATGCACATAAGCGTCACACCTTTGGAAAACCACTCATTGCTAATCAGATCATTGCGCACAAACTTGCTACCATAGGCCGGTATGTTGAGTCGCATTGGGCGTGGCTCGAACAACTGGCGTACCATATCCAGCAGTCTCCTCTGGGGTGGCAGGATCCTGAGATTGCGGGACAGATTGCGTTGACCAAGGTGCATGGGGGTAGGATCTTGGAGATGGCGAATCGTGAGGCGCAGCAGATCTTTGGGGGCGCGGGGTATCAAAAGGGCGGACCGGGAGCGATTATAGAGCAGATGAGTCGCGATTTAAGGATGATGGTTGTAGGTGGGGGGAGTGAGGAGATTATTGCGGATTTGGCTGTCAGGCAGGAGACTGCACTTGCGAAGAGGAGAGGCTGGAAGCTGTAAGCATGTTGTATATTTGGGTTATTGACATAGTTTACGTCTATAAGTATGACCTTGACCCAGTTCTTCTCCATAAAAGCGGTGCGACCATCAACTGCCGTAGTGGCAATACGTTCCTCAATCCATTCTTTTGCACCCCCGTTATCAAACCCTAGATTATACGGTGACTTCATCTTGTACTTCAGAAATTTACAAACCGTTTTCCCTCCCCTGTCTCTAGCATCTCCTCAAACACTTCTACGGCCTCCTTCATCACCATGCATGTTTCCTCCACCGTCTCCTTGACCTTCACAGTATTAGCCGCGTTCAGAAGTATAAACCCTACAACCAATGGTAGCTCATCCTCGAGGCAACCGGGCACATGCATGTCCGTCGGATAATTTCGTAAAGGCGCAATCGACTTGATCACGAAATTTGGTGTGGATGTCGAGGTAGAGCTGCACAGCAAATGACAGCAATACTGGTATCTTCTTTGTCTTGAAGGCTCGCGGAGACCGCGGGTCAACTCGTCTTCGGCAGGTGTACGCTCAGACGCAAGGCTTGAAAGCAGGAACTCGGGAAGCATCTTGTACAGGAGGGCTTTGTCCTCTTTAAGCTTCTCCCGCGCCGTCTTGCCATGTCGGTCGCTGCTTGGATCATAAACACCAAAATAGCCATGTTCGAAGTGAATCATGGCGCGCGGTCGAACAGGATGCAAGAATTTACACAGGAGGAAGACGGTACGCAGAATGTCCTATCAGCGATTCCGTACATCTTGCAGTTTATCTCACCACACATCTCCTCCTCGTGGCTTTCTGGAATCTTGTGCTTTATACATTGCATATGGTAAAGCATAGCTTGCATCATCGCTGTACCTCCATGTTTAGTGAAAATATGTTGGAGATCCTCCTCCAAGGAGCGTGCAAGATCGACAGCGGTGTTCGTTATGATAGATGCGGCGACGAGATCTAGGACGTTATCCTTGTAGCCTTCCCAGGATTGAGCTACTTTCAAAGGAGCAAGAACGCATAGGGTTCATCTGACTGCTGTGTGCTGGCATCGGTGGATAGGTGAGGAGAAACTGAATTGGAGAAGAACTCGCGTGTCAAGATTGCCCGATTTAAAACAGCTCCACGTCCAGTGGAAACTTGCACTGCCGTATTGCTATGATTGACGATGAATTCTGCCAGAATGGTGAAGTTCTTTATTGGCACTGTGTACTACGTGACCCATCCGGATTCTTTCTTGGCTTTCTGCGGCTGGTTTGCGGTGGCTTTGCCGTTTTTCTTCTATTTGTTGCCTTGCTCAAGTGAGTTGGAAGAGAAGTCCAAAGCTAGCGTCAGGTTTAGTACACTACCAAAGCGTATGCGTGTCTATCCATAAACCTACTCAAACTCGTTCTTGTACTGCTGATACATGCTCCGTAAATTCTTTAGCAACATATTTCGACCAACCACGCAAAGTTTGTCGCGTTACAACGTCAGGGAAGCATGCTGCTATTGTTGTATGTATAAACGAAGGAACACTTCAAAGCAAACAATTGTGTAAACACAAAGTTTGTGGCGGTGTGTCCTTACGGCTAAGGCTTAGCATCGGTGAC
Organism: Plenodomus tracheiphilus IPT5; assembly: GCA_010093695.1. Lineage (NCBI taxonomy): Eukaryota > Fungi > Ascomycota > Dothideomycetes > Pleosporales > Leptosphaeriaceae > Plenodomus > Plenodomus tracheiphilus. Next base: position 79,420 of record MU006300.1, read on the forward strand.
ACAGCGAGAAGACACTGATGCTGATTTGTTTGCTACAGATCCCATGTTTTGATTGCTTCTCTGCTTTTGTCTCAATTTCCTGCAACGCGAATTGGGGTTAATACCCAACAAAGGCTTAAACCTAGGCCTCCTCTGTTTGCGTGGAACGAGATAATAGACAATAGGAAGGTTTCTCGATTTCCCAATTCCAGGTTTGGATCAAGAATACGGAGTCTCATTCATATAATTCATGGCTAACTGTGGAAGAATCGTTCTACTCAATGCTACAAGACCAGCCGGAGTTCCTGGCCAAATCCCGCCACACAATCAGACCAAAGTCCCTCTATTTCTGGTCCTTGTGGTAGTTGTCAACCGGCGCGACATCCTTTACATTCTCCCAAATCTGTTGGATTCCCTTGACTGCCTCATCGCTCAGTTTCCCCGCCTTGATGCTCTGCGCAGTCTGTTCAACCTGCTTGATGCTGCTGGCGCCGAAAATAACACCATCCTCGTCGCTCTGAAGAGCGCTGTGATATGCAACCCATCGGTATGCCAACTCGGCTTTGCTGATACCCTCCTTCTCGGCAACCTTGTTCCAGTCGGCAAGGGCTTGGCGGAGAGCAGGCTTGTCGTAGAGCGACTTGTATATACCGCCCAGGGTATCTGCGTTGAAGCGGCCAAGTCCCGCATCGAGATCTGCGGCAGATTTGGTGAGAAAGCCACCGGCAAGTGGCGAGTATGCGTAGAAGGAGATGCCGAGTTTTCGGAGAAGAGGGAAAAGCTCAGTCTCTAGGTGGCGGGCAACGGGGTTGTAGTTTCCCTGGTAGACCTGGGGAAGCGGGTAGCCTTTCTCCTTGGCAATGTCGTAGACCTGCTGGACTTGCTTCGGGGCAAAGTTGGAGAGACCGAAGCGTTTGAATGCGCCCTTTTTGTAGACTTCGTTGATGCCTTCGAGGACTTCCTCGATAGGGGCGTCTGGGTCGGGGGCATGGATGTAGAGAATGTCGAATTGCTTGATTTGAACTCGGTCCAGCGAGTCTTGCGCATCCTTGATTACGGATTCTTTGGTCAGAGTGCCGGGCACGAAACCTCCGGGGAGCTTGGTGTCAATGGTGAAGCTGGTGCGCTTGTCGAGTTTGCCAATGGCAACTTCAGAGCCCGGGTAGAGGCGTGCAGTGTCGAGGTTCGTGACACCGTTCTTGTAGAGGACGTCGAGGACCTGGACGCGGTCTTCATGCTTGCTGAAAGTGGTGTCGTCTGAGAGACTGAAACCGCCGAAGATAGTCTTCACCATGATCGCGGGTGCCGTGTATGTTCAACCTCAGATGGTGTGTGGAACAAGTGCAGTGGAGGTGTAGCTCCAGGTCAAATGACGGTGATGTTGTGGATTAAGAAGCTGTGATCGATGATGTCGCTAACTTGTCTAGCGCAGGAAGGTGCAAGGAGTTGGAAGGGTGGAAGACTGCAGGTGGCCTCAAATCCCGCGCAGCACCTCGTACTTATGTATGCATCCCCGCGCGCCAGGCAGCACCCCATATGACGCTTTTCATCGGAGAAATGACTGCATTACGCATGCACGTCTCCGAAGATATCTCCGAAGACGTGGTCTAATAGCACGTTATAGCACGACACCGGTGGACGAGCGACAGCCCCACCAAGGGCCACAGTGACTACGTACTAGCATGCTAACCCTCCCCCTCCTCCTCGCACCCCTCGACGGGCCTGGAACGGAGAGTGTACGGCTAGCCCCGAAGCCCCGATGACGTCGGACATGCTTAATAATTGCCAGGGCAAGTGAGTTTGAACTTTGGCCCGACAAGACTTGGTGATTGGTCGGGCGTTGCCATGGTGGTGCTGTACGATTGTTCGAAGATTTGAGTTCCATGTACAACGGCCACGCATCCCTTTCAAACGAGCTAAACCTAACATCGGCTTCTCGAACAAAGCCAAAGCTATGTACCACTGTATGCCTAGGATACGGTAGGTGCATGAGCTAGACCCCAAGTCGCATTACGCCCGTTGCAACTTGCAGACATCTTGCACAGGGACGATTAGTAAACCAGGCAGACTGCTTACGGCATAGCTACTGTCCAAGTCAGGCTTCCTGCCGCACACCGACCACAATACAGTAACTCCCTAAACCCCGATATCGATATCTCACATCTCTACCACCACTTAGAGAATAGCAATTCTTGGTAAAGGCTTGTTCTTCACATCCTCAAACTTCGCCTTCTTTTGGCCTCCCTCCAGGAAACCACCAGAAGACCTCCTGCCTTGTAGTCGTATGTCCTTGGGCATCCTACTTAGCATCACCGCTGCAGCCTCAGCAGGGTCAACAGCCCCTGTCGTTGCATCCGCGTGGAGTCTGATGGCACCAGCGGACGAAGAGCGTCGGATAGGCAGCGGCTTGCGTGCCACTTTCCTCGCGTTAAGCGCATCACCGTATACGTCGCTGAAGGTAGCGTCATCGTCTGACGGACTGATGTCCGGACTGAAACTGCTCAGAAATCCTGCTGATGTAGACTGAGTGAGTACGGAAGGCTTGTTTCGTCCCGAGTCTACTTTGCTCTGGCTTGGGAGATCTGTTTGACCTGCTAGCTGGGGTTTCCAACCCATTGCCATGCGATTGATCTGTTGAGGCGCATCGGCACCACATACAGCATCTGACGCTGGAGCACTGGCGGTGCGCGTGTGCACCGCCTTCCGGACCACGGTGCTGTCGCTCTCGAGCTTGAGTGAGCTATGTTGTACAGTCTCCGCGACTTCAGGAGCCGTTTTATTGCGACCTGTGCCACCCTCTGCTGAAGATAAACTGGAGAGCTGTTCAGGCCCAGTGGATCCACTTCTTGAGCTCCAGTCTACGCTGCCAGCTGGTGTAACTGTGCCCAAGCGGTGTGGCCGAGTAAGCGATACAGTCGACCTCGAGTACTGTTTGTGATACGCGAAGCCTACACTAGGCAAGTGCTGTTGAGAGCGGGATGCGAGTCCCATTGCAGACTGGGGTGGGTGCAGGGCGCGCATTGTAGATGCTGAATATTCCGCTGGCACTATGGAGGACGCAAAGCTTGCGTTCCTACTATCACCAGAGAGGCGAGGAGGGACCGTCAGCGAATGTTGAGATGACCAAGGGTAGAGTAAGGGAGCGAAGGTTCCCAGTGGTTGCAATCGCGGTAGAGTGGCGTAGGCCGATGGTATGGGAGGCGGAATCGAACCAGACGTGAAGATACCCAACCCCAACGATCGCACAGGCGATGGAGCGTGTATTGTTGCGGCTGGTGGCCGAAAGTTCCAATCCAATGCATCTCCGTCTGGGATTGAGAAGTTGGCCCCAGCGGTGTATGCTGACACTGATCGGCGATGGTCAAGTGGATGTTTTTCGGATGCAAATGATGCGCGCCTGGTGGGAGACGACTTCCGAGATCCAAGCAGCGTTGGCAACGGATTGTGAGGTCGTTCAAGGCCGAACCTCAACAGATGTGCCTCGAAGGGGCGTCTGACTGTGGCCAATACTCCGAAAAGAATGCACGATGCAACTCTGGTTTGGTAGTGTCAGCGAGGCCAAACTTGTAGACCGTCGAGAGACTTACAATGCAATCACTGCGAAGGCTATACCTACGCGGCTAACGTAGCATCTTGGTCCATACTCCCAGGCTTGCAAGCCTGATGCTGACTGCTCGCACAAGGGCCTACGCGCAACAATGATCATGTTCCAACCTGTGGTCAGCAGCCAGAGAGAGCATAGTGCAACCACCATGCGTACGGCCACGTAGTCAGTCTTCTTGATAGCAGACAAGTGCTGTTGATGAAGAGACCACGTCTTCTGCTTGAATGAGAAGACTGTATGAATGATTGTGTATGCTACTGTGGCGAGAGCCTGCATTGATCAGTCAGACCTCTCAGAAATACTCAATTGAGACTTACTGATGTCGAAGTCAACACTACGGGTGCAATGCTCGTGACATCGTTAGGGTCAGATACGATCTGATAAATGGAGACCGCGAGGCAGATTATGGAGCTCCAGAGTAGAGTGTTGAGTAGAATGGTGATGGTGACAAGGGTGAGGAGTCGGCGAGGAAATCTCGTGCTTGAATCGATGACGGTTGGCTGGTCTTCGGATTTGTTAAACGGTAGATCAGCCCCGCTGCTGCCACTGTCTGACCCAGCCATATAGTCGTGTGATGTTTCACTCCTCGGTACGAGCCGAAGGAGCTTGCAGGAGACAGTTGAAAAGGGTCGAGGAAAAGGACGTGAAACGTAAGGATAACGCGATCATAACGATGCCATCTGGGTTTTAGTGACGATGCGCCGAAGCGACGGTGCGGTGTAGAAATTATAAATTAGATGATGCAAAAATTGCGCCTGCCGTACAGAGTATGGAGGTTCTCTCTTCCGCCTGAACTTGCCCAGACCTTCTGCGTCTCAGAAGCAACCGTACTGGACGCGCAATACTTGAGGGTTCTATTCTACGCTAGAAGCATTCCGGTGGCCTATACTATAGCTTCTTTGGGCAGCCCAGGGAGATGAGTGTGCTTGGGCGATGCGAACGCCTGAGGAATGCTGTTGTTGGGGCGACTCAGGAGCAGCACATTGGTGTTATGAAAGCAGACCAGGAGCCTCAACGGGATGCAGTGCGTTGTAATGGGTGCCGCGCCGAGATACTCTCGTCCAAGCACACCATCTGCGTCATAATGCGCATCCACGAGAAACTTGAGTTGGTAATATCGTGCGGTTTCCAGATCGTGTTCCCGAAACGTGCAGCATCATGCTAGGGATGAACTCGCACCATCCCTGTGCCGCTGTTCTGCTGGACTGTCAATCCTAGCGGGAGAAACTACGCCACTGGTTGAGATCTGGGTGGTGCTCCCGGTAGTTGCATGAAGACCAATGCTTGCTGGGCAGTCGGGCCACGAGTGGGAAGCTCTGCATGCAACGCCAGATTTGAAGTCTGAGCTGGTCCGCAGCAGTAGTGCCTACGTGTGCTTTAGGGTCGTGTTACATGCGCAACGGTATCAGCCAACGCAACGATGCTCGAATGCGCGGCTCCCGCTGGAGGGCTTACGCTCCGCTGCTCGGCGCGCAGGGTATATCAAGGTAGTGATGGTACGTCATGTATCAAAGCACGAGGAGGAGAACGAGAAGAAGGATCAGGACGAAAATGAGGACTGCAATACAGCAACTGGACCACGAGTCTGTATAGTGCATGGTCAGCAAGGCGTGTTCAGTGGTTCGTGATCGCAATCTTACCCTCGTTCTTCTTGATAACCCAGCCGACCTTCTTCAGGCCGGTCTGTAGCTTTCCACCAACTCGATCTGCCACGTTGTCGACATCGTTCAGTAGCTCGCCTTGCTCTTCGAGTTCTCGGCCCATGTCGTCGGCCTGTTGTCGCAGGTTGCCCACGGTGCGGAACACGCCGTCCAGAGCCTCGTCTTGCTCATGCATCATCTCGACTTGTCGCTCCTGTTCAAAAGCTGCATAGTTGTCCTCTTCCTCGAACGAATCTGGATCAGGCAAGACATCGCCGTTTGCTGCGCCTTTCCCCTTGTTGGCGTGCTGGACCGTCTGCTGCAGCTCCTCGCGCATGCTCTCAATCTCGTCGCCGACATCCTTGACAAGCCTTCTCCGGCGTTCAACCTCGTCAATCTCTAAGCCGAATTTGTATGGGTCGACTTCCACCGCTTTGACACTCTCGACCAGGTCCTCGAGGTCTTGGCTGAGGTCTTGGAGGGTTTGCTCGAGTTCGCTGCGAGCTTCGCGCAGTTCGGGGCTATTGGCGGATGAAGCAGAAGAGCGGATTCGGAGGTAGGACTTGAACAGTGGTCGCGAGGTGTTGAGAGCAGAGAGTACGTCACTGAAGCACGTGTCAGTGAAGCTGCCTATTCGGTGGACGGTGGACACGTACGCCTGCACCTGGAGGAACGGATCCTCGTCGTTCTGTGAGGACATCATTCTGTGTGATGCGACACGGTCTGGCCTTGGATCGACGCGCGAGCACGCGGGTGGTTGTTAGCAGACTTCAATTGTCGATGGGTGAGCGTGTTCGGGAAAGCCGCGGTCGGGATGCTGAACTGCGCACGGACCTACAGCTTCCCAAAATTAACCCACAGTAAACTCCACCAACCCAAGACACTTTCCTGATGGAGCGACAAGTACAAGAAGCCTCGAGCAACTCAAGGGTCCAAGTAAGAGACGACGGATGAGACCATGGGGCCAGAGACGCCACTACCTCTACCTGCTGAATTCAATGACTGTGACGAATACGTCGAGTCACTGTTGAAATTCACCACTTCCTCATGGCTTTTGCAAACACTCTGTGGAGGTGTACACATCCTCGACTTTTATACAAGGACGCCGGATCTTTATACGACTATATTACCTCAATCATGGCGGGACTGGTTCAAGACCACGGACATTATGGACATCATAGATCTACTCATGCGAGAAGATCTTGGCCAATTCGATGACCCTCAAGCTCAAACAAATACTAGCAGCTGGCGAGATGGGCCAGTTCCCCCGAAAGAATTACTGGATTACATCAAAGAAGTGCGCAAACACCTCTTATGTAGAGACTTTCCGCCTCCCAACTCTGGGCTCAAGTCCGAGAAGACTGCTATACCACGTCACATTGCCACAGGCATGAAGGTCAAAAAGGTTCACGAGGTTGACAACTTTGCACGCTACATTGATCGATTGAGCTCAGAGATAGCGGCCTCTGGAAAGAAACCCATTACGCATCTAGTCGATTTTGGCTCGGGACAGAACTACCTTGGCCGCGCGCTTGCTGCTACCCCATATTCTAAACACATTGTGGCTGTAGAGAGTGCACAGCATAACATCGATGGGGCGAAGAATATGGACATCATGGCCAAGCTGGTCGAGAAGCCATTGGTGATGAGGAATAAGAAAGAGTATCGAGCTAAGATGGGGAAAGGGAAGGGGAGTAAGAAGACTGAAGTGGATGGTGTCTCACAAGGGCCGGAGGAAGGAGCTTCATTACATCAAGCCAGTGATGCTCCAGTCACCGACCATGATAGTAACGGAATTGACGGCTCGTCTGATGTTATCCTACCACTGCACCCAGAAGGTGTGACCTGCGATGACGATGGCTGCACTATACCAGCACCTAACACTCAAGACCCAGTTCCGAAGAACAAAGCACCAAAATACATACCAAAGTACAGCAAGACACCTCATCTGACCAACACCACCGGCACAACGACAACCACCACGCTCCAGGTCTACAACGAAGGCCACGGATCCGTCCAATACGTCCAACACATCATTCGCAACGGCGACCTTACCCCCGTCATCGACCAAGTCCTCGACCCCTCCTCCATCACCAAAGACAAGGTTGCCACCACAACCTCCACCACGACAGCCGACCCCACCTCCCTCGCCACCATCCCCAAACGCAACAACGTAAACGCAATGGTCGTCTCCCTCCACTCCTGCGGCAACCTCGTCCACTACGGGCTCCGCTCCCTCCTCCTGAACCCCCACATCTCCGCCGTCGCAATGGTAGGCTGCTGCTACAATCTCCTAACCGAACGTCTGGGACCCCCAACCTACAAACTCCCCACTTTGCGTCCCAACCACCCCCGCCTCGAAGAAACCTCAAACGCAAACGATCCAAACGGTTTCCCAATGAGCGAAAAACTAGCTACTTACCCTTTACCCCATACCCCGCTCTCCCCTTCCCCTTCATCCCCAGATACACCAAGCACGCACACCCACAACAACTACAACAACAATCCAACCGGCATCCGCCTCAACATAACAGCCCGCATGATGGCCGTCCAAGCCCCCTTCAATTGGGGCCCGCAAGACAGCGATCTCTTCTTCACCCGCCACTTCTACCGCTCCCTCTTACAACGCATCTTCCTGGACCGCGGCGTCATCTCCGCCCCCCTCCCACCAAACACCTCGCATCCAACCAGCGGCAACGGCCACACGTCCACAGTAAACTTCACCCCCCTGCACGGCCGCGGTCCCGGCCTAAGCAGTAACGGTACCGTAACACCGCTTACCATAGGCACATTGCGTAAATTCGCCTTTGCGGACTTCACCAGCTATGTCCACGCTGCGTTGTCGAAACTCTATGCGCCGAATTCGTTTTGCGAGATTGATCCGCAGTTTATACGCGGTAAGATGGAGGGCCTGGGCGATGAGGAGATTAGGGGGTATGAGAGGGCGTTTGAGGGCAGGAAAAAGGAATTAAGCGTCATGTGGGCGCTTATGGCGTTTAGTGCGGGAGTGGTGGAGAGTGTGATTGTGGTGGATCGGTGGTTGTGGTTGAGGGAGCAGGAGGGCGTGGAGAGGGCGTGGGTTGAGGCCGTGTTTGAGTATGGGTTTAGTCCGAGGAATTTGGTGGTTGTGGGGGTCAAGAAGGGGGAGGTGGGGAGTAATTGATGGTTTAGACGAGACCTTAGTTCGGGTGTGCATGTGGAAAAAAGATGGTTGAATTTTCGCTTGGTGGGGAAATGCCATCATATAGTCTATGTTGTGATGTTTTGTATGTATGGAAAATTTCTTCATGGATGCTTAGCCGTAACCTCATATCAGTCATGTCATGTCACGTATCTTCACTCTCCCTGTCTCCCGCTCTCATCACCATTCCAGCTCGACTCTACTTCAACCCCCTCAACATCATCGGATTAGGCGACGGACTCCTCCCCCTAAACGCCGGCTCACTAGGCCTCAACATCGGACTCGCCGCCGCACTCAACGCATCCAGACTCAACTTACTAATCGCATCCAAATTCCCCTGCGCTTCCTCCTCACTCAAGTCCAACATCAACCTCAACTCATTCGCTTTGAGCGCCTCTCCCAACCCAACCATCAATTGCGCCTTGTTTGTGCTACCAGGAACTTCGTAGTAGTACCATCTATACCCTATATCGTCCAGCGTATGCGGTTCAGCGGGTGTAGTAATGCGTGCGCGGACGTGGCGCACGTCGATGCCGAAGACACCGGAGATGCTGGGCTCGGTGCCTAGACCACCGAGTGTGGAATCCTCTGCGCGTCCGCGGAGCGACGTGGGCACCTTGGTGTCGCGCGAGATTGGGGTCTCGGCGAGTCGTTTGGAGGCACCTGCGTCTTGGAGCTTTGCACGTTTAAAGGTTGCGTTTTTGAGTTCGGTGAGGCCGAGGACAATGTAGAGGGGTTGGTCGGCTTTGAGTTGGTCGACGATCCAAGAACGGGCTTCTGGGTCGTTGCAGACGGCTTCGAAGGCTTGGGAGGGGTTTTGGCTTGTTCGTTGGATCATTTGCTCGGCTTTCACGGTGAGGAGGTTGGGCTGGCGGTATATCCTACCCAGGTCGAATTTGGCGCCATAATTGGTCATGAAGCGGCCCTCTGTGTCGGTGGAGAAGAGGTCCTTGTAGCGGAATTGTATGTGGAAGTCATTGAGGTCGTCGACTTCGGCGTGGGCTTTGTCGGGGTAGAAGGAGTCGCGTTCGGGGTGGAGGGGGTGCGTGAGAAGCTGCCCGACGACCAGGACATCGGCGGGGAGAGGCTTGGGAAGGAGGCCGTGGACCATGGTTGCAGATGGGGCTGGTCAAGGCTTGTGGGGGGGTGTTGGTGGGTAGGGGATGATCGGAGGGGCTTCGCAGCAGAGTCTCTGAGCTGCCTTGTTGACACTTGTCAGGGGGGGCGAGGCAAGAGTTGGGCGAATGCTCTGGTAAGATGCAGTGCCATGGCTGCGAATCAGAAGGCGGTATGCGCCCAGATGGCAGGCGCTTGGCTACATCGGGCAGCCCGTGCTACCGTGGGACTTCACGTTGGGAGATGCGACGTTGATATTGGCGGGCATGTCGCTGGTCGAGAGATGGAGATTATCCTGGGTTTCGATCAGATTGAGCATTTGACGTTTGGCGGTACTAGTCACGTGGACGCGCGTAGGGAGGATTGAAAGGGACGAAGACGCCTCGCGCGCTTCTCCGAGCAGACGGTCTTTGCAGTAAAGTCCGCGGGGGAGCCCGGAGAATGCGATTGCAAAAGCCGCGGCAATCTTGGACGACGAGATAGCCTGGCTCTAGCCAAATGCTTAGCTGGCGGCTTCTGTCTGTCTGTCTTCAACTGCCCTCGATTGCCCCTTGAACAAACTCGCACGGTTACGTGATGGGAATTGTTCTGATTCGGCTTCGCATGAGCACACCCACCGTAACGCGTAGATTCTCGGGGCTATGGGGTCTTGGACATGGAGTACCGCACAGCATGGAACAAGCTGATTGGCAGGCCTGCGAAGCCAGCTGCATCCATTTCATGCTGCGACTTTGTAAGGGTGCGTACATACACAGCACAGTGCCACAGTACCATGTAGGTATCTTGGAAGCGGCGCCATGGCCGATGCAGAAAGCGGGCGCAATTAGCAAAGCTCTTTAGCAAATGACAGCAGGTTGCGAACTCGCGTTAGCTGCGCCCGATGCCCGAGCCGTAATTACGAGTGCAAGTACCGGTATCATGAGGTTGGTCAAACGAACCGTCGCCGACAGTGCATGCTACCGGACGGGCAGCTGGAGGGGTAGCAAAGCGAGACTCTTGTGTATGCAGCTTCATTGAGCCGCAGACCTGGGCCTGGCTTCGCAGAAGAAGGGTGCACAGCCGTACAGACGACAAAGCCTCTCCGTGATAAAGGGGAGCCCGCGAGATACGGCGTCGAGGCAGACAAGGAATAGCAAACAAGCAAAGGAACAGAGGCTGGCCGTGTGCACGCATCGCCCAGGACAAGACAAAGCAGGGCCCAAGCTCCCGCCCCTTATCGATAGGCGGTCGCGGGGCATTCCAACGTCACCAACCACCTCGCGACTCCCACTCCACCACGCTAAAACCCAGGCCCAGACTAGGATGGCAGCGGAAACTACCACCGTAGCCAGCCCGCAGCCAGCCCGCAGCCGGCTGCCATTGGCGAATCCAACGGTGGAACATGACGCTGCTTGAAGAGAACGAGCAAGCAACACGTCACTCTAGTCCCTCACTAACCTCTAGCTGGACCGTCGCCGTCAATGCTTAATCGAGGTCAGCGCACGAGTACTTGAACCCCTCGGTGCCCCTCCATACGTAGATTTTTCTCTATCATCTCCATTGCCTTGGCTCAATCACACCTCCATCATCATAACAGCTTGCCCCTTCTCATTCCCATTACACATCAGTCACAATGGTTCCTGTCCCACAAGCAACCGAGCTCAAGGACCTCTTCAGCCTCAAGGGCAAGGTCGTCATCGTCACCGGTGCCTCTGGTGCCACTGGAATCGGCACAGAGGCCGCTCGCGGCTGTGCTGAGTTCGGAGCCGACCTCGCCATCACATACAACTCCCGCGCCGAGGGCGCCGAGAAGAACGCAAAGGAGCTGAGCGAAAAGTACGGCGTCAAGGTCAAGGCCTACAAGTGCCAGGTCGGCGTCTACGCCCAGTGCGAGCAGCTCGTCGCAGATGTCATCAAGGACTTTGGCAAGATCGGTAATTACCAATACGATGCCCCTGCGTAGTAAGCATCCCAGCTTACAATAACCCTAGATGTTTTCATCGCCAACGCCGGAAAGACCGCTGACAACGGTATCCTCGATGCAACCGTCGAGCAGTGGAACGAGGTCATCGAGACCGATTTGACTGGCACCTACAACTGCGCCCGTGCCGTCGGATTCCACTTCCGCGAGCGCAAAAACGGCTCCCTCGTCATCACTGCCTCCATGTCTGGCCACATTGCCAACTTCCCCCAGGAGCAGACCTCATACAACGTCGCAAAGGCCGGCTGCATCCACTTGGCCCGCTCGCTCGCCAACGAGTGGAGGGACTTTGCCCGTGTCAACTCCATCTCCCCTGGATACATTGACACTGGTCTCTCCGACTTTGTGCCCCAGGATATCCAGAAGCTGTGGCATTCTATGATCCCAATGGGTCGTGATGCCAAGGCGACCGAGCTCAAGGGCGCATACGTCTACTTTGCTTCGGATGCGTCGTCGTACTGCACGGTAAGTTTTTTTTTGGATTCGGAGAGTGAGTGCGCTTTAGCTGACATGCATAGGGCTCCGACCTCATCATCGACGGTGGTTACACCACAAGGTAAACGCACCGTACCGACTTCTTGAAAAAAAAACCAAGACAAGACAAGACACCAGAGAAAAACCTTTTTATAATTGCAAACGAAGTATTATCACTATAGATCCCGTAACGCAATAAATATCAACTTGAAAACAAATACCTCTCCAAATATTGCAGTGCAAACACACGACTTGGCAATCTTGCATCACCTCAGTTCCTGATATCTTTTTTATATTTCCTGTTATAGCATGTTTAGCATACTACCTACCATGGGATCCATCGTGCAGACTTTCAAGTCACACTCCCCACCTCTCTCCTTGATGTAGTCGCAATACCAATCTTCAAACTTATTAACCTAACCCCCCTCGTGCCCCAATCCCTCCACACTTCCTCCCTTGAACCCCGTTCTCCTTCGAGAATGGGCATGTCTGATGCGCGGGGTTTGGAGCTGACGGTATGTTGAGTAAAGGCGACGATGGTGGTGGCTAGGCGAGCTATTTCAAAAGAAAAAACAGAGCTTGTTGCTTACTTTTACTTTTTACTATTGTTAGTTGTCAGTGTCCAGTTTCAGGCGGGTTGAATTAGCAAGTGAATCAATCCACTCAGTCCTGGGTCGAGTAAACGCTGTTCAAATGCCGCTGCGAAAGAAAATATCGTCAAGGCGCTTCGAATTTTTATATATTCATATACTCATTTATCCAAACTCCTTGTTATTCAATAGCAAAAATCCGTGTTGGCTCTACCCCTCGTGTACTCATCACCTCTTGTACAATACATCCCATCACACCCCCCACCTAACACATACCCGTCAACACCGCCATACCAGCAACATGATCCAAGCCCGCCACCTCCTCATCCTCCAACAATGCATCAATCTTCTCCTTCTTCTTGATCCGCCAAAACCCTTGCGCGCCATCTACAAACCTCTTGCTGATATCCTGTACATCTTCTGCGGGACACGCCGCAAAGCACAATCTAAAGCAATTAAAGCTATCCTTTTCGCGAATCGCTTGGGTGGGACTGAACATGGTACCGGGGGCAACGAGACAGCGATAGGGTTTCTGCGTCCAAAACACCCATAGTGCTTGCGAGAGGCGGGATGCTGGGACTTGTTTGGCGAGGGGGTGGGAGGAGAAGTCGAAGCGGACCCAGACGAACATGCCGCCGAGCGGTCGAACAAAGGAGTAAATTTGCGTCTTTTCAACGACTGCCCATTCTTCCTCTTCCTCCACGACATGGGTGAGGGATTTGCGACGGCCGGCTTTGACGGCTTCTTGGCCGGCATCGAGGGTGTCACACATGGTTTGCATTCTGCGTTCGTAGTTGCCTCGGAGGCCCTCGAGCCAGCGCACCCAACCGTCGACTTTCCAGCCGCTTCCGTCTGCGGCACCGCCTCTTCCGGGATCGTTTGAGCTCTGGGGTCCCATGATGAGTTCGGCGATCATGGATTGGACAAAGCCGGAGGGTTGCTGGGTTGATGATTCGGTGATGCGGAGGATGCGCTCTACGAGGGCGGGCTGTGCGGTGATCCAGCCAAGACGGCATCCTGGTGCGACGGTCTTGGAGAAGGTATCGAGGCGTACGACACGACCTTGGTAGTCGACACTGAGATATGAGGGGATGAGACTGTCCAGAAATTCAAAGCCTGAGGACTTGGCGGGGCGGGGAGGAGCGCTTTTGGTGCGGGCTGAAGATGGATATTGCAGATACCAGTATGGATCATCTTCTACGATGATGACATCGTACTTGACGCAGAGAGCATAGATCTCTATCCGCCGTGCAACAGACAGGGTGCCAGACGTGGGGTTCTGTCCGATTGTGACGGTGTACATGAGATGTGGGCGACGGCCCTTGGACGTGTCCCAGTTCTCCAAGACGTCTTCCAATCCTCCTGGACCTGACGCGAGCATTCCTTCGTCATCTATCGCTACAGGCGCAACATTGAAGCCTCGTGGTGTGGCCGTCTGAATGGCATTCATGTAACAGTATGCCTCGCATAGCAGACCGGGTCTTTCGTCCACGGGGTCGTGCTCAGCAGACCACTCATTGCTGAGCGCTTGCAGTGTCTTGGAGAAGCCGTCTGTCGAGCCACATGTCAAGATGACCTCTGGGCCGTCCTTGTATGGAACGATGGGGTGTAGGTTGTTTCGTGTAAACTGTCGTATAAACCAGTATAGAGCTGGATATCCTTGCGCCTGACCATACTGTAGGGCCGACTTGAGGTCGATCATGCGAAGCGGATCCGGGACACTGGAGTTCTTTGGCACCACGAGGCGCGACGACGGGGGTTGGTCATTCTTCTCTTTGGAGAGGGCGATGGCTGCGAGTCGGGCCGAGGGAGGATCTTCTGCAGGCGGGTCGACGGGCGTGTTGGGCGTGGGTTGCCATCTGTTGGGGTGTGCGACCTTGGCTTCGAGCGTGTCATATGGGAAGTAGTGGTCGTTTGGCAGGCCTGGCAGATGTCAGCTTCGCAACACTAGCCGCCTCTGCAAAGACACCCACCTCCGGCCAATTGGGCGATGCCTGGGATCTGGAAGTACTTGTAGAACTTCTTGATCTGCGACGCCTCTCGCGCTTTTGTGCTCCGCGAAATGTGGTGGGATAGGTCTACCGGTTCGGGGAAGGAGCTTGGGTCGGATGCATTGTACGGCGCCATCGTGATGACCGCCTACGTAGGGACTCGGCCGACTAAGAGACTAAAGGAACCGTGGATTACGCCGAACAAGATGCTGGGAGACTGCGCAGAACAGAGACACCGTACGTACACCAGGTTTGGATCGCAGGCAACAAGCAACCAGAGATGAAGTCGCCCTTATCGGCATCGGCACTCGCCCGCCTCTCACGCCCGAGGACGATACGGATTGCTTAGAAATAGCCGCGTTGCAGTGACGACACCACCCCACGGGGAGCTCAAGGTACACTGGCTGGGCTAGGCCGCAACCAGCCATGGCAAGCCGTCTGGTTCGTCGGCGATTGCATCGTAGCAAGCAGACGACACAAATGCACAATGGTTCCAGCGGCCAGACACCATGCAGTACACAACCCATCTCAAGCATCGCGCGCGTCGACGAAGCCCCGACAGTGAGGGCCGGCGATCGCTTGGCGCGCCGTGAGGCCGGCGCCGGCAACGTGCTCTCTCCACAGGTCCGCGTCCGTCTTATGCAGGTCCCGGCGCGGAACATGGCTCTTTCAGTGTTGGCCTTGATCCCAGCTCGACGGGCCTTTGCTCTCCCTGTCCCTTTTCCTTTCCCTCTCCGACCCTTCATGGTCTGCTTGCGTTTAGCATCATCATCATCATCACCATCGTCCTCCCCCAAGACATAGCTGGCTATCGATAAGTAGCCGTTGAGCCGCGGCGCATCGTCATCCCATCTCCCCTCAAGCTGTCGTCGCCAACCTCGCGCCACGAGCTTCGCTCAATCGTCGAAGGCGACATGGGCCCGAATGGCACTGTTGACGGGGAGGGCGCACCTCCTCAAAGATACCGCGACGACGATGACGACAATGCTGGTGTACATTCGACCGATTCCGCTATCCTAGTCGACAATTCCGAGGCTTCCGGCGACGAGGCCTATCCACCCCAAGATTCATACGCCAGCAAATACTTACCACCGAGGATGCAACACAGATGGCAGAAGGTCGTGACATGGGTCAAGGGTCCGCAGCCGCCGCGACCTTGGAAGATACAGCCATTCTTCCCTAGAGTCCAGGAAGCGCCTATACTACTGTTGGAAAGATACTTTCCCAAGAGGAAGCAGAAGATTATTCTCTTGATAGTCTTCTACATCTGTTGGATATTGACCTTTGGACTGGTCCTCCACCGCAGCGCATTCGCCGCGGATATACCTGGACACGGCAGCCCAGTGCGCATAAGATGTACAGATCGCTTTTGGGACGATGGGAACGGCTGTGGCCTCAATGGGGACTTGTGCCGTCCGTTTGCGAACACGTCTATGCCGTTTCGCTGTCCAGCCAACTGCAAACGCGTGCAGCTGCTCAACCCACATGCCGTGGGAGATCAACTGGTGAACTACAGGCCATTGGTGGTAGGAGGACCCACGGATGAGCAAGAGACACTAGAGAACACATACTACCGTGCGGATTCGTTCATTTGCGGCGCAGCTATTCATGCTGGCTTCATCAACGATGCGTCTGGGGGTTGTGGTGTGATTGCTCAGATTGGCGAGAAGACATCGTACCCAAGTGTCAAGAACAGGCACATTACAAGCATCGGCTTCGACTCGTACTTCCCGCGATCCTTCTCCTTCCTTCCGGGCACAGCAGCCAAGTGTCGAGACTTGCGATGGCCATTATTGGGTGTATCGCTTACCTTTACCATCCTCCTCTCACTCTTTACAACATCACCAGCAGTCTTCTTCCCGTCAATCTTCCTAGGCATCTTCTTCCACGTTGCGCTTGCCTCGGACCCGCCAAATCTGACCGACTATTACGCCATCGTTAGCATCGCCCTCGCCCGCCTTCTTCCAGCCTGTTTTTGCATGTACGCAATTTATAGATTCGCAGTGCGACGACAACTGGAAGGCCTTCGCGCACAGATTGAAAAGACCATCCTCTGGCTCGGAGGCTGCTGGATAGGCGCCCTAAACAACTACACATTTGACAAGATCCCCATTGAACGCCTTACTCCCCACGACATCCAAAACCAACCTGGCGCGATCCCTGCGCTCATCATCATCGTTCTGACATTATTCACCATCGCACTCGGTCAAGCATGGGCCCTTCGCGTCGAGGGCCGTCTTCCACGCTACCTCGCCATCTACGGCATCTTCGTCACCGGCATCCTCGCCCTCGTCGCCATTCCAAAAATGAACGTGCGTATCCACCACTACATCCTTGGCCTCCTTCTCGTACCTGGTACATCCATGCAGACACGACCCAGCCTCCTGTTCCAAGGCATTCTCATCGGCCTCTTCATCAACGGCGTTGCCCGCTGGGGCTTCGCCTCCATTCTCCAAACACCCAGTGAATTACGTGGTGATGCGCCAATCGGTACTTTACTACCCATCATCACTGCTCCGATCATCCACAATAATTTACATCTCCACGCGCTAAGACCAAATATCACGTTTGACTGGCTCAAACCGTTTCCAAGGGGTTATGATGGTGTGAGTGTGTTGGTCAATGATGTGGAACGATATCATGAGTATGAGGATAGGATGGAGGAGGGCTGGACGTGGGTGAGGAGGATGGAAGGCGTGAATGAGTATTTCCGGTTTGCGTATTTGAGGGGTGGGGGGCGTGGGGATTATACGAGGGCGGGGGTGTGGAGGGAGGATGGTGGATGGACTGATATTCCGGATGGGGCGTCTTGAGGTTGAAATGATGAAAGCTGTTGGATGAGTCTGTTGTTGTTGTTAGTCGTATTGTCATCCAACTCATCGGTAACTTGCACACCCAGAATCATGAACGGTTGATGTCACTCCACAACCAAAATTCAATGTCAATCAGCACGTACAACAGTATCACGCGCAATAACCAGACCTGCACCTCACGAAATCCCAAGTTCTCACATACTCTCTCACCGGAAATCCCCATCCAAGCCACCCCTTCGCAACTAAAAAATCCACCACTCGTGTAAGCAAATCCACGTGGGACTCCACCCAAACACGCAATACTAGGTCGAAAGCGCATGCAACGGCCCGCTCGTACGTCAAATACAGAAATCACATTTACACCACTGATATTCCCAGCTCACTTTGTTCCCATGTTAGGTATGGTTTTCAGTTCAAGCTATTGCGGACATTCGGACCGTAGGATGCGGAGTTTGGGAAGGCGGGGGAGGGATGGTATAGGTATGCTGAGGCGTCGGTGTAAAGAGGGGGGCGCTTGGGTGTAAGCTGGATTGTTGGTAGCGAGATCGGGGGATGTGTGAGTGAGACTGTGAGATTTGAGTGGGGGTGCGAAGGAGGTGGTTGGTGGTGGCTTTCTGAAACTACCTAATGGGTGGCGGTGGATTCTGAGGTGAATAGCTGAGTGTTACTTTCGACATTCGAATCTGGTGCAGACGTCACTCATACTGACTTGAAGGTATGGTATCTAAGCTATCCGTTGAATTTGATTCAGTAAGGCGGTAGCTACCTAACAACCCAAATCTTGGTTGTCGACACGTCAGATGCATGTATGTAAGACACACTCCCCAGACGATCACTGTCTGACTCGACAGAACTACCAAAACGAGGTATGCAATCCTTTCTTACACACGACGCCGCCACTTCATGATCACTTCACGAGAAGGCTTTCACTACTTCCTTCCTCAACCCCAATCGTGGCCCCTTTGACATGCTGCTGACCTCAGAATCCACAACAACCTGTAATGTGACCCGCAAAGAATCTCTCAACTAGCCCATTGCAAACGTCAAAAGAGCAAGCCACCAACCCCAACCACCACTTCCCTAACGTAACAACCTCAGAAAAAATGTCAAAGGCCAAGAATCTCACACGGAATGCACGCTGCAAGCAGCCATCCCTAGCCCTCCCCCTCAAAACACTATAAGAACCTCACCAATCCTCACAGCAATCTCGCTCATCACCATCAATAACCCACCAATTCCTCTCATCCCTTTCAACAATCACCCACTACACCCAACCACCACCCCCAAGATCCAACAATGTATACCCCCCGCCCCCTCAACCTCCTACTCACCTCCCTCGCCCTCACCACAATCGCAATCGCAACACCCCTCCTCCCCACCCGCCAAGAAACCCCCCGCATCTACGCTCGTTTCTACAGCGGCGGCGGATGCCAGGAACCCTGGCGCGAAGACACTGTTTTCCTAGCCACGGTGCCGGTAGGCGTGTGTCAAGATGTCACCGTGGGCCCGTTTGGAAGTACAATTTTCCAGGGGAATCTGTTGGATAGAACGTGTATGTTGTTTTCTTCGTCTGATTTTCACTTGCGTCTTGAGGGGAGTGAGATGGGGGAGACAGCTAATGCGAGTGTGTTGTAGTGAGGTTTTACGAGCGCCCGTGCGAGGCTGAGGAGCAGAGTGGGAGGTACTTTGATGTTGGGCCGGGGAGTGGAGTGGATCCGGGGTGTTTTGCGCAGGCGATTGGGAGTTATGTTGTTTTGTAGGATGGGGGGTTATATGTGGAGAGCATGGAGATGGACTGCACGGAAGAGAGATGGGAGGAGGGACTTCTAAGGGGTAGGTTATGTACACAGATTTCTGCTGGAGTTCTATTCGTGGTGTCCAACTCACCTGTGCGATTCATTAATATTACGCTCGTTTGGATATAAGAGATGTGGTATGATTCGGCTTAGTATTAGCATTGGTATTGAGTGATCGTGCTGAGGGTGGTTAATTTTGCGTGTGAAAATTGTGCAGTTTGAAATGAACTGAATCTAACAAAGATACGGCAATTGATACAAGAAAATAGGACTTACATTGTTCCAAGAGTAGCAGTTCTAAATCAGAGGCATCGAATCTATTCACTTCAATGATTGCGCTTTGACCAAGCAAGACGGATGATATCGTTATGATGGCTTCTCCTCCTCATCGCAAGCTGTACGGTCAGTGACCTGGGTATAAGAATGCGTATACAGCTCAACAATGTAATTCCCATTTCAATTCCTGTTGACCGTACACACATCTTCCATATCCTTAGCCTACATCGATGCCTCTTTACCAGGGTAACTTGTACCCAGCAACCTAACCCCACTTCCACCCAACCACCCCACAACCCCCAAACCCCAAACCCCAAAACAGCAATTCCCATCCACAACCATAGATCATAGCGGTCTTACCCTCCGGCCCCTTCCAAAACTCAACTTACGATAAAGAGAGAACCATCGGATGTTGCACCCGCGCAAAATGAGTATTATTGGTCCGCGGAGCTTTAGCCCGTGAGTGGATACCTCGATATCCTAAGCCGCATTCTCTTATTACAGATCCTGAAATCCCCAAAAGGAAAGTAAGACATGGAGCGTGGAAAGTAGACCGGAGTCCTCGCCGTCGTTCGGAAGGCATGGCAGAGGGCGGGAGTTGGAGCCGTAATTACTTTTGTGGGGTTGGGGAGGTCGAACCCTGGGCCCTGGGGAGGAGTTTACGCTGCGTCGATTATTGTCGTGTGCAACCATGGCAAGCGATTGTATTGGAAAAGGATTGGTCAGGAGTATATGGAAGGGTGCGTCAGTACATTGGATGACGCGTTCGAGGGGCGCCACGATAATCCTTGGTCCGATGCTGCACGGCATGATGACTGCGTTTGCGCTGCAGACGAAGCGCAACCACGTTCCGTTGGTCACTGCATAATCCACCATCACTCAGGCACATATTGGTACGAGAGGGGTCAGGTGAACTCCAGATTTATCTTTGATGAGAAAACATGTATCTAATTTGCTCTGGTATGCTTACGGTAAGAAAGGCATTAAACATTAACACCGAAAGATATTCACATTCCAACAGCAAGATGAGACTGCCACTTAATACCAAATTTCCCAGGATTCTTCAGTAAAAGAACGAGCCGACGAAAAGCACGATCGTGTATGCAGTCAACAAGAAGTACTGCATCTCATGTAGTACATTGCTCTTCTCCCACTCCAGCTTCTTCGAGCTTTCTTTCGGATAAGCAATACCAGTCTGCGGGTCTCTCTGCAACAAGTCCTCGCGGTCTGGCATATTCGGAGGCCAGATAGCGTAGTGGATTGGCGCCCAGTAGGCGTTGAGTGCGATGAGCCACAGTAGCGGTGGCCAACAGGCGTGCGTCATCATGTATAACAGCGTCTGGAGGACCGAGTTTCTGTTGATAATGATGCCTCGGGCTGTGGAAGCTGTTACCGCAGCAATGCAGAACAGTATGTAAACGATGTGGATCCAGACTCCGGAGCCGAAGATGATAACGCGAAGGCGACGCCAGAGACCTGCACGGTGGACGGGATCTCGCTCGTTGAGCTCATTCTTCTGAGAGCCCGAGGATGAGAACGCTGCGGCTTTGCCACCGAGGAAACTTGGTAGTAGAAATGACCTGACGATTGTGATGGCATGATCTGACAAGGACCATCAGTCGGGCAATAAGATCTAGATTAGGATCACTTACATGGAGCCATCCACAATGTGGCGCCTGCATCACGCTGCCCCAGGCGATAGCCAGCAGGCAGCGTCATAACCCACTCGTTCAGTCTGTTTGTGAGCAATGCAACTGAACATAACCTTGCGAGCAAGCGCAGCTGATCGTTAGTTGCATAAGCGATCAGAGTTCCGCCTGAGACCAATACAATTGGCATTGTCAGCAGGGATGCCGTCAGAAAGACTGTAAACAGTGCCGATATGGTGTACACGAAACCAGACAGCCGCTGGAACAAAGACATGTGTGTGACTAGTGGTCCCCAGATGCAGAAGTTCAACTTAAGAGCAGTTTGAACCGTGCCGATTGTCTGATATATTGTCGTTAGCATTACCCCATTCCGAAAAGGATTGTAAGATCCATGTCCTTACCCAGCGAGTACGTTGCTTGATATGGCCACCGAAGGACTCCGGTACTGTCCCATATTGCAAAGGCTCATGGACGTAAGCTGTCTTCCATCCAGCTCCGAGAAGAACACTTGAGCAGCAAACGTCTTCCGCTAGCGATCCTGTGGGAAATCCACCAATGCCATCCAAGGCAAGCCGACGGATCGCATAACCTGAGCCTGTGCACCACTTTAAAAAGTCAATAAGTAGCCGTTCCAGGTACAATATCAAGACTTACCGCAACTCCTGCCGCATCCTTCACTGGCTCAGAGATGTGGACAAACGAGTCGAGACTTTGCAGCAAAGGGTCGTTTCTGGGAAGATTATAGAATAACTTTTTTTCGTCAGAAACCATGTCTTGAGTAACAGTTCATACGCATACCTGAGGTGGGCATGAAAGCGCAAGCTGCGGTTCAATGACCAGGTGAGCTAGAACAGCTCTAAGCCATTCAGGCTCCGGGATCATGTCGGCGTCAAGCGCTGCGATGTACGCTGAGGGGCCTCCAGGAAGATCCTTCACAAATTCGAGACCGTGGTTTAGATTGCCCGCTTTGAAATGGTGCGGAACACCTTTGATCTTGTGGCGAGCAGTGTAGTAAACGTTAGAGTACAACTCGGAAAGCTCATCGATGGCGCGTTTGAGCTCCGGATCGGCGCCGTCATCCAGGACAACAACTCGAAAGCGTTCAGATGGCCAGTCAACAGCTGCTGCTGCGCGGACTGTATCAGTGATGATGCCAACATCTTCTTTACAACACGTAACGAATACATCCACAGTGGGTGTATTGTCCCCAACAATACGGAGCTTTTCGCGCGAACGACCTTTGATGAGAAAGACCTGCCAGAACTGATGGAACAATGTAGGCACTACCCGGAATGTTAGACAATGCCACAGAGTAAGGCTGCACTGACTCACAAGCGACACCAAGCTCGACTGCAATAAAAGTCCATGCCATTCCATAAACCCTGTCATACTTCTCCTGAGCAGCAAGCGTATACTTGATCCTGTACACAAAATAAACCCAGTAGGCAGCAACTGCGGCGATGGAGAAGATGGGGGTACACTTGTTGATGCGTCTCTTCCATGATGGGAGGTGATCGATGTCGTCTGTTCCGTGAACTCTCTCGACCAGACAGAGCGGCTCAGCTACAACTTCCGGCTGTTTCTCGGGGGGTACTTGAATGAAACTTGTCGCCTAGTGATAGTCAGAACATTCAAAAGGGTGGCCGATGAGAAATATGCTAAAATTGACTTACTCTAGAGGAGTAACAGTTCGAGAACTTATCGAGGAACTCTGTGCTTGTGGCTGGGGTATGCTTCAATGGAGTACCATAGATAGTGGTCGAGCCAAAACGTGGAGCAATGCTACCACAATGAGTGCAATTAGTAGGTGACCTCTGTCCGTAGGAATCAGGGCGTTGATATGCTGGTCGAGGCAGGAAGATAGAGACAGGGCCGCTATCTTGACCGGGGCCAAGATCAGAGCTTTCACTCAACGATCGTGTATGTGCAGATGCTTCCGGACTTCCTCTATTTGCTACAGGAGCCTCAGGAGTGTCAAGACGTGGTAAGGAGTCCATGGTCTCTGTTTGGTATAAGGTAGAGGGACGTGAACGTTGTAGCTTCATGATCCGTGCTGTTTGTACTGAAAGGGTTGGATCAGCCTTTTTATATCATTCTACCGACTCTCGACCACAGAGTCTACACCCCATCGAGATGCCATTCACGACAGAACAGCAAGGATGTTGTTGTGACACTGCCTTTCCATAGATCGTTCAGGGTCCAATCGAAGACCAAATGCAGGTGCCCGTATGTATTCGAGTGGGGTTCATGATCTCCAGGAGCACGAAAGACACCTCGCGTGGGGTTACGACTCTTGAGAAGGTGTCGCAAAACGCGCGGGACGTGCTCAACATTTTGCTTTGACGTAACTTTTGTGCGGGCCACGTGTCTTGCGGCTCATCGTATGTTCTTGCCCCAACCAAGAAACGGCTTCATGATACGCAACAGAATCGAGTCCTTACTGCTTTGATAGTAACTCAGATATTGTACCGCGCTACGCCACGGTAACAGGTGCAGTACACGTTCTGATCGTGTTGCAGATCTTTCGGCCAGGGCCGTATACGCACGTCCAGAAAGTTCACGGACAACGTACCGACGACGGGGTCGTAGTATGTAGGACAAGACAATGCTTATCTGCGCAACCGAGACCAGATGGGTTATCAATCTCAACTGGGGATAGTCCCTTTTCGACCATGATGGTACTACCACAACACGATAACCGGCCCATAAATCGGTTTGGGCCTACCGAGCCAGTGTATCTGACACTTATCACCAGAAACCACAACGTTCTGATTGATGCCGAGCTCTCGGTGCCTGGATGTCATGTTCCTCCACGATATTCGGGTGATCGCAATATTCTGCATCCGTGGTGCTGGGCCATCCGATAATCACTGCGCACCAAACCTGTGGGGAGCCGAGCTGCTTCCAAATGCCCATCCTTGTGTACTTGACTGCATATCTCCAATTGATAAGCCACAACAGTAAAGCGGTGATGCGTTACGGTACGGGAAACAGATTTTGTTTTCGCAGTTTGCAGTCCTGCTGTGACATATATCACAACGTCAAGCCTCTCTGAGCGATAAGTACGAAAGCATTCGAGCGCATACAGCCCAAACGAGCGACTCTTGCCTGTGGCTGATGTCAAGGATTCGCAGCTTTCACTATGTTTTTTTGTGTTCGAAATGGTAGCCGGCCGCGTTTTGAAGACTTGTATGTCAGGTACAATCGCTGGACTTCAACCACGGCGAGTCTTCTGCTGAGTCCTTGTTGGACATACGCTCAGGGCTTCGTGCCCCGCAGCATGGGCGCGTTGATCAATTCTAGAGATCGGGGTAGCAGGCATCTTTGCCTGCGCATACGGGGATGTTAGGATCGCCTGCAGCTTTTTGCCGCATCCCACTGGTTGAGGACTATGCAATCGATCCTGCTATGTAGCTATCTCTTGGCAGCCGTTAGGCTTCGTAAGATCAGTGCTTCTTTGGTAGCACAATGCCCGAAAGCACTTGCGTCGGAGATTTACAACTGGCACTCGGGTCAAAGTCGCAGGATCTATGCTCCGGTTATCGATTTGCTAGTGGTCCACAAGTTCGTAAGTTGTCCAGCACTGTTGCATTGCGTGCAGATGAGAAGCCCAAGAAATTACATCCACCTTTCGTGGATGCTCAACGCAAAGGTCTTGGTTAGTGAAAAGCTTCCTTAACATAATTAGCGAAGCTGCCCCAGCTCATTGAAGTCTTTACTTACGTTGCGCTTGATAATGCAACCCCACCGGGTATGCTTACTGCACAGCCGAGACCGCAAGATTGAGCCACGGTTGCTATGATCTACGTAGCCATGACCTGAGCGTTGCGTATGTCGACGACAGTGTGCAGATGAATATCGGAACGACCTAGGAGCCATAGCCCAGATATCACAAACAACTGCCCGGAATATGCGCCCTTGAGCACGATAGGCACGCGTTGCACTACCTGTACGCATCTTCGTGATTGACGGGGGCTTGAGCTACAAAATATTTAACGAACGAAGATTGCAGGGATGGTCAGAACCTCAGTTTATCAGCGTGCAGGAACTTTACCCAAGCATTGTAATTGAGAGCAAGCATGCACTACTTGGCACTAGCTGTAACTGTGGATATCAAGGAGGATTCCGTATCTGAGACTTTAGCTGAGCTCACTCAAATGTGCTAGCAAGGGCACCTCCAGTTGCATTAGTTACTAGATGAAGTGATGATCGATCAAGTGTGCGACGTAATTCCATGTTAATATAAGGCATGCTCATCGTCCGCATGGTCAGATCGAGTCGAGGTACGTAGTTGTGCTGGGGTGTGGGGTCACGGAGGATCATGAATACAGTAGATGACGACGCAGTACATACGCGTTAGTGGCAGCGACCTTGCCATGGGGTGTGTTGACGTCGAGGTGAAGGTGTGATGAGCATTGCATGTTGCAGCTATCGACACCTGTAATTCCTGTAGTCAATCTAACGACGCGCTAAATACGCGTCGTGCATCTAGTCACGGAACCCTCTACGTACCTTTTTGACATTCCTGCCTGCAGCAAAGACAGGCCTCACTTCAACGCTTCGGTTCTGCCTGTAATCCAGTACCTGATACAGCAAAGTCGCACAGGAGGTATGACAGCATGATGAATGATCAGTCATCAAGACCCTTTCGATCATATGGTATGTATGATAACGTGTGTGTAATTGAAATATATTCAAGGGTACAAGAGCAAATTCGACACCTGCCTGTCTTTAAAGAATGCGATTCGTTTGACATTAAGGTGGATGCTTAAGAGAAGGTCGTTGAAGCGTCAGAGTCAGAAAGCACAATCTAATGGCACAAGAACTACTAAAGCTGACAAGAGTTACAAGACCGTACCATGAAAACCCGGTATTAGTACCGTCAGGTTTCTAGCTTTCAGGCAAATGCCTCTAAAGATGTCAGTGCGTTTTGACCCCTTTGAATTGTGCTCAGCTTTGCGAGGGAATGTTTAAATTATCTGAAAGCCATGAAAAGATGCTGATAGTCTTTGTGTACAAACTGGATGGTGTCAACTATACTAATGATATACATGCCGTGACATGCACCATACACCATGGTACAGAAACGATTGATACGATCCGCTGTTTCTATGTCAGTATGCTGACGAATATCCAAGACAATGCGTTCTGATCGAATCAGAGAGTTGCGCGATAAAGCGGACGTCTGGAGGCGCTAACTTACTAGGTCAGATGAAGTAAGAACCCTTGCTCTTATCATGGAAAGATCAACGAAACAAAGAGCATCTGCTACGTCATGTTGATTGCGTATCTCGGTAGTCGCAGAGAACGAAATGGATGTTTGGCGCACCCACGTCTTTGTGTTCCTTGGTTGCTCACCACATCATGTGTGGGATCACTTGCGCTGTCGCATTGCGGGGTCATGGTCCCTTGCATCAGAGCCGCACCACGTTGAGCAAGACACTCAACGAGAGCTTGGATGCCATCAAGCATCGCGGACCGGACGCCAATGGACATTGGATCAGCAATGACTGCCGAATTGGTATGTCAAACTTGCATGAATTTGAGTCCCACGTGACTGACCACTTCACCCTCCAGCTCTGGCTCACAATCGGTTGGCGATCGTTGACCTGAACCCGGAAGGCGAGCAACCATTCCACGATGCCGACGATAATATCCATGCTGTGGTCAATGGCGAATTATACGGTTACGAGGCGATCCGAGATCGATTGAGTCGTGGCGGTTACAAATTCAAGAGCCAATCTGACTCGGAGATTGCCCTGGCGCTTTACAAGGAACATGGATTGTCATTCCTCTCGCATTTGCGTGGAGAGTTTTCGCTCTGTTTATATGATTCCAAAGCTCAATTATTTGTTGCCGCTTGTGATCGGTATGCCATCAAGCCGATGTACTACACCATTCTGGACGGCAAACTGCTGGTAAGCACCGCCTAGCAAGTTTTGTGTGAGCGGGTTGTCGTTCAAGATCGCTGACACTTAACGCTATCGCCAGATCGCCTCTGAGATGAAGGCATTTTTGCCGTTCGGATGGCAACCTGCGTGGGATGTTCAAAGTATCAAGGATGTCGGCTGGCTGTGTGATCGCAGAACCATATTTCAGGGAGTGCAGAAGATCCTACCAGGTCACTACCTCACTTGCACATCATTCAGTACGATTTCGCAACATAAGTACTGGGACGTTGAATACAAAGACAAGGTACACCACATGATCTTCCTCTCAGTCCCTGATGGTCTGCTCACAAAAACAGCGCGAGGTAGAGACGAGGAGTGAGCAGGAGATGATCCAAGGTGTTCGGATCCACCTATTAGAGGCCGTTCGAGACCGACTACGTGCAGATGTGCTGATCGGTGTATTTCTTAGCGGTGGAATCGACTCCAGCGCAATCGCAGGGATGGTGACACATCTGATGGAGACAGAAGGCGCTCGACTTGGTACAGCTCCTGCGTCTGAGAGGATGAACTGCTTCAGTGTAAAATTCATTGGCGAAGAACACGACGAAGAGCCCATTGCGCGTCGCACAGCCGAGTGGCTCGGCGTCAAGATGCACAAGGTGGAGATGACAGAAGAGAACTTTGCTGCGAACATCGAGGATGCTGTCTGGCATAATGAGGCCGCAGTGACGGATCTGGGAACCGTGGGCAAGTTCATGCTGTCCAAATTGACCAGTGATGAAGGCATCAAAGTCGTTCTTACTGGTGAAGGGTCAGATGAACACTTCGCTGGGTATCGCGAGCTTCTTACCGACTTCGTTCGAGAGCCAGATCCATCATGGCCCAACTCAGGGCTTTCAGAAGAAGACAGACTTCGCACCTTCAACGAATTGGAAGGATCCGAGAAGTCCGGACCAGAAGAGCTGGCAACAGCTGCTGCTGCACGCCAGCAGGTCAACAACACTTCATTCTTAGGCTTCACGCAAACGGCGTCACTCAAAAACCCTCTCCTCGCACCCTGGACGTTTACTGAATTTGGCGAAAGCGACAAGCGTATGACCGCGGTCAACGCACTCGACGGACGCATTCGAACTCTCATGACGAATAATTGGCATCCTTTGCACACATCATTATATGTTTGGATAAAGAGCTCACTCGCCAATGGGCTTCTCACAGTTCTTGGTGATCGCTGCGAGATGGCGCATAGTGTCGAAGGTCGTCAGCCATTCCTAGACCACCGGTTAACCGAATATGCAATGGGACTGCCTCCGAGTGTCAAATTACACTGGGATTCTGCGTCCCGGACATTTAGCGAGAAATGGATCTTGAAAGAAGCGATGAAGCCATTCATCACCGAAGAGCTTTATGCACGGAAGAAACATCCTTTCTCAGCGCCAGTCAAGTACAAGCCTGACGGCCCAGTGCACCAGCTCTTCGACAGGCTCATCACAGAGGAGAACGTGGACAAGCTTGGCTTCTTGGACTGGGAGCAATGCAAAAGATTAGTTCACGATGCAATTTCCGACGCGAATCGAGCAAAGTATAGCCAGATGATCTTAGTGGGTCAGTTCGTCATTTTGCAGAAGCGTTTTGGTGTGCAGACGGCGCAGGCAGAATATTTTCAAGCCGAGTAGGATGGTTGTGGAAGTCATTGAATTTGATATTGATTCATGTACCATTGGACAGTAAACAGCGATGCTTTGACTAGATCGTCTGTTGGCCATTCAGAGCTCGCGTTCTTGACCCATGTTGTCCATCAACACTGCTTTCAACTAATATATAAGGAACCCTATGAGCATTATGTACCTAAATTATCATCGAAATTGGTGGTCGAGATGCTGTGGTACATGTTGTCACTCCACTTTGAGCAAAGACCCTGCAGGCTGTCAGCACAGTAAGTGGCGCTGTGTTGGTCTGGTGACCTGCCTTGGGCCAGAATATGACCATATCTTGTACCTTCATTTGATTCTTGACCACAGGTCCAGGCGCGAATGCATCAAACAACATGATTACAGCTTGTCTGCGGACCTTGTGGCGTATATCCACATGCGGGACTGCGAAGGGGTTGGATCGCGCTGTTTTGATTATCTGTACATGGAATCGCTGCACCTTTAAACCCCTGAGGCGGCTGCAGAGTACTCGGGCGATGTTCCAGTTGGTATCTGGGTCGGCTGCGATGTGACTGTCGTGATAGACAGTGATGCCCGTGTTGGCTGGCTGTGCCTTGCCCACGGGGCTGTCTGGGAGTTCGAGGGTGACGGCTCCACCGGCTGCGTGTTCTTCTTGTAGAGCAAGGAGGTAAGCGCGCATGTCTGCCGTCGCTACGTCGTTCAACTCCTCCTTGCCTTTATCCCGATGCTCGGCAGTCGCTACTACTCATTATCATTTCAGGGTTTACAAACCAGCATCATGGCGCCATACTGCTTTCTCACCACTTCTTCCCTTCTTCACAGAATCAGCGGTTCGAAGTGGCACTTACTACTAGTACAGTCCACTAATATCATGCAGACGACTTGTTTGGGAGATGGAACGTTCAATCCTACCATTTACCTCGTATATAGCCTATGCACAACAACATGCTTCGTGGAGTTCTTCCAAAATCAAAATACTTCTGCATAAACCAGCTTTAGCAAAATCATCTATCAACGCAGATCAGCAGATTTCTACCTCGCTCAATTCCACCTTTCTGATCAATCAACCAAACGAGCATTGATTGTGACCTTGGATTCCAGGTTTGCTTTCCCATCTACACGCTAACGCCGCACCGATTGCTGTGTGAAATCGGTTTCCGCACCCATCGCGATTCAGGACAGGCAGCATTTGCTCGAGAAACATGCATCCGAACACGCCGGATAAGGATAAAGTAGACGTATGGATACTCACGTCTCTAGCGTGTAGTTAAGTCTACGTGTCTGCTGATAGTACTTATGGTATGGTGCCGATCTGAGTACCTCCGTATAGACCTCGGCCGAGCAGCATCATCGTAAGTTCAGCGAGGCATCCACCCTAAACATTACCCCCATCTTGCATCCATTTTAAGATCGATTGTAGCTGCCTAGAACGCCAATTATTTATAAGAATCAGTAATCCATCTGCTAAGATTGTCTGACCTAGCAATGAAATCCAATTGTCGCTCCACCAGAATCCACAGCCGAGGTACCTATCGAATCAGCGTGGAGGGGAAGATCCACAAGTGGACAATCTGCGATCCGACGATCACCGGGAGCGAAGTACCCGACCGTTAGCATACATACATATATATTGACAGATTCAACTTGACAGATTCCGACATTCTCACAAGCGCAAACAAATACCATCAGTCAAACCAGAAAACATCCCAAAATGGCTTCACCAAAACTCCTAGTCCACCACCTCCAAGTCGGCCAAGGCGAACGCATCCCCTGGCTCCTCGAAGAACTCAACATACCCTACGAACTCAAACTCTACCAACGCGCACCCCTCCTGTCACCCCCAGAACTCCAAGCCGTCTACCCCATCGGCGCATCTCCCATCCTCGAAGATCTAACCGACCCCTCCAACCCCATTAAATTCGCCGAATCCGGCGCAATCTGCGAATACATAATCCACAAATACGCCAACGGCCGTCTAGCACTGAAACCCGACCACAAAAACTACGCAGATTATCTGTACTGGTTCCATTTCAGCAATGCAACGCTGAACCCTGGGATTTTCCGCCGCGCGCTGGTGCGGAGCATGGTGGGGGAGGAGGATGTGCGGTACAAGGGGAACGATGCACGGGTAGTCAAGACCTTGGAGCATGTTGATCATCGTCTCAGGGAGAATACGTGGCTTGCTGGGGAGGAGTTTACGGCGGCGGATGTGATGACGGGTTGGTGCTTTACGACTATGCGTGTGTTTGAGCAGATTGATTTGACGCCTTATGAGGGTATTTTGGCGTGGTTGAAGAGGATTGGGGAGAGAGAGGCGTATAGGAGGGCGATGGGGAAGAGTGATCCTGAGTGGGATATTGAGGTAGGATTGAGTGCGCAAGGGCCGCCGCTGCATAAGGTGTGGGCACAGGTGATGACATACAAGCCGTGAGTTGCTTGGTGCGAATGAAACTGACGGATTCGCGGCTGATGAATTTAGTGGAAAAGGAAAGTTGTAGGTAACGATTGATTGACGGGGGATTGTATATAAACATTCTACGCTCAACCAAGGAGTGTGGCATACGGCTTAAAAGCCTCTCGCTTCTCTATCGACGACAGGTACTTCGAATTTGTGTCTTCCCTTCACCACATAGTAGATCGCGCCGACTACTACCCAGCCTACCATGACGACTGATGAGTAGTTCATGTTTTGAGGGGTGACAGGCATGAATGTGGGGAAGGTCGAGAAGACCATAGCAAGGATCAGCCACGCGCATGCCAAAAGGTTGGTAGCCAGACCAATGGTTTTTGGCATCTTGAAGGAGCCGTAGTCGCGAGCTGTAAAGTTTGGGCGACCGTAAATCATGAAATAGACAATTGGGATCAAATACGACGCGTACAAGCCCAATACCGCCATGGACAAGATGGCGTTGAAAGCGGTGCTACTACCCAGGTAGATGAACCCAAGAAGCATCTGCAATATGGTAACCGCAGCCACGGCTCGTACCGGAATCTGGGACTTGTGGTTGACATGAGAAAAGTAACGATCGAACGGAAGCGCCTTGTCGCGAGCAAAGGCCCAGACAGTGCGCGACGTTGATGTGACACCAGCGGCAGTTGCTGCGATGGCGATGGCGGTCAGAATCGCGCTGAGCACCGTTGCCCCTGCAGTAGACTTTGTGGCATCGAGAAAGATTTGCATGAATGGGAAGCCAGTTGGTGTGGCTAAAAGTACGTCGAGTGGTCCAGTAGCGAAAAGCAGGACGATACAGAAAACGAGGCCGAGCACGCCGTTGATGGTAACTGACCCGATCATAGCCAAAGGTACGTTGCGAGATGCATGTGGCATTTCTTCTGCAAGGTGGCACGCAGCATCGTATCCAAGCACAGGAAATACAGCTGACAGGAGCCCGACTAGCCAGGAGACTCCTTCGTTCGACCAGCCGCTGCTGTTCGTAACTTCTGTGAAGACAAATGAGGCCGTGTTCTTTGGGGACATGACCCCGAGGACGACAACGATTACCAGGAAGCCGACGACGTGGAGCACACCTGCAAGGAGATTGGCCGTCGGGAGAATCCTTACACCCCAGATGTTGAATGCGGCAGCGTATATCACTGTAGCCCAGTATACTAGTAGACCCTGCCATCTTTCTGGTGCGTATGTCTCGTCGGTCATGATAGCCATTCCCAAGATTTGAAGGGCAGCAGCGAATGCCGCCGAGGCGGTGAAGACAATCTGACCTCCAACGTTGATCCATCCCGTTGACCAGGCAGCTAAAGAACGCGAGGAAGGGGGTGAGAGTGCTGCAACCCAGTGGTATTGTCCTGAGGTGTTGTTAGTCAGAAGGGATGATACGCGACTTGATGTAGCTTTACCTCCTGCCGTTGGCCAAATGGAAGCAATCTCTCCAAGCGAAAGCGCGATTGCGATTGTGCAGATGACAGACATGAGGCTATCATTGTTAACTGGCTTGATGTGGGTGGTGTGGTGATGTGACTGTTACTTACAAGTTAAAGAACAGGCAAGGGGCTCCGCCTGTAGTCAGCGCCGTTGCAACGACAGTTGCCAGTGCTTCCCATGTTGCCATGAGACAAAGACACAGTGCTCCTAGGGACCATAAGGAGTACTCTCGTCGCAGTTCTTGAACGTGTCCAAGCTGGGCCAGCCTCTCATCGTCATCGTTCGCATCCACGATGATATGCTTCGAATCAGGTTCTGCCATTTCGATGTGTTGGTGCTGATCGTCTTTCGTCTTCGATCCGATATCCGTCATGCTGTACAGTCCTCTTAGGTCGTTTATAGGTAAGTTGCTATCAAGGTCGACAGATAAGCTGGAGTGTTATCTATCACCCGTGGGGACATCAATGGCCTCTTTACAGAGTCCAGAGATAGTGATATGTCTCAAAAGGGCATCGCGGAATGCTTCCGACATAAGAGCCCCTGGCATCGTTAACGAAACGCGGGGTTTTAGCGTGCTACTATGATGGTGTGGGAATGGGGTGTTGCGGCTCCAGATTACCAGCTCGGTTCCTAGTTGGTGCGGACGATTTGGAAGCTGGGGAAGTATCGGATATTTGATAAGAGGGGTTGGATTCTACGGAAACGGAACGGAAACGGAGCGAAATGGTTCCAGTACGTCGTCTCAAACCAGGCAATTGTGGTCGCGTGGCTGAAGTTTGGGTCTGATATAGCGTTTATCAGTAGACCTTACCTAGATAGGTTGCAAACGGGAGATTTTGAATGACTTGAAAATGATTGGTGCGCAGTAACGTCCAGGCGCATTGCTAGATAACATGCCTACTTGCTCGCACGTTCCTGATGGGACCAGTGAAAACCAGCACACGTTGACTATTTGTTGTGACTTGCTGTAATTGTTATCGCAACCTATGTGTCTTGATTCAGGTCCGAAGTAGTTGCACTGTCAAAGGAATGGTCAGCCTGAAATGGCACTACATCAGTTCGTGTCTCAGGTGTGCTTCGCACCAGCTTACCGTACAACTTCCATGTCATAGAATGATCGCGTGTGAGGACCACGGATGTATGCATGCGATCCATTCGCGTCTATGTACGAGATAAAAGGCGTACACAGGCCACGTTCCGGTGCGGACCACCCGCCGCTGCCATCTCTCTTGGAAACTCAAATGCGGCGACTGCGCAACTTGGTATGACACCTCTAATACATATAAACTTCAACTTCAAGATGCCATGTAGTCGGCAACACAACGGTATAATTGTGGAATCTCATCGATCGGAATATCTCGGACCTTGCCGGCGATGCCGTTGAGGCTCTTCCGGATCCACTTCGGCCACTCAGGTACAAAAGCACACGCGACACGCCATCCCTCCAACACCCACCATGTCCATGTGACCCGTCACACCACTTATGTCATCGCAGAAACGCCTCGAATCATCGCGACTGTGGTCTCATAGATGCCATGTTTAGACACGGTAGCATGAGCGTGACCTGAGAAGCTTCCAAGATGGCAGCTCACCCCTGGGCGAGCGGGGTTCGCACCATACGGCGGCGGTGGTACACAGCGGCGCAATGAGATCACATAAAGGTTTATTGACCCCTCACGAGAGTTTACTCCGCAGCTTATTTCAGCTTTGTACTGTGCTCGACGGTCCTCAAACTCATACTGCCCTCCATTGACCTATACCTGACTCACTCGACTGCTCACACACACACATATCAATTATTGCTAGTCCAGATGGCTGCACAGTACTCCCGCAGGCCGAGCCACCTCGAAGCTCCTCTATCGCCTTCGATCATACCCGACCTAGCCATCTTGCCGCAACCCCTCCCAGCAGAGCAGCTGCCATGCGGACAGCTTGTATCCAAAGCATCAAAGCATACACCAAAGGTGCTCGAAGACCGCGACTTTGATGACGTTGGCACACGATGGTATGCCACCCCTTCCATCACCCCTACCCTGCAAGACACGAGCTCACAAGAACACCAGGTACAAAGACGTAATCTTCTTCGACGCATCCACCGGCCACTTCACCGAATCATTCGGCGGAGCCCACCTCGTACAAAAGCCTCTCGACAAGGGCACGGAAGCCGGCACCATTGAAGCCGAGGAACAACACGTACGACTACTCAAAGACGCCGATGCGGCCTTGCAAAAGGTATGGAAGGATGAAGAAGCAAAGAAGTGGATCAAGTCGCAGGACGAAGCGGGCTTCGTTGTCGCACACCGTGAGGTTTCGAATGCGAGTTACAAGCGTGCAAGTCTGCTAGATGTGGGTAACGGTAACTGGGAAGTCATACGTGAGGTTGGTGGTGAGGATCACACGGGTAAGAGACGAGATTCAGCGCTGCCGATTGAGACGAATAGTAAGTGGGATGTTGTCGGCGTTCTGGTGAGGAAGATTGTGATAGATGGTGATGAGGTGAAGCTTGGAGAGGAGCTTGGTGCTGAATACTGGAATTGAGTGAGTGAGTGAGCACACGATGTAGTACATGTGTGCGGATTTTAAGTTTTGTTAGCGTCCATAAGTAATGTATTGCAATTCTACACATCGGCGACTTTGCACATGTCCGTATGTTGTAATCACCATCTGCTGATACAACCATTGACCTTCTCTTACAAAACCACAGCCAGTGGGATCTTTTCTTTCTCTGTGAGCTCCTCATAGCACGAACGATAGCACGAACGATAGCACGAACGATAGCCCGATGTTTGCAGTGTGTACAGGTAACGCCGAATCTCGACCAACCCTCGCCTACCCCGACCTAACCGCGGGTCCCGCACGATGTTTTTGTCCCGTTGAAGCCGTCCCTGCTCTTGCTATTCGTCCAGCATATAAAATTCAAACCCTCTATTACGCAATTCGCATGGTAATTCGAAGAATGGAAATAGTTCCTTTGCCGTTGTCGTTTGCGGCTGAACACCACTCGCGGCTTCTTTAGCGAATGCGGCTTCCACGAGTCTGCGATATTCTTCTAACGCCTCATTCCACACTGTCTTGCTATCGATCTGATCTTTTTGGCGTTGAGCTTGGTCTCGGCCTCAAGGCAGACCAAGGCTTCTTCAGATATTCCAGTGTAGCGAGTGATTGCACGTGAACGGGATCCTTCTGTGGGTCTTCCATGTCTTAATCTGGGTTTCTGCGCGGATACGGTGGTGACTCCATACTGTCAGTCGCTGTGTATTTGCCTTGGCCATTCTTGTGATGTGGCTTGTTTGTCCAGATATAACCATGATTTATAGGTGTCGAGTGAGCAAGCACTAATGTTGAAACAATTGACCACGTCACGATGTCGTCTTGGACCAAAATTCTACAGACAACCGCACACATGACGATGTACTGTGAGTGGCCAAGCTTGTGAGTTCTGACATCTTGCAAGCTCAAAATGGACGGCATTAACAGCTCGAATCAAAGCCAATAGATTGACGAAGCAAGTGTAAAAGTCCCCCCTCCCCCTTCCAAACCACACGACCCCACCACAACCCCACTAGCGCACCTCGCTTCATGCACCCCAACCCATGACACCCATCAACCCACCCACCACCCATTCAACCCTCCCAACCCCCTAAAACACCACCCA
Source organism: Plenodomus tracheiphilus IPT5 (assembly GCA_010093695.1). Classification (NCBI taxonomy): domain Eukaryota; kingdom Fungi; phylum Ascomycota; class Dothideomycetes; order Pleosporales; family Leptosphaeriaceae; genus Plenodomus; species Plenodomus tracheiphilus. Next base: position 115,585 of record MU006300.1, read on the forward strand.
AACAACATCCATCCGAGAAAAACCCCCCCTCGTACTCCAATTATGCCCCGCGGCCAACTTGTAGTATTCGAAGGCCTCGACCGCGCCGGAAAATCCACACAATGCGAAAAACTGGTCGCAGATCTACAAAACGACGGACGCACGGTGGTGCATTTGAGATTTCCTGGTATGTATAATATAGTTTACGTGTATTACAAGAGGGAGAGGGAAGGAGAGGGGTTCGGAGGAACGTGCTAGATAGAGTGTAGGATAGATATAGTGTAGGTGTGTATATGTGCTAATGTGGTTTTTCGTGAAGATAGAACGACGCCGATTGGAAGGATGATTAATGCGTATTTGAGTGGAGAGAGTGAACAGGAGGATCATGTTATTCATTTGTTGTTTAGTGCGAATCGGTGGGAGGCAGTGTACGTCTCATCCCATCTCTTTAGCATCCTACTGCCAAGATCCCTTCGGAAGACTATCTCTTTGCCACGACGATCCAACGTGGTTCACCGGGTCTCAAAAAAACTAATTGCCTATCCAGACCATCCATCCTCGCCGCCCTCACAGCCGGTACAACAGTAATAGTAGACCGCTACTACTACTCGGGCTGCGTCTACTCCGCCGCCAAACAAAATCCAGAACTATCACTTGAATGGTGTCGACATCCCGAGGTAGGCCTACCGCGACCCGATCTCTGCATCTTCCTTGACATTTCTGCCGAGGATGCTGCGAGGAGGGGTGGCTATGGGACGGAGAAGTATGAGAAGAAAGAGATGCAGGACCGTGTTAGGGAGTTGTTTGAGACGATGATGCGGAGAGGCGAGGGTGAGGAGTTTGTGAGGATTGATGCCGGGAGGGGGGTTGATGAGGTTGCGGGGAGGATTAGGGAGGAGGTGGATCGGTGTGTTGAGAGGGTGGCGAAGGGACGGGTGCCGGTGAGGACAGTGGGAGAGTGGTAGAATGTTCAGGCCGTGTTTGCTTCGGAGATTTTGTCTTCGTCGTCATTGACGTCTTCTAGCCATGTCTCGTCGAGGTCTTCGTCCTGCTCCTCTTCTTCCGCCTCAAGGTCTGCCTCGGCTTGGGCGATGTCGTCGGACTTCTTTCTTCGTTTTGGTTTGAAGAGAGCCTTTAGTTCTTCCTCGCCGTGGAGCCTTAAGCTGAGCTCTTTCATCATGACGGACCAGCTGATGGGACTACGGCAGCCTGGACATGTGCCTTCTGATGGGATCAGGGCGTCTTTGTTGGCTTCTTCTGCGAGGAACTTTTTGGACAAACATGCCATGTGGGAGACAGAAGGGCATGAATCGATCGGACAGACGAGTACCAGTGAACCCCCAGAGTCGGCAGCATTGTTGCAAATACTACAAATGCGCTTGCGCCTCTCTCCAAGAGCGTTCCTCGATTTTTCCACGTAGGGTTTACAGTCCTCGTAGGCGACTGGAATGGCGCGTATAATCTCTGGTATGAAATGCGTCCGCATCTCGCTATCCACGTCCGTTGCAAGTTTCGGCAACTCAGCAGGTGTAAGCAGCACTGTAATACTGCTCCGAAGCTTCGTCTTCATCTTCGAAATATGACGCTCCCACTGCGTAAACACATCTGGCGCAAAGAACCTGACATTCAACGGCCATCTGCTAAAACTCCCTACACCCAATAGATGATGCAAGTTCTTCAGTCTTGCTTCCAGCGACATGGGCGGTCTTCTCCTCCTCATCGGACTGGGATTCTTCCTCCCCTTTTGCAACTCCTCTAATCGTGCGTCTCGAACGTCTCTTTCAATATGTCGTGTCGCGTGGGTATTCTGCCACGCCCATTCAAACTGCAGTGCGGCAAACTTTGATGGGAAACCGGTGACGATGCATGTCATCTCCCACGGCCGCTTGCCCTGCATGGCCGTTCGCTTTGCGCCACCCTTGCTCGAGCCATTGTGCTGGCCGAGGCGGCGCGCTGGGTTGGGCGTGCTGCCAATGTAGAATGCTTTGCGGTTCTTGGACCGTAGCAAGTAGCAGCAGTAGAAAGCTGGGATGGGACGGCTGTCGAGCTTTAAGATGTCGGGCATTTGAAGAGTGATGGGGTTGGTGTTTGATGTTGATCAGCACGAGGACGAGTCGGGATGACCGGGCTGGGTTAGTCTGGGGCGAGGCATGATTGGCGGAGAGAGGTAGGCTAGCCCTGGAGACGTCTGAACGACCCTTGCTCTACCGATTATGACCTCTGCGACCAGTTATGCCTGGCGCTGGAGGCAATAAAGACAAAGCCACCACGTAGCATAACAGAACATGCATCTTGGCTTTGTTTTGCCGGGATCGCTCTGGTGAGGGGAAGCGGTCCTACCAACTCTGACGAGCTGCTCGTGCGGAGGATCGAGTGGCGGGCACTGCGACTGAGAGACACGTGCTACACCGAGAATCTGCACCGCAGCATTGGCTTCCACTGTCCAGGCACTACCGTGCTGGACGGATGACCTGCGTGGCGGAGGGACGGTGTAATTCTCGCAGATACGAGCGATGAGGTGAGGTTAGGTCGGGCGGACAGCCTTGCATCAAATCTACCCGTGGTAGCTTTTATGCCGCGCACCTCTACAGACGTGCAAGAGGCTGGAACATTGCGGCTGTGAGGTTGCAGCATCGGTGCAAGTAAATTCAAACAAACCCTCGTCTTCCCCGTTGTATGCAGCACGAATTTTTGCGCATGCGCCCGTGTGTTGGTCCAAGGGTGCGCGCTTTCGCATTAGGATTCGGCAACCTGGGTCATAATGCCTTCCCGCTTAGCGTGGCATGGAACCTTTGGTCTGCTCCCGGCCCTGCCCAGCTCACGGTTCACCATTCCCTCCTCTCCGCCACACCAAACCTCGCCAGAACGACGACTCCGCCGCGGCGACAACGCCAGTCATTACCAGGCCGCTTCAAAAATCTTCCTTCGCACCCTGTCCGTTCGAATACGGGCTGCGCGACTTCAATCCCGCCAAAGGCAGTCGCCTGCCCGCCAAAGAGGTCCTATGCCGCTGCATATATATACTTGATAGCGCCCACACCACGCGAAGGCCCGCCCAAACCACACCCAAGCCTGGACAGAAGCACCCATTATACCGTTAAAAGGCTGCAATCAGACCAGCATTGGGGGTGGCGCTGGGTGCAGCAGCGAATACAACCATGGTCGACATGATACCGCACGGTGGACCCCCGACAGGCGCCACCATGACCACATTCCGGGTTGCAGCGGACAGTGGGACACCTGAAGCGGGTTCTGGGCCGTCGAAATCGCGGATGAGCGGAGTTGCGACGCCTGCGATCAACGGCACACAGATGAATGGCATCGTGGGGACCATCCCTCTGAGCGCGAGGAAGGCGTCACCACTGGACCTTGCGACCGTCGAACGCAGGGGACAGGGAGCGCCAATTAACCCACCACCCAAGCCCAATCGCATGTTTGGCCTGCAAGAAGCGCCTACATATCGTCCGACTGCAGAGCAATTCAAAGACCCCGTCCAGTATATCCAGAGCATCCGTGAAGAGGCCCAGAAGTTTGGCATCATCAAGATTGTCCCACCTGAGACTTGGAACCCGCCATTCGCTGTCGATACCGAGGTGAGCACATTCCCCCACGACTTGTTCTAATGCAGCCTTGGATCAACCCTCCTAATTCTCCCCCATGTCCAACATACGCTGACTATACCCAGCGTTTTCATTTCCGCACTCGGCGGCAGGAATTAAACTCGGTAGAAGGCGGTATGTATATAACTTTGCTGATGCGCGAGGCTTCAAGCTGATAATAACCAGGCTCACGTGCCAACCTGAACTATCTGGACCAGCTTGCCAAGTTCCACAAGCAACATGGCCACAGCCTCACTCGGTTCCCAAGCGTGGACAAGCGACCGCTGGATCTGTACAAACTCAAGAAGGCTGTCGAGACTAGGGGTGGCTTCGAGCGCGTGTGCAAACAGAAGAAATGGGCTGAGATTGGACGTGACCTTGGCTACAGTGGCAAGATCATGTCGTCGCTGTCTACGTCGCTCAAGAACTCCTACCAGAAGTGGCTCCATCCTTACGAGGAGTATCTACGAGTTGTGAAGCCGGGCGTGCAACAGATGCTGGAGCAAGAGCATGGAGGCCCTTTTACGCCATCGCCAGCCCCATCACCTATGAAGAAATCACTACACGGCACACCAATTGCTAATACGGCCGATTCTCCCGCCATGAGAGCCTCGTATGCACTTAACGCGACGCTGCAGGATGATGCTCCTCCCACCACACCTGCAGAGTTGCCGCGCCCAGCGGTTGTATCCGGCTTCACTCCAGTAAATGCTGGAGGTTTTACGGCCGTCAACACGCACACACCACTTGCTCCTCCAACGCACCCATCCACACCGAGTTCCTTTCCCGCAGTCAGTGCTGCAAATGGGGTTCACCGCGAGAATCTGGACTCGCGTACATCTACTCCAGCACGCAATGGCGGCAGTCCTATGCTATCGGCCCACAACACGCCAGACTTGCGACCAACAGCAATTGGTTTGACGCCTTTGTCAAACGGGCACCCCTACAATCAGTTGAAACGGACTATGTCCCAAGATGCTGAAAGCAGCGTGAATGAGGATGCCGATGAAGCAAATGGTCGACGAAGTAAGCGACTGAAGAAAGGTAAGCACAGTTTACGGTTATGTTGTGTACAGTCGCACTTTACAAGTACCACGGGCTAGATTTCCACGTCGCACAAACTATCTGGGATCTGAGTTTAGGCGCGGTCGCTGCTGCATATTTGATTGGCTATAACAAGGCTGACGAGATGACTTGCAGATGGCGCGCCAACCGTAGCCGGTTCACACATGACGCAGCCTCGTCAATCGACCCCTGGTCGGTCTTGTCCTCGCGTTCGCGCCGCGGATGAACGCCCAGGCGACGTAAGTACACTCCATGGGGTGACGTTTACAATACTGACCAAGACAGCGATGCGAGACATGCGGCACTGACAATGATCCAACTAAAATCCTGCTCTGCGACAGCTGCGATGCAGGCTACCACGGCTATTGCCTAGATCCACCCATCAAAGATATTCCTGCTTACGATTGGCATTGTGCACGATGTCTCGTTGGTACCGGTGAATTCGGATTCGAGGAAGGTGGCGTGTACTCGCTCAAGCAGTTCCAGGAGCGGGCGCATCATTTCAAGCACACCCATTTTGCCAACAAAACTGCCTTCGACCCGATCACCAACACTCATAAGCCCATCACTGAGGAAGATGTCGAGCGTGAATTCTGGCAGTCGGTCGGTAACTTGACGGAAACAATAGAAGTCGAGTATGGAGCCGACATTCATTCAACGACGCATGGAAGCGGTTTCCCTACCATCGAGAAAAACCCACGTGACCCATACTCCACAGATCCCTGGAACCTCAACATTCTGCCATACGCACCAGATTCGCTCTTCCGTCACATCAAATCAGATATTTCGGGTATGACTGTACCGTGGTTGTATGTTGGCATGGTCTTCTCGACCTTCTGCTGGCACGCCGAAGACCATTACACTTACTCTTCAAACTACCAGCACTTTGGTGCGACAAAGACATGGTATGGCATACCGGGCGAAGACGCCGACAAGTTCGAACAAGCCATGCGAGATGCAGTACCCGAGCTCTTTGAGAGTCAGCCAGATCTCCTGTTCCAGCTTGTGACACTTTTGACCCCTGAGCAGCTCAAGAAGGCTGGTGTTCGGGTTTATGCACTCGATCAGCGGGCTGGTGAATTTGTGATTACCTTTCCTCAAGCGTACCATGCTGGGTTTAATCACGGCTTCAACTTCAACGAAGCCGTGAACTTCGCGCCCAGCGACTGGGAGCCGTTTGGTGAACACGGTGTCCAGAGACTGCAAGACTACCGTCGACAGCCATGTTTCTCGCACGATGAGCTACTGTTGGCAGCGGCCTCACGGAAAGACACGACTATCAAAACCGCAAAGTGGCTAGGCCCTGCACTTGAACGCATGCGCGATAGGGAATTTCGCATACGTGCGGAGTTCTTGGAGAAGCACAAAGCTGCCGTCCCACATCGTTGCAAGCTCGATGGAGTGCCTGTACAAGAATCAGAGTGTTCGATGGAGTTCATTATCGATGATGCGGACATCCACGAGGACGACCTAATCTGCACTTTTTGCAAGTCGTACGGCTACCTATCTCGCTTTTACTGTCAGAATACCAAAAAGGTTGTGTGCCTGCAGCATGCTGGATGGTACGAGTGCTGTGCAGAGAGTACAGAGGCCGATCGTTACTCTGGCGCCAACGGGCAGCATATGCTTGTCTATCGAACTACGGAGGAAGCTATCACGGCGGTTCTGCAGAAAGTCCTCGAAAAGGCAAATTTACCTGAAGTTTGGGAGTCAAAGTACAACACATTATGCTCCGAGGGCCCCGTGCCTCAGCTGAAGTCGTTGCGTTCTCTTTTGAACGAGGGCGAAAAGATCGACTGGGACCTGCCTGAACTACCCAATCTGAAGTACTATGTCGAGAGATGTCAGGAAGTTGCTGAGGAGGCTCTTCTTTACACAACTCGCAAGCAGCAACACCGTCGGAAGGCTGAGCGTCCTGGACGGGGCCGGCCCAGCAAGTCAGCTGTAGCAGAAGCAGAGGACAAGGAACGTGAATATCGAAGCGTTGAAAGTATGCAGAGTCTCCTCGTCAAGGCAAAGAAGCTAGGATTCGACAGTCCCGAGATTGTCACATTGACGGAGCGAGTTGACAGCATCGCTGAGTTTCAAGATAGAGCGCGGAGTGCATTACGTGATCGACCCTCCCAGCAGAGCATCGCCAGGCTCGATGAACTTCTCGAAGAAGGCAAGACGTTCAATGTTGACTTACCGGAGCTGGAGTCGCTCGAGAAGGTCGTGCAACAACTTAAGTTCCTTCGAGAGACTGATGAGTTCAAGTACAAGACTGCCACTACGCTTCAGGAAGTCAGCGAGCTCATTGCACGCGGTATAGAGGTTGGCATACCTGAGAACCACCCCGATATCCACTATTTGCAGAGCAAGAAAGAGCAGGGTGAGTTCTGGGAGACAAAGGCAAAAGAGCTCATGGCTGTGGAGAACGTTCACTACCAACAGCTCGACGCGTTGTCGAAACAAGCGACTACCCTGCCTGTCACACCGGAGACCCGTGCAGCTGTTGATGCCATATTGAAGAAGCAGCGCGATGCTCAAGAGCAGATCATGTCTCTGTATGAACGCAGCAAGAACCCCGATTTCTCTCAACGACCAAAGTACATGGAAGTCAAGACTGCACTGGAGGCGCTCAATGTACTGAATAGTAAGCCAGCCGGTACGATTGACCTCGAGAAGGAGCAAAAGCGACACGAGGACTGGATGCGACGCGGCAAGAAGTTATTCGGCAAAGCAAATGCGCCGCTACACATCCTACAGGCTCACATGAAGCAAGTCGATGATAGGAATCGGTCATGTTTCGACCTTTCAGACCAGCCTCGTATGCCTGTCGAACCAGCTTCGCGAGAAGCATCTGTAGTGGAGGGAGAGGAAGCGGATGGTTCAGGTTCAAGCCGCGATGTCTTCTGCATCTGCCGCAGGCCCGAGGCTGGCATGATGATCGAGTGTGAGCTTTGTCACGAATGGTGAGTTATCTGCTAGATTTCGAGATTCGAGGCAAGCTAACATGAAGAAGGTACCACGGCAAATGTTTGAAGCTCGCACGCGGCAAGGTCAAGGAAGACGAAAAGTACACCTGCCCCATCTGTGACTACCGAGTCAAAATCCCCCGCGATGCTACGCGTCCAAAGCTTGAAGATTTGCAGCTCTGGCAAGACGAGATTCAGAATTTGCCCTTCCAGCCCGAAGAGGAAGAGGTACTAGAATCTCTCATCGACCACGGCACCAAGTTCCGCGAATACGTTGCCCAGTACATCAACCCTATGCTGTCCAGTCCAGATGAGCTTGGGACGCAGCGATTCTACTTGCGAAAGCTGGAAGGTGCAGAGATTCTGCTCACACACGAGATCAACTTCTTCCGACAGGAACTGCATAAGTTTGCGCCTGTTGCTCCTCACCCACCTCCAGTCCTACAAGTCTCTCTTTCAACACGCAAGCCAAGGCCAACGAAGCAACAGAAGCTCATGAACCAACTTGGTATCACAAACCCGGATGATTTGCCGCAGCAATACAAGAGCAAGACGCACCCCTCGAGGCTCCCAGGTGCGCGTATTGTGGACCAGTCGAGAACCCAGAGTCTACAGCCTGCTCCAGAACAGTCACACACTCCGCCTGGAGAACCCCGTCGAGCTGCGGGTGAAAGTGAATACTTCAACCATGCGCCCGCGACAGCGTACAATAACTCGCCTACTTTCACATCGAATGCGGGGCTGGACTTTGGTGGCGCGAGCATCGCGCCCATTGATCCTGGCCTTTTTGAGAGCTCTGGGCCTGTGCTGACTAGTCCCATGCATGATCCTTTCAAGAGCTCAGGCAACGGTCAAGAGATGTTCGGTGACGCAATGGAGATGGGCGGCGGCCAAGCTGAAGAAGCATTGGCAGTTACCGAGGGAAACAGTTATATGGAGTAGCAGTCCATATATCTCACACCCGGCCACACGCAGTCATAGATGACATGGATATCACCATCGACTGCAGCCTTGACGAGAAGCGTGAGGCAACCATCGAACCCTTCTGACAAGACCACTCTCTACATCCAACATCCTTTTCCGCTCTTCTGGGCTTTTCGTGTTACATGTTTCTGCATATTCCTCTGTTTCGGTATCAGTCTTCTTACGGTGCGGTAATGGGATAGTTTTTTCGACTGTGGGGTTTTCGAGATGCAAGATGCGAAGGAAGCCTCAGTGCTTGTTGTTTGCATTACAGACGGTGTTTTAGGGAGTGTATGATCAAGGGTCAGGGGATCAAATACCCGGAAAAGGCGTGTGTTTATGTACACTTCTTAGGTTTGCATGTTCGATAGTGCGGAGAATGGACAGTCAGTATTGTGCCAAAAATTTGTTGATGCTGAGACATGCATTCACGCAGACAAGCCTGGTGATGCTCTGGACTGATGCACATGACGAGTGTGACGAGTGCGGAGGTGTCGGCGGGCGGAATGCGTGCCATGATGGGGTGGTCCGGGCGCCCAACTTCGAAAAAGACGGCGACATGGGGGCAGCATCGAGGAACCGGACGACCAACTCACCATGCTGCCTAGTAGAGGGCTGCGGCCCGCCCAATTCGTCCCAGTGGCTTCGCGACAGTCAATAGCGCTGCGCTCCAATGCGTCAAGACAGGTATGGCGTCTCAATTCACTTGTCTGCCTGTTCTTTGGAAGGCCTACTCGATGCATGGGCGTGCCTCCGCATGCCGCATCGTCATGTCGCGCATTGCACACCACACCTTGACACTCAGTCTCAGCACCATGGCAGACGACAAGAGAAAACACATCCAAGCATGCTAACACGACACTGTATAGTATTCCTCCCTGCACAGAGCCGCCGCTCTCTCCACCCCCTCATGTCGCTCCAACCCACTCCAGTCCGCACGATGGAGGACAGGCGCATCCCCTTCCTCCTACAGGGCCCTGACCGCGTCTTCTGTCCGCTATGGATCTTGGTATGCGCCTTGGAGCTGGGGCAAGTCCAGCGCCCCGGCCAGTGACGCAGTGTCCGGCACTTCTCCAGACGCCGTGCCCATCGCCGAATACACCAGTCGCCCAGTGTCCGAATTCGCTACACAGCACGCCGCACAACACGCCCAGTCGGCAGTAACAACGGCCACGCCCGAAATCGCCCCTGCGGCCATCGATAAGGCGGCTGTGCTGGATGGGGCATCGTACACGGCGGGCCAGACCGCAGAGACCGCTTCAAACCTGATCGACGCCCAAACGATGGATCAGCTCCTCAGCATGGACGTCTCCCCTAGTTCCATAGCAACCGCCCAAATCGACCCTACAAGACTTATCGACCACGCCGGTCACTTGAAGGAGCTCGGCCTCGACTACGGCTGGGGTATGACCACCATATTCGAGAAGGCCATCGAATCCATTTACCTGACCACGGGCTTGGGTTGGGCGGGCTCCATCGCCCTTGCAGGTGTCGGTGTGCGCTGTGTGACATTTTATTTCCAGGCCAGGAGCTCCGACAACATGGCCGTCCTGGCCTCCATGAAACCGGTTACCCAGCCCATCCAGGACAAGATGGAGGAGGCTATTGCACGAGGCGATGTAGCACAGACCAATCTTCTGAGAATGCAACAGAGTGAGGTCATGAAGCCATACGTCGGTAGCATGGCGTCCATGGCTGGCTTCATGGTTGTACAGGCGTGGGTTGGTTTTTCGGCTTTTAGGTTCCTACGCGCCATGGGTGAGCTACCTGTCCCGGGGATGGCTCACGATGGACTTCTCTGGTTTGCAGACTTGACAGTCAAGGATCCGTACTTTATTCTTCCTGTTGCCACTACCGCCATCATGTACACTGTCTTCAAGGTATAACCTCACACCCTTTTCCTCCTCGATACTATCTAACACGCAGCTAGACCGGTGGTGAAACCGGTATCACAGAAAACGCCGGCGCCGGCGCTCAACGCGCAACGATCATGTCTGGTATGGCCATCTTCATCGGCGTAATCACTGCCTTCCAGCCAGCAGGCCTGCAACTCTACTTCTTGGTCTCTGGTATCCTGGGCGGTATAACCGGCTGGCTGCTCCGCCAGAACGGGTTCCGCAAGCTAATTGGCATCCGGCCCATCCCCACACCAGAGAGCGTTGCCCTCTTCAGCAGAGTTGCCCGCGGCGAAATCAAACTCGACCAGATCAAAACTCCCGACGGCAAAATCCGCTACCAAGCACCCAACACCCAGACGCCCCTGAAGAACAAAAACAACAAACGAAACGTAAGCACAACCGTCATCTCGGGCATCAGAGTCAAGCCAGGAACACCGGTGCCCGCACATCTGCGCCCAGCACCCGTTGACAAGCCCGACGCCGATGGGCCACCCAGCCGCGACTACGACTTTGAACAAGGCGCGGCGGGAAAACCACTAAAGGAGAAATTAGACTACTATCGCAGGAATTACAGGCTGAGCTTTGTGGCGAGGCGGATGGCAATGGGTTTTGAGAAGTCGATGAGGAGTATGGGACTTGGAGGTAAGAAGATTGATGTTGAAGCCGAGAAAAAGAAGAGAAAGGCGCAGGAGTGGGAGGTTGAGAGGCGAAGGAGGTTTGAGAATAGGAAGTAGGAGATTGAGGTTTATGGGTTGGGATTTGGAGTTGTATGATAGAATATGATGGTGTGTGCATTGAGAATGGGAAACATGGATCACGGTATAGGATGAGTGACAGCGTTGTTTGTAGGTTTTAGGGTGATGTGTATAAATATTCGCAATTTGCAATATGATGAATGGCTCCGATATATGGGAATATGAGGATTCGGGGTTGTGGGTTTTTGTTTGTAATATTGTTGAATGCATATGGGCCATTCTTCGTCGTGGCTCAACCCTACAATCGGCTTTGGAAAACTCATCATTTCCCTGGTCTTCTAGATGCGCTTTCCTAACTCACTCCCCTACTTCCACATCTCCCATCCATCCCATTTCACCTCGCCTCGCCCCGCCCAACGATGAGCCTGCCTTCACGTCTCCACGCAAGGTATTTGCCAGATCCCTCTTTCATCGTTGTTCGCCCCCTTCTCTACTCCAAAGACGTATACATGTCTAATTCCTGTCCATTTCTCCTTCTGCGCTCAATAGGATCTGCTCTCATTTCGACGCCGGGGCCGACACGGCGTGAAGAAGAGGATGAGCGGTGTGTTGGAAATATCTATTTGCAATGACAGAAAAAGCACGGGTTAGCGGTTTTGTTCTTTTGAAAATGCGATTTAGTAGTCCACCCAAGTTCCCACTCCCCAAACCCCCAAGCTCCCTCCCCCACAAACTCCATATATTAAAGGCACCCATAGTATGTATGTATAAGAAAAGAAACAAAACGTACCTTTGTCCCACTCCATCCCAACCGATACGCAGCCTCGTTTGCAACGAGTTCTCCGAAACCCAACATGAGCCCGTTTACAAACGGCAACAACAAATTTATGGCTGCACCGCGCAGGAGACCCCAGATTGTGGGCGGTTTGTAGAGGATCAAGGGCGTGTTGTTTGTGGTTGATGAGGAGGGTTGGGAGGAGGGGGAGCTGGCGTCGGCGGCGGAGGGGGAGTCGTAGGTTTCGCTGTCCGAGGGGATGGTTAGGGTTGAGGAGGTCAGGGGGGCGGCTGTGTTGTTGGAGGAGGAGGACATTGTGGCGGTGGTAGAGGTGGATGCCGTGGACACAGGCTGGTGCGGAGGTGGTGCGGAGGTTTGGAGTGGTCGTGGAGAGATGCCCGAATGAAATCGTCGTGTTGGTGCGAGAATACGCCAGGTGAATCGCGGTTCCCGGTTATGCAAAGCAGCGGGTGTGCAGAGGGTGACTCAATGGTCGGGGTGGGTGAGATGGCCTGCGACCGAGGTTGAGGCTTGGAGGATGTTTGGTGAGGCTGTCTCGAAGTTCGAGATGGGGGCTTGGCAGTATTGGAGCTTGGGGACATGGCAATTGCTGTGTTTGGAGATGGCACGACACATAGATGGTTAGATAAGGTCAAATCACGTCTGTGCAATACGGTGAGATAGAATTGTAAGATCAAAGGATTCAATGCCAGGTCAGTGTATCAAAAGCTGTGTTCTACGCACTCACAGTGATGCGGCAAGGGCCGAACGTTGACATCAGCGCCGCTGCCTGGGACGAGGCTAACCCCACCACCACAACAGCAGCTCAAGCTCCCCCAAACATTTGCCCAACTGAGCCGCCGCCATCCCCCGCCGTCCCTTCCAACACTACAAACTTCACACATCGCCTTCCTCCTGTAATGTCTGAAAGTACCCCTGTGGTCCGAGACGCCCAGATTGCGCAGCTGGCAAGCTTGACGGGTCTCGAGCCTGGCCAAGTAGGTGGAAGCCCATAGAAGCTACTGGGGTTGCCCACTAATCGTCTCCCACAGGCCGAACGCTACCTCAACGCCTCCAACGGAGACCTCACCCTTGCCGCATCCCTCTTCTTCGACGAATCCGCCGAGCAAGCAGAGGGCGACTCGGACGCAGACGTTGACATGGCTGGCGACGACGAACCCGCGAACACCAACCCCAACTCCAATCCCAACGCGCCCCAGCAGCCGGTCCCCGGTGGTGGCCGTACCCTCGGCGGCGCATATGTTCCCCCAACCGCAGCCTCCTCCTCATCACAACCGCCCGCTGCCAGCAGACAAGCCCCGCAGCGGGGCCTGAAGACATTCAAGGACCTGCAGTCGGGTGGTGGTGGCGGACCTGCTCGCAACAGCTCTGACGACGATGAGGACTCCAAGGATGATGAGAACCAGGACTTCTTCGCTGGGGGCGAAAAGTCTGGTCTCGCTGTGCAAAACCCCAATGCCGCCAACCCGCGCGACCAGATCAACAACATCTTGAAGCGCGCACGACAGTATGTTGGCGTGCAGTACTACCTGACAAGCTCATGCTGACCAGATGCAGAAATGCCCCACGGCCTGGTGGTGACGAGGAGCAGCCCAGCTCTCACTTCCGCGGCGCAGGCACTACCCTAGGCGGCGACGACGCTCCCTCTCGTACCATCCCAGACCCCTCCGCCAGCATCCCCGCACCGCCCCCGCGCGCTCACCGCGAACTACACCTCTGGCGCGACGGGTTCTCCGTTGACGACGGCGACCTCTTCCGCTATGACGACCCAGCCAATGCGCGCACTCTCGAGATGATCAACACAGGTCACGCCCCGCTGCATATCCTCAATGTTGAGCACGGCCAAGAGGTCGATGTCGAGGTGCACGCGCACAAAGACGAGGACTACAAGCAGCCAAAGAAGAAGTACGTTCCCTTTTCGGGATCGGGTAACCGTCTGGGCAGTCCGACTCCCGGGGCCAGTAGTTCGGCGGCTGCTCCCATTGCGGCTGTCACTTCAAGTTCCTCTGCTGGTGCTGCGTCGACATCCTCTGGATCCGCGCAACCGGCTGTTGATGTCGACGATTCGGTCCCCACACTTACACTACAGATCCGTCTGGGTGACGGTACACGATTACAGAGCCGCTTCAACACTACACACACCATTGGCGACGTCTACAACTTTGTAACACGGTCCAGTGCCGAGAGTCAGCAGCGCGAGTATGCGCTCATGACGACGTTTCCCTCTAAGGAGTTGACGGACAAGAGTCAGGCGTTGGGAGATATGGCCGAGTTCAAGCGCGGAGGCGTGGTTGTGCAGAAGTGGAAATGAGGGTGTGGATTGCAATGACGATGAGTTCAGATTGCGACACTGCAGCCTCGATTGCGAGTGATGATGTCGTCGACGCACTGACTATACCGGGAGAAGTCGAATTGCACAATGGGCAACTTGAAAGCAGATGAGCATGTAGAGTAGGCCCGCGACCCATGTCTTGGACGGGCCGGCTGGGACTTTCTGCATCCACTAGTGTGGCATAGGACAGGTACTATAGATGTTGACTGCTGCGAATGCGGTGTACTCCGTTGCACAGAGACTTGATCATCAAATCATCTAATATGCCACTCCCGTCTAATCATTGCGTGCATGTATGTGTAGCATACGTATGAAATCTGGACTCTGTACGTTTGCACACTTGCATATGCCTTCCCCGCGTTGCACAGCGCCGGTAGTTGACATATGACGGCTTACACCATGTACTTACTGTACGACCAATATATAAAATCGACACTCTTTGCTTGGCAATGCACGTCTGTTGTCTGGATAAAGTGAGTTTTCCATGCTGTATGTAGAGAGGGTTTTTTGGCGGCATTTTACGCGAGCTACGCGATTACTGTTACGGTTGACACATACACAGAGATGATATGAGATTACTCTTCGCTGGCACTGGGAAGGTAGATTTCGTTGGTAACTACACCGAGAGATGGAGATGAAATGAGCAAAGTCCTGGCGTGGCGATCTATCATGTTCTTGGCTCTTTGTCGGAGATGGGAAGTTTAGTGGTTTTGATTGGATGAAGCGGGGGTTGTGCGTGCCTATCAGATGAATGGACGAGACGTCTCGTCTCTTCCCTTGACTGCCCTCCCCTGACCATCACCATCAACCAGCCATTCATTCCCCATGATACCCATCCCATCCCCCCATCGACAAAATGCAAATGCAAATGTTAAACGCAAACATCATCACTCACCCAACCACCGCTCCCTAGCGCTAGCACTATTTCCATACCCTGCCCCGGTCACAAAAGCCCCCAGTGTCTTCCATAATCCCTGACACGCCGTCGATCACACTACCCGCTCCAGCTTGATTCTCCCCCTCCTCCGATTGATTATGATAATGAATCGCGACACTCATTGATGGTGCGACACGCGCGCAACCACCGCCGGTCGCAATTCGGAGATTTGTTACTTTGCAACGCAAAACAACGAAAACGTTATGATGCGCATATGCGGGATTCTGATTTCCCTCAACAAAAAAAAAGGAAATGATTGGGGAGTTGTACAGTGCGTTTTGTATTCTGATGAAGCATGAGCAATCATGGATGGGATAACGTGCGCAACGCACGCACGTCGCAAACGCAAGCTACAAACGAAGACTTGAGGTGAGGGACAAGGGGCGGGGGGGCGGAGAGGTGGAGAACCCCCCCTCCCCTCCCAAGTCAGTGGACGGTGTTGCAGTGCTTGAAACAGATGCCCAGGTGTTACGCGTCATCTGTTCATGCCCGCGCGCGCGGGAGCACCGTTTTGCGAGATGTGCGGGAAGGAGGATGGTGCTACCGGGGGTACTGTGGGAGTAAATTGAGGCTCTTTTCTTGGTGCGGACATGGGGTTCCCTTTCTTTGCAGGGGCTGGTTGGTTGGCTTGGGTGGGTAATGGAGTGGGATGGGGGTTTGGGAGTGAGAGGGCTCAGGGAAAGCAGGTAATAAAATGTTACATGGTCCGTTTGGCTAATCTGGGATTTTTCTTGATCGCCTCTTTGTTTTTTTTTGGTGAGTGGGTTACTGTTGGGTTTCTACTTACCTACTTACACTGTACACAGTACTGCTACTGGTTTGTGTGTGTGGTTGGCATGAGAGACTTTTGAACGTGGTTTTGTCCTGAGACACGTACGCGCTTTTGGCTTTTCGATGATCCGACCGATGCTTCGATTCTGATTGATTGAAGGGGATCCTACATTCGGAAACGATATACGTACTATACTCCACCGTGTTGCGCCATCTGTTCGGCGGTACACATTCCCCCCCGCGACTTTTATCACACTTATAGAGGCTCTCTGTCAATCTGGAGACAGGATCCTCAGTGCGACGCGTTCACGACCTGTTGCGCACTCACTTACACTCATTTACCCTTCCCACCCATCTACGACTCAGGATCACCGGGTAAGATGCTGCGACATCTTCACCGGTAAAAACGAATATACTACTACACGCCCATACCTACTCCTGCACCTGCGGTGCAAACGATACCACAACACGTTAGTGTACCAACCATTGTCCTACACGAATACGAGCGCCACCATCGCATCCATACCACATACCCCAGATCGTCCGCCGTCATGTTAGTACGATCACCGCGGCGTTTCGCGATTGCCTTTTTTGTAGCGTTTGTTTTCATCTTTGCAGTGTTGCAGCAGAGTCCATGGGCACAGGATAAAGTCTACGAGAGACTACCATCATTCAATTTGAACACTGCGAGTAAATTGCCTCTGGAACAGGCGATTCTAGGATCCAACGAGAGCGAGAGCGAGAGTGAGCATGGGAGTGAGAGCAGTCAAGACGGGTTCGAGGATGCGTGGCAGCATGCTGTTCCTGCTGCGACACCGAATGCAAAGCCTGGAGTGACAGAAGGTGTGAAATTACCAGCTCCAGTTATGACTGCGAAGCCTGAGAAGATTGGGGGCACAAAGGCTCAAAAGGAAGGGGGGAGCGTGCCGCCTCCACCTTGGGTGACGGCGCCTTCGAGGACGGCGCAGTGGATTCCTCCGACGCCACGGCCGTCGAATCTAAAAGAGTATATAAAGAAGATGCTCAAATGGGATCGTCCGAGCTGGGATGGACATTGGCCGCCGTTTTCGGACTACGTAAATAAGGCGTATGATCCGAATCGGTGGGAGCAGTTTCCTATGTAAGTGACATGCACGTGGAAGCATTGGTGCTGGAGTGCTGACATGATCAGGGATGAACGGATTTATGAGGCAGCTCACAACACGTTGAACACTACAATTGCTTCGGATCCAGTTGCTTACAAGCCATTTCCCAAGTACAATACCCCTACCTGGAGAAAGAAGTGGAGAGGCCAATATCAGGCCTGCTTGGGACCAAGAGGGGTTGCACTCAACGAGAGCACGGATGATGAGACTCAAGTGTATCGTGGTGTGCCGTCTGATTTCCCGCCGGCCTATGCTGGTGGCTACGATGTTATTGGTCTAGACGATGATGTTTGCTTCGACCGATACTCACGTTATGGCCCGTACGGATTTGGCGACGAGGAGTTCCCCGAGTATGTAAAGGATTGGAAGGCGCCAGAGACTATCCCAGAGTGGTCTGAAGTGAAATGGGGCGAACTGCAGAACGACTGTCTAGAGCGAAACAAGGAGCGCTACAGACCAAAGGCCAGGAGCCCGATCGTCAAGATACCAAGTACAGTGCTCCCTGCACCCGCAGTGGCATCGTCTGCATTCGCAAAGCCACCGCACACAAGCGACAGTAACCTGGAGAACAGAGGGTCAAATGAGCGTAAATACCACCACCGCACCGCAGTCCTGATCCGCGCCTGGACAGGCTACCACTACGAAGAAAACGACATCACCGCCATCCGCGCCATGATCTCCGAGCTCTCCCTCCAATCCGGCGGCGAATACCAAGTCTACCTCTACGTGCACGTCAAAGACCGCAACGCCCCCATCTTCGACAGCCAATACGAATACGACCGGATCCTGGCCGAAAATGTGCCCCTGGAGTTGCGCGACATCGCCGTCCTATGGTCCGAATCCATCTTCCCAAGTTGGTACCCCAAAGTGCAAGACTGGCAAGTCTACTGGCAGCAATTCATGTGTCTCCAATGGTTCAGCCTAACCCACCCTGAATTCGACTACGTCTGGAACTGGGAGACCGACGCACGCTATACAGGACACCACTACCACTTCTTCGAGAAAATCAGCGAATTCGCCGACAAACAGCCACGCAAGTTACTCTGGGAACGAAATAAACGATACTACCTCCCCAGCGTCCACGGCGACTACCAATCCTTTGTCGAAAACACACACAAAGACGTCCTAAACGCCTCAGCACACTCCCTCATCCCCCCACCCGTCTGGGGCCCGCGCCCCTGGTCCCGCGCCGACCCGCCTCAAAAACCCCTCGGTCCTGAACCCCCTACTTCCTTTGACGACGACAACTTCACCTGGGGTCGCAACGAACCCGCAGATTTCATAACGCTACTCCCCATGTGGGATCCCCGCAATACATCATGGTCCTACAAGGACAAAATCTGGAACTACCTCCCCAACATCCGTCCCATCTTCACCCCCGAAGACGGCCAGGCAGATTGGTTCACACACCCGGATTTCGACCAAATCGACCGCCGCGTGTTCATCAACACGGTTGTGCGATTTAGTAAACGCATGCTACAAGCCATGCATGAAGAGAACCTCGTAGGCCGCAGTATGCAAGCGGAAATGTGGCCGTCTACGGTGGCGCTACAACACGGGCTTAAAGCTGTCTATGCGCCTCATCCGATTTTCAACGATAGACACTGGCCTGCTGCTTACACCGAGGCTATTTTCGATGCGGCGAGTACGGTGGATGAGAGTAGTGGTACGGGGGAGGCGTTGGAGAGTAGGCAGGGTGCGTGGACCGAGGAGGGGGATAGTCCGTATAATCATGACAGGGAGTTTAATTTTCAGGGGTGGAGTTGGTATTATGCAAGTCGATTTCCGAGGCAGTTATATAGGAGGTGGTTGGGGTGGCCGATTATCAAGCAAGGGTGGGGAGAGGATGAGAGGGTTGATGGTGGGGACGGGGGCGATGGGCGGAAGGAGGAGAGGAGGATGTGTTTGCCGGGGATGTTGTTGCATCCTGTTAAGAGGATGGGGCGGGATCAGATCAAGCTGTAAGGGTGTTTGTTCCATTATTGTTCATTCGGTGGGCATGGCTGTCTAGTTGTTGGTGGAGAGATCGCACAGCATCTTCTTTTCTTTCTCATTTGACACCTCTTTTTCTTTCTCACTTCAACTCGGATCAGATATATATCCCTGGCAGTATTTTTTCATAGGGTTGGCATTGCCTTGTCATTACATATTCGACGGCGTTGATTGATCAGGCTTGGCTGGGCCTGCTTCTCCCTTGCCACCACGAGATGGATTGGCCTCTTTTCAGAGAGAAATAGATGTAGAGAACATAGATACTACGAATCTCACAAAGTAAATTGCATGTTTGTATGCCTTTAGATGAGCTTCGGATGGATTTGCTGTGATATGTTGGATGTGTAGTTGGGTGAACGAGTTGTTGATGTGGTGATGACATGAATGATGTAGCTTACATACTTACACGGGGACACCAAAAGGCACGTCATTTATCTTTGACGTCTATCAAAAGCTAAATCCTGAACGCGGCTGTTGGATCTTGTTTTCGTATTCCGTAAGACAACTTGGGTGGAACAGGGTTTCACCAAACATAACAACAAGATACTTTCAAACATCGGATAACCTATACGAAAGCCCATTAATCCGATCAGCAACCCTCTACAGACACGTAACCTCAATCCTCTTCTCCGGCCCCGGCCCCCCACCAAACAACGCCTTCAATCTCTCCAACTGCTCTGCCTTCGCAACATGGTAGACATCCGTGTGTCCCTTCAACTTCTCCCCCCCAATCTCCGCAAGATCCGCATTCACCCACCCCAACAACTCCTCAACATAATCGCACTCTCTATCCCTTAAACTATGAAAGGCCTTGCCATACCCCTTCTCCTTGACCCGCTCATTATACTCTGTGCGCATGGCCTTTGCCGGTGGTAGTTTAGCTTGACCAGATAGCACTTTAGCCACAACCATGGCCTGGAATTCAAACAAAGTGAATGTAGCGGTGAAGAAAGGGACGCCGACGAAACAGAGTGTTGGGTCAGGGATGTAAAAAATGTCTTTATGCAGGTTGTGGAACTGCGTGCCGTCTGTTACGAGGAGATGTTCGTCTGCGGCGTCGACGGGGGTGGTGTCGGAGTGCAGGTGGGAGAGGAAGGGGAGGGTGAGGTGGTAGCCTGTGGCCAGGATGACGTGGTGGATGTCGCACAGTTTCTGGCCCGACTTTAGGGTAATGGTTGCGGGGATGGGAGCAGAGGGGTCTGTGAGGGGTGATGTGCTGCTTGAGGGTGCGTTGTAGGAAACTACTTCGTCTATTCGACTGGCATTTTCTGGTAGCAAACTGGCAGGGAGATCAAATGTTCCGTGACGTTGACTTTGGTAAATGTTCTTGGCGATGGGGCCAAGATCGCGTGCTATGTCTGTGGAGGAGACACTGCCGCCAATTATGAGTACATTTTTGCCTTCGTAACCTTGAGGTTTCCGGTAGCTTTTTGAGTGAGTTACGCGATCTGGCCATGTGACTTTCCAGTCTGACAGCCCAGGCGTATTGGGGACTTTGGCTGCATGGTAGTGGCCAGAAGCGACTACGACAGCATCGTACTCCTGGGATTTCGTTATTGCACGCACGGTCTTGACATTCACTGATCTTACTGTAGTAGAAGAAGTTCTTGAAGTCTTCCCGGATTTGTCATTTTCCAAGGTGACGGCCTCTATAGTCCAACTGCTCGCGTTCTTGACAACACGTTTGACCTCTGTGTTGTAATTCGTGTTGTTATGCACTCCAGTCCTGATGGCAGTGTGTTGAATGTAATCCTTCAGCACATCATGGGTGACAAAGTCTTCGGTGCCCTTTGGGAATTCATTCAGGGTAGTCTGCAGCAAACGTGTGCCCACGTTGTTCTTTAGTCCGACATAGCACGGTCTAAAACGAGTATCGTGATTAGCAGGCATAGCGTGTAGATTTTCCATCAAGCTCACCCAGGTGGCGCATGGAGCAGTATTTCTGCTTCTTGCTCATCCACTGTGCTCCCAACATGAACACCTCCAGCCTGTGAAGCTGGTACTGGTGGGTATGCCGGGTCCAAAGGTTTTCGCTCATCATATAGCCTTTCAAAAGACTCAGCATAAAGTCTTGAGACGTGTTCAGAACCCACCATATTCCACCGGCCGCATTTGATCGTTCATAAACGGTGACGTCCAGGTTCTCTTTCTTCAGATGCGCTGCAGTAACCACGCCACTTATTCCAGCCCCTATCACGGCAACGCGTCTTGTAGCAGAAGGCATTATCCCGACTCTTTCAAATAGTTCTGTAATTAACTACATGTATGGTATGGAACATATTCCAAGTGGAACAGTTGCGTTCGGAGGGAGCAAGTAATGCGAAACCGCTTCAGAACAACTAAGCAGTACGATCCGTGAAGCCAATTCGCATCCACCCGAAATTATTGCACCCTTTGGATTTGTCAGCTATATAAGCACGAAGGATGCGTGGGGAGAGTCGTGATGGTGGATGGAGATGGCATCATGGTGGACTTGCAGCACCATCGGGAGACAAAACACACCAACAATTGCCGGAAGAGGAAAGCCCGGCATCTCAACCTACAGCATCAGAAAGCAGCGGCTGCTGGAAGTAACGTGTCGTTGCTTTTAGCGATAAAGGCAACGACGTTCACTGGACATATCGTGATTCGGCTAGCGGATGAGGTGATTGAAACCCCGCAACCGCGATGTTACAATAACCACGCGATACGTCGCACGCGCTGATAAACGCCCGGGACTGCATTAGTGTCTGTCAAGGGAGCGAGTGGGGTGGTAGGGAGTAGCAACCGTATAAGAAAGAGTCTTGGGAGCGGTTCACACCCAACAGCGAACTGAATCGTTGTACCCTCACAATGGCACCAGGAGCAATCATCCCAGATATTCAGGAAAAAGACACCGTCCAACCCAAAAAGGACAACTTGGGACTTCCAGCATCTGCTCGTAAGAGGCTTGAGAAGGCAGGTATTGACCTGTCCAACGGCTATCCTTATAGACCTGCGAAACCCCTGTACCTCGACGACGTGTACAAGATCCGTGACTATGATCGCGAACACGTAGATCCGGGCTCCCGTGCTGATCCGGAGAAGAAGGCCCTACTCAGTGCTGCCAAAGAAGTCATCCATCTCACAGCTCACATTGGGACCGAGATTGTAGGTCTGCAGTTGAAAGACCTCACGGACCAGCAAAAGGACGAACTCGGTCTTTTGATTGCGGAACGGAGCGTTGTGTTCTTCCGCGACCAGGATATATCCCCTCAAGAGCAGCGGAAACTCGGCGAGTGGTACGGAGAGATTGAAGTTCACGTAAGCATACCTCACGTTTTCTGGACGAGCCCACATGCTGATTTCTGGTAAAGCCGCAAGTCCCATCGGTACCAGGTGTGGTCGGAACAACAGTGATATGGCCAGCACTCCAGGCCACAGAATTCCCAGCAAGCTTCAGACAAACTGGAGGTGCTTCTCGATGGCACACTGACCTTGTACACGAGCGCCAACCGGCAGGGTAAGCATCGCAAGGATATGTACTATACAGACGAAACTGACAAGCGTTAGCGTAACGCATCTGCACAACGACACTATTCCAAAGATTGGCGGTGATACCCTGTGGGCTTCGGGATACGCCGCGTATGAGAAGTTGTCCCCCGGCTTCAGAAAGATTATCGATGTGAGCAAAGCCCCCCAGACCCTTGCCTATATCTTGCTGACAGTAAATCAGGGTAAAGAAGCTGTCTACCGCAGCGCACATCCCTACCTGGACCGCAACAACACATCTGCTGGACCCAAATACATCGAACGCGTTCACCCACTGGTTCGCGTACACCCAGCCACCGGCTGGAAAGCGCTCTGGGTCAACCGCGCGATGACAGACCGCATCGTCGGACTGGACAGAGCCGAAAGCGACGTGATTCTCAATTACCTATATGATGTATATGAGAAGAACGTTGACATTCAAGTCCGATTCAAGTGGTCACCCAATACCAGCGCGCTTTGGGATAACAGGATCACGATCCACAACGCGTCGTGGGACTACGAGGGCAACGAGCCCAGACATGGTACACGAGTAACAGCTCTGGCAGAGAAGCCATTCTTCAAGGCAGATGCACCGACAAGGCGACAGGCGCTTGGTCTCGCAGGCCCAGACGATATTTGATGGACTCGTGAGTCTGATGGTCGATACATCATGTGTGATCTCAGTCGGAACCTGGGAGAGCGGTCGCGAGAAGGTTACGCTAGTCCATAGAGGGCAAGGTCCAGACTGATGAACAATAGGACAAAAAAAAAGCTCCGTGTGCCTGCCAATCTTCAATCTAGCTTGACATGTTGTGCAGATAACCTAACTTGAGCCAGTGTCTATTGTGTGAACGAATCCATTGCAGATGCCGAATCCTTCACCGAGGAAGATGGATGCCCCGCACCTCGAAAATTTGTGGGGCTTGACAAGGGCATCCCTCCCACTACCATTCCATCATCATCAGGTGCAAGTTTGACTGCGACCTTGCAAAGCTGTCACTCAGAGTCCATACGATTTAGCAAACAATGACTATAAGATGGACATAGAACTGCAGGAACTTAGAGACACATGGGGTGGTAACAAGCATTCCATAGCCCACAAGCTCAAACGGCCGGAATAAACGGCCTGAATCCTGACCACACGCAAAACTAACTTGCTCTACGGGAGAATAACGGAAACACCCATTACCTAGTAGCCATCACACCAGGACTCTCCACCATTGAATGCGGATAAGGTCTCAAGTAGCAGTAGCGTGCATCCTCCCCTCAGTTTCTTTACGTCATTGGCGATCCTTTCAACATGTTGCTCTCTCCCACAAGTAATAATCGCAGTATAACTTATAGAGTCCGACCTCGCAGTCGTGGATTCGCTCTCGCCTTGCCTACATGACGATGCGCTGGGAACCTGCTCTTGGTGCTGGAGCGCTCTTCGGAGTTGCAAGTGCTTTGGACTGCTCGGTATCGTCCATACAGGCTACCCTCCCTTTAAATGCAAGCGTGAACTTTGCACAAGTCGTGCCTGCAAATTCTACATTCGAAGCCCCAGAGAGCGAAACAGGATATCCAGAGAGTCCTGTTGAGTTGCCCGCGTTATGTGCTGTTTCGGTACAGGTACAATCAGTCGAGAACTCAACATATGGATTTGGTCTTTTCTTACCCGAGAGCTGGAATGGGCGATTCCTCGCTGTAGGAAACGGTGGGTTTGCAGGTGGCATCAATTGGGCTGATATGGTAGGTATTCCTCCTGACCAACACCCCAAGCGTCTCCAGACTAAATCGAAGAACAGAGCCCAGGCGTCCGCTACGGCTTCGCAACAATGTCTACAGACACTGGACACAACTCCTCCGTCATCGACGGCTCATGGGCCTACCAAAACCCCAGCGCCCAAGAGAACTGGGGCCACCTCGCCATGCACGGCTCCGTCGTAACCTCCAAAACCATAATCTCAGCATACTACGCCAACCCCATCGCCTACAACTACTATGCCGGCTGTTCGACCGGCGGTCGCCAAGGCCTCAAAGAAGCAGAACTTTACCCGCAAGACTTTGACGGCATTATCGCCGGCGCCCCAGCATGGTGGACATCACATCTTCAACCCTGGACTGTAAAAGTAGCTTCGTACAACCTCCCCACCACAGCAGACCACCACATCCCGCCCTCCCTCTTTCCCCTCATCGCCGGCGAAGTAATGAAACAATGTGATCCCCAAGACGGTCTAATCGATGGTATAATCTCCTCACCTGATACTTGTACCTTTCGCCCCGAAACCCTGCTCTGCAAAACATCCTCAAACACGACAAACTCCACCACCAACACGTCCACCTGCCTCACAACCCCCCAAATCTCCACCCTCGACAACCTCTACTCAAACTTCATAGGCGAAAACCAAACATTCTTTTACCCCCACCTCTCCCTCAGCTCCGAACCAAACTGGCCCATCCACCTCTCCTCCCCCGCCCCAAACCCCCTAGGAACAGACTACATCAAATACTTCCTCGCGCGCGGCCCAGACTGGCCCTGGCAATCCTTCACCGAAGCCATTGCGCGCGAGGCGGATACAACGGATCCTGGCAAAGCAACTGTTGGTTTCAATCTATCTGCTTATCACGCCACGGGAGGGAAAATACTCGCGTATCATGGGTTGAGCGATGCGCATATACCGTCTAATTCACTGCGGTACTTTTACAACCAAGTTACACAGACCCTCCAGCCACAGAATATCAACGTAAATGAGTTTTTCCGCGCATTCTTTGTACCGGGAATGGGTCATTGTTCTGGGACCCATGTGTCCGCGCCTTGGTATTTTGCTGGGCCGGGACAGGCTGGTGCACTGGGGGATACGGTGTACGGTGTACCTGGTTTCGAGGATGAGAAGCATGATGTGTTGAGGGCGATGGTGGCGTGGGTGGAGGGGGGTAAGGCGCCGGAAAGGATTGTGGGAACGAAGTGGGTTGGGGAGGGGGTGGGGGGAAGGGTGAAGAGGCAGAGGCCGTTGTGTATGTATCCGGAGCAGGCGGTGTATAAGGAAGTGGGGAATGTCGATTCGGAGGAGAGTTGGGAGTGTAGGGGGTTGTACTAAGGGAGGGTAGGGATGGGTGTGTAGAGGTTGCTTGTGGATGTTGTTTGGAGCAGATATATCTTCATTGTGGTATGTATCCTATTGGACAGGTTTTACCCTACAGTCCATAACTTAGTAAAAGCAAAAGGTCACAATGAACATGCATTTTCATTCTCATCATCATACAAACATAACCCACTAATCATACACCCCGCTCCCCATGCCTTCCCTTTCCCTCCTACCTCTCCAACACTTCCCTAACCCTCCGAACTGCCTCCCTCGCCCTCGCCCTCTCCGCCTCCCCATCATCCCTCACTCCACCACGACCCCCTAACTCCGACGCCCGAATAATCACCCTAACCACATCCTCCGTCCTCTTCAGCGTCCGTCTCCCTTCCTCCCTGACAGTCCCTTGCCAACTTTCCCTCGCCCCTTCCCACAGTTTCTGCATTCGTCGCAATGAAAAGGTAAGTCCAAGCGCTGCAACGGCTCCAGCTTCGAACAACGAAAAGGATTCCACGCCAACGTACAAGATGGCGGTTAAAGCGGAGGAAATGGCTGTTGTGCTGAATGTTTGAAGGAGGAGACGTTGGGCTAGTGCTTGGAGCGGGGGTACGGCGTCGTTTATCAATTCTGCACGTGCGGTGGCGATGTGTTCGGGCCAGGGTTGGGGGCTCTTGACGTCCGTGGATATATCAACAGATTTTCCTTGGTTTTCTGCTGTTGGCGCGGTGTCTTGTGCAGTGACTTCAGGTATAGCTGCATCTGCAATCGTCAAGTGGCGGATATCGTCTGGGAAGCCTGCTTGCTCCATTCGTCCAGCGAGGTAAATGCTGTTCTTCTCTGCGCTTACTAGCCATCGCCGCTCGAGGATCTCGGTGGTAAACATCGTTACGTCATCGACGCGCCAGAGCAACTTCCACCAGGCGAGCTTTTGCCAGTTGCGCGACGAGAATGCATCGTCTAATTGGTCGCGGAGTTCGGTATGTGACTGCTCAGCCCAGGAATCGAGATTGCTCAATATCGAAGCTGTGATGACAGTGTGCGCCGGTGTAGAAGCGCGTCGTTGTTGCAGCGCAACGTCTTCTTTTGTGAGTTTTGCTTCGACATCGGCGATAAGGGAGGAGATGAGAGTTTTCATGGTGGGTTTAATGGCTGAAGATGGTTGGAGGTCTTGAATCAACCAGTTCGAGAGGACGGGGAGACCGCTGCGGAACCAGCCATGTTCGTAGACAAGTGAGTTTTGTATTGAGTCGCGGAAGGTGGCAATTGCTTTTGTACCGGTCTCGAGATTGACCGCGGCGCTGGTTGTTTGTACCTCGGGCACTGTGTCTTCTGAGGGTGCTGGAAGATTGACAGCCAGCTTGACCATGTCGTCGAGCTCTTTGACACTGTCTGCCGAGAATCTTCCAAAAGCTATTGCGCTGTCTAGACCTTCGCCGAAGATCAGTGTCTTGTGTACCGGGTATGGAACTGGTGTCCCTCTCGCCGATGTAGCCTGTAGCTTAGGAACCAGTATCGACTCTGCGGAGCTCTCCGTCGACGCAGCAGTGGCATTACTTGCAACATTGACATTGAGCGTCGAGACCAGAATCTCGAGATTATGTAACCGCAAGACTCGTGACGGTACAGAAAGGACTTTGTATAAGGGCGTAGGTGTATGTGCGTCGGAATCTTCTCCATACCTGTTCATCACACATCAGTAACCTTCCCGACCTGTCCATTGTCTAATGATATACTCACTTCAACAATACAGCCCTCTCATTCCCGTCCCCTGCGTGCTCCAGTTCTTGTTCCCACTTCTCCTCCGCACCCAATGGATCCGCGAGCAACAGCCGCGCAAGCCGCTGTGCGCTGACCTGGCTGTTTAATCCAAGCAACGCAACCCTCGTTACTCCATCCTGCACCACCAGCTCACTCAGCGCCAACTGTAGTCTACTTATATTGACCCAAGTCTCCGCAGCTCCGCTCAATGCCGAAAGCGCATTGTGTAATTCCTTGTTCTGTGGCGGTATATTCGGTCGTAGATTTATAGCAGAGGGCGCAACGTGTGTGGATGCGGAGCGCACGCGGAAGTGTGAGAAGCGCGGTCGCGCGACATTGCGACAACACGATGATGCTGCGGCTGGGGTTCGTAATCGTTCAATTGCTGATCGCTTCAGCAAATTCATTGAACGCGGCACGAAGGCCGCCCATGGAGGCATTGGGCTGGGAGATGGACATTGTTGGGTTGATTCACGAATCTTGAACTTGACGTAGCTTCGGCAGAGCTAAGCTTCTCGGACCGCCATGGCACGTGCACGAGTATTGTAGAGTCAGTAGGTAGTATAACGACAGTGTGGACAGGTTGGATCAAAAGTTAATCCGAAAAACCTGGGCGAAGAATGCAATCGATTGTTAGGAATAATACTGTCATTGAGGAGAACCTAGCCGTGTGAGGCTCAGGGTAGGCCAGCAGATTATTACCGTTCATCCTAAGGTGTTTCTTCCCCTCTATCGCCCGTGCATCAGGCTTGCAATACGCCTGCGTAAGATACTCATAACATCACTAGCTCGTCAATGCAATACTCGTGAGCCTAGACCTGCACCGACTTCAATTCTGGCAATTCAGGGTCGCTCTGGGATCGAGAACGCTTCGAGAGTGCCTAACTTCTTCGTGTGCCTCTGGATCCGGAAGACCTGTCATGATCAGTCACGGTAAGATAGAGATCGTGCATCAGTACCTACATGCTGATGCGTCTTGCGACGGTTGCGAGTCCCTGGTCATTGTCTGCCTCCTTTGTTGCCTTCTCGAGAGCCTGCTCTCGGCTGACCTCTGCAGATTTTCGCACCTCCTCATGACTGGGTGGGAGTCGCTCGTTTTGTAGATCGACTTTGCGTGCGTCTTCGAAGCTGTGTATCGCCTGTTTAATTCCTTCCGCGCCGAGCATGAGTGTGCCCGCAGGGAGTCGGCCGCCTGATGCTGTCTTCAACTCAGTTACGCGCTCAGACTCTTCACGCAGCACTTGGAATACGCGAGAGAGTCGCCCAATGGCCAAGATCTTGTTCTTGATGGCGCGGCGCTTGAACTCGGTCGACTCGGGGTCCATGTTGGGAATGGGAGGCGATGATGGGCCTGAGGCCAAAGAGTTGGGTGTCTCCTCCTCGAGCTCTTCCTTAGAACATGTGTTCAAGATGGCGATGAGCATGTCGGTGACTGCAGAGTATCAATACGTGTTCAAACTTAAATCGGAGGTCAAACGTACTCTTTTCACCAACAAATGGCAGTGACCAAGTGAAGACGTCCATAAAGTTGGGCAGCCAGTACGGGTGCGGTGTGCAGTCTGCCATTGTCAGTGCATGCCCATGCAACGTTCTACCGCTTTTCCTTACTAAATTGACGAATGTTCATGACATTGTTCTCGTACTTCAACACAGCAGCCTTGTTGTTGTACACATCGAGGTAGTTTGGTGCACTGAAAATGGTCATGACACTAGGGAAGCCAGTAGTCCTAGTCTTCCTGTACATGCGGTATCCTGCATCTTGCGCTTCATGAGCGCGAATGATAGAAAGGAGGTTGTTCTTTTCGAGGAAAGCGCAAGCGGCAGGGTATGAGAAGAAATATGAGCAACCGCGGACATGATTGTGCACGAAGAAGTCGTTGGTCTTTTCCTGTCCAAACTCTTCGAGGGGATCGGCCCAGAGGATATCGCACATGAGGCCGTGTGTGGGAGGTTCGCGGAAACGGTCGATCTATGCCACTTAGCGAGATCCTCGTAGATCTTCACGCGATACGTACACTCTTCAAATCGTCTAACGTGTGGAGCTCAGGGCTCAATCCACCGTGTATACACAAGAACTGCTTGTTCATCACTGCAGCTAGCGGCAGAGCGCAGAATGAGTCCATGCAGGCCTCGTAGATGGCCTCGGAATACTTGTGCTTGCATTCAAGCTTGAAGGTGAAGTAGTCTGTCAAATGGCGGCACTCGTGGTTTCCTCGGAGAAGCCAGAGTGTGTTGGGGTACCAAATCTTCAAGGACCACAGGTACAGTACGCACTGTTGGTGTCAGCATGTGTCCGCCGCCGCTAGCTCAATGACAGCCATACCTCAATACTGAAGTAACCTCGATCAACATAGTCGCCCAAGAATAAGTAGCGGGTCTCCGCTGGGTCACCGCCAACTTCAAACAACTTCATGAGATCGTAATATTGGCCGTGAACGTCGCCACACACAGTGATGGGTGCGTCCATCTCCAGCATATTGGGTTCCGCCTTTAGGATTTCTGTGCCTTTCTTTATGATCCATAGCGCCTGTTGCTCAGTCAAGCGACCTTCACGGTAGAAGTGCTGCTTGAGGAACTGAATGTTGGGCTTCGTGCGATCTTGCGGTGAGAAGAATTGCTCGTCTGTAGGCGGGTTGAAGGCTGGCGCTTGGACATCTGGTGATTACCAATGTTAGCTGTGTGTAGCCGTGGACATGTAGTCGCGGAAGTGATGGTGCTAGCAACACGATCTACCGAGCTTCTGGTGGCGAGCATACCTTTGCAGACGCGTTCCGTGGTGCTCACTTGAGTGTTGTCCTCCATGGTGTGTAGGGTAAAGTCAATCTCGGGTAGCGGCTTCTTCTCGCGGACTGCACGCATGGCATTGTCGATGTACTGCGTCTGGTCGACATCCTGCTTGTTGTTCTCCATGTTGGGCGGTGTCGTGGTGTGGAACGGGCCGACAGCTGTGTGCGCGATGCAGATGTGGAGGTGAAGGCAACGAGAGGTAGTGGGGCGAGAGCGCAATGACCTCCAGGCTCGAGTGGCGTAGGCGTCTGAAACAGAGGGCCGAGGCTCCTTCGTATTTTCAAGCAAACCTGGATGAATGAGAATTCGTAAAGTCGGGGGTTCGCTCTCGTTTGCGTCGTCGCGTGCTCGCTGTGCGCTGGCAATGGAGTGTTAGGGCTGAAGGGTGGGAATACTAGAGGGGGAGACGGCGTCGCCTTGGCTGTGACCCTGTGTGGCTACCCAATCAAAAACAACCGCACGTCATAACCGGTGAATGGCACTGTGGTGTTGTGTTGCTTGGCTGAGATACCATGGCCTAGATCTTGTTCATCTTTGAGGTGGCTGGACTGTCTTGCGGCCTGGTAACCGTATGGCGATGAACTGTTCGCCATGTCTTTATTTCGATACATATCCGTATCCAGTTAGCGACTGTCTGATTGGCTACAATCTTATGTCCGTATCATATCAGTGGTCAGCTTATGACCTTGTCGAACTGCGCACACTCCAGACTCTAATATAGAGCACGCAAAGTACAATCAGAATGGTGTTCACATGTGTTGCAAGAATTGCTTTATTTCGCGGAACGAATGAGTGTTTTCATTTGTTTTTGTACAAGTTGTACAGTGTTTGATGCACTCGGAGTCATGAGGCTGACCACAGAACTCTACCAACAGAGACAAGAAGGCATGCCGAACCCGATCTAGGGCCAGTCACGAAAGAAAGAATGTACAAACAAGACAGTTGAAAAATGTGCCCAGGCCAGATCCAAGTGGTATCGAGGCCAAACGAGACGAGGTATAAAGACAAGCAAACCCAATAACCCAACCAGATCCTTCCATGCAATATGATGTACAGTTATGCGATCCAGACCAAAACTCCAGACCATGTGAACCATGACTTTACCCTGAACCGGCGTTCATGTGATGTACCCCTGATGAGGTATACCGGAGTATGGTGCTCAGTGAAGGCGAGCAGAACCATGGCGGCGGTGGAGGTGTGCGCGAGGGAAGTACGAGCGCTTGGTGGAGGCGACAACAACACCAGCAGAGCAAGACATGCCCGCCGCGAGGTCCTGGGCAACTGCGCAGCCACGGTTGCAGAGACCGAACTGGTTGCTACCGATACAGACGACAGCGCCATCCTCAGTGCATGGAGTGCACTCGCCATCGCCGGAGGGAGTGCCGTTGGTTGGGGCACCTCCGTATGTGGGCGCACTGCTGGGCTGAGCTGGGGCAGCAGTGGGCTCGGCAGCAGCAGGCGTTGTAGGCTGAACGGCAGGTGCAGAAGATGCTCCTGGGGCGAACACACCACCAGGGTTGGAGGGGACCTCCGACTCCACAGGGGCAGCAGACTCTGCGGGGGCAGCGGAGTAGGCAGGAGCAGCAGATTCTACTGGGGCATCGGAATAGGCAGGGGCGGCAGATGGCTTTTGGCTGACGGCCGAAGACTTGGCTGGGGTTTCTGGCTCTGTGGGCGTTCCAATCTGACCCTTACCAGCACCCATCTTTGTCATAGTCGCACATCCAGCCCCACTCAGACTGTCTCCAAGAGAAGCACCGTTGCCCTCGATGATGTTTGAGCCAGCGTCAGGGTAGTTGAAATCCTCACCCTCTGCGGTGCTGCATGAGGTATCAGGCAAGTTGGCGACGAACATGTCAGGAAGCTTGGAGAGAGCAGCTGACACGCTTGCGGTAGAAGCGGTACCGGATGCACTGCCAACTTGTACCGGAGCGCAGTTCATGTAGAATTCGCGGTTGCCGATTTTGTTGATCCAAGTCCAGGCGAAGGTATATTGGCCATCCGGGATGCTTTCAGGCATCTTGACGGGGAAGGTAGAGGCGCCGTGGCCAGCCGGATCAGCTGGCTCAATGTTGCCGGTGACATTGGAAGGACATCCACCGACCACACTCTGGATAACTTTCCATTGAGACGATTCGCTGGGCTTGGGGTCTGTGGTTAGAGAGAATTGGCACGAGCCACCTCCGTGAACTGCAGAGCCGATGAACGAGATTGTCTTTGTCTCACCCGCGTTCCATTGGTTCATCTCAGTGACGTCGTATACACCAGTGCGTTGCTTGCAAGGGTAATCACCTGGGGCCAATGGAGAGCTGTTGAGGGTGGCCTTGCCAAAGGGTACTGGGTACTCGAGGATCATATGCGCCGTGGCACTGGTGGCAAGCGCCAGGAGGAGGGTAGCTTGAGAAAACATGTTTGCTCGAAAGAGTGTAATTCGGTACTGTGGTGTGTTGTCGTGTTCTGAAATCGCTAGACCTGCTGAGCGATGCAAAGACTGTGGTAGCTGGTAGTGTCTGGAGCTGACTTGATCGAGAATGTGTTTGAACGGTGGGTTTTTGTGAGTCTAGCTCGTCGACGATGCACAGCGATGATAAAGAATGTGATACCTGCCACAGGCGAGATATAGCAAAGACAAGAAAGGATGAAGACAAATGCAATGGGGAACTGCTGTGACGAGCGTGTGGTGCAAAGGAAGCACAATGGGAAAAGTCTTGGGATATATAGGGATGAACATCGATACCCACCTGCCTAAGCTGTGGCGGACTGGTGGGCCTCGAAGGCTCGTACTACGATGTCAGGGACTAGTAGGTAGGGAGCCAGTGCCCCGGCGGATCATCACGAAGAAGCATAGACTACTCGTGATGGCATGGTCTCTGATGCAACAGGTGACGGGCGTCGACGGCCAGCTTGCCCATCAGGGTCTAGCAGGATGAGGGTGGACACAGATTGAGTGGTGTAACAGCAAGCGGCCACGACTCTGGGCAGGCACCATATCGATGCCATTGGCCATGAGGTCTTTGGGACGCAATTGTTTATGAAACGAAAGAGCGGAGAACGGCTGAGGGCGAGCCATTGGAGCGAGGCCGGCTAGCCTAGGGGTTCAACGTCAGGTTTGAAGTTTGTGCCGGTCGCCTGCGAGTTATGCAGGGGCTCACCGCATCCCAGCCTATCGATAACCTTATTGCTGGCCGGGCTCAGGCATGGTGTGGAGTGGCGATCGCCTGGGCCCAAGCTGAAACCATCAGCCTCTCTCGTGAAGTCGCCTGCGTGGCCTGCCATTCGCCCGCAGCTTCATCTCAACGCACACCAGGCGAGCCTTCGTTGCGCCTGGGCAGCACTCCGAGTGATGCTTTCGCGACGCGGTGCACGTTACGCACAGCACGCTTGCCGCCATGTTTGTTACGCAGGCGCAAGCCTTGCTGCTCGTGGCCTGCAGCGCAGCACGCCAAAAACAGTGAAGTCGCCCGTTTTGATTGCAGGGCCTGCGGGTTGGCCGGCCGCATGGCCATCTTCTGGCATTCATGCGCGCCAACATGGGCATCCATTCTCATGCGCGACGTCGTTTTATTTTTGGGCAGCGATCTTTCGCCATCACCCGTTAGTTTTGCTGCATCATGACGCGACGGCTCCTGAATCGTCAGCTGTTGTCGGCTCCCGCTGCCCACACGGTGCATCGAGCTGGAGCGTAACCCAAAGCAACCATCTCGTTGATGCTGCGCCGCAAGCCTGACCTCGCCTAACTGCGCCGCATCGTGGCCGATTTGCGCTGTCGGTAGGACCGGCGCATCCAGGGAATCCAGGCACCTGGTGGCTGTGTGCGGCGTGGTGTCGTGAGCGGCCGTCGAGGGCTGTCGTGGCCCGGCGGCTGTGGCAGTGGTCTCGCTTCCGGGCGATCGTGCACATCAGCTCGCCAGGCGGGCACGCCGTCGCCTTCAGAATCGATGCCTTTGGCAAATGATTGGCCTGGCCGCATCACCATGTTGTTTCGCTAAATTCCCTCAGCGTAAACAGCTCGGATGTGATTGACTGGCAGAGTCAGTCAACATCGTCAGGTGCTCTCTCCATCGTTTTGCACTTTCCCCACCCCAAAACTCTCCGATCCTGACGCCCAGTGGAAACCTGACGTGACTTGATAGGATAGGTTTCGAGCGTCCCGTGGATGTCAGACAATCGCCAGCTCACCGCCAGCCGTAGCACAAGCACACGGCCAGCGCGAAACGAAACATAGTGTACCTTACGCGCACTTGAGCTATTTCGTTGCGTACAGAGCCAAGTACAGCGATATAGTCCTACCAGTGCGCATCGTTGTCCAAATGTGAATGAGAGGAAATGCACGACTACAGTGGGCACTGTGAATATCACGCCACTTCACAATGGACCAACGTCAAGTCTGAACACTCTGCTACACGTGACTTCATTTGATGGGCGTTCAGACGAGTTGACAATGATAAGTCGATATGTCGTCGAACAGGATGCGAGCAGCTTTCTCCCCCCCGCTCCGGCATACACATCGGTTCCAGCTCTTCTGCACCATGAAGCCAGTCCAACCCATGCAAGATTTACTCTGCAGCCCCACAACTCCTTCAGTCGAGTTCTGAGGCACCTGTGCTAATATCCAACGACTCCTCGTGAACCTTCAAAGTCTACTATGATGATCCCCACGGCTCGAGCTGCCACTGCGATATTATGTTGCAGGGTTGATGCAAGGCCAACTCCGCCAGAGCGCGGCACGTCGCATGGCTGGGACAAGACCTTTTATCTCCGAACTGTCCAGTAAGATTTTACAAGAATGATGTACTTTGCTGATTCAGTCCTTCTAGACTCGCCCAATGCCACTTTTCGAGCACAGCATGTGATGCTGCCGAGGTTTTCATGTGCGTAAGTAAGTGTTCATCGTAGGAGTCCAGGAGAGTGTTGTGTTCAATAAAGTTTGGTGTCATGTAACCCTACAATATTCTACTGTTACAAGTCCACCACTATCACTATATCAATGAGACCTACGCGCGACTACGCTTGAACACCAAGCTAGTCTGTGAGAATCCCGTCTGAACTTTGCTCAGAACTCCGGGCAGCGGAACTGCATTCACAAGGGGTTCCTTCTCGATACCTTCATGCAACTTCCCGTCCGCACCCACAAACGTGCCATAGCCATATGTCTCTCCCAAGCCGTTCAAGTGTTTCCTTCTTTCTTTCTTGTTGAATAAGCTGGTACCACGCATGTCGCCCACAGCTTCGCTAGCAGCAAACAAAGCTATGATGGCACCAATGGACGTCGGCATACGCGGGAGGAAGCGACCCGGTCGCCACATGTAGATACAAACTGCCACAATGGTGTAGATGCTGAGGATAGCTTCGGCGATGATGAATAGTGGCATGGAGAGGAAGATGCGGATCTGGTGCTTATTCGCCAGGCCCTCGATAGTGAATGTGGAGTCTTCATCTCGGTGCAGAAGTAACTTGTCTTTGTTGATGCCAAGCCATATGGCGAACAACTTTGAGTACACTGGATACAGCGTTCGGGTCAGGTCCTCAAATGAGGGAAGGGGTACATTTGGATCCACAAGTCTACTACTGTTGCTCTGTTTGGTTATGAAGTAGTTCATGAACTCGCTCGCGAAGGACTGGTTATGCCAACGTGCTCCCGGAAATTGCAGTATATATGTGTTGCCCTGTTGCAAAAGGTTGCTTGCGTTGTTGCTGAAGTGGTCGCTCAAGAATTGCGGAGAGGGATTCGATGACACGTTTAGTTCGTTGACATGCTTCACTCGTCCATTGCTGTCGACGCCCACGTTGCCTTGGCCCGCAATAAGGTTTGCACGACAACCAACAAAGATTGCGTCTTTCTCATGAAATGCTGTCGTGGTGTTGCGCGTACAAATGTCGTGGTCTCGAACGTAGCCAAAGACGACTGATTGGGAGCAATGTTTCTGCTCCGCTGTGGACGCGTTTTGCCGTGCCTGGAGTAAAAGCACAAGTTCCATTGCAACTTTCCCGGTTTGGCACGATGGCAGAGCCGGTCCCGAGGGGCCCACTGCTGTTTCTATGTTCCTTCTTTCGCAGGAAACACCATCAATTACCACGGAAACATTTGAAAACGAAGTGGCACGTTTGTCACTGAACCAACTTGCGGTCCAGTTCCGTGGGTTGATCTGGGCGCACTTTAGCTCTGAGCCAATGGCCGTTGTGCGTGCCTGGGTTATTTGGATGTCCTGAGTTTGCAAAATCGTGTCGTTCGCAAAAGGAACGAACAGAAATTGATCATTCGTCCAAGCTGGCATTGGTGTGCCGGCGGTGTAGTTAGATTCAGCGACAAGGAATTGATTGGAGCCTAATCCCCCAGTGTAAGCACCAGATAGCTTCATTGTCAGCCGCTCCTGGCCAGACATATTTGGCCCAACAGTCCCGTTGATTGTAACAAACTTGGCCTGGTAGGGTGGCTGTAGAAAGAGTTTGGACGGAACATTGATGGAAGCTTCGTTGAACATCCCCGAGAAGGCGACTGCGAGTACGTTTGCCAAAAGTGCCATTGTACAAGCTGCAGCCAGTTTGAAATGTGATGATCGCAAAGCTTTGAAGATGACAAGCTGCGGCGGTAAGGAGCTATAGTTAGCGTCTATTGACTTATGAGCTGTTGCATTACCCCCACGGAGCTCTTCAAGAGGTTGCAACATGCACAACAAGCGATTGATCAGTACCCAGACGGGCTCGATCAGTGTTGCAAGTGCCGTCGGAATGTAATTTTCAAGGATTTGGCGTACAATTGCGTTTTTCGATGGGCGCGCGATACCTAATCAACGATTAATCAGTCGTATCAAGATGCTGCCAGTTCTTCTTACCGTATGGCCGAGCTTTCGTTAGCAATACTCCGAGAGTAATGGCGAGTGCGACTAATAGACTGACAAACGGCACCACCATGAAAGATCTGAATTCACGCGGTCGTACAGGCTTCGGATTTCGTGACTCATCCGAATCGGTACGGACCACGCCGTGAGTGCTGTGATCCAGAGGATCAAAGCTGTCAGCTTCACCAATTCTGCTCTCGGTCAACAGCTGCATCGCCCTCGATCAATTTTGTACGCACATATTGCCTCTCTCGTTGTACTCAAGTTGGTATTTCTTGTCTTTGAGGCTCTGTTCGAAGTCATCTTTACAAGCTTGGTCAAGCTTCGCAAAATCTTCCAATAATGCCGGGTTATCGGACACCAATGCCATAACGCTAGCGATAGTTGCTGGGTCGGAATGTAGGCTCCATTTTCGGCGAAACGAGATGATGAGTAGAGCAATACTGCATAATGATATGGCCCCCAATAAGCCTTCGACAATGTATGTAAATACCGGAACGACCACAACGGCTGCCATGGAATAAGTCGTACTTCCGTTAGTTGTTTTTATGTTAGTAAAATTTTGATCCAAGATCTCCACCATGGATCTGGCAAAAATAATACGAAAGGTAGCTTCGTAGGCAGCTCTCAATGCTTCTGGCTCCAGAAGTTCCTCTATAGAATAATTTGAGGCACCAAGGATAAAACCTGCCATACCCCCAAGGATCACCCCCTGGTTGCCCAAGCTAACGGGCATGGTAGAGACTGTCTCCAGTTGGTCTGGCCAGTATTTCAGAGGTAGACTGTCCCGGGGTTGCTCATTGTTCTTTCCAGTATTCATCTGGTACTCGAAGAAGGTGGAGTTCCACTTCTCGGCTGGGAGTCCCTGTTTATCTCCTCTCGCCGTTACGTTGAGAGGACGTCGAGAATCTGCGCCTATTACCGCGGTGACTTCCTGCTGGTAGTAGAATGGTGTACAGAACAATCTCGTCGCGTTCTGCGCTGCATCTTCTTTCGCGGCTTTGTTGCGGGTGAAAAGCGCCTATATGCACAATTAATACTTGCTGGATGTCCTTGCCACTGCGCTCTGTACATACCATGAAGGTGTGATTGGCTGTCTCTGGACAGTACCCTTCCAGGTAGTAGTCAGAGAAGTCTGTACTGTAATAGCCCATGTAGACTGACGAGAATTCTTTCGTATCGTAGATTGATTGATTGTCAAATGACTCATTCGGCCCAATTGTGTCGTTCCCAAGCGCTTCAGAAAAGTCTGTGGGGATTCCACAGCCATTACTACTCGTGTACTGGGTGACTTCTACGGTCTGAGGTCCAGTGTTGATGCTTGTAATCTGAGTGGTGTTTTCAACTTTGATGGTGGGAACCTCGCACTTCATGTCGAGACTGTATAGTGTCGTATCGGCTGTCCATGTTTGATCTGATGCAATGACGTTCGTAGATTCTTGAAGCTTGAGAGGTGCTAGGACGTAGTCTCTCGTCATGTATGGCGGTAGTGTCTCGTTCAGCCAGATGATGCCATGCGCGGAATGAATGTAACGCCCAGTTAATAGCTTGGGTTGCTCGCTTGCCGACGTAAAATTGATCGATCTGACGAAGGTGGCCGCTGAGGTTCGCGATATGGTCTCGGTCGCAAACAAACCTGCTTGGAGTGGAACAAGGCCCCATGTGACGAAGACTATACATATGCTGCCCCAAAACACTGCCCAATGCCTGAAATTTGTTAATAGGAAGATAGTTTGGGAGCTAAAAAAGGCTCGGGTTTCAAGGATGCACTACCTGCTTCGAAAGGCACTCAAAGGTACGAAAGGTAGAAAGTCGAACGGGTAACTTATGAGCAGACTGTCCTTGCCCCATGCGCCGTCTGGTCTGCTGAGCTGATAGTATGGCTCAACCCTCTTAATCTGAAGATCGATCCAGCTCCAGAATATACTGAACACCAGGGCAATGATTGTGGGTAAGTATAAGTATGAGAAAGACTGTGTGATGGTGAAATCTTCAGCCTTAGCAGCCACTATGATTCCTCCATTCGTCTGACTTCGAGCAAGGAGAATTTGTATAGTCGCGATCAAAGCCCAAGAGATCAAAGTTGCCGTAATTAGGGTGATGGATCGCAGAGCACTGGGCTTCCATGAAGATCGACCTGGACCAAAAGGTGTTAGCGCCTTCTGATGATGTGCTTGTACTTGCTGAGGGGTGTACTAACCGGCGACCTCTTTTCTGGACGAGATACCACCCTGGATATCAGACGATGAGAAATGAGACACAATCGGAATTGATGGCATGTTGAATAACAGTCAGCCAAGATCAGGTGTCAATCAGCGATTCGAATTGCAAGCCATGAAAAGACGTAGAAAATTGTCGCACAAGCAAAAAAAACTCAAGCCAATGTTCTGATGTACGACGAGGCTGTTGCAGGTACTTAACGCCTGTTGACAGCGTGCTGCACGAGGCGCATGGTAACCGCTGGTATGGCTAACCGCCGAACAACTGCGCCGCATGGATCAGGAAGACTGTCATCCATACAATTAGCGACGAGACACAATACCGGGAAGTGATAGCTTTTCCTGTCTCTTCACCCGTCGTGCCATCAACTGTCATATTTAACTCTGAAGTGTGCCCCGTTGTTGCGACAAGATCTGCGACGACGTTGAATTCTGACAGTATGAGCTGCACCTTCCAAGTATAGTTACAGCCTCACCGGCGAACGCCGATGGCTTATCGGCTGGACAGTGATACGAGTCCACTGTCCGCTGCACAAGACATCGCATAATTACTCAATATTGGACAGTGACTGAACGAGAAGAGCCTTCAACGATGCTGGCGCCGGTGATCTGTGGCAGATCGGAAGGGGTCAACCAGGTGCGAGTTGGAGGGTGACCGAGAATAGATTAGGGCGACACTAAAAGTATACTTGGGGTAGGTACCACCAAGACGGTCACCCCTCACTGACATTCAACCTCAACTCAGCTTCCATATCATCTTAGAAAAAACATCTGCTGTCTTTATCGAAAGCCAAGACCATGGACTCAAAAGTCACATATCTCCTCTCACTCGGTGCGGTTCGAGATCGAGCCAAGTTGGTTGGGGAGGCTGCACAGGCTGGGAAGCTCAGCCACTTTGACGTCCATGAAGACCGATTGAGTGATGCTGCAGATCTTGTAACATCGGTCATCAAGGTATGGTTTGACATTTTTGATTATTGCAACCCAGATTCACCGATTGCCTAACCACCTCACTATTAGCGCGATTTTGGACCAAGCTCGTTCCATACCATCCCATCACATGGGCGCTGGCAACACTTTGAAGTTGGCAACGTTCCTCGCGTTGCCAAAGAACTTGAGTCATGGAAGAAGAACGGGGCCGATGACCTGGAGCTGACACGCCGCTTAATCGACCTATTCTTTGTATCCGTGCTGTTAGATGCTGGCGCAGGTGATCATTGGCGGTACAATGAGCCTGGAACCGATCGGACCTACGAACGCAGTGAGGGTATTGCAGTCGCTAGCTTTTACATGTTCAAGAGTCTTGCATTCGCTACGAAGAAGGATGAGAAGGCACCTATTGTTGATGGTAAGCATGCTTCAATGCATCTTATGGTTGATTAACATTTTGTGTGCAGGCAATGGACTGGCCCAGCTCACAACTCAGGCCTTAGCAGAAGGCTTTCACATCTCAGAAAGTAATCCGATACTAGGACTTGAGTCTCGTGCAGATCTTTTGAGGAGCTTGGGGAAATCATTATTAGCTCAGCCGGAGATCTTTGGCAAAGAAGGCCGTCCAGGGAATGTTGTGGGTAAGTACAGAGCTCAAAATTTCATGTATACATGCTAATATGTTTCCAGACTACATGACAAAATCTACAAAAGATGCATCGAAACTAGATGTGCTAGTCTTCTGGGACATTCTCCAAACACTACTAATTCCATGCTGGCCCAAAGACCGAACATCAGTCAATGGAAAACCGATTGGAGATGCATGGCCTTTGAGTACCCTCAAAACAATCTCTAGCTCCACCACCGCGGATGAAACCGACTTCATTCAGCCCTTCCACAAACTCACCCAGTGGCTAGCTTACTCCCTCATGGTACCATTCCAGCGTATCCTTAAGCTCGAGTGGATCAACACTGATGCACTTACCGCGCTTCCTGAGTACCGCAACGGAGGCCTATTCATTGATCTTGAAGTCCTTACGCTGAAGAAAGAGTCGCTGGATCGAGGGTTGAAAGCATCAGGCGGGTCGCTGCCCATGTTCAAGGCTGGCGATGACGTGGTCGTTGAGTGGCGAGCTATGACGCTGGTATTAGTTGACAAACTGTACAGCATGGTTTTGGAGAGGATGGACGGAGCGCATTTGAGCATGGCGCAGCTGCTCGAGGCAGGGACGTGGAAGTCTGGCCGGGAGATGGCGGCGAAGAAGAGGCCTGAGACGAAGTCTAGTCCGATTATCATCGAGAGTGATGGTACTGTATTCTAAGCTTCCACGGTAGAATAAATAATACGATAGAGTGAAGTATGCACGGTCACCAGAGCAACACTTCGAAGTAGATTCGTACCGGGAATGGCAATTGCAAGAAGTCTCTTCTGACAGAATCTGATATTGGCAGGTACAAAGTCAACCTTCTTAGTTTAGCCACAAACCATGCAGGCCTAATTTTACCAGCTCATTTGAAAGCGCCGACCTCACGTCTCCTAGATCACCAGTTAGCACACCATCAGCTCTGAGCTTTTGTACACTTACCACCAACTAGTAAAGTCCCTAGTTCCCACATCCACACCCAGCTCCTTCAACACACTAGTATCAAGATGGCAATCGTACGGTCTGACTGTACCATCCTCCGGCTCCTCATTTGGCTTGACCGGCTCCATGTTTTCCAGCGGCAGTCCCATGATATCCGCAAACGTCTGGCAAATCTGCCACTTCGTCATACAATCTTCTGAACTGAATTGTAGGACTTTGGGTAGGTTGCGCTCACTGAAACTCATGTTAGTCATAAAAAGTCTGATAACACTGCACATGTTTAGTAACTCTGAAGTAATGAAGACTCACATATTCACAGGGTCAAGATACAAATTCGCAATGTCTCGACACACTCTACCCACATCATGCGTATTTGTTGGATACCGCAACGCATAATCATCGACTTGGATCTTCGGCTGGCCTGGCTCCACACTCTGCGCAGACCAAAGATGCGCCATGAGAACGTTGACGGCGCTGTCCTTTGGTTCGTCGGCCGAGCCGTAAAGGACCGGTACCCTCAGTACCACAATCTTGTTCCTGGCTCCCGTCTGATGAGCCACATCGAGAACAGCTTTCTCGCCGTCGAGTTTGGTCTGCCCGTATACATTTGGTGGACTCGTTGGTGAGTCGACTTTGTATGGTGCTTCACCTGGTCGTCCTGAGAAGACGTAGTCTGTTGATATGTAAATCAAAAAGATACCTCGTGCTGCGGTGGCCTCCGCAAGTGCGCGGCTGGAGTCTACATTGATCTTTTTTGCTGCTTGAGGGTTTGCTGTACAAGAGTCTGGGAAGCGGTTTGCTGCACAGTGGACTACGACTTTCGGTTTAACTTCATCAAGTACTCGGTTGATCTCCGCTTGATCGATTATGTCCAGCTTGATGATCTCCGGTGGACTGATTCGATTCAAACCGGTACCAATGGCGCTCCAGTCATCGAGGAGGAACTGTCGCTGAACTTGTCTCCCGAGGAGACCGCTGGCTAAACCGTGAGGTCAGCCAGCGGTTGTATCATGGCATACGAGCCGACATTACCTCCAGTCACAAGCACCGTTTGAGCCATGATGTGTTCACACTGACTATTCTCACAAAATGTCGCTTGCATGGCACAGCAATCGGGGTGACCTCAGAGTATCCGTGCGCTCCCACGTGAACGCGAGATGCCAGATCCCTGTCGCCCAACTCCGCGACCGCCTTCGTCGCGCCGACCCTCTCCAAACCCCAAACCCGCCATCCACCACGCGCGCACTCACCGTTGCACCCACAACCCACCTGCACAATGTCGACAATAACACAGCAAGCTTCCCAAAGCTCGTACCAGTGCGCTTATTCCTTGTCTCCCGTCTTTTCCCAGTAAATGCTAACATAACAAGGCCCGTCCTCCCCAAGGACTTCAACGCGAACCAGCCCAAGACAATCCGCCTCTACCCCCTCAGCAACTACACATTTGGCACCAAAGATGGCCAGCCCGAAGAAGACCCGTCGGTACTCGCGCGCCTGAAGAGATTGGAAGA
The DNA here is from genome assembly GCA_010093695.1 of Plenodomus tracheiphilus IPT5. Taxonomy (NCBI): domain Eukaryota; kingdom Fungi; phylum Ascomycota; class Dothideomycetes; order Pleosporales; family Leptosphaeriaceae; genus Plenodomus; species Plenodomus tracheiphilus. The sequence continues at coordinate 158,898 of MU006300.1, forward strand.
ACACTACACAGAACATGGTATGCGCCGGACATGCGAGGGCATCTTGGTGTGCCATGAGCATAACCACCCGCATATCCTGATGTTGCAGATTGCCAATGCTTTCTTCAAGCTGTAAGTCGCACCCACCTCTCAAGCACTATACCTCTTGTGACTGCGAATGGCGTATGCAGTGGTGTTTGGTGGTGTATGCAAAGGCACTGACAAAGAAACAAGCCCAGGTGACTACCTCCGCGCCGAAGACGACGAAATCGAAGGCTTCAAAGCACGGCTAAACGAGCGCCTCGCACCAGTCGGCACACAATTCACAGGCGAAGGCGTAAACGACGAGTGGCAAGTCGGCGACACGCTTGCGCAGTGGTGGAGACCCAATTTTGAAACCTTCATGTACCCATTCATCCCCGCGCACGTCACCAGGCCCAAGGAGTGCAAGAAGCTCTATTTCATTCAGCTTCCGAGAAGTAGTACGTCGCCCTCCCCCGATCCCCATGCCCATAGATGCAGGACAGTGTTTTACTAACGGGTAATTACAGAGGTCCTAAGCGTTCCCAAAAACATGAAACTCCTCGCCGTCCCCTTGTTCGAACTCTACGACAACACAGCGCGATACGGCCCCCAACTCTCCGCTATCCCACACCTCCTCTCACGCTACAACTTCGAGTTTGTCGACGAGCACGGCAACGTCTCGGCTTGCACACCGGGTACGGGACCGATGGAGGGCGAGGCACCGACGACCAAAGTACTAGCTGGTGGAGAGGATGTCAAGATGGAACACAATGGCGATGGAGCTAGTGACACCACATTATCGTAGAATGGTCATGGCTTTGTCGAAGTTGTGATGGGGGATTATGCATGACTGGCGTTGGGTGTTTGTTGTGTTTTGGTGGGTACGTTATGGGGCATGGACAGAAGGATTTCCAAGTGATCCGCCAGAAAAGATACTTATAAGGTGGGTCGTCTGGTATGGTGAAAAGCTGGTCAATGTGGTAGCCGCGTGGAGATCTGGGCTGCTCGGTTGTCGATCCGGGTAATGAGATGAATCGGTTTATTTCAAGCCTCGGGATCTTCAACTTGGTATATTGATACCCTATAGCCACCGCGGTATACAGCGTTTCGATGCCCTAGCACTAAAGCTGAAATAACAAAAATTGATCCTTCCACCATCCTCATCTTCTTCTTTGACGGCCACCTCCTCGGACCTATGATACACCGCTTAACCAGATACAAGTACAGAAGTCCTACAACTACCCTACCCAGAACATTGCAGGACACAAGCCAACTTCACTGTAAGCACAACTTTAGCTAATATATCTGTGTCTCTTAACAAATAGATGACTCCTTCTACTATATCTTTACCTAGCAGTCTATCTAGGCCTAGACTGCTACTGTGTAGACATCTAAAAATGTTAATAGTAAAAATGTTTTAAAGGGTGTGGGTGCATCTTCCTCTTCTAAAGAGCAGGGTGGAGGTAAGAGGGGGGTATTAAAGGTAAGAGATTGATTTTTTGTTCTTCTGATAAGATACAATAAAGCTGTAATGAATAAACACAGCATCTTGTAGATGCTATTATAACGCTGTCTGACATAGGGGAGAAGAGGTATTTATTTGTGTGATCTGGCTTGATGCTCTTTTGCAAATATTCATGAACCAACAACCATCTGCCAAACGCACGTTAGTATCTGTTTGCTTGAGTGGAAGATTGTTTTACCTGCTGGCCTGGGATCTTGGCAAATAGAGGACAGTGTGCTTGTTGATGAGGTTGGAAGCTGAAGTGAGGACTTGTGTTGAAAGGTCATAGTATCATATCTGTAAACATACATTTAGCCATGCTCAAGAGCAATCGTAAGCCCAGTTCCAGATGCAGAGAGTTATCCTACCTTGATTCTCAAATGGAGAAGCTCACAAGACCTCGCTTAAATATGCTTTGAAGTCATTGTTCCATCTCCAGACACGATCTTGATAATCAATCAAGATGAATATTGCAAAGTGCATCTCGTACTTGCTCACCTCTCTCTCCGCAACTAGTAGAATTATCTTGTCAAATTCGTTTGCTCCAAATATCAGCTCCTTGTGCTGATTGCCATTGGTATCAATGTGCGAGAAGCGCTTAGACGTGTAAGTCTATTGCAAATCAGCATTGTTTGATGTGAAAATATGCCTCTTGCTTACAGTACGCTCCTGGATTTTGTTATGAGCATCTTGTATTGACTTGTGCTGGTCTTCTGATGATGAAGGCTTGGAGCGTTCTAACCGCTTGCCTTTGCCCTTTTCCTTAGATGTATGCGTGCTAATGGTATTAGGGCTCTAGATATACTTGGTAAGTATTCGCTGTACTCGATCATTGACTGTTAGGATACTTATTTCTGATGATGGAGCTCTGCTCCTTGTTGACTGCCCACGTTCCGTGGCAATAGCCGTGGTTTCGTCATCATCTTGATAGTTGAGATCATTCTTAGGATCGTCTATGATGATCATCGTGCTGTAATTGTATGGGACGAGGGTTTTGGGGACTCTTGCGCTCCGGCGCTTTAGGATACTAGAAGATCTTGCTGGTAGAAGCTTAGTGTCAGGTGAAGAGCTTACCCTGATTTTGTGCCGTTTTGTTGTGGAGAAGGTGTTAGGGAGAATAGATCTTACGGTGTGGCCGAGTGTGGTATAGGAAGGATACTGCAAACCTTGAGGCCGGTGGCTCACTTATATCCTGTTCACCTGCATTCATGCCTCTGTCGCTTACCACCCTCAGTATTTATGCATTCTTAAATGCCTTTACCTGGTTTTAGCAAGTAGGCGGTGACGGCTGACCCCTATCAGCATTGGCAGCTATACTAGGGCTAGGTAAAGGCAACAGCTTATGTCAGAGGTGTAACAATAGACCAGTGTAGGATAAAGATTTAGCAGTAGTTGCAAGTAGCCCTAGACAAGTCTAAGAGGGTGTGACATGTTAAAGCGGTGAACTGCTAGGGTATGTTAAGATGCATAAGCTACTCTTCATTAGATGGTAGCAGAAGACAAAGATGACAGATGATGTTTGGTGCAGGCAGGATTGATTAAGAAACAGAACAGGATTTTTTTGGTGGGAGGTGATAGTATATGAGTGTGCGATTCTTCTCGCTGTTGGACAGAAATTGAGGAACTTGAGGTGGATGGCGTTTGTCATGGACGGTGGTGCGGCACGAGGAAGACGAAAATGAAACCATGACGGCAGACCGCTGAGGAACGTGAAGGGTCCAGCCGTCTTCTTCATCGACCGTTATGCAAAGTTCTCGATGTAAACTCGCATATGTCGTGAGCAACATTTAACAACAGCACAGAACAGACTCGTAGCTGAGAAGCATTAGCACATGCAAATCGCCATAACATGCTAGCTCTTGCACCAAATCACATCACATACAATTCAGCAGCTCTTAACGTTCACTACAGCAGTATATCCTCGAACTGCTTCGCTTTACAGAAACCATCCTACAGAACAGAATACGCTACAAGAACAAATTGCCAGGAACATACACGCAAAATCCTTCACCTGTAAAGACAGATCTAATCATCCTACAGTCAACCATGATAAGGCATCCTAGAATTCCTCTCCCAACCTCGGCTTTCCACCCTTCCAGTCATCCCTTTCATAGTATCTAAACACCAGATCATACCCATCCAAATCATGCACGATACGATCAACACGCTTATACCCCTTGATCGTCTCCATGCGCTGGGCCTTCTCGACGCCCTTGCCCGGACGCTCATCAGTCGCTGGCTTAGCTTCGAAGAGCGTGACACTGAAGCGACCAGGCTTGAAGATGCCGACAACGTGCTCAACGACATCAGCGGTCTCGCGGCCAGTCTGGCGGGCGGGTACATTGGTCTCGAAAGAGGCGTAGGAGCACTGGGGCTCGGGGGTGACGTGGACGGTAAAGTAGTGGGTGGCGTCTGAGCCCTTCTTGGAGCCGTTGGGTGCACCACCCGGAGCGGGGACGACACCGTTGGCGGAGAAGCCGCAGGGAGTGAACAGGTAGGCATCGATACGGGCGTCGGGGTACTTGGAGGTAGGGTAGACGTCGGCCAGGCCACAGGCCTCAGAGACGACGCTTCCAAGAGTGTGACCCTCAGTGGTCAACTCCTCAGGAAAGGTGAGCTCATCGTCCGAGTTGAAGTCAGAATGGTCAGACGAGGTCTGCTCGAATACATCGAAGCTGCCATCAGACGGAGTGTGGGTGTTGGCGGCAGAGTTGAGGATAGTAGAGCCCCCAAGGCTTTCAGACTTCTCCTCTGGGATGGCTCCAAGCGAGTGGATCGCATTCTTGCGCGCATCACGGGCCCTCTGGAGGTAGCGACCTTCCGCAACCGCACTTGCGTCCTCAAGATAGAATTGACGGGCGTTCTTCTCCTCGAGGTCGGTCATCAGAACCTCCAGAGTCTCATCCTCCTCTTCATCCGTGACACGCTCAGGTAGCAAGCGTTGCGGGTGGCTCACAAACTTGGTCTCGGTTTCAGGGATCTCCTCGGCTGGGCTTTGAGGTGGGGTGAGGCGCATGTCGGGGCCTGTGATGTACAGGTACCAATGTTCGCCATTCATCTTGCCAATCATGTAGGCACTTCCGCCTTGGAAACGTTGGTCAAGGTACTTGACTTCATCGCGCCAGCTGCGGTGGGGTCCACGCTGCTGATCTGGGTAGAGGAAATTCTTCCTGCTATAGAACACACGATACGGCGTGGCAGCCGGTGCGATGCCTGATCCGGCCGGGGCAGCTACGTATGGGAAGCCACCGTTGACTGCAGCAATTTCGAGCATGCGCGTCAAACCCCAGAGGAGAGTTGTAGTACCACAGGTCTTAAGCACGAGCTTGTGAGGGAAGACGAAGAAGCTCGATTCGGAGAGGAGGTAGGCATCGACGTGTTCAGACTCGATGACGGAGAGGACCTTGCAGTTGACCAGATCGAGCATTTCCTTCCAGACCTCAGCGGAGACCTTTTTGAGGCCGAGCGGGCCGGCCTGGCCAGGAAGATCGGTAGCGGAAGAGCTAAACCATACTTCTAAGAGCTTCTCAGGTCCTGTTACACGTTAGCTGATTGTCTCATGCGTAAGGGAGTAAGAGAAACGTACCTTCGAAGGCATTGGTGGAGTCGAGGTCGATGGTGGCCTCCTTGTTGATTGTCAGGTGTGGGGTACCAATATGCGACGAAGGTGACGCAGTGTAGTGCTTGGGGATATCGGTAGCGACCATCTCTTTGCAGTGTGGCTGTCGCGCGCACAACACTACTACTACTTTTGTTGACGGGTGTGTTTGCTGGGAAGCGTGATATGCAAGCTTCGAGACTGGGCTAGGTGAAGCGCAATCTGCCGCTCAGACAAGCAATGCGGTGCTCGTCTGAGTAGAGAAGGCCCACGGGTCGCAAGGATAGGCGAGGCTGGCGAGTGCCAGCAGCAAGCGGGGGAGGATATAGAAGACCGACCGTAGTCGATGTTAGGGAGGTCGGGCGGAGAGAGGGATAAACGAGGCTTTGCGCCGCGAAATGTTGACAGTCGCCGTGGTCCTCGCACCAGATTCCGATACCCTGGGGAAGTATCGGGTCCAGCAGACGAGGAAATCTGCTTAGTGGGGGGTTATGGGAGATGGTAAGTAGCGGTTGTTTGAAGAGGGTGTTATCGAGGCCTGCGGATGTCAGAATCAAGTACGGTGTACACTGTTCAATGTGTCGCTGAAGTGACGGATATGTGTGAGGGATGCGGCCGCGTGACGACTCACTTTGCAGGCTTGGACAGAAAGCGTACCAGGTCCTCTTGACGCATGGAAGAGCGGATGTAGGCAGTGGAAGGCGATCTGCGGGCTACGGCAGCCTATGCAGTGTGATAGGGGGCGGGTGTGAGGTCTGCCAGCTTGACGATGGAGGTGTGTTGGGGGGCGTAGAGCGACAAGTAGACGTCAATGGGCGTTGGGCGCTGATGCAGCGTCTGGCAGGAGTCAGTCCGTGTGTTCCTCGGCCGGGGGCTGGTACGGTGTGTGAGTTGGAGGGAGTGAAGGAAGTCACGTACGGTGAGGAATGGAAGCAAGCTCGACTCTAGCAGTCACGGGAAGCTGTTGTTGGGTCGAAGCGGTTGGGCGTTCACGCGACAGCGATTTTTGGCGAGTGCGGTTTTTTGCAGCCAGACGTGTGAGGTCACCGCCAACGCCCACGAGCCAATCCGCAATGGGCCTGCACCGCCGCCGCCGGGCTGGACCGACAGCTCGAGCTGCATCCTTGCACGACACCTGCCACTATGGCGGTACGAGTTTGTGCATTATTGCTGTTGTTATACGTATGCCGCGGTGCTTGTATACCGCTGAATGACCGCAGACCAACCTGTCAAGTCCATCACACTCTGCGTGCTGCGAGGACATCGGCGTCTGTCCGACTCTGTCCCTCGGCCCTACCCTTGGAAGCATCTCGATCGCATGCGCCACACTATATTAAACGTACACAGAAATCGCGCAGTCCGCCCTCATCTCAATCAACCTCGTCATGTCCACGCCGACGACTGGCAAGGTCTTGTATATAGCTGGCCTACCCTAGCCAACGTCGCCCATCCACCTAAAACACTGGCTGCCCAACTGCCCATTGACCACGTTTGCCCAGCAGTCTCATATACCCTGTATTATCATCTTCCCACTTCCCCCATCTTAAGCTCACTAATACGAATAAAAGCACCTTCATATACCTATATCAGTCATCCACACTTGCCACCTGCCTTCCACCACTTCAAACATTACTGCTTTGAGCCTGACCATTCTCTGCTGGCTCGCTTCCTTTTCGTATTCTTCCCAATCTGCCATTTTTCATCAACATGCCAAAATACTCTCTCATATCCATGACCAGCAGATCCGGAGCCTCGAAACCAGGAAGTGTAGCGGGCTGTTGATGTCTTTTCACCCATGCGATGTCCCAGCTTGCTGAGCCCCACATGAGCGGCGTTGCAGTTCCTGCTTCACTGTTCTTCAATGTGTTCTTGCGTGCGTAAAATGTGCTGATTCCTAATGGAACGGGCGAATGCGCATCTTGAAGAGCTGTAGTGTCGAGATGTGCGCGACGAAGTCATCGGAGAGCCTGTACTAGTGTGTCAACGTAGTACACCCCCTGGGTACAATTCGTCGAAAAAGACATGCCAAAAGCAAGCCTGCAGCACTTTGCCACATCCTCCCAGCATGCTCCGTTGCGCAAAGCCAGTCGAGGCACACCACAACCCCGCGAAATAAACCTCTCTGACACAAAAAAGAAGACTTACAGCTTCAGGACCAGGTAACCACTGCAACATGACGAAATTTAAGATCTCCGTCGGACTCCACGTATAACCCTTTACCTCCCCACCATTCCCATCGGTCCACTCTCCCGTCACACCCACAGGCCGTTCTGTAGTATCACTCTGCACCTCCGCCTCTTCCTCCACTGACTCCAGTCCATACGTCGAAGTCTGGATCGCGCTCGCATTTACACTCGTCTGCGCCACACGCGCTTCTTGCATTTCCAACTCAACCGGCGACAAAAACGGACTTATCGACCTTGAAGCCAGGGGATCTTGCACCACTTCTCGCGTGTGGATAACATCTAGTAATGCGGCCAGTAATCCCACCGGTGAATCGCACAAGGAGAAGGCGAGAGTCTGTGGACGGAGCGAGTATAGATGGTGTAGTGTTGGTCCGAGAGGTCGATGCAATTGCAATGCATCGTTGATGTCGCCTGGTCCCCGGGTATTGGGTGGTGTATAGAGCTCAGTTGGTGTGTATCCAAAGCTCAACATTGGAATCTTCGCTTTTGTGAGTTTTGCAATGCGGTACCTTACATACCTGAGTTTACTCTTCTTCAAACTCGGAGCTGGGAACGACGGGTTCGACGTATGTACTGCCAGACAATGCGTTGGGTAATCAAGCGCCAGCGCACGACATATACTAAAACCCCTATACTCACATTAGCAAGTCGCACATCCAAACTCAAAATGCAACAAACGGAAAATCTCAAATACATACCACCCAGTCCCAACAGCAACATAACCCCCCTCCGCATACCCCAACCTCCCCATAACCGCATCAAACACCCCCGCCGTTGCCCTAAGCCCAAAATCCTCCCGCAAACTCGCGTCGCTAAATCCAAAGCCAGGTATACTCGGTGCCACCACATGAAACGCCTGCACTCCCTCACCACCAGGTAAACCAACCGGCTCCGTCAAAGCTTCAATCACCCTCTGCACCTCTACAAAAGACGACGGCCACGTGTGGCAAAAGAGCAAAGGAATCGCGTTCGCGCGCGAGGACCGCTTATGCACAAAGTGTATCCTCAGTGTCTCCATCTCATCTTTCCTCTCCAATCCCACACCCAGATCCGTCTCCCCTTTCCCCTTCTTTCCCCCTGTCCTCCCTCTCCCCTTGGCCCCAACACTCAAGGGAGCAGAGGGAATGCGAATACCAACACTCGTTCTAAACTGTGGTAACAACCTATTAAACTCCTCCTCTTCCTTCCTCCACTCATACCCCTCTAGCCAGAAATCCAGTAAAGGTTCTAAAACGCTTTTGGGCGTGCCTTGGGACCAGCGGTCCGGGGTGGGGAGGTCTAGTTCGCGGGGTAGACGGGTGAGTTCTAGTTTGCGGTGGGTGAGGGAGAGGTAACGGGATGAGACCTGTGGGTTTGGGTAGGGGGTCTTAGTGTTGTGGGTTTGGATGGTGGTTTGAGCGGGGACGAGAAGGGGGAGGGGCAGGACGTACATGCATGGTATACGGAGTCACAGCTTCCCTGTCATCCTCGAAATTCTGCTGTGGAGTCGCCATTTCTGAAGATTCTATACGGGCTTGTTGCTTTCATGGGAGTGAGTGGGGGCGAAAGATTGTTGTTGTCGCCTCATGTGCTATGTATGCACTCGATCCCTAACATCCCACGCCTTGAAAAGTTACGTTCAGAGAAGACGAGAAAGACCATAAATATCAGGCAATACTGATTCCGTTGATACTTTAACACCGTACCTGTGTACAGTCACAGCGAGAGTAGAAAAAAGAGTAGGTAAGAGTACAAGCAATAGTACAGTACCATACCATGACAAGAGAGAATGGAGAAAAAAGACACAGCCACACCTCCCCCCAAGAAGAAGAGGAAATACCCATCGAATAAAACCGCACCAGCCACTTATCCTAAGCCCCATATTCGAAACCTGCACGGTCCAAGGGGCATCCGCATGCACGATTACATATTCCAACACAGTGAAGCAAACCCCCATACCAACTCATCCTGAAGCCAAAAGCGCGCGACGCGCCCCCGAACTAACCAAACCAAACCGTCAAGGTAAAGATCCACCCCGGCCGCGTAAGTCAAGGCAAGGAAAAGTATACGCATACTCTGGCATATGCCATTTCCATGGGTCTAGACGCCCGAGAGGTTCGTTTTGGACAAGGATGCTAAGGGTTCTCGTTGGTGGACGGAGGGGAAGCTTTGGTTTGGTATCCTAGTTTTCCGCCACACGCACACCTAGGAATGGTTTAGCACTCGCCACAGTGTGGCAGTGCACAGAAAATGACCGACACGCATCTGGACCCTGGCGCTGGATCCAGGAACACCAATTAGATCGCTTGGTTCACTCGCCCTGCGTGCATTGGGTCCAATCACAAGGACGGCAGAACGGACCATGATTTACAATGTATTTCCAGTGGCCAATTTTTCATGGTTTATAATTCATAATCATCACGCTGTCATGACTAGATACCTTCAGACTACTCGAATCGTAGGCGAGGGTAAACTAGTCAACTAACATGGTAAAACCTCTACACATCGCGTACAGTATTCGCACCGGCATTGCCGGTACTCGCTGGCGACCTCTGTGGCACCTGTTGCACCTGTGGCGTTGCACCCCGCAGGTTCAAACTACCAATCCGCTGTACGAGATTACTTCCTACGGCATCTACTGCACCCCGCGGAGACATGAGTGACGGAGCATTTGCGGCGCCTTCTTGCACCTTGAAGAGTCGGATGCTGGTGTTGTTCCAGACGCCGGCTGTGCCCTTTGCCACAAGCATTTCGGCGGCAAAGACGAAACCCCAGAGTAGTGATTCGTACCAGCCAAGAGATAAGGGGGACCATTCGAAGAGGTGCACGCGTATTGGTGAGGGCTCGATGCCGCGGACTTCCGTTTCGCGGATCACGGTTAGGGCAGCTGCTGTGTCGTTTGAGTTTGCGGCGTTGGGCATTTTGGGGCCGAGTTGAGAGATTAGCATAATGATTGTGTGGAGGGGGAGCTCAGAGAGCCAGCCCTCGAGCTGGGGAATAATTAGCTGCTATTGATGGTCGTAAGTGCGTATGAGGTCCTTACCCATGGCACAGATGGTGTGAAGAACTCGTTCGTAGCTAGCGCCGGGCCTGCCATACTATGCAGGCTCGTTATACTATTCTGCCGAGAGAAAGCAGGCTGGCCAACTGGCATCTTCCCCCGGGCTTTCTCTGACATGCCTCTCAATTGGAGTGGGACAGACTCGTCAACAGAGGACGCTATCGACGCGCTCCGAGAAGCCCCTGAAGGGGACTGTACAGGCGATTGCGGCGCTTCCGGCGACTGGTTTGCCTCATCTGAGTCATCATCGTCGCCAATAGCGAAAGCGCTGTCTTCCTCAGGAACGTTGCCCAAAGTTGGAGTACGGGCGACGGTAGGGCTTCGCAGGCTGTCGATGGAGTTTTGTCGTGAAAGTTCTTCCCCGCCGTCTTTTCGTAGCTGGTTCTGACGCTCAAGCTCTTCTTGGCCACTTTCAAGTGTGAAGTCTCGTAAGGCCTGAAACTTCTTTCGTGACCGCACAATAGCGTATACGAGGTTTGGATTATCTGAGTAATTTAGTGCCTGCGTCGTGAAGCCATGAAGAAAAGGCTTACGTTGATATTGGTGCTCAATCATAGCATTCAAAGCTTCCAACAGCGAATGAAGTAAAGTGTGGTTGCTCTCGTTCGCAAACAAAAAACTTGGCGATGACATGGATGCAAAAAGCTGGAGAAGTTTGGAGCTTGGCGCACGTCCAAGGTTTTGCACATATGCTGCAATGTTGTTCAAAATGGCAAGCAGGGCAGGGTATATCGCGTCTAACCTGCCTTTCCCTGTAGTGAGTAGAGTGTAGATTGACTAGCAAAGTCAGTATGTATTTCTCTGCAAGGCGAACTGCTTACAGTGATGATGTAATCGGCGTATGTGCCGTGAAAGTTGGGTATCCTTATGCTCAGAGGAAGCGATTCCTGGCCCTCGAATGTCTTGTTCAGACTCTTACCAAATTGAGGCTCAACACTCAAAGTCTGCAATACGAAGATGCACATGCGCACTAGGCCTTGCTTCGATGGATCGTTGCGTTGGTCCAAGGCATAGTATAGCACAAGAACGACGAAGTCGTGAGCTCTGTCTGTGTCGATGATGAAGGAGCGGAAACGCTTGTTACATTGCAATGCCTCCCAGAACAACATGATCATCTCAGGCGCCCAAGTCAGCGATTTGTGACTTCCCGGTAGGTAAGATGTGTTAGCCTGAAGCTACAAACTATTAGCCATCAGATACTGAAACGTAATCAGGCCTACATACTGGCTGGTTGAGAACTCTTGTCATGCCATCCACGAGAAATTGAAAGTCCTGTGGCCGATGCAAGCGGCCCAAGAAGTGGCGGAAGAAATTCTTGGGTGCGGGCCCATTGCCAGGCTCTGGAATGGGGTAGAGAATGAGGACTAGGAGCAGTTGCACGCAATATGTGACAAGGACTTGTCTCTGGTCCTTGAACACTACGTGATCGTACGGCACACGCCATGTGGCAGGGTTGTACTTCAACGTCTACAACGGTCAGGACACTTGTGGTAGACCATGGGTGATGCACATACGGTGTTCAGGAGTGAGCAGAGAACGGATAGCACGACCTGTTTATCAGGGCACGTCGCAAGGTAGGTAATGGCTTTGACGCCCTTGACTGGGAGAATGCCTGTGCACTGTCAGGATAGCCCTTCCGTTTGACTAGCTGTGAACGCAGACCTGCAGACATGTACATGGACTTGCTTGCCAATGTGAGAAGCAGCCGCAGGATTTCGGTCCTGTTGCTTTCATACTCTTTTGTTGATGCGACGGGCGTATTGCAGCCCACACCACTCTGCCATATGGCATATGTCACCTTGCTCTTTCCCGCGGGCACAGGAGGCAGCGTAAAGTCGGCGAAGAAGAGGAGGTCGATGAGCGTATCGATGATCTCCTCGGCCAGCGGTTTCGCCTGCTCGAATTCAGGCTCCTTCTCGGTCGGCATCTGCTCTGGGTCGGCTTCGTCGAAGATGACCTCGCTGCGCACGAGCTGGCCCCGCCTGCTGCGCTTCCGACGCGCCGCCCAGAAGAACTGGTCCTCCCATGTCTCGAGGTGTTCGGCCTCATACACAAAGGGCAGCACGCGCGTCAGCACGCGTATGCAGTTGAGGGCATCGCGCTCGGGCGCAAGTTCGGGGTCTGGGAACGAGGGGTGGTTTCGCAGGACAATCAGGCGCGAGGTAACGGCGAGGATGAGCGTCTCGAGGTTGGCAAGATTATTGTCACGTGTGCGGCGGATGTCAGCAGGGGAGAAGAGCGAGAAGACGTCTTCGGTGGACTCGGGCAGCTCCCAGAACTGGCGCACTCGTTAGCACGGCTGCTGGATGGAGGTGCGTTGGGCGGGTGGGCCTACGCCAGTCCAGTAGGCATCGTCGGCGGGGATCTGCTTGGGCTCAGACAGGCGGAAGATGCCCTGCTTGAAGCTGAGTTTCGAGTCGGACGCGCCCATTTGAACACATGTCACGGGCTCGTGGGCACGCGCTGGATTTCCTCGGTGGTGAGGAGCAAGCGGGCCTGGCGAGGTTGACGTCGGTGATGCAAACAAGACAAACCCGGGGGCCCGCTATTGCGCCTATTGAACCGGCTGCTCACATGCTCTCGCGACCCGACGGGGCGGCGACGCGTCTATATAGTAGTCTCGCATGGTAGATTATTCTCGACATTATCTGATTCGAAGACCTTGCTTGACGAGCTGATACTAATATTCATCTCCCTCTCCTCTCCCGCTCACTCACTGCTCCCACGGCAGCCTGAACCACCTAGGCCGACAGCTGAGCGATTATTACATAATCATCGACGTTGACATCACCGGCCATCTCGCATTGTCCGTCGCACCACCACTCCTCTTCCACAGCCAACCTCGAAACCTCCATCCGACCGCCTGCCTGCACTCCTCCGCCCCTACGTCCTCCCCTCATAGTCCCTTCGTCGTCGAAACGTGCACTGCACTGCGCTACATCTAGATCCCAGCTGTAAAGCTCGCCACCAGAGGCCGCCGTCCGTCCGCCAGTATGGCGCCAAAGCGCAAGGCAGCTGCGTTGACGGCCGCCGATGCTGAAGCCGAGGATGGATGGGACGACCAGGACGAGGCGCCGATGAGTGACCAGGAGACGTTCGATCAGTTAAAGGAGGAGTTTGATGTCAAGGCCATGACCAAGCGCGCCAAAGCTGGCAGGGTCAGAGACGCCGCCGCAGACCTTTTCAGGAAGTCTGACCAGTGGAATGCGCCGCTGAAGCCAGACCACCAGGACCGCCCATTGTGGGTCAACGATGCAGGCGGTATCATCCTGGAGTCATTCCATCCCCTCTTCGATGAGGCCCAGGACTTCTTGATCAACATTGCAGAACCACAGTCGCGCGTCTCCAAGATGCACGAGTATCAGCTTACCACCCATAGTCTTTTCGCAGCCGTCAGCGTTGGCCACTCTAGCAAAGAGATCATAGACAGACTTGATAGGTACTCCAAGACGGCCTTGTCGGACACCATCGTTGGCTTCGTACAAAAGTCGACTTCAGCATTCGGCAAGGCAAAGATTGTGCTGAAGCAGACGCTCTCCTACATTGAGAGCGAAGATGCGACCATACTACAGAAGCTCCTGCGCGATCCAATCGTGGCTGAGTGCAGAGCAGATACCTCTGGGGGCTTCATCAAAGAGGCTGCGCCTAAGCTAGGTCAGATGGTCATTCCTGGAACCAAGATGGCAGCTGGAGCAGCTGCGCAACAGCAGCAGCAACAGCAGCAACAGGCCATCAATGAGAATCCAGCACCAAACGATATGATGGCTGCATTAAGAGAAGACGATGACGACGACGATGTTGCACAGGTTCACTCGTTCCAGATCAAGAGCGAGGATCGAGAGCGAGTCGTAAAGCGCTGTCGCTCGATTGGCCTACCGCTCACAGAAGAATACGACTTCAACAACGACTTCAATAATGCCACCCTCGACATTGACCTCAAACCCCATGCGCAAATTCGGTACTACCAGGAGAAGGCACTGAGTAAGATGTTTTCCAACTCTCGTGCACGATCTGGAATCATTGTGTTGCCATGTGGCGCGGGCAAGACTCTTGTCGGTATCACGGCAGCTTGTGGAGTGAAGAAGTCTGTCATTGTCCTTTGCACTAGTGCCATGTCGGTCGTGCAGTGGCGAGCAGAATTCATCAAATGGTCCAATATCAACCCTGAGGATATCGCCGTCTTTACAGCCGAAAGCAAAACCAGGTTTCCCAATAATGCAGGTATCATTGTTAGCACGTATTCTATGATCAGTAACGCCCGCAAGCGATCACATGACGCTGAAAAGGTTATGGAATTCATTCGTAGTCGAGAGTGGGGTCTGTTGATTGCTGACGAAGTGCACGTTGTTCCAGCCAACATATTCAAAAAGGTCACTTACGAGATCGCGTCGCACGCAAAACTCGGCCTCACTGCTACGCTACTTCGAGAAGATGACAAGATTGACGACCTCAACTTCCTTATCGGGCCAAAACTATACGAGGCCAACTGGCAAGAGTTATCTGAGCAAGGCCATATCGCTAGGGTGCAGTGTGCTGAGGTATGGTGTCAGATGACTCCAGAGTTCTATACCGAATGGTTGAAGCCCTCGTCATTGCAAAAACGAGCACTGCTTTCAATCATGAATCCCAAGAAATTCCAAGCCTGCGAATATCTCATCAACTACCACGAGTCACGCGGCGACAAGATTATTGTATTTTCCGACAACGTCTACGCCCTGCAAGCATACGCGGTCAAGCTCAACAAGGCTTACATTTTTGGTGGTACACCTCAAGCTGAGCGCATCCAGATTCTGGAGAACTTCCAACACAACAACATAATCAACACCGTCTTCCTCTCCAAGATCGGCGACACCAGTCTAGACCTGCCTGAGGCCACGTGTCTTATTCAGATCTCCTCGCATTATGGATCACGACGTCAAGAAGCGCAGCGGCTAGGACGAATTCTCCGGGCCAAGCGCAGGAATGATGAAGGTTTTAACGCATTCTTCTACTCTCTAGTATCCAAGGATACGGACGAGATGTACTATTCATCCAAACGTCAAGCCTTCCTTGTCGATCAAGGCTACGCCTTCAAGGTCATCACCCGACTCGAGGGCTTGGAGAAGTACGAGAGGCTCCACTTTTCGACGCCACAAGAGCGACGAGAGCTGCTGCTAGAGATTCTCATTGCGCGCGACGATGCTGGGAACACGGAGACCATTGCCGGTGATGCATTTGGTACTCAATATGCTGCCAGCAAGGGGAAGAAGAACTCTGGAGTCAAGAGGGCTGCTGGCACCTTATCCGAACTCTCAGGAGGCCAGACGATGGCCTACATCGAGTTCAACAAGAGCAAGAACAAGGAGCTAAAGGGAACGAAGGGCGTCAAGAATGGTTTCCTCAAGAAACTCGCCAGGTCCAAGAAAGCGTAGGACAGAGTCTGAATAATATGTCCGAGGTAGCACGGTATGTATGCAGGGCGACAGATGGGCGTACATGGTTTGGGATTAAACTTTGGCGCTATGTAGACTAGCAGTACCCTTGTTTATAATGTTGCTTGCATGTACATATGTACTAGGATGCAGGCGTTGGCAGAGTGGTGTTTGTGGACGGGGCATCTTGTACGACGGCGCCATACTGCATGTCACCAGGATGACGGCCATGGTTTCCCACGTCCTAGACAGGGCTGCTGCAGGTGTCTGACGACCACGTTCAGCCTTGGAGCTCACGCTCTGTCGGTTGTATACCGCCTAGCTCCATGAATGACCACATCACACAGTCTCTGTACGCTATGCCTGTAACAGCGTCGATGTTGCCGTGAATGCAATGCAGTTGTTGTCAATCGTCAATCGCTGGACCCTCACGGACGCGGAGGTGAGTCCGTTCCGCAACAAGCGGCCCCTGCATCCTTGCTCAGGCTCGCTCAGGCTTGCCCAGGCGCCCTCAGGCGCCCGCCTCCATCTCGGCGTCGACACCTCTCTACACACTACACAGTACGAGCTCTAGTCCTCTTGTACGCCAGCAGCCAGCAGCCAGCAGCCAGCGTCCACGGCACATACGAATACGTTGAGCAATCCAACATGGACCACCGCCCCATTCTAGATCTTGGTCTGGACGGGGCCCACGTCGCTGTAACAGGCGGCAAGGGTCTCATCGGGCGGGTTGTCGTGGATCATTTCCTTGCCGCAGGCGCGATTGTCTCGTCTCTCGACATTACTTATTCTCCGGACGGCGCCTCTCGGTCAGACTCTGCCTCTTCGGCATTCACTTCCATCCACTGCGACGTGGCTGACGAGGAATCCGTGCAGCAAGCATTTGCAACTGCAACCAAGGCACATGGTCCGGTGGACATCTGCATTGCCCTTGCCTCCCTTGATCTCTCGACGTTAGAGCCATCGGCTTTTGCTACTGCATCGTTCAGCCAACTGCAGCGCGTACTCGGCGTCAATGTGGCAGGTACTTTTCTCACGGCACGAGAGTGGGTTCGCGGCCTCCATGACGCTAAGGCAACGGGCAAGACAATGAAGCACCCGAACCTCATTATCATCGGGTCTGAAAGCGGACATTTCGGTGAGAGACGAAACGTCGACTACAGCTTAGCGAAGAGCGCTGTGCAAGGAGGGCTGCTCATGTCACTGCGCGCGGAAGTGCCCCGAGAGTGGCCAGGTGCACGAGTAAACGTTGTCGCTCCAGGTCCTGTTGAGACTGAGCGTTGGCATGAGGAGTGCAGAATCAACCCCGAGCAGTATTATCGCGAAGCTCAGGCAACGGTAATCTCCGTTTCCATATATGCAACTGCCGTCCGCCGTCCGCCGTGACCCCAGCACTCCCGTTGCTCTTCGTGGGTGGGGAGTCTGGGACAGGCATTGATGATTGCAGGTGCTTGGGCATCGCTGACGTCTACAGACTGCCTTGGGCGAGCCCATTCCCATCCGGGCTGTTGCCATGGCCATTCTCTCATTGGCCAGTCACAACTTCAGTAGTCATGTACACGGCCAAGTCATCAATGTTGACGGCGGCAAACAGGGCAAGTTGATATACTCGAGAGCTGAAGCGGCGCAGGTGCGACATGCAGGTGAGCCCTGCGATGCTTAGCGCGTGTCTTGAACGACGTCTTAGATACATGTAGCGAGCCTTGCTGTAGCGAGTGTCAATACAAAGTGTTCCATAGCACACATGGTAGTGTATGAGCCTTGTGCGCCAGACAACTGTCTCGTAGGACGCAGAGTACAGTAGACTATACGAACGAAGGGCTTAGTTATGCAACAGTAGGACAAATCTTTGCGTCAACGGTTGCTTTTTTTTGGGGCAAAGTGTGGTGTGTCTAAGGGTCAACAACGTGACCCCCTACTCTAGGTATGGATAGCTAGGGGCATCAAGCTTGGAAACGGCCGTCCAAAAGCGAAGCGCGGGTGGGTGACGCCAGCTCGCCACGGATGCCCAAGGGTTTGCATGCATCTGCAAAGCATACTGTAGGTCGGACAATATTAGTCCTGCATATGCCTAGGCCAGGCAGCGGACGACGGTAGGCCTGAGTTGCCATCGGCGATGACGAGGCGCGGATAGAGTACATGACAGTGGCTCGACAAGGTTTAGTGGTGCAGCGCGTTGGAGATGGAGATGGAGACGGACATGGAGACGGACATGGAGATGGACATGGAGATGGACATGTTGAGGAGAAGGGGGGTGGGGCGCCATCTCCTGTCCATGTAGAGCATACAGTACATACATATAGTAGTACACAATACACAGTCACTGTGTACATAACAGCAAGCAAGCAAGCAAGCAAGCAGGGAAAGTAATCAAGAAGGGTGCATGCAAGCGTGCGAGGCTAGCCGGCCAGACTAACGCAGGCCGCGGCTGAGGCACGGCCTGATGCACGTCAAGGCTACCAATCTGCCCCAGCGGTACCGACTCCGCATCCCCAGGCCCAGACGGTCGCTGCTGGCTGCTGGCTGCTGGCGGTTGGCGGTTGCTGCGCTGCTTCCGAGACGCCGCCGTCGCCGCCGACGCCCTTCCCAGGTCTCGACCATGATACGCTGGAGCCTGCGAGGCCACACCCGCCCGCCCTTCACCCTCCCCCCTCCGCGCCAGCGCGCGGCCGTCGTCGAGCCACCGCTCCGGGAGCAGACCGGCCAGGCATTTCCGTCTGAGGCTCGAGGTGCTCGCCAACGGATCCCTGCCTGCTGCTGTGGGTGGGCCTAAGCCCGCCCCTTCCTCCCGCCGGCATGCTTTCCCCACAGAAAAGCATTCTTCTCACGCTGCCCAGGTGCAGACAAAGCACCAGCAGCCAAATACCGTGTCATGCCCTGCCCTGCTCTGCCCTGCTCTGCTCTGCCCCGCCCTGCCCTGCCCGTTTTGGATCCCAAGGTCCTGACCAGCCCCTCTGACTCGTGCAACCACCGACACAACCCCTCGCTCGACCCTCGACGCTACCGCTCATGCTTTCTACGTCATTGTAGGCCTCGGATATCTCCATCCTCTCGCTTGCCTCTGCTCTTCTCCCACGCCGCCGCTGCCATGGCCAACTTTCGTCCCCTCCAGCCTGCTCCCATGGACCAAGAGGCCCCGTTGCAGCCCCAGAGCCGGTCCATGCTGCCCCAGAAGCCCAAACGAACCGTGACGCTGGGTGCCTGCGTTGCCTGCCGGAAGAGGAAGTCCAAGTGCGATGGCAAGCGTCCCGTCTGTACCTGTTGCGGCCAGAAAGAGACGGACTGCGTCTACGAGCTGGGTCCCAATGAGAAGCCCTCCCAAGCCATGAAGCGGAAGAACGAGGAGATGCAAGGCGAGCTGTCCAACTTGCGCCAGCTCTATGACTTTCTACGCCTGCGCCCAGAGCACGAAGCCATGGAAATCCTCCGCCGCATCAGAGACAACCCCGCCGAAACTTCTCCCTCACAGCGTATCCAAGAGCTGGCCAACTTTGTCCGCCATGGAAACCTGCTCGACCCACAACACACTCACTCATCACCTCCCCCCTTCCCACGTGAGCATGGCCAATCTGTGACACTGCCCTCGCTACGTCTGGCTTTGGATGCACCCAGCAATATGGACTCACACAGGCTACCCTTTCCTGGCATACTATCCATGGGTGTTGACGGCCCAGCCAGCCAAAGGAGAAGATTTGCCTCCGACACAGATGTCTCTGCTCGGTACGTCTTTGTGAGTCCATCGCTGGTGTAGTTTTGACCAACCTCAGCTCAGGTAGTTCAACGGCTCCCCCACCAACCTCACTCGAGGCCATACTATCCCCATCCCCATCTACTGCCTCGGACGACTCGACATCAGATCCACGGCTTCTGTACATACGTAATTGGACGAATGTGACCTCCGACACCAACACACTTGTATCCCTCATGTCTGCTTGGACTACATGTGAGTATAATTATTACCATTACCTAGACCGGGACACCTTCCTCGACGATGTGGCGCATGGCCGAACAGATTTCTGCTCCCCTCTTCTCGTTAATGCCCTACTTGCTTCTGCCTGCGTATGTATATACTGGATCCGCTGAAGACTCGGCTTCTCTGGGGCCTCTGTACATCATCTACTGATTCAACGGCAGTTCCATTCTTCAGTGGTCAAGGATCGAGAGAAGCCATTCTCTGAGACATTGTTGACAACCATGTTCTACAAGGAAGCCCGTCGACTGTGGGACACGGAAGAGGGTCAAGACAGCCTGACAAAGCTGCAAGCCGGTATTTGTTTGTGTAAGTACGATCCCGGTTAGCCAGTCCGAGTATCAAATCTGTGGAGGCAAGGAAGCATGTAGATCCTCATCATGGGTGCTATACCTATGCCCCTCCACAAGAGGCTGAAGAAGAAAGAGTTACATTCCCTATCGAGTTCATCTACTAACATCTCATCCATAGTTCTTGTACTTGGGAAGCACGGCCGTGACAAAGTCGGCTATACATTCCTCGCCGAGGCTTGTCAAATCGCACATCGCATGGACCTGTTCGCCATCGAGTCCCCATCTGCCAGTCAAAGTACCTCTCATGCGTCTCAAACAAACTGGCAAAGGGTGCAGGGCGTCACCGCTTGGGCCCTGTTTAATTTTCAGCTGTGTGTATCAATATTCATCAGAGCACAAACTATACCACTGACAATACACAGGACGATGTCCTTTGTCTACGCTTTCCCCGTTATTATTGATAGGCCCCCGTCTATTGCTATTCCTTATTGCGAGGATTTCAATAGCACAGGTATAGCTCATCGACACCATCAAAGTGCAGACCTGACTTTTCTTAAAGCTCTGTTCCAATCGGAATGCGCGAAACATGTCCTCATCCTCGACTGCGTCGATGTAATATTGGGAGATTCCAAGGCCGATGGGGACGCATCAAAACGATTGGAGGAGGCCCGAACATGTCACTATCGACTGACGCAGTGGTGGAAATCTCGATCCAAGCATCTAGATCCTGATCTCATGCCGACCCGAGAAAACCTACTATGCGCGTAAGTGATGCGGAACCGGACTCTGATCCATCTGCTAACCTCCTTTAGTATGATGTATCACGTCAACATCATCAACATCTTCCAAACGACCCTTCATGGCGAGGCGACAACACAGCAATCCGAAAATTACTACGACCATGCACGGATTGCCACGTTGGCATCGCTAAAGGAGATTCATCGGTTACTGGCGCTGCAGCAGACACGGCATGGCTGGGTAGACTCTATAACGTTCGTTCTGCACCCAATAACAATAGCGAGTTTCGGGACCTTGGACGAGATCTCACGTGCCGACATGGACCCCAGATCGACGTCCTTTGACAGCAGTGAACTGTACCAAGGCTTACGGACATGTCTTCGCGCTTTGGCTAGCTTGACGAGTTATAGCTACTATGCACAACCACTATTCCGGCTGCTCACCCAAAAGTGTCAGACTCTGGGTATACGACTACCGAGCGAAGTGCAGGCGACACTAGATTCATACATGACGGAGGAATGGACACGGAACGCGGCCTCGCTGGTCAGCAGTCAGTACATTGCAGATACACATTCGCACGAAACAGACGCAGAGAATGCGCGAATGGATGCTATAATATCTGGCTGGGAGGCACTTTCACTTGACGGAACGGGAAAGATGAAGGGACCTGAGATATAGAGGAGCGATAATTGATTGGGTTGCCCTTGACTGACTGCCTGGACAGAAGAGTATACCATGGTAATCCATGACGATGATCGATTAGAGTAGTCTACTCGATAATGTTTATACCCCCCAAATGATCACCATGACAAACTCAATCTATATACCGCAGCACTACAATCTACCATATTCTGCATAAACGATCTTGCCAAACTCAGCCTCACAAGCTTTTCCCCATTCCAAATCCGCCTCCTTCCCCGTCCA
This sequence comes from Plenodomus tracheiphilus IPT5, assembly GCA_010093695.1. Classification (NCBI taxonomy): domain Eukaryota; kingdom Fungi; phylum Ascomycota; class Dothideomycetes; order Pleosporales; family Leptosphaeriaceae; genus Plenodomus; species Plenodomus tracheiphilus. The sequence goes on from MU006300.1 coordinate 180,565, forward strand.
AGATGAACACCACACACACACGCTTCGGCCATTCATCGGACAAATACAACAATTCCTCTACGTACAGTGCGTACATTCCCATACCCGCCCGCCCAGCATCAACACACTGTACAGTACAACACAGCGCCTAAAAAGATTTACACAAAACGCATGCATGCATCTAGACTCCCATACCCTTTCGCCATGCGCCATCCGCCTCGGAACCAAACCCACCAATCAATTACACACCAACCCCCCCCCCCCCCCCCCCCCCCCCCCCCCCAATCGAAACCCTGGATTAGTGCGGTACAGTAGTGCACTAGAATCGGGCCGTTGAATGGGGGTAAAACAAGTCTCGGGTGCGCGCGCTTACTGTTACTTTGTCGGTCCTGTTATGTAGTGCGTCCGCCGCCGCGTTGCTGATGGCGGGATGGAAGGACGGTTGGATGGATGTCTGTTGTGTGTGGAGAGGTTGCTTATTGGATCGGGGTTTTGCTCCGAGGTGGGGGGTAAGGCGGGCTCGGAGATGTTTGCCTGGCGAATTGGAGGGCTGGTGGGGGGTGGATGATGTATGGTGGTGAGTGTGTGTGTTTTTTGGGGGGGGGGGGGTTTTGGGTTAGGGGGATTTTTGCGCGCTGGTTGGGTGGGTGGATGGGGGTTTAGGTTTGTTTTTGTTGCATGTTTGGAGGATTAATGGAGGGGAAGGGGTATTTGGGTAGGTATTTGGGTAGGATGGGTAGGGTAGGGTATGGTATGACGAACAACGAACAACAGCAGCCCTTTCTCTTCTCCAAACCAATGTACCATAATTTCACCTAGCTTTCCAAATACCCCCGCCTCTGCCAATCCACCAGATTCATTGAGCCTCTAGCACATGATGACCATGCAAACCTTCACCGATCACTGCAGGACCCCAACGCAATCCACATCTGGAGGCTTGATCCTGCGACGCGATGCGATGCGCAACAGGGGATGTGGGTATGACTTGCATATTGTGTTACATCATGTACATGTGTATGTGCATGTTGTACGAGTGCAATCAACACCGTTTAGAGGAAATATATACATATCTGCATGTGCACTTCAGGCCAGCCAGCAGAGCAGGCACTTGAGTTAGAATGGCGCTGGGGGGAAGGTGGTGATGTGAAGTTGTAGTTGGTATTCTAGGTGATGGGGTTTGTTATACAGATTGTACACTCTAAAGTAAACAAACTGTACATCTTGAATAACATGATTCGATCCTAGAGTACATACTACGGTACAAGTGCAGTGCAGTATAGTAGCATATACCTACTCTTCTGTTCATATTCTTGTAAAAGTCATCATTCACGCCCCTCTCCCACGCCACCACCACCAGGCAACCCCACCCCACATAACCCATCATCCATCACCGTCATACACAAACGAATAGTGCCGGAGGCGTCCCGGCACTACGCACAACAGTAGCAATTTCTCTGCCCATGCACTGGGCTGTGGGCCGCTGGCGAATTTGTGTGTTAGTTGGTGATGGGCGTACTCGGAGTTGAATGCCGTGACAGGGGTCGTTGGCGTGTGCGTATGCATGTGTGTGTGCGTGCGTGGGTGGCCTAATGTACTAGGATGGTGGGGCGGGCGGAGGTGGGCGCCTGAGACGGGGTTGTGCACTTTGTGGGTTTTTTGGAGGGTGGGAGACGGGATGGCATGGGGAGTTTGAGGTTTGGTGTGGTGAGGGCGTGGTGCAGTGTGTGCGGCTTTGCTGTACACTATGCCACGGTATGGATGGAGCTTACAGATGCAGATGTAGATGCAGATGTAGATGCAGATGCAAATGTCGGCTCATGCTGCGAATATGAAAACGCACAGCAGAACACAACACACATAAGCGAAGGCGAGAAACACAACATGGTGCATCACAACTGCCACGATACGATTACTATACATTGCAATCAACGCGCATATCCGCCACAGTACCTAGCATACATACACACTTCCTCGCACCCAGCATCACAAGCCCTTCCAATCCAACCAACAAACCCACACTTGAAAAGAAAAAAAGAACCCCCATTTCCCCTCCAAAAAAAATTAACACCCTGTCCACAAGCCCATCTTCACAACACCTCAGCCCTTCGCTTGGTAGATCCTTGATCACGATACCCGATACCCGATACCAACAATCCCCTCGCGTGATCCGCAGGATTCCCATCCAAGCGATTTTCCCCATCTTGCGCCTTTACCCGAGCAGGGGAGCGGGCGGAGATGGAGATGCACGCTGACCTTGCTCCGCGGAGTGGGTTTCCCACATATGGGATTGTGTACGATGTTTGTTGGCACTGTACGACCTGCCTTTTTCGTATACCGTTCAGGAGGAAAAATTGTGGCGTTTTTCTTATTAGGAGTAGGTGTGGTGTTGGGGTGTTGATTAGCTGTTTGGTATCACATGGTTTGTTGGCTGGAGGGTGTGTACCGTGGTTGGTGGTGGTTGGTGGTGGTGGTGTAATGGTCCTTGCATTGATGCAGGTAGAGTCTGTGGTAAGCTTGTGGAAGGGTAAAGTGTGGCTGTGGGGATTGTTGGGTATGGGGTTGTTGTTACGTGCCTTTCATCGGTGAATGAGAGCTTGCGAGACAAGTATAGAAAATAACATCTAGTGATAGTAGTGATAGTGTAACTCATACTAATCTAAACAGAACTAAGACAGGCAGAACTGTATCAACCTAAACAAAACTAAGATAGGTAGATCGTGGAACAAGTTAAAGTTGAAGCTGGTATTATTGTCGATGGGTGTAGCACTCGTAGGATTTAGGCACATGCATGCTGCAGAGACCAGGTCGTATGCCAAAAAGACCACCGCGGCTGGGACTACAAGCAGGATGGGCATGACGTCGGTGATACATTGAGGCCTGGTAAAGTTTAAGATATGATGATAGGAGGAGCATTTGAATGATTGCGGATTAGTCTTGACAACGTTGACAATTACGGTCTCGGAAGAGATGCCATGGGTTCTGCTTGGCAAGTTGAATTCGCTTGAAGGCATGCTGCGCAACGACACGATGCTGCTCTACGGAATCATGTTTACTTGATGACATAGCACAACGTGGGGAAAGAACATCGCTTGCAGAGAAAGCACTTCTTACCTGAACAATACTGTTAGTAACCACTTTTAGAGAGTTGATGAACCCACTGATCTCTGGCTTTGGTATTGACACTGATACGTTTACTATATTGCTCAAGCTTTTAAAAAAGCTGCGAGTCTTGTTCGACTATTCGGCAAGATTTATTGTGCTTGTAAGTATGATTGGAATTCTTCATCAAGACTTGTAGGACCTGCGAGGGCTTCGTCAAATTTTGACAGGGTATCTTACAATAGTTATGGCTGAGGCCCCATGTAACCTAAGGCTGAGGGGCATTGATGTCAATTTAATATGCCTCTGTAGTGGTTGTTGACCAAATCTAAAAGTACGGCGTTAGATACAGAAATTGAATGTTAGCCCTATCTGCCACTGTTAAATTCAGACTATAGCTGTAAAAAAAAAGCTTGGAATAGAATATGAAGATCAAGACGCGTGACGTTTATAGAACATAGATCTCCGGGAAAGAAGCGCCTACAATGGACTTGGTGCTCAAGTCTGTGCCAATTGTCGAGCTTGCAGAGGCGGTATCTGATCGATATGATATAGACGGTGTATAAGAGTCAATTTCGCGTGTGAAAGAAGGCGTCCATAACTTGAAAGAGGATCAACTGGATCATGCATCTTTGGTAACTCAACCTTTTATAAAGCCATCTGAAGGTTCCGCATTCTACTAATTGAGTATAGATAAGCATTTGAAAGTAGCAATCTGAACGCGAGACAATTCGTGAAGGAACCTAAGGTATCAAAAATATGGAAGAGTGCATTGTAACATTTGCTTGACAATGAACCACCACTACTCGCTGTCGACGCCACGTCTTCATGATCTATGACATCGAGGCAAGGCTTACTTAAACATCAAACTCGCAAAATTTTCTCTCTCATCGCTTGTTAAGTTATGCGCTTAATCCACATCGTAGTGACGTACACCATCGCGAACTTGGACACTTCCCGTACTGTTCTAGCAACATCCACTTTGCAGGTCTCTACCCTGTTCATCATCGCCGCAATGTCATCAATATCTTCGTGAAAGTTCTTGTTATATGGTTATAGAAACATTGGTAACCTTTGCTCGATAAGAGTCTGCTTAGCTTGTTCATAATCATATCTTCGAGGATGTGTGGATCCAATAGTTCCATGGTCATAATTGCCGAATGAACACATAGGGTAGCCAAACGAGACGCATATACATTCTTGTTGAGCGATTTTCTAGATACGTGCCTATCATTATGAAACCTACAATCCACTATTTCTCACTCCAAGGTCGCTTTTGAATAGCATCCGCAATCCTACCAGCAATCGCATACACCGTCGCACTCAGATGTCCAGATATCTGCGTGGGGAAAACACTTGCATCAACGATCCTCACATTCTTTGCGCCGTACAATTGCCCATCTTTATTCACCACACCTCCCAATTCCTCGCTCATCATCGCACACGTACTCACAGGATGTGAATTACCCCCATAAGATTCTTTGATCCATTGCGCCCACGACTCACTCCTCCATGATGCATTCGCGGGCACAATGTCGAAACCAGGTGTAACCTCCGCAGTAACGTGTTCAGAAAGCGGCGCGGTGGCGAAGAACTCGCGCACACGAATGCCTATAGCAGCTTCGACGTAGACATCAATCGGAAGCTGAAGAAAATTGGGGTTGATTTTCGGAGGAACGAGTGGGTTTTCCGAAGCGATATGAATCGATCCGCGCGAGAACGGTAGGAGATTCCAGAACTGCGCGATGATTGAGGTGCCCGTAGGAGCCCAGAGTATCTCTGCTAATGGGACTGTGCTGGATGGAGTGAAAACGAGGTCTAATTGGTGTTTTAGGAGTTGCTCTTGCATCTTGGGTGTGAAGCCGTCTTGAGCATAGTCTGCCACGATTACCGCGACGTATGCACTCAGGTTTGAACGGAGCTCTGCAGCGATGGAAGATAAATCTGCACCAAAGAGATCAGAGGCAGTCAGGTAGGTAACAAAAGTTGGATATCCAGTCCAGTTTGTAGAAGATGCATACACAATGCCGTTCGCTGGTTGGTCTTGGAGGTTCGATCCGACAGTCGGATGCGAGAGGATTGTTTTGATGCCCAAAGACTCCAGTAAAGCTGCATTCCCAACACCAGAGTGCTCTAGGAGTGCTGGGGATCGGATCGATCCTGCAGAGATGATGACCTCTCTTCTGGCGTGCAGGTTCTTGGTAACATTCGCTGGTGTTATTACTTCAACGGCCTTTGCCACAATCCCAGCAGGCGAAGATCTGACATCGTCCCATACAATCCGCGTGGCTGTAGTGTTCAAGAACACATGCAGGTTTGGACGTAAATCTACAATAGGATAGATCCAAGCTCTTGCAGCATCTTCACGACTCGGTCCAGAAATGTTCAGGGTCATGGGCCAAGTATTTGTGCCTCGCATCAAGCCGTCGTTGGCTTCCAAATTAAGAGGAATACCGAGCGCTCGTGTTGTCCCGCTGATGATCTGAAATGCATTCTGACCTTGCAGATATGGAGTAAAGGCAACGTCAAGCTGTCCGGAAGTCCCGTGCGCATCCATCTCATACGATGCGCCGTCTCTCTGCTGCTCTTCACTTGGGGTTTGGAAACCCTCTTGCGCCCGATAGTACCCCTCATAAATGTTCTCCCAATTCCAACCCTCGTTACCCAGGTTTTCCCAAGCATCGATCTGTGCCTTCTCTGCCCGCAAGTAAGTCATGCCATTGATCAAAGTCGAACCTCCCAGACCTCTGCCCGCCCAATAAGGCAAGGTCTTGTTCGACGTATACTTCTGAGGTGCTGTCCGGTAGCCCCACTCAATTGAGGTACTGAACCCTTGTCCATACTCCAGAAGTGACTTCGGAACAGTCGTCACGTTGGGATTGCTTAACGCGGAATCTCCAGCCTCGATGACGGCAACAGTGACGTTGGGGTTAGCCGACAAGCGATTCGCCACAATGAGACCAGCGGGTCCTCCACCGATGATGAGGAAGTCGTAGGTGGTTGGGCTACAGGTTGCCGCTGTAAGTTGTAGGAGATAAAAGAGGGCAAGATAGAGTAACATTGTTGCATCGGGGTCCAGATGTTAGATGAGATTTCGGGATGGCTTTGGTGTTTCTTCCCCGCGTCCTCGCGACGAGGTAAGCTGTGGACGCCTTACATGGGCAACTGCAACCTTACGTCAGCGAAATTCGTAGTATAAAACGAGGAACATGACGAGTGCGAGTGATTTTTGTGTTAGCCAATAAAGGCGAAAACACAATTTCAAGGAGATGGAAGGCGCATCTGAGTACATGCTATGTTGACAGCCGCGTTTTTGACATGGCGTAGGATGCCATCATGCATGCAAAATGCATCTGTTCAGTGGTTGTAAGTGAGAAGCTCAAAAATGCTTAATTTTAGGAGATCAGACGTGAAATTGGCGAGACGACATATGGATTTGCAGTACCAGATATCAGAAGTGTGATATTAATGGTAGAATACCCAATGAGGATTTTCTGCTTCCTGTAATTAACCCAGCACGATAAATCGTTTATGAAATTCTCACCAACAGGCTTCGGCCATGAATTTCTTCCATAAGTTTCAACGCAAGAATGTCTCCGGCGTAGCTTGAGATGCATGTCTGCCACTCCGACCACTCTCCGCATCACCTTCACTTCTCCTGCTTGACCATCCCTCCTTCGAACTGCTAGCACCTCCTAATTCCACGAGCTCAACTTCATCCTCCTCCTCATTCCTACTCTCTACTTTTGTTTCCATAGTCTTTGTAATTCCCGTACCTCCAAAAGTCGACAACCCGAAACTCGCATTGCCCTTGGAATTTTTGGACCTGCTATTCGCCAAACGATTCGGCGCATTCGGGGTATCGTAGTGCTCGTACTTCGAATCCGTCTGCGTGGAGCCAAAGCAGCGTGGAAACACTCCTGCTAAAAATCGCCGCAGGGCGGGCATGCAGACGCAGAAAATGCCGACGAAGGCTTCGAGGACCGACCAGTAGGCTGTGGGGACGTTGTCGTAGGTGGCGTTTGTGGAGGAAGAGAATTGCACCAGTGCTTGTAGACGAACAATTGAGACAACTGTAGTACTGTTGGGAATGTAAGCCTTCCTTGATGCAGCAAAACGACCATGGGAGGAGGTTGAAGGGGAACTTACAAGGCACCGATACTAAACATCATGATGATATAAACCTTCTTCTTAGTGCTCAGCGAAAGCCGTAACAACTCCGGAATTGGGACTGCAAGAATGGCCCCATCCAAAACAATGTTGATTCCAGCATGAATCCAGGCAAAGAGATGCAAGTTGACACATTTGCCCTTGTGTTCACCATCCCAGCTCTCCCAAATGTACGAGATGGGTGTGCAATTGAAGAGGCAAGTGACTGTGAACGCAACGCCGTATGCGGCTGAAATTCCAATGAGAACGTGGACAGTTCTTCTTAGCGCCTGGCGTGGGAAGATGCGAAGGAGGAAGAGAAGGAAGGATAGCTTCGTGAAGGCAATGGCCATGAAGTAGAAAACCTCTGTAAGCCATGTGAACTGTGTGAGGTCAGAATGATACTCATCCATGTTGACGGTTATAACTCACCTGAACTATTCGATAAATTTTCTTCGCGGGGATAGTCCAGATATCCTTTCCGAACCCATCGGCAGCCATGAAGAACTCGAGTATACCCATTGGAAGTGCCGAAACAATTGCAGCAATGGCGGCAACGTCATCAAGAGCGATGTTGCGACCTGCGAGGGATATGCGTATGATGACAGAGAGGAGAGCTGCCCCTCCTGACACACCACTCACGATAGGTGTGATGTGTGTAATGTCTCGAATTGGCTGTCCGCACATCGTCTGGGTAGCATTTTGGGCGGCTGCGGTGCTCCGTCAGAATTGAATGTAATTTGTGCCTGGATGAGCTTGCGTACTTACATAAAGCTTCAATCACTGTACAGGTGGATAGTACGCAACCTTGGATTGCACCCATCAAGGCTGAAGTTGTGCAGATACATGTGACGTTAGTAGGTGCGCAGACATCTTGTGCCTTCAAGCTCGACTCCAGACATTGGCCAGCACATGCTGGCATCTCCTGGGCAAAGGCTACAGAACATAGCAGAGTGACGAAGATAGACCAAGTACCGATCTCGAAGAACTTCTTCATGATGAAGAGCTACGCGGGACGATGATCGGAGAACGATGAAGACGCCGAAGTGAGAACGCCCGGGACCTGGCCAGGATGGGTACCAACCGAACAATTTTGAACCCATTGAGGGCCACGTCAAGTTTACCCTTGGTCAGTATGTTCAGTAACGTTTTTCCCAAGGATCAAAAGCAATGAACAAACGGAGCTGGTCCTTGCCATCATTCTACGGCCCCACTAAGCCCCTGCTTCCACAAAGAACCCGAATGCCGCGCTGTCTCAAGTATCAGGAGGAGGACGATCAGCGTTTGGTTCAGGGCATGGACAGGATACGCGCCAAGGTGAAATGCACGTTGGATTACTTGGGGAACTGGCACGGTCTTTGTTCAATGAAAGCTAGTGGAGCCTCTCTGTGGGCCATGAGAATTTCATGTCATGCTTGTCGTTCGAAGGATTCTTTTCCATGGTGACATAACGGGGAGGCAGAGGCGTGATGGTCTCGGACAGTTTGGAGCCCCGCTGCTAATCCCCGATGGCACTGTGTCCAGTCACGGCAGATTTGGGGACGGGAGGCCCGACGGGGGTAAACCCGGCCCGCTGGAAGCGAGTTTTGATCCACCTCGGTGGCATTGACGATTCGCTAGATGCTCGTGAGGATGCCGATGCTAGTTGTTTGCTTTCCAGCACAAGTCCAATCGTTGGGCGCCATTGCATGGAGGACTACGCACGGAAGCGATATAGCCGTGTCCTGTTTGCGGCCGTCTCAAGTTGTCTGAGCCTTTAGGTGCGTCTAGATGTCACTGTCCGCATTTTCGTATTGCACGATCGCAACGGTATCGAGAATCAGTAAGTTTGGCTCAATCGTTGTAAACCCAGCATTGTGCACCTGATACCGGTAGGAGACCCAAGCGATCTGCATCTGCATCGTACTTAAAACGGTCTGACCCCGCCGTACATTCAACAGGTCGACAATATGTCATTCCACCGCGGCATGATGCATCATGTCCCGGACCCCAGCTCTAGTCTCGATATGTATGTAGTTGAGTTGCCAGTGTTGATAAGGAACCGGTTCTGCGGGGATGCACGAGCTGGGCCGCAAGCTCCAAGTAAATTGCACCAGTTCAACAGCAAGATTGCCGTTCGACCATGCGTTTGAGCACAAAAATAGCGTGACGGCTACGCATCCAGTTAGAGAAACCTTGGTGAATGGGTCTTTAGTCTCGAACGGTACATAAATCCGTGGCGTTCGTCTTGGAGCTGCTGTCAGTCCAGCCAATGCCGTTAGACTCATTAGGATCCGACACGCGCAAAGGCAGGACGACCATTCGCTTGCGCAGGCACTGCGCGGGCGGCGGGAAGAGGTGCAAATGGCCAGACAGCTCCTGCAAAGAAAGGGTAACTTTCACATCCATCAATTAGTGGGGTACCCGAAGACGGAGCTTTTATGCTGGGAAGGCCAGATGATTTCGGTTTGCCTCTCTTCCTCGTTTGCAGCAGCAACAATTTGACGATCAACATGGCGGTCTTTCCGGACATAGTGTTGACTTTCCCACTTTCCACTTGGTTCACTATTATCTTTCCGGCTTCGGTTGTCGTCTACTGGACAGTATGGATAACATACACACGTACGCTGCATCCCCTAGCATCAGTGCCTGGTCCGTTTTTGGCTTCGACTTCTCGGATGTGGTACATGTACCGCATCTATGTTGGCGACATGCATGAGGTCCAGCGTCGTCTACATAAGCGCTATGGGCCTGTCGTTCGCATTGCGCCGAATGAGGTGTCGACTACTGATGTATCTGCCATACCTAAGATCTACAAGGTTCAGAGGCCACTTGCCAAGACAGACTTCTATAGCGTCTGGGGAGGAGGAAGCATCAGCAAGCAGCTTGACACTTTTTCACAACCCGATGAGAGGCTGCACAGCAACTACCGACGTATCGTCAATCCTGTGTATACACTCAGCAATGTCTTGAAGAGCGAGGGTTATATCAACAAGGTATCCGCACTGTTCGTCAAGCGTTTGGGAGAGCATGCCGACCGGAAGGAGACTATTGACCTTGGACAATGGCTTCAGATGTACTCTTTCGATGTTATTGGCGAGATTTTCTTCGGCGATATGTTTGGCTTTTTAGAAAAGGGCGAGGACCATGGCGCATTCATAGCATCTCTTGACGCTTTGATGCCAGTGCTTTGCATTTCAGCGATTGGGCCTACCTATCTCCGTCCCTTGATCATGGGCTCCGCCATCGCCATTCCCGCTGCGTTCAAGGCAGTCAAAGCAATCGACGGTATCCGCAAGGCCGCTGTCATAGCTGCAGCAAAGCGGATGAAGGAGAATGCAGATGGTGTTGAGCATCGCAATGACATGCTGCAACAGCTGTTCGATATCGTCCAGGAGAAGGGTGAGAAGGTCAACTTTAGCTCGGACGAGGTTACACTGGAAGCTTATGTCGCCATGTAAGTTACCCTTGCGATGCTTCCACATCGCCACTAATCAAATCCATAGGTTCGCGGGTTCCGATACCACTGCGGTTGCTTTCCGCACTACGTTCTACCACCTTATGAGAAACCGTGAAGCTCTCGCGAAAGCGCACGCCGAGATTGACGCCGCTCTAGCTGCTGGCTCTTTGAGCTCGCCCATCAAGTACTCAGAGACAACTACGAGGCTGCCATACATCTGCGCGTCGATCAAGGAAGCAATGCGCATGCATCCTAGCGTAGGACTGAGCATGCAACGACATGCGCCTGAAGAGGGCATCGAACTGGCAGGCACATTCATCCCATCAGGTTACCGAGTAGGGCTGAACCCTGCAGTCGTACACTACGACAAGGCAATCTTTGGTGAAGATGCAGACTCTTTCAGGCCTGAAAGATGGTTAGTCAGCGACGAGGAGTGGAAGGCTATGGATAGGAACCTGCTCATATTTGGCGCTGGCACCAGGACCTGCATCGGCAAGAATGTAAGTATACTATTGCGAATCCTTCGTGCTGGTCTTAGATTCTAACAGCTGACGCGTATAGATATCTTTGGTGGAGCTCCACACGCTTGTGCCTGAGATTCTGCGGCACTTTGACTTGAAAATGGCGCATGATCGACCTTGGAAAACGAGTGACAGGTGGTTCAACAAGCAAATGGATGTTCTGGTGAATGTGACACGACGCTGATGGATGACGCGCTTGTTTCGCGATGTCGTTTCGTGGGGGACTAGGTAGCAACGCTGGCAAACTAAATGCGGAGCTTGCGTAAATATCAGTCGCCTGGGTAAACGTCATCAACATTGACTCAGTCGTGTGCTCCATCTTCGTATACTTTCCAACCGTCCTACTGTTGTACAATTTTGACGTGTATTTCTGCGTTACTTTCAACGATCTTACATGTATAAATCCACGGTCTATAACGTGAACTCCCCTTTCTTCCTGAGTGATGGGCTCATTCGATTATAGCTAGAGTACACTGCGCTACCAGAAGGCATCCGCATCCTCACTGAGCCTCAACAGTGGCCTTTTGGGATCGATGATTCCACAATCAATAGAACCAAACATGTACAGCTAGACCCGTTTTACCTGTGTACCGTAGGTAAGTAAGAACTGTTGAATACGCGTGGGCATGTTGACTGTAGAATGGTTAATGTTGGGATCGCATATCTAAAAGCCGTGGTAAGGGATCCTATGATTTCGTTTTACTTGCCGGCAATCAACAACTTATGTCTGCAACGTTGTAATGCTGGGACATGGAGATGAGGCTGCGCCAATCATATCGCGCATGCATGGCCACAGCATGCGCCTTTCCATCTGGATGCCTGACCCCACTAAGATCTGGAATGAACCAACATTTTCAGATCCCAGAACACCGCTCTGCATGACTGCCAGGATCTAATGCGTCTCCTTCATATTGAGGAAAAGCTCGCCAACACGAGAGATCTTCACATCGGGCTATGCGATTGTCATGAGCGCGAAGGCGTGACAGTTCCATATGCCATCCTCTCCCACCGCTGGAGAACGGGTGAGATTCTTTTCGCTGACGTCCAGGACCGGGAGATAGCCAACTCTTATGCTACTAGAAGTAAGAGAGGATACAACAAGCTTAGGGACTGCTGCCGTATTGTACTGAAACAATGGCTCAACCATGTTTGGATTGATACATGCTGCATAGACAAGAGCTCTAGTGCCGAGCTCTCGGAGGCCATCAACTCCATGTACAAGTACTATACTGACGCCCAATTTTGTATCACTTACCTGGACGATGTGGCAGATGATGCTCCAAAGGATTCCTTTCTCGAGGGCGCAGTCTGGTTTTCCCGAGGCTGGACACTGCAAGAACTAATTGCATCGAGGGATCTGCGCTATTACTCCGAGGGTTGGACGTATTTAGGCTCCAAGAAGAAGCTGTTGTTCGAAACATCGCGTGCCTCCGGGGTGACCGAATCGATATTAAGCGACCCATCTGGCTTGAGCAACGTTTGCGTCTCTGAGAAGATGTCTTGGGCTGCACGGCGGACAACCAAGCGTGCTGAAGATCAAGCATACGCTCTGATGGGCATCTTTGGCGTTAATATGCCTCCATTGTGCGTCCTTGCTTGCGTCGGTGGCTTCGCGACATTACTGACCGCGATATGTTTTCTCACAGATACGGCGAAGGCGCTGAGAACGCCTTTCGACGACTGCAGTTGGAGATAATCGCAACGACACCTGACCATACTATCTTCGCCTGGGACGCTGTATCTGCTTCTGGCGATATGCTAGCACCTGGCGTCTCGCACTTCCGTAACGGTGGTGACTACGAACCGATAGAGTATGATCATCGGGCGGTCTTTCAAAATAATCTAGCCTCACGGCTCGCACCTGGCTCTTCGCAATCGCACATGCAGTCAGATTTGCCGGTCACTGGTCAAGGCAATCCTCGGAAGCCAGACTTCAGTATGACGAACTCAGGACTTCACATACAGATACCATGGGACCATTTACCATTCAGCCGAATTCCAAATCGCTGGGCTAATTTCAACCTCGCGTTTTTGGCATGTAGAACGAAGCTCGAGCATGACCTGGTAGCCATATGCTTGAGACCGAGCCCGGCAAAATATCACCTAGAATTTTCCCGCACAGCTTTCAACGGGCGCACTACATTCCAAATCAAGTCGTCGGGCTATGATCATCGGAGGCTCCCAATGGCTAGCTTTGAGCCAACTTACATCTCGAGAGAACAAAGACTGGGGTTCCCGCTCCAGGATGAACCAAACGCATCCAACGAATATGTCAACTTCCACTTTTGGCTAAGGGGAGAACTTGCTTTCACACCAGCATTTTCCAAGCACACTGTCGTAAATGATCCATTGCCTTCCGTTCGCGAGCGTGCGACACTACCTGTTTCTTCTCGCTACAACACCCCACGCCCGTCGTCCATTCGTTATATGAGCACCCAGATTTTCTTCGGGAATTGCATTCATGACGTGGTTGTACTAACACCGGCCAATCTTGCTATTGTTATTGCGTTTGGCGTCGTCGATCGCTGCCCGTGGATTCACGTCGAAGTCAAGCATGATCACGGGCAGGTCTCTACAGCTTTCGATCAGTATGACACAGTTTTCGAAAGCTTTCAATTTCCTACTGGAGCGGAGTGGGCTCGTGCGGAGACTAGGATGGTACTGTTGAGTCATCTCGAAGAGGGTCAAGTGCCATTGGTGGTATCAGACGATTCAACTGTTAAAGTCAGTGTTGGTGTTACGAAGATGCAAAATGTGATCACGTCATGCAACGTCTACGTGCAAAGCATGAGACAAATGCTTCGGCACGAATGACCAAATTCTAGAATAGTTACAATGCGGTTGAACATTGTATTTCAATCAAATAACAGCTTCTAATCATGCAATATCATTAGCTAGGTTAGCTCGAGCAAGGCAGAGACCATTTGGACACGTAGGGTAGTCATGACGCTTGCACTTTATAAAGAGTCTCGTCTACAACGCGTTCAATCCTTTACACGTTCTCATTAGCAAAGCGAAGATAAACCACACCAATCAAGACATTTCTCTACCCAACTCCTCAATAAATTCACATTGATGTTTAATCTGACCACATTCCTGAATCATCGTATAGATCCTCCGGTTTCTAGTAGTATACGACGTTAGTAAACAAAACCTCGTCGTCTTACTGATTGTGCAAGAGTGTCACGTACGGCGAAGTCTCAGCCTCGCGTTCGACACAGTCGCATAGAATCATAACGGGGACTTCAGTTCAAGGGGCAGCATGATTAGCGTCAAAAAGACATATGGTGAATCGCGAAGCTGAATAGCAAATCAATATGATTTATACAGCGAATATACCGAGAGGGTCATAGGAAAAGATGATAATAGATCAAAATAATGCTTGATCAAATGTAAGTTGCGTCTAGGCAGATGGGTACTAAACTTATGGTTAATCGTAGCTGGGCATCTAGGCAGCAAGACCTGGTGTGTGCGTCAGACTGCATTCGCTACAGCATACAACTGTCGTGATCCAGAGTTGTTCATGCCAAGTGTGCGACAAACAAGGCCAGTAAAAGAACATGCAGCTACTGTCTCGCCAGACGGGCCATAGTGTGGAAATCACTCTTCTTAATTGGTCACCTTATACCATACCCAACTCCCTCTTCTCACACCTTATCCCGCAAAAGTCCCAGGACAAGCTCTCAGCACATCATGATACTTCCTAATCAATTCCTTCTGCACTTGCCTCTCCTGCAATCGCCAGCACGATCTCTGCGGGCAACTGACAACACTCTGACAGTTTGAGATGGGAGGAGTGTTGGCGGGTTTTTATGAATGACTTATGATGTAGTGTTATTGCGGCGTAGTCGTCTCCTTTTTACCCCGCGCTGTTCCTTCCGCGGTCATTCCAATGCGATTGAAGTTGGCTGGCGTACTGGCGGCCTAAGACTCCAGTCCTCAGAAGGCAAGCCCTTCCAAACCATTCCCACGCTTATCGTAAACAACACCACCAAGCAGCAGATACAACAACCACTCCACATCACAGCACGCTTGCAAGCCAGCCACACATGATTCCTCACCAGCAGGTTGAAGTTAGAGGAGACAAAAAAATGATTTTTACTCCAACATCGACATCAATCTACAACTTACTCTTCCCAATGCCCCAGATCTCTGCACCGGGATTATTCGACTTCTTATCGACTGTCGCATTTGGACCCACAGGCTGTGCACCCTCCTCGATATACAAGCTCTGCGTCTGCTTCATCGCCTCCAAAGCCTCGCGCTCAATACGACGAAGTAGCTCTTCGTTTGTCGGAATATCGTGTATGAGACCAATAACCTGACCAGCCGTCCACACCTATAACACTGTCAGCACACCCATCATAACTAAAATAACAACAACACGTCAAGAAAACTCACCCCAAAATCCGGATCCCCATTCAAAAACACCTGCCTCCCCCTCTTCCCACTAACATACTCGGCAACCTCCTCAAACTTCCCCGTCGTACTCGTCTTCTCAATCTCCACCGCCTTAACCGCAACCGTATTCTTAAACATCCGACTCGTATTCTTCCACCTGCGCAACACAAGCGTCGTATCCTCCTCACTCGCCTCCACAATCCTCTTTTTAATATTCTCATGAATCGGCGCTTCAACAGTACACATGAACCTGGTCCCCATATTAATCCCACACGCACCCAGGGCCAACGCAGCAGCGAGCCCCTGTCCATCTGCAAACCCCCCAGAGGCAATAAACGGCACACCCAGCGCTTGCCGCGCGCGAGACAGTAGAACAAAATTCGTAATATCTGTTTCCCCTACATGTCCTCCGCATTCAAAGCCATCAATGGACAGGAAGTCCACGCCGAGTTTTATAGCGGATTCGGCGTGGCGGATCGTTGTGCATTTATGCAGGATAATGATACCGGCGGCTTTTAACTGCTTGATGACGGGACCGGGACTGTTTCCAGCGGTTTCGACGATTTTAATGTCTTCTTCGATGATGACGCGGGCGTAGGCTGCGTAGTCGGGGGGCACCATGGCGGGGAGGAGGGTTAGGTTTACGCCGAAGGGGTACTTGGTCATTTTGCGGCAGCGGCGGATTTCGGAGCGTAGGGCTTCGGGGTTGGGTTGGGTGAGGGCAGTTAACTGGGGAGCATAGTGTGTTAGGTTGGGCGACTGTGGGTTGGGGTGATGGTGTAGGGAGAACGACGTACGAGTCCTAGGCCTCCGGCGTTGGATACGGCGGACGCGAGTTCAGCGTATCCAACCCATTGCATACCGCCTTGGACTACAGGCACTGTTTCATATCATCAGTTACCGGGCTGAAAGCTTTCGCCTTGTGTAGCTAGAACTGGAACGAACCTCTGATCCCCAACGCCCTCGTAAGCTCAGTGTTGAACGGCATATTTCTTTTCGTTACTCCCTTTTCTTTACCCAGGTAAATTTACGAAGTGTGAGGACAATAGGAAGAGGACCGTAATGACAGTCAAAGCAGAGGGATATGAACCAAATATCCCAAGCTACACCGAGGACGCGCCTTCTTACGGCCGTCTCGCGCGTGTGTGTATGTCATTTCGTGTGGGGAAGCCTCCATAAGCCGAGGCAAATCTGGGGTGCACTGCATGCAACACCAAATGAGGTGTCGAGGTCCGTTTGATGATTAGTGTTTGCCCAGATCTCACACAGACACGATTCGGTGATGATTAGTCGTCTGGTAAGACTTGCGGGTATGGAGTTGGATGGTAAATGGGGTGCACATGTAGGCTGCATGAAGTCTGTTGCAGGAGGCTACAGGTGATAACATGACTGGACGTGTGCATGTCTACCCTGGCACATCAGCCGCGCTATCACATGCATTCTACCTCCATCAACCTTCCGCCTACATGGCCAGTCACATCACAAGCTTCCCCTTGTTCCGCAAAACACGCAAACATCTTCAACAAATTATGCATTACTTTCATATCCAGATATCTTGCGGGCCAAAAAAGTTACAATATCCGCACACGCAAAGTGCCTTGCCCGTTTCCTTTGTTTATGAACCCAACACCGATAAGTCGTCGTTACCCCAACGACTCAAATGCTTCTTTTATCGTGACACGGGGATCATTGTTCGGATCCCCAAAAAGACGTAGCAATTACAACGAAGTATGAAAGGGGTCGCCCTTCTAGAGAGGGTACTGTTTTTCTTGTTGAAATGTGAATGTGGAAGCCGAAAAGGTGGTAAGGATGGCTCCTGTTGTCGTAGATCTATGGGTGTGGATTCCAGCGTAAGAGGCCAGGATCGCGTGAACTTCATAGCTTGCTCGATATTTGATTGCAGGATAGTATCCGCTGGGTCATGGTTCGCTATTGGCGAGACCTGTGATGTACACTGCCAATTGCTTCGTGCTTCGAGGCATCCATTCCTCGCGCCACAGCCTGCAGGTTATCCGTGAGACCGAACCTAAGCCTTGCGGCTCCTGGTAGCGCGTCCGTTGGGAGTACCGTTGGGCGAAGCTCCTGAGGTGATGCCATTAGCAACGCCTCCGACACGCGAAGTGGAAAGACGCCTGCGGGCCTCACCAACAGTCGGGACCTTCTCATCCTTCATCTCCACCAACGCGCTTGTAGCCCGGCGACGGCCCTTGGGCACTGGCTTCTTGTACGTGGCGAAGTAGAATGCGAGGAAGAGGAACAAGTACGACGTGATGATGCACATGCCAGCGATAGCAGCGAATTCCTCGCCCGCACATTTGCCGAAGTTGGGCATGTGTGGCCAGTAGGTGCTCGTGAAGTAGGTGTAGGACGCGAAGTAGATGAAGCCTGAACTTTGTTAGCGACTGGTAGTGAACTTGGACTAGATCAAGGGGGTTGCGTACCGAGATCAAGCACAAATTGAATGATCTGGCCAACGGTGATGTACTTCTTCCACCAGATGCGGATGCCACGTGCGCTCTGGAAGTAGTACCAGTACATGACGACGTGGACCGCCAAGTTCAAGGTAATCACGGGCCATGAGACGGGGGTGTGACCGAGAAGCTGGGTGTAGCAGAGGAGAGCGGTCGCGCCATGGTGGTAGGTGTGGAGGAAGGCTATTCAGATCAGCTAGGGGAACCCTTGTTGTGGAGATTGTGCGGTCATACTCAGAGGCTTCTTCTTCAGAAACAGGAAGCAGGTGTCAATCAGCTCCAGGAACTTGGTGAGGTAGTTGAGCTACATGCATGTCAGCGTTGTTCATCAAAATCAGCCGGGCCAGACATACGTAGTACAGAATGACCAACTTGTCAGTCCAGCCGCCCTGGTGGTCGCAGATGGCGAAGAAAAGGCCCCTCCTTGCGACGGTGGGAATCAACTGCTCCGCGAACAGCGCCAGCAATATGCCGCTGATGGCCGTCAGGTAAAAGTTGTGCACCTTGAACAGAAAATTGAGCTGGAAGGGCGCGCGCTCGCGCATAAGCTCCCGACCACCGAAGATGATGATGTAGTATGTGACGATTGTGATGGCGCACGACTTGAAAGTGGAGAGAGGCGTCTCTCCCTGCACGAAGCGGAAGTCTTGGGGCTTGTAGCCTGCGATGGGCTCGAAAGCGCGCTCAAAGATGGGCCAGAGCTCGAGGCCAAAGGGGCGGTCGAGCGTCGGCACGCCGTAGTTGATCCAGTCGGCACCCATTGTGGCAGCAGATACAATGGCTCGCGCGGTGTGTATGTGTGAAGAGCGTGGGTGTGGGTGAGGGCTGGAGGACCCTTGCGGAGAGAGATTTCAACGGCTCGCGCCTAAGTGAGCAGCTAAAGCAGGTAAACAAGGAAACCGCAGCACACGAAGATGGCAGCAGCGGCCAGAAGGAGCGACGAAGAAGAGGGTGTGAAGAAGCAAATCGTACACCGTGCAGACGAGAGGACTGGCGGCGAGGCTCAGCGGTTTTGAAGGCCACCGATTGTTTTCTTGGTGCGCTGCGGAAAGGAGGTCGGAAATGAATGCTGGGGTCTTCCGCGAGTCCCGTGGGCTGGCCCTGGGTTAGCCCAACCCGCGATCGCGCGCCGTTGCTTGTCGAAAAAGTACGACACTGTGCAGCCGCGGCGAATAGGCGCCCGGCGATTGGCCAGCCTACTCAACGGATACATACACAGTACACCTCCTATGTCCAGAGTGTGCGTTGGGATTAGGGTACTCTAGTTGGGCCTGCGATGCCAAGTCTTACGTCTGCTTTGCACGTGTGTACAGTACTCGGTACATGCCCATACATAGGCACACCACCGTGGTAGCCAGACGGATGGCATCGGAAGTCATGCAGTCCGCGCGAGGTCCAAATCATCTGCTGATCCTGACCTAGGTAGCATGTGAACAGACGCACAGCTCTGCATCAACATGTCATCGGACGAATGCGTTGTCAACTACAGTGACTATACGGTATACCTACAGTAGGCGACGGCACACACGGAAGTCTTGGCGCCCGACGACCGAAGAGCCTCCCACCTGGGCACTCGGAGCATCAGTCATCACATGCGCACACATTGCTTCAAGATCCGAGACCGTCTTTGGAAGTCTTTACATTTGTCTATCGATTGCGAACAAGATTCCGCGTACTGCCGTCCTACCACGGTCATCACAATCCTCAGTAATCACATCATCCGGGAACGCCCTTATAAAATCCATCTTATTTTGGAGCCAGAACAATCCGCAATACGCTCCTGAATGCCAACAAACAGCCGCACACTACCGCAACTGTTTTTCACCCGCAACGTGATACAGTGTAGCGCCTGAGGATCGACGACAAGGAAAAAGGGGCAACTATTGAGCAAGGTGAACAAGGCATCATCATCCAACTCTCGGAATTGTGCTGCCACCAGAGTTCGCCCTTGCACGTCCAGTCGGCGCCCGAGAAGCGACAGCACCGTTGCCAGAAGAAGTAGGACGACTGTTGCTCCGCGGTCGACCAGCCGAGCGCCGCGCACTTGATACGTGATGCTCCTGCGAAGTATGATGTCGGCGCTGCAAAGACGCGAAGCACGAGACGTCAGATTGATCCACCTGTGAACCCAAAATGCAAACATCTTGAATAACGGAAGAAGAAAACCTAGCAGTCTAGGGATAGGATTAAGAGTACATTGATTCGGCCATAGAGAATGCTCATCCTGAGTTCTAAGGACTTAAGAATCAACGTACCGAGGTTTGACTATTTTGGCGCTCATACTCCTTCGGCCGCCTATCTCTTGGGGCCGCGCCATCGTCTTGGAGACGGAGGTTTTCCAGTCGTCCTTGACTGAGCGGGTCGGAATCGTCTAATCGCATGGGCGATGCAGCGCTGGCAGGATTCACAGCAGACTTCTCTGCTGTTCCATTTTGACGCGCTTCGGCAAGCTTCGCGAGCTTGTCCCAACGGTCCTGCCGACTTTGCTGTCTTTGACCGGCGTTGTTTTGTGACTCTGCGTAATCATGGGAACAGTCGTCGAACAGTTGAGGATTGACCTCCATGAAAAGCTTCATAGCGTTGTATACCATACCGTGGATTGTCCTATGTCAAAGGTTAGTGGTCGACTGTAACCAAACCCACGCCCCAGACGTACCTGTTCCAATGCCCTTTCGAGTTCTCATACAAAGGCGCAAACATGATTGGAAGAATAACTTCCACGTTATCGCTGACGAGATTGCAAAAGTATTCGTTGTTCCAGAAGTAGAGCGCTCTCTCGGCGACCTGGAAATGAGGACTGGCGACGGACTTCGCCAACTGGTTGAACAACGGCTCCTGGACTTTGGCAAACTCGGCGGGGTCCATGACCTCGAAGATGTCCTCGACTTCATTCAAAAACATGACTTCTTTGGTGCTGTTCACCTTCGGCCAGTAGCGGAGTAGCCCAAGAACAACCTGAACGTGTAAGCCAAGCCTGTTAGAGCGACTATATGGTCCTACCTCTTCTGTCAGGGCGGCATCCTTTTCTAAAAACTGGACAATACAGTACGCCAACTGAGGGTGGTACATGCTCAGGCTCTTGACTTTGTGCAATGGAATGAGTACTCTCGTGAGAAACAGCTTGTGTTCCTCCTTCAAGGGTAGCGCAAACCCGTTGATAATCGATCCGAGAATCTCCAAAAGCTCTGCAATTCCATTGAAGCGTTCTGTCTCGTAAATGAATTGGAAGAAGACATTGTTGATAGAGCGGCGGATGTAGGAGCGAAGATTGAGAAATTTCCCGTAGATGCGATGCAGCGTGGTCTTCAGAAAGTCGCGTTCGCGGGGGTCTTCAGAGTCAAACAACTCGAGAAGCTTCGACGGTCAGCACGTGTTCTAACAAAGATTGGGTGGCGTTGACTTACGTTGAGCACGAAACTGTGGTCTATATATGCCTTGGCAATATTGGTGTTGAAGTCCTGACTTTCTATGAATCGGAGGAAAAATTCGTAAACGACCTGGATATGCGGCCAAGCGACCTCGAGAACCGGCTCATCCTCTTCGGGGTCGAAAGCCTCTCCTTGCGGGTTCATTGGCGGAGGGATCGGCCTGAACAAATTCTTGGCGAACATTTCCACCACACGGGGGTACATCTTCTCGGTAATGACCTGCCTGTTGTTGGCGACATAGTCGAGGAGCTCGTGGAGGGCTAAGCGCTTGATTTCCTTGGACTTCATGTCGCCACTTGCATCATTGAAGTCGAATATGATGTTGCATTGATCAATCTTCTGCATGAAGAGCTCCTCGCGCTTGTTCGGAGGCACTTCATGGAACCCCGGCAATTTTTCGAGCTCTCGCTGGCGCTGATCTGAGATGTCGAATCGCGACGAATGCTGCCTCTTCGGGGTCCTCATTCCCTCGATGTTGTCCTTGGGTGTGGCCTGTAGTCGATCGAAGATGAGGGATTTCTGGCCTGCCTTGGGAGGCGCGAGGTCGCCGGGCATAGTCTCTGCTGCGCCTGGGGGAGGAATGTGCTGACCGAGTTAGCAATGGGGGCACTGTGGAGGGAGGCAACTACATACAGGAGCGCTGGGGCTGATGACCACGCTGGGTGCCAGTGGCTGCCCAAGCCGGGAAGGCGTGCCTGGGCCAGCAGCACCAGCGTTGCCAGCAGCACCGGGACTCATGACGCCTTGCTGTCCAAACGGCGGTCCCGCTGCGAGTGAACCAGAGGCGGGTTGTGTGTTGGGCTGCGACGAGCCAGCGTGGCCAGCAGGGGCTTCTACGGCAGGCTGAATCTTGTTGCGCGCATCGGTGAGCTGCGTCTGCGACGACGAAGGGGTAGCTTGAGCGGAGCCCGAGGGCGAATTGGAGGCACCGAGCGAGGGCGATGCCGTGCCAGAGGTCGAGTCTTTCTTCTTAGATGACTTGCTATCCTTGCTTCGAGAGAGCTGTTCAGACTAGACATGTTAGCTTCTGCGCATAGGGAGGGGTAAGGCTCGCGTAGAGAGACATGGCCGGGGGCGACATGGTGGATACTTACGACTCTTTGCCTGAAGCCCTTCATGGCGGCGAGGCTACGCGCAAGAGCACGTCAAGCGCTGCGGAGAGGGTGCGGAGGCGGAGCGGTCCGAATTGGGCTGGCCCTCGA
Organism: Plenodomus tracheiphilus IPT5; assembly: GCA_010093695.1. Taxonomy (NCBI): domain Eukaryota; kingdom Fungi; phylum Ascomycota; class Dothideomycetes; order Pleosporales; family Leptosphaeriaceae; genus Plenodomus; species Plenodomus tracheiphilus. The sequence continues at coordinate 203,254 of MU006300.1, forward strand.
GGCGGCGACTGCAGCGGGTATCGCGATCCAACAGCGCCAATGCAGCACGGTAGGCGGGGGCGCTCTCAGGTTCGCAGGGACGAGGGCAGAGGATGCTCAGGCCGGCATGGAGGAGGAGCGCGAGCTGTGCTGGACCGTGGGCTAGTGGCTGGTGTCCTCGATGCACGGGGTCGGCGACGAGGGAGGAGCTTGGGGGAGGGGTCAGACGGCAGCTGGGGGCGCTGGAATCACGTGGTGGCGTGCTCTGCGGGCTGGCAGAGGAGCAATAGCGGCGAGGGGAGCGTAAAGAGGATGATGCGCGGTAGGACGTTCAGAATGCCAACTCAGGGCCACCGACAGCGTGATGGACGGACAGCGGTTAGGTCGAGATGCGCACTAGCCGTCCCAGTGCTCTAGCGAAACGCCTGCGCCCGTGCGCCAGACGATGAAGGACCCCGCCGGGCACCCGCCACAGCAGCACTGCACGCGCGAGGCGGCATGGTGGGCGAGCCTGCAGAGCGCAGGCAGCATCTGGGCAGAGGCCGAAGGGGAGTGGCTGTAGATGCACACAGCCTGGACGGGCGCATTGGCCGTGATATAACCTGACTATGCGCTCCCTTTCGAGCACATCGCCAGATCCCTGTCTCTGCAGACCTGGCAGCTGCGACCCATCCTCGCATAACGCCTGGCACCGGTACTCATCGTCTCATACGCTGCGCAACACCAAAGTTTCACCATCCATGAACCCCCAACGTGACGACCGCTACGGCGACCAGACTGCGCCGTGGCTGCCCGTTCCATCGCGCGCCATCTCGGTCGTCGAGCACCCATGCATCGTCAAGAACGTTGACAAGGGCATTGCCTCATTGGGCGGGCCAGCGAAACTGAGCAAGGTCAGCAGAAGAGGTTTGGCTGGGCCACACTGCGTCGCTAACCAACTGACGTCCGCCACAGGGCTTGCGATCAAGTCTGGAGACCACCACGAACGTAGACGGCGACGATGAGCTCAAGAAACTCATCTCCGTCTCGTTGCGGCCAGACGATCCCTTCGCTAAGCGGCTACTATCCACCCCTGTGCGGACCAATAACCTACTTTTCAAAGTCACAGTGCCCAAGCGAACAGGACGAAAACGAAAGCGAGGCTCATCGGGCCCGTTCTTGACAGAAGACGAGGTCAGGGAAACCAGCCATGATACTTCGCCCACTCGCCACTCTGGCAGCAGCAAGAGCAATTATGTAGACGCCTCGACTGTCTTTCAAACCTTGAAAGACAATGCATCATCCTACAAAGTGGCCCTCGCCGGTATCGTGGATGAGACTCATAGATTTCGAAGTGGGTAGCAGATCTCTCGACTCAGATCGGGAATGCTGATGGAATAGGTATGCCTGATATTCAATACACCGCATCGCGAAACGACGACATGGTGGAACTCAGAGACCATGTTTTACCGAAGAGATGTAAGCTGTCCTGTGAAAACATCATTCCGCTCGCTGACACTTGCAAAGACAGCCAGCTAAAGAATTACACCCCCAACACGGCAGCTGGCGCCGACCTCGCAAAGAGTATTGGCCCGTCCGCGGAATTTCTACAGATGCCAATCGCATTCAACTATCGGTAAATTCATGTGTTCACCAGTTTAAAGCATGTACTAAACGTGTCCCAGTTTCCAACAAAACACTTTTGTCAAGTACACTGATCGAGGCGTCGTCAATCTACAGAGAAGCATAGCCTTCAATGCTTACACCATCATTAAACCCACCGATGAAGCGGTCCCCACTGGGCCCAAGTCTACATTGCCACCAGAAGATTCTCTTACCCCGTACTTGCAGACGTTGATCAAGCAAATCAAAGCTGAGCTTGTCAGGAGGCCTATCATTACGAGGCACCTACTCTATAACAAGCTCGGGTGGGATAAACGCACCAAGTTGCGACAAGCGGCCGTGTATTGTGGTTACTTCTTCGAGAGCGGACCGTGGCGCGAGGCTCTAATCCGTTGGGGTGTAGATCCTCGCAAAGATCCTGCTTTTCGCAGATATCAGACTGTGTCATTTATGTCTTATCTTAAATCAGGAAAGGTCAAGCACAACAAGACCTTTGATCAACACGTCTATGCGCTTAGTAAGATGTCACGGGAGGAGCTCGAGACTGAGCATACTTTCGATGGAATCAACGTCTCTCAAACAGGCAACCTTTTTCAATTCTGCGATATCACAGACCCGCTCATTGCGAAAATATTGGCTACAAAGGACATCAGAACGACATGCGCGCCAACTTTCCAAGGCTGGTACCACGTCGGCACTTGGGCAAAAGCAACCGTCATCCTCAAAGATAAAATGAATACGATCCTCGCCAAAGAAACTCCCGACAATGCGATCTATCAGCGCATCATCGCCTGGCCCGAGCTATGGGATGATAAGGAATTAGCAGCCCAGTACAAAGAGGAGGTCAATAGTCGTGAAATCCATCAAGAGAAAAAGAGAGAACACGATGTGATGCACAATGTGCGATGGGCGGCAAGAAACCCAAGATATGCCTTCGAGAAAATGGAGACTCCAAGCCAACCGACGCGCGGCGCAGACGGTGAAGGAACTGCTGAGGAATTGGGGGATCCCGAGGAGCCAGACGTCCCCGAGGATCTCACCGAAGCACCCATTACAGCGGAGACCATCCTCGACGAAGACAGTGGAGATGTGGATGACGAGGAGGAGGATGAAGACGATGATGATGATGATGATCAGGAGGATCAAGATGATCAAGACCTACCTCAAGACGAGGCGGATGACGAAGACGACGAAGATATAGACGGCGTATGGGAGGCCGACGACGACGAGGATGATATTCCCTTGATGTCTGGACGCGCAGTCTCAGAAGGCCCAACACCGTTTGGTGGGCTCTATAGAGTGTAACGGCGTCTTAGCAGAGACATATTGGGAGAGGCACGTTGGGCAATTGTAGGAAGGGTTGCTCAAATTGGCGTCAATATGATATCAGCAAATGCAGCTTTGAGAGATTCTTCATCACACATTTTCAAAACAAAAACAAAAGCTTCGTGCACGTATCTTACAAAGTAACATCTCTTAAATACTGTCGTCTTGAGTAACTTGACGGTGTCAACGTCCATGGCTTAAGTTTCAGGAACGCGAGTGACCCACTTTTCCGCACTTGGCATGGGCGCAACTCGGATCCTGAGCTTTCGTTTTCCCATAACCTCACTCAATAGTCACACCACCCTCTACCGCCGTCCTACCTCCACACAGCCGGCTACGCACGCCCAGTAGCCCTCCAATCCGCTCCCGAAGCTCTCCACCAGCTAATTGACGAAGACGCACCATGTCCTTTGTCCGCGCTACCTCAGTCATCAGCCGCGTGGGCGTGCGAGCCCCGGCCTACCGAGCCACTCCTGTTGCGTGGAATGTGCAGCGCGCTGCTTTCTCGCAGTCCGCCGCCAGAAAGAGCGAGGATGCGCATGCTGAGGAGACTTTTGAGGAGTTCACGGCCAGGTATGACACCATTGGAGAGGGATGTGGGGTGTGGGCTGGGGAAGGAGTTACCCCAGGACGACGGGCAGCCATTGGGTCTCGAAGTGGTTGCGAAGAGCTGTGTCGCTGACGTATGTTTCTACAAATCAGGTATGAGAAGGAGTTTGAGAAGGTCAATGATGTTTTCGAGCTTCAGGTACGTTTATCGCGCGTCCACGGGCACGTCCCGAGGCACTCGGAATGACATGCAAGATTACCTGGAAAAGAAGGCAGCCAGCTGACAAGTGGACAGCGAAACCTGAACAACTGCTTTGCCTACGATCTTGTCCCCTCGGCGTCCGTCATCACCGCCGCTCTTCGTGCTGCCAGGCGTGTCAATGACTTCCCGTCCGCCGTGCGAGTTTTCGAGGGTACGTTTTCGCCCATCGTCCCCGCGCCTGCGTTTGAAGCCTTTTGGTGCCTATTTGGGGGCATGGTGGATGATGTTGACATGTTCTTGCATCACGCATACGGCCACAATAACGATGAAGCATTGCTAACCGACTAAACAGGTATCAAATTCAAGGTTGAGAACAAGGGCCAGTATGCGGAGTACCTTCAGGAGCTCGAGCCAATACGCGAGGAGCTCGGCATCCCCCTGAAGGAGGCGCTGTACCCTGATGAGAAGTAAATGGTCTCGCGAGCATGCCTGTGCTACCCCGCGTTTCTTTCCCTTCAGATATTGAATATGATCGAGCATGGAAGCGCTCATATAAATGCCGATATTTCGATCACTAGACCTGACGGCGAATCAAGACGGAGCCGGGCTGTATTACTAAGTGATGGTCATGGGTAGTTTCGCATTGGTGGTATGAGGAATGTCATGTGTTTGGACAAGCCGTAGGGCTCTTTACGTACGGCGGTGCTGGATGGCGATATGACGCAGAGTAGATGTACAGATTCCTTTGATTTTGACAAGCTTGGAACACTGAGACTATGCACGTGCAACACTGGGCCCCTGAAGCTGGAGAATGCCTACAGAAATCTGGAGCGTGGGATCGTGGGATCGTGGTGGCCACCAGCCACTGGGATATCACGGAGCATTTGATGCCAATCGCCGACGACGCTAGCTGCCGTGCTGAGGAAGGCGCGACCCTCGCACCCGGCCAATCAGATGCTAGCGCAAAGCCGTTCAGGGTTTTGGGCTTCCCCGTCGTTCGTCGCTCACAGCGCTGCAGAGCTCAAGTCGCGAAAGTAATGAGCCAGCACCTGCTGGACGCGACCTGCACCTGCACCTGCACCGGCACCAGCCCACCCCGACCCTCTCTTCTCGCTTAACGATTGTAATGACCCTCTTGGCTTGAGAGCCTCTGCTGTCCTTTTCGAACTCACATTAATTACACTCGCCTGCTGCGTGCTGAATATCAGCCTGCCATCGCCGCTGCCCACGAAGCGAATGCGCCTGCCTCCAAGCTCGCTGCCCACACGACAATCTGGATAGACACGCCCGTGCAAGAGACAGCCTGGAGGGGCTCTGAGGAGCAGGACCAGCAGCGACGCGCTGCAAGCTGCACCGCCGCCATGGCGACTCTCAACTTCGAGGCCATGGCCTCGAAGCTTGACGATCCAAGTTCTGGTACGATACAAGCACACTGCTGCCATGCGCATTGCGCTTGCACATGGCGGCGCACACAAGTCACGGAGCATGCAGGCTGACTGGCGCAGATTTACGAGCAAAGGGAAACCAGGCAACCGAGATTCGGGACAACATTGAGAGCTACTGTCAAGGCCAGCAGTATGCCGTCTTCCTGAACCATCTGGTCCCAGTCTTTCTCAAGATACTGGATGGCAACCCAGTCTTCATCTCGACATCTCCAGAACAGGTGAGCGCACCATGGCGGCCGCTGCAGCTTGACCCCGGTGTCTGACTTGACTACAGCGACTCCGGAATTGCGTCCTCGCGATTTTGCACCGCCTGCCCATGAACCCGACCGAGGCCATCGAACCCCACGCGGCCAAGATTGTGGACAAGCTCATGAGTCTCGTCAAACTGGAGAATGAGGACAATGCGGTCCTGTGCATGAAGACGATCATGGACTTCCAACGGCATCAGACGAAGGCGCTCACGGACCGTGTACAGCCGTTTCTAGATCTGATACAAGAAATGTTCGAAACGATGGAACAGGCGGTACACGATACATTCGACAGCAACACCGCTGCGCCAGCCTCGCAGGGTGTCCCATCAACTCCGAACACACACCAATACTCACAGTCTCCGCGACCGAGCTCGCCGGCAACCGCACTCACATCCGGTCCAGCAGGCGACATGGGGTCAGAGCACCAGCAAACGCGCATGTTATTGAAGGGGATGCAGTCGTTCAAAGTCCTCGCCGAGTGTCCCATCATCGTCGTGTCCTTATTCCAAGCATATAGGAATTGCGTGAACAAGAACGTAAAACTTTTCGTTCCGCTAATCAAAAATGTCTTGTTGCTCCAGGCAAAGCCGCAAGAGAAGGCGCATGAAGAGGCTAAAGCCCAGGGCAAGATCTTTACTGGCGTCAGTAAGGACATCCGCAATCGTGCGGCATTCGGCGACTTCATTACAGCACAGGTCAAGACTATGAGTTTCCTGGCTTACTTACTTCGGGTGTACGCAAACCAGCTCAATGACTTTCTGCCTACACTACCGGACATAGTAGTGCGGCTTCTAAAAGATTGTCCGCGTGAGAAGTCGGGGGCGCGCAAGGAGCTTCTTGTTGCAATTCGTCACATCATCAATTTCAACTTCCGCAAAATCTTTCTTAAGAAGATCGATGAGTTATTGGACGAGCGGACCTTGATTGGAGACGGCCTCACTGTGTACGAAACGATGCGACCACTGGCATATAGTATGCTTGCAGATCTAATACATCATCTGCGAGAGTCGCTTTCCAAGGAACAAATTCGACGGACGGTAGAGGTGTACACGAAGAACCTGCACGACACTTTCCCAGGGACGAGCTTTCAAACTATGAGTGCGAAGCTCTTACTGAATATGGCAGAGTGTATCGCAAAGCTGGAGCCAAAGGAAGATGCCAGATATTTCTTGATCATGATCCTCAATGCCATTGGCGATAAGTTCGCAGCCATGAACCGCCAATATCACAATGCTGTGAAACTCTCAGCACAGTACAGCCAGCCTTCTATTGATGCAGTTGATGAGAACCATATGGCTGTTCAGGAACATCCTCCGGATTGGGACGAGATCGATGTTTTCAACGCAACACCTATCAAAACTTCTAACCCACGGGACAGGAACTCAGATCCAATCGCCGATAATAAGTTTCTATTCAAAAATCTACTCCATGGTCTAAAGAACCTCTTCTATCAGCTGAGGGCCTGTAATCCGGCGAAAATCAAAGACGAGATTGATGTAGCCAATGCCTCGGCCAACTGGCATGAGGTATCTTTTGGCTTCAACGCCGAAGAGGTCGAAGTCCTAATCAAGCTGTTTCGAGAAGGTGCAAAGGTTTTCCGCTACTACGGTTCCGACAAACTCCCAGAGACGCAGGGGTTGTCACCAGGCGAATATATGGGTAATCAGCACATGATGTCGAGTGGCAAAGAAGAGAAGGAACTACTGGAAACATTTGCGACTGTCTTCCACCACATTGACCCGGCTACATTCCACGAAGTGTTTTCATCCGAGATACCCCATTTGTACGATATGATGTTCGATCATCCAGCGTTGCTCCACGTTCCACAATTTCTGCTTGCTTCGGAAGCAACCTCGCCTAGCTTCTCTGGCATGTTGCTGCAGTTTCTCATGGATCGGATCGAGGAAGTCGGGACAGCGGATGTCAAGAAGTCGTCCATCTTACTACGACTTTTCAAGCTTTCTTTCATGGCTGTCACTCTCTTCTCTGCACAGAATGAGCAAGTGCTCTTACCACACGTCAGCAAAATTATCACCAAGTCGATCCAGCTGTCAACAACAGCTGAGGAGCCAATGAACTACTTCTTGTTACTTCGTTCCCTATTCAGGAGTATAGGTGGCGGTAGATTTGAGCATCTTTACAAAGAGATCCTTCCACTTCTCGAAATGTTATTGGATGTACTAAACAATCTACTGCTCACAGCACGCAAATCAGCAGAACGGGACCTCTTCGTCGAGCTATCTCTGACAGTGCCGGCGAGGCTAAGCAACTTACTCCCACATTTGAGCTACCTCATGCGACCATTAGTGGTGGCCTTGCGTGCAGGATCTGATCTTGTTGGTCAAGGTCTGCGGACCCTCGAGCTATGTGTTGATAACCTCACCGCGGATTACCTGGACCCCATTATGGCGCCAGTCATTGACGAGCTGATGGCTGCGCTGTGGGAGCATCTCAAGCCGAATCCTTACAGCCACTTCCATGCCCACACTACTATGCGCATATTGGGCAAACTCGGTGGCCGAAATAGGAAATTCATCACTGGGCCCCCGGAACTGGACTTCAAGCCTTACTCGGATGATCAGTCATCTATTGACATACGGCTCATCGGCTCTACTAAGGATCGTGCGTTCCCGGCCGATATTGGCATTGATACCGCAATTGCCAAGCTTCACGAGATTCCAAAGCTCCCTGCAGCGAAGAAGTCAGATGTGTTCCACAAGCAGCAAGCGTTCCGCCTCATTGCAGCGCATACCAAGCTCATGGTCGGGTTCGATAGCCTGCCGGATGATTTTGCGCAGCTCGTACGTCTGCAAGCGACGGACCTGTGTGCGAAGAAGTTCGATGCTGGAATTGACATCCTCACGGCGACTCAGCGAGAAAAGTCTGTCACAAAGAAGGGCGTTGAGCAGAGCACGTTGAAAAAACTGCTCAAAGCTTCCATCTTTGCTGTGTCGATTCCGGATCTCAAAGCGGATGCTGAAATTTTTGTGGCAAATCTGGCGCGACATTTCACTCTTCTCGAGCTGGGAACTCAATTTGCAACGCTGAAGCATAAGAACAAGCCATTTGACGTCCATTCGGGTGAGGGCCCTGTGGTCATTGAGAGCGATGTCATCTCCGAAGCCATTGGCGAGTCGCTTGCGTCAGAACACGGCGCTGTGCGGGACGCAGCTGAGCAGGCCATTATGACAATGCGGGACGCAGTCAAGGCAATCTTCGGCAACGACACGCATCTTGACAAGTTCGCATTCTTCAACGAGCTTTCCAGCACTTTTTGCCACAATTGTCACGCCGAGGACTGGTTCATGAAGTCTGGTGGAACACGGGGCATTGAAATTATGATCAAGCAGCTGGGCCTTCCCCAATCCTGGATGGTAGCTCGACACTTCCAACTCATCCAGGCCCTCAACTTCGTAATGAAGGATATGCCTATCGATCTTGATTCTAAGACCCGCATACAGGCTGAAGGTCTTATCGAAGACTTGATACGCCGTTGTCACAAGAAAACCACGAAGGATGAGTTTGAGAAGGGCAACAATAGCACATTACGACTTTGTGGACAACTGGTCGGCGACCTCTCTCATATGAACAAGAGCGTCCGCGAAGCAACGCAGAAGGCGTTCCTTGTCCTGTCTCAAGTCACCGAACTAGAGGTTAGCGAGCTGATCACCCCAGTCAAAGACAGACTCATCGTCCCAATATGGACGAAGCCTCTCCGAGCACTACCATTCGGCATTCAAATCGCCTACATCGATGCTATCACTTTCTGTCTAAAGCTGAAGAACAACATTCTTGAGTTCAATGATCAACTTACAAGGCTGCTCATGGAATCTCTGGCCTTAGCAGACGCGGAAGATGAGGGGCTTGCAAGCAAACCTTTCGAGCAAAGAAACGCAGAGCACATCATTAACCTACGGGTTGCTTGCATTCGTTTGTTGTCCACTGCCCAAAGCTTCCCAGAGTTCAGTACGACACCCCCAAATCAGACCTTCCTGCGCATCATCGGGGTATTCTTCAAATGCCTCTATTCGAGATCACCCGAAGTCATTGAGGCCGCGAACATTGGCTTATCAGGTGTGATATCCGCTACGAACAAGCTCCCCAAGGATGTGCTGCAAAGTGGACTACGCCCGATCCTTGTCAATCTCCAGGATCCTCGCAAGCTTACAGTTGAGAATCTTGATGGCTTAGCCCGTTTATTGAAGCTCCTGACCAATTACTTCAAGGTGGAAATTGGTACCCGCCTCCTGGACCACTTGAAGAGCATTGCAGACCCGACCAGTTTGCAGAAGATTTCTTTTACCATGGTAGAGCAGAATTCTAAGATGAAGATTGTCACTGGTATTTTCAACATCTTTCACCTATTGCCCCCGGCGGCTAGTACATTCCTCAAGCAGATTATCGAAAAGGTCATTGAACTTGAGACAACGTTACGACGGACACATTACAGCCCCTTCCGAGAACCACTGATCAAGTACCTTTGTATGTACCCTAAGGAAGCGTGGGAGTACTTCGCACCAAACCTCAAGGATCAGACACAAGGGCGCTTCTTCGCTCAACTTCTCGAGAACGAGGCAAGCGCTGTCCTCCGCAAGCATGTCACGGAAGATGTCTCTGGCTTCTTGAGCGCGATGACTCCCGAAGGAACGGACAAGGAAAAGTGTCAGGCTCAACTCAATGCGATTCACATCACATACGCCCTAAGTCAATTCGAGGACACCAACAAGTGGCTGGTGTCCAATGGTGATCTACGCAAAGGATTGTTCGAAGCTGCTCGATCACTAGAGCAGATGCTTCGCAAGAACAGCATCGATCCCGACCTACGCTTGGCTACGGAACAAGCTGGTGACCAAATTATGATCATTTTCACGACGTACCTCAAGCATGAGCCAAACAACCTGGACTTCTTCTTTGAGCTGGTTGACGCAGTTACAGCAGAAGATCTGAAGGCTTCACCACGATTATTCGATTTCATCTACCAAGAGATCGTTTCCAGCGAATCCGTTGATCATCTGAAGATGCTGGTCAACAAGTGTATCGACTTGTACACGTCACGCACGTCTTCACAGAAGACTAAAACCTTCATCTTCCGTTATATTGTCAATCCCATCTTCGCCATGGACGTGAAGCGCAACTGGGATAGCTTGTTTGATGACAAAGCTAAGGGTACTAAGCTGATGGATAAAACCATGACTGAGACTATCCACAATAAGCTCTGGATGTCACCGGCACTGACGGACACATCGGAAGAGACTGCGCAACTGGGTGTCGACCACTCCCGCATGGAGTTGCTACAATTGACAACTCTTCTGCTTAAGCATTACTCGGGCATGGTCAACGGGGTCCGCAAAGATCTCATCAAATTTGCTTGGAATTTCATCAAGCTTGAGGATATCATCAACAAATACGCGGCTTATGCTTCGATCGCTTTCTTCATCGCCCAGTTCGAAACGCCAATGAAGATCGTTCACCAGGTCTACTCGACCCTGCTAAGGGCACACCAGAACGAAGGGAGGTCTTTAGTCATGCAAGCGCTCGAGCTCATGGCACCAGTTGTGAAAAAGCGCATGGGTGGTGGCGACCCCAAGATGCCACGATGGATTCAAATACCTCGCAAGATTCTATCTGAAGAGAGCAGCAACCTTCAGCAGCAAATGAGCATCTTCAACTTCCTTGTTCGCCACCCTGATCTGTTCTATGAAGGTCGCGAGCACCTGTCATCCATCATCATTACGGCGCTTTCTAAGATCGCGCAACCTCCAAATCCGTCGACAGATGCTAAGAAGCTCGCCTTGAACCTGATCAGTCTTATCAGGACTTGGGAGGAGCGGACAGCCAACGAAGCTGATAGTACAGTCGAGCGCAAGTCAGAGTCACCCCAATCACTCAAGAGGAGAGCTGATGGTTCGCTCGTGAACCCTGTTGCATCGACTGGCTTCGTTGCTTCGGTTGGTATACGCATGATGCTGGTCAAATATCTTATACAATTCATCGCCTACCTACCAGAACGCTTCCCCGTGGCTTCACCAAAACCAAAGGACGTGGTCGTGGTTATCGCCAATACGCCTCAGCCTGCGGAGATCTGCAGAAAGGCTGTACAGTTGCTACATGACCTGCTTTCACCCCGGTTGTGGAGTGATCTGGACCTGGACCTGATGCTCACGAAGAAGATTGAGGAGATTCTTCTGACAGAGATGAAGCAGGATGACAAGGCCGAGGTCTTTAATAGCCGAATGATCAACACCCTTCAAATTGTCAAGGTCATTGTCAATGTCAAGCCGGACGACTGGGTACTACAGCGCATACCACAATTCCAGAAGATCTTGGACAAGGCGATTCGGTCCGAGAATGCTGATGTACAGGCTAGTCTCCACGCTACCGACGAGTCTGAAGATGGAGCGATGAAGCTGAAGCCGATTCTCAAGCGTGTGCTGGAAGTCATGCCTGAGCCTGTCACAGATGATGAGGGCAACACAGAGGAGTCGCCATCAACGGAATTTGTCAACTTCATGGGAGCTGTGGCCACAGAAGCCCTTTCTAATACTGCATACATCTGCGCCATCAACATTCTCTGGACTTTGTGTCAGAAGCGCCCGGAAGAAATCGATCAACATATACCGCAGGTCATGAAAGCATTCCAGGGCAAGATGGCCAAGGATCATCTTGCTGGCCATGCTGGAGTTCCTGGCCAACCCGTACCACCTGGCATGCGTCCCGATGGCGCTAGCCCACCGATCGATCCCCGCGAAGCTGAGGTTCAGACTGATCTCGTACTCAAGACTGTCGACATCCTTGCCGCACGCATGAATGAGCTTGGTGAGAACCGCAGGCCGTACCTGAGTGTGCTTGCTTCGCTAGTGGAGCGATCACAAACAAATTCTGTCTGCATGAAGGTTCTCGATTTGGTCGAGGAGTGGATCTTCCACTCTACCGAGCCTGTGCCAACGCTCAAGGAAAAGACGGCAGTACTCAGCAAAATGTTGCTTTTCGAACATCGGCAAGATACCTCGCTTCTGACACGTTTCTTGGACCTCGTCATTCGGATTTATGAAGACCCGAAGATTACACGAAGTGAACTTACAGTGCGCATGGAGCACGCATTTCTGATAGGCACAAGAGCACAGGATGTGGAGATGCGCAATCGATACATGACGATATTTGACAAGAGTCTGAGTCGTACTGCGGCCAGTCGCCTCAGCTACGTACTAGCTTCCCAGAACTGGGATACGCTTTCTGACAGCTACTGGTTGAGCCAAGTTATTCATCTGATGTTTGGTACGGTGGAGATGAACACGCCTGCTCAGTTGCACGCCGAGGACTTCCGTCTTACACAGCCTTCAACTTTGTTTGGATCTTACAGTAGGGACTCCAGGATCACCGATGTCATTGTTGATGATGAGCTTGAAAATCTCGTTAACGGTCACCGTCGCTTTTGCAATCAACTCGCGGATGTAAAGATCAAAGACATTTTCGAACCACTGGGCCACCTTCAGCATACCGACAGCAACCTCGCCCACGACATTTGGATAGCATTCTTCCCGCTGGCTTGGACCGCACTTACGAAAGATGACCAGAGCGATCTTGAGAAGGGCATGGCGGCACTCCTTACGAAGGATTATCACTCCCGCCAGCTTGACAAGCGGCCTAATTGCGTCGCGACCATGCTAGATGCTATTGTACATGCTCGACCACGAGTCAAGTTCCCACCACACATCATGAAGTACTTGGCACAGACTTACAACGCTTGGTACACAGCGGCCGTGTACATGGAAGATTCTGCCATTTCACCTGTGGTCGATGTTGAAAAGCTACGCGAGAGCAATCTCGACGCACTTCTGGAGATCTACAGCGGCTTGCAAGAAGACGATTTGTTCTATGGTACGTGGCGCCGTCGCTGCCAGTTTATAGAGAGCAATGCTGCTCTGTCTTACGAGCAGTGCGGTATCTGGGATAAGGCACAACAAATGTACGAGGCAGCGCAGATCAAGGCTCGCACTTCCGTGCTTCCCTTCTCGACTGGCGAGTACATGCTTTGGGAAGATCACTGGGTTATCTGTGCTCAGAAGCTGCAGCAGTGGGAGATTTTAAGCGATTTTGCGAAGCACGAGAACTTTAACGACCTTTATTTGGAGTCAACGTGGAGGGTCTTTGATGCCTGGCAAAACACAGAGACACGGGAACAGCTTGATGCGACCATCAAGGCTGTCAGCGATGCTCCGACACCCCGACGAGTGTTCTTCCAGACGTTCATGTCATTGCTCAAGTTGCACAACAAGCAAGAGTCGCAGCCCGAGTTTCACCGGCTTTGCGACGAGTCGATTCAGCTGTCCATACGCAAGTGGCATCAACTTCCTCGACGTATTACGCAAGCACACATTCCATTGTTACAGCATTTCCAACAACTAGTGGAACTGCACGATGCTAGCGTCATCTGCCAGAGCCTGGCGCAGACAACACAGGTAAACCTGGATGTCAAGTCTCAGGAGCTCAAGCTACTACTCAGCACCTGGCGAGACCGCTTGCCTAACTTCTGGGACGACATCAATGCATGGCAAGACCTCGTAACCTGGCGACAGCACATCTTCCAGCTCATCAACGGTGTATATCTTAACCTTCTACCGCCAAACCAGAATAACGCGAGTGGCAACTCTTTCGCTTATCGAGGTTACCACGAGACTGCTTGGATCATCAATCGTTTTGCTCATGTCGCTCGCAAACACAACCTTCCAGATGTGTGCATCAACCAACTTGGCCGCATTTACACTCTTCCCAACATCGAAATACAGGAAGCCTTCTTGAAGCTGCGCGAACAGGCCAAGTGCCACTACCAGATCCGTGCTGATCTCAACAGTGGTCTGGAAGTCATCAATAACACCAACCTCAGCTACTTTGGACCGCAACAGAAAGCAGAGTTTTACACACTCAAGGGTATGTTTCTGGCCAAGCTTGGTAATAAGGAACAAGCTGGCGAAGCATTTGGTACGGCCTTGTACTTCGACATCAAGCTGCCCAAGGCATGGGCTGAGTGGGGTCGTTACAACGACATGCTGTTCAAGGAAGAGCCGCAGAATCTGGAGCGGGCTGAAGCGGCACTTAGCTGTTACCTCGAAGCCGCGAGTCAATTCAAGAATGCGAAGTCAAGGAAACTGCTCGGCCGCGTGCTGTGGCTGCTCAGCTTGGATAATCCGGAGCGGAAGTTGGCGGAGAAGTTTGAAGAGTTCAAGGGAGATACACCGGCTTGGTACTGGATCACTTATATTCCGCAGCTGCTCAACAGTCTATCAAGACAAGAAGCGCCCATTGCCAGATCTATTCTGGGGAAGCTCGCAAAGACGTACCCTCAAGCGTTATACTGCCATCTCAGGACGACGAGAGAAGATATGGCGGTACTCAAGAAGAATCACGAACAAAAAGAGGCCAAGGAGAAGGCGGCAAAGGCGAAGCAACAAACAGGACAAGCCTCTCCAGCTATGAAGCAGAGCTCACCCGATGCTCGTCCGGACTCTAGTGGCAGCCGACCAACTACTGCGGCTGGAGATAACAAGTCTGGTACAGCAGGCACACCTAACGGTACCGTCAAGACCGAGGGCACTGCTCAAGGTAGTCCAGCGACCAACGGCGCCCCTTCTGCGCCCGATGCACCGCCAGCTCCCAAGAAGCCATGGGATCATGTGGAGGAGATCAGTGCGATTCTTAAGACGGCATTCCCACTCCTCGCTCTCTCCATGGAGACCATGCTTGATCAGATCCAAAAGAACTTCAAGTGCCCTCCAGACGAGGATGCTTACCGACTCATTGTGGCGTTACTAAACGACGGGCTATCTTACGTGGGCCGCCAACCCCAACTGTACGCGCGTGAGGTTAAGCTACCTCAGTCCACAGAGGCAAACATAACGCGCTTCGCCGAGTCTGTCCTGCCGCCACATATTCGCAAGGCCTTCGAGCGCGACTTTGTTACAAACAAACCCACTATGTATGAGTACATTCAAAAACTTCGCACATGGAGAAACCGCTTTGAGGAGAGGCTTGATCGCAGGAAGCTCACCCTGCCGTTGGAGCAGTACACGCATCAGCTCAGTGAATTCAGGTTCCTCAAGTTCGACGATGTGGAGGTTCCTGGGCAGTATCTGCAGCATCGCGACAAGAACTCTGACTTTGTGCGCATCGAGCGCTTCTTGCCTGATGTCGAGCTGGTGAGAGGTATTGGTATATGTCACCGACGCCTCAAGATCCGCGGACATGATGGAAGTATACACCCCTTCGCTATTCAGTTCCCTGCTGCCAGGAGTTCGAGACGAGAAGAGCGGATCCTTCAGCTGTTCAGGATTTTTAATGGCATCCTATCAAAGCGCAAGGAGAGCCGCAGAAGAAACCTGCAATTCCATCTCCCGCTGATGATCCCAATAACACCAAGTGTGCGCATGGTGCAGGATGACCCTTCGTACATCAATATGCAGGGAATCTACGAAGACTATTGCCGGAAACATGGCATCAACAAGGATGAGCCGGTTCTGTTCAGCATCGAGAAACTTCGTGCACTGCAACCGGTAAGTACATCACTATCTCGAGACTCCGGCACCCTTCCGCCCCCAAGCAGAGCCAGGGCTAACCCACACGAGCAGAAGAACATCGATCACGCTAATAGCATCCGCCTCGAAACCTTCGCCGCCGTGCAAGAGAAATACGTCCCTCCAACCGTGGTTCAGGACTACTTCCGCGCAACCTTCCCATCCTTCGACGACTTCTGGCTCTTCCGCCGCACCTTTTCTTACCAACTCGCCACCCTAACATTCATGACCTACGTCATGCACATGAACACGCGCTTTCCCCACAAAATCAGCGTCTCCCGTTCCAGTGGCCGCGTCTGGGGCTCGGAACTCATCCCTAGCATGGCAGTTGGCAAGCCCATTCTCCATAACAATGAGCCAGTCCCCTTCCGCCTAACCCCCAACCTTCAGACCATCATGGGCCCCCTCAACCTTGAGGGCATCTTCGCGCCCGCCGTCATGACGGTAGCCCGCTGCCTCATTGAACCTGAGGGCGAACTTGAGATGCAACTTAGCATCTTCATGCGCGACGAGATGAATCACTGGTTTACGAGTCAGCACAAGAGCGGTCAGTTGACACCCGAAGTGTTGCGCGAGAGCGTGCAGAGTAATAGCGAATTGGTGGTCAAAAGGGCGAGTGCAATAGGATCGTTGCCTACTGGCGCGAACTTGCCGGCGAATCAGACGGTGGTAGATCTTGTGGCTGTTGCTGTGCATCCTGGTAAATTGAGCCAGACGGATCCGTTGTGGATGGGGTATTTGTAGGGCTTGTTTGAAGTTGAAGTGGATGGACAGTTCGAAGGCATTATAGGCATGGTCGAAAAGGCGTTATTGAGACGGTTATTCTGGGTTAAAAAACGGGATATGGTGGTTTTTGTGACTAGGGGTTTGCAAGGCGTTAAGGAGTAGGGTGTTTGTTTATCTTGCTGATTACCAATATTGATGGGTTGGTGTCTTGGTTGTTGTTTTGGCATAGCGGTGGAGAGTGCGGCAAAGGGCACGAAAGGGGGGTTTGGGTTTCATTTTTTTATAGTGTGTATGTTTAGTCAAGAAGTATGTGAGAATCTGAGTAAACTCAACTTTACTCTCATGTACGATTGTTGTTGTCCCTCGCCTGTGATGTGATTTCTTGGGGGTTGCTTCAGGTATTACGGGTGGTTGTCTTGGTATGTATGTTTACGAAGGAGTTCGATGTCGTGCGATCGTAAAGTCTGTACAAGAAACCGTGGTAACGGAGTTGTACTTGTTTTACAAGCAGAACCGTAGCTAATCTTATAGACTAATATTCAGTATCCTGTGCGATCCGACATATGCAAGAAACAGCATCATCCGCACAAAATGGATTTTCGCAATGACAGACTTGTTGTAAAGATATTGCATTTATTACTATTGACAAACAGCGTACGAAGGTGGAAGAAGGCAGTCCAGATACTGATGTGGTATTATTTAACGTCTTTAGTTGGGAAGTAAGAGGTTTTGTGGACGATATGGATGAATGGTAAATGGGGGTATTGAGGTACAGGTACATGGGGAATATAGCTGTGGTGTGGAGTTTTGGAGGGTAGGGATGAGTGGTAAAGCTGTGATTTTTCTTGTGTCGTTAAGTCATGTCACTATATAGGGCTGCAAGTGTCACATCGTAGTCATGAGACTGTACACTGGATCTTGATTAAGAAATGTATTCATAAGATTAACATCCACGAGCAAAGTTGGACACAATACCTAATACTCATCGCAGGTGAAGTAGCTAACCAATCAACCAATCAACCGGGCATAATCTTCTTTTTTTTAAAGTCATAAATTTCATCTATCGTCACACTAGGGAATTTTCCCCTGCTTTTGGGTTGACAACTACCTAAGTATGTGTGGAAGTACTATCATACAAAGAAGCATACAGCACGTGGGAGAATCAGCAACAGAAGTCACGCATCTCTATGTCCAAGCCAGGTATAGCGCACAATCTTACAACTAAATATGTACAGACATAGCTAATTCCAATGACCTCTCTTTCCCATTGTAAATTGTCTGGCAGTAGCTACACATGCGTACTGCGGGTCCAGAAGTGTACGGTAAATGACGTCAATTTCCATGCTTCTGTAAGTAAGCATCACCCAGCTTCACAGCCATCACATCCAGTGCCGTCTCCACAAGACTAGAGGCAATACCTGAGCAAAGTGGAGGCTTAACCATCTTCAATAAGCCCCCTTCAAACAATTGTGTTCATCTTCCAATTTCTGCAGCCTTGTCTCGTCAGGCTGTATGCACCCATCGTGTTTCCTCACCGGTCCCGTTAGGCTGCATGCACCCATAGCGATTCCTCACCGGAATGAGCTGCCACGTCAGCATATGAACGCTTCAAGAAACAGGGCATTCGCTCGTGGGTGCATTGAGTCTGCAGGCCAAGCTCACTTGGGCTATCGTGCTGGGATGTAACTTACTTTGTATACAGATCACTGTATCCCAGCTTGCTGCCTCCTGTTCCCTGCGAGCTTATGTATCCACAACCACCGGTGCAAGTGCATTCTAGCAGCATATACCCCACTGCCGAATTTTGGATCACGATCATTGGGCTTATGAATTATCCGAACCCTTTGTTTATCCAATGGTAGCGGCGGGCTTTAACGCCACACAGTTGGATTGCAGCCCGACATTGACGCGGGCCAGAGGCCTCGCAGCGACACTGTCCAAAGGGGTGATCAGCCTAAAATTACGTTTATTAGGCTTTGAACGCACTCACGCATTGTCAAACGTACGCATGGCGCTTTTTAGTAGCACAGTAGCCCGCTCAGAGGCATTGTCAGGTGGCGACATTAGCCTCAAAGCTTTGCTCTCTTTGTATGGCATTGCTTCAGCCACTGATCCCAGTATTGGCTGACTCGACATGTTCACCGGCTTTGATATTGCCTGTACCCTGAACGACCCGCTGAGAGGTGGTCATATCAGGGCGCGTTCGGCTAACGGCTATTGTTATCGATGCTATCGCTGTGATTCCAACGACTGCAACAAGAAACATAGGCGTGTGGTCGATGTTTGATGATGTGGACGGGCCCATCGAAGATATTCTTGGTCGCGTTTGCTTTTGTGTCAAGCAGGTAGGGTACGTAGGTCTTGTGAAAACAATTATTGGGTGGTACGGGGCTTGGAACAGGGAAGATACCGGTACCTCTCGCTCGGCCTAACTCGTTTTCTTGTTTATTACTGATAGATGTCTTGTATTGCTGATATGTGTTGCGCCCGATCATGCATAGAGTAACCTACAACAAGCCTTCTTGGCCAAGATTAGACCCGATTAATGAGGAACGATTGGCGAGAGAGAAAATGTTGGGCAATGTAGATACCAACCAGGTTTTTATGACCGAATCACAGGGGGCTGTGCGGTTGGAGGGCTGAGCCAAAGATGTGTGGCATGTGCTCGCTCACGGGGTACGGCACCAATAGCTACGAACTCCATAAGCATGAGGGACCTGTTTTAATATATGCCTTCTCGGTAAGATGCCCATTTTTGGTGACCGGGCCAAGGATCCTGCCTGCCTTATACTGAATGAGTGCGGTCTGGGACCTGTGACAGGCCCACGCAACCCTCCCTTGAGAACGTGTGCACAACCTGGAGGACAATGACGTCGAGCACAGTTGAAGTCTGGCAGTGATTATTCGCATAGAATAGTGTTGCCTAGCTCAGATATTCCTCTTGCCACTCAGACAGACTTGAACGACAAAACGGCATATTCTTATGATGCCCCCAAAGAGAAAAAGTTCTAGACAGGCGAGCAATAAGCAGAAGCGCTTTAAGTTGACAACTGAGCGAGCCGAAGATTTAGCTCTTGTCACCACCAGCCCACACGAAGCTAACTCTCAATTGGTTACTTCAGACTTGAGCGCTTTGCGGAGGAGTAAAAGGCCGGAGCTTTCGAGGGAAGAGTTTGAGAGAGCCGACTTCTCCCATCCTTATCCCACTTTTCTGTTTCAAGCTGCCTTTCCATCGGCAGACCAAACTGCGTTTCCAACAAGCATGACAGAGAAAACCGATTTGGTGAGTGCGTACTGTTGTGACTGTCTCGAACCTAGCCGTACTGTTATCAAGGGCTAACCATGCGCCAGTCGACGATTAAGAAGGGTGCTACCACAGGCGCTGTGGAGGCTATGGGAGGCGACCAAAATAACGGCGAAATCGAAGCAGCAAACACCGGAGTGCAACACGGGATCGAATTTGCTGATGATGTCAAGATAGAAGGGCAAACGGCACCCGTCACGGCAGTTGGTCGCATTACGCGCGCTAACACAGGAGTAGTATTCCGAGGAGCTAACGGCAGGACATCGTTGGAGATTGGTGGCAAGACTGGAAACGTCAAAGGTGGTAGTGTCTCCGGTGCGAACACTGGCATCGTCCGGGGCGAGTAAAGGGGAAGGTCTCTGTGAGATATAATCTCCTGCTTGACACCTCGCGGCTTCGATGAACCGCCTATGAAGGCAGCTTCATTAGTTTCGAAAGGTTCTTGCTTTTTTCTGCTAGTTTTCCAGTCGGAAGAATGACAAAACAATCTTTAGTATACACCACTAGCAACACCACACGCGTCAATTTTTGGAGCAGGTCTATCCAACCACTGCTATACAGGTTGATGGAAAATTGAGCTAGCTCTGTAACCAGCCTCATAATCTACCCTACGTGTTGCACTCGCAAATCATTTCTTCGTAACAATAATTTGTTCCATAGCACAAAGCACGGTGGCGAACATGACGTGCCCAGAAACAATCTGATTCAGCCAAAGTAATGTGAAAGCGTGAGTTGATCAAAACGCATAGATTCCACTGTTGAGTTCCTCTGAGTCATTGCTAACTTCAATCGATCCTGTACCGCCCCGAATGCTGGCGCTAGAGTAAGAATCCGACGTCTGCTGATTTGTTAGCAACAGGTTTGCTGCTAAGGCTCGACGCAACTCAAGTGCAAGGGCGCCTAGCAATGCGCTTCAGCCTTGATTTGATGAATGCTTATTGAATCTTCGTCAAATGGAAAAAATCTTACACACATCATTCTTGATTTTAATTCCGGTGTTGGCGTTCACAACGCGACCGCGGACGGTGATGTCACCGCTTCGCCCTCTGATACGTAGACGATTGGTCTTTGCACGGTGTTTACAGCGTAATCTACCAGATTGATTGTTCGTCAGACTGTCTGAAGCCATCGGTCCTGTTATTACATACCGTTAGCGGAAGTTCTGAGTCACGCATTGAAGCAACTCATTTTGAGAGTTGTTTGAGAGGGATATACCTAACGACGATTTGTGTATCACTTCCTTGAGGCGAATGAAGGCTTTGTTTTCTCCTTCCCCATATAGGAGCGGCATGTGAACGTCGAAGATACCGAGTAAAGAATATGCTCGATCTTCTGGTCGTTTGGTCGCGCGCGACTTTACCCAAGACAATCTGTCCCTGACGCTGATCTGAGACAAAGGTGTGGTTCCTTGAAGTACCCCTGACGGGATCCCGGTAGAATCGTAAATCTCTTGCAGGAGTGTAGATTTGTCTCCTAACCACTCAAATTCCGCTGAGAAAAATTCGACTGAGGTAGGGGCCACAAGCTCCTGCAATGTCCAGCCTCGTGTGAACCATCGGCTTTCTTTGAGTGACTGATTGTTCTTGATGGAAATATCCGACAGGTAAACGTAGCATTTGTCGGCCTCCTGATACCAGCGGAACATCGAGTTGATGGCCTCTGAGAGTTCCGCGCTGCTCGACTTATCGATGCAACATGTGTCCACCCAGAAAGAATCCAGGGAGTCTTTACTTGCCTGCTGACCACAAAAGCGTATCTTCTGGTAGCCTAATTTGTCCTGGCCTGTGCCATGTCTCACATCCTGAAAAGTGACTTCTTCTCGATCTGCACCCCACATATGAGAAAGTATTGCATAGCGTGGAGCGTTGCTGACATGCTGAGTATGGGTAAGTTGGCCACCGTCCTCACATTGCAAGAGCCACATTGCGAGACTGCAGCGAACAACACTTTAGATGCCTCACAATGAGCGCAGTGACATGTGTATACCGGCGAAAGATTGAAGCACGTTTGCCTTGGTTGCGAGCAGGAATAATTTGGAAAGGCTGAGTATAGGATTCGAAGACGCGGGGTAGATGTGATGTCTACATGGCTG
Source organism: Plenodomus tracheiphilus IPT5 (assembly GCA_010093695.1). Lineage (NCBI taxonomy): Eukaryota > Fungi > Ascomycota > Dothideomycetes > Pleosporales > Leptosphaeriaceae > Plenodomus > Plenodomus tracheiphilus. The sequence continues at coordinate 225,298 of MU006300.1, forward strand.
ACTGCGTAGGCGACCTCGAGCCTCACGTGTTGGTGCACATGTGGAGACACGTCGAAGCCGTGTCACGTTGGTGTGAATTTCTTCGTGCTAAGTGGACACATTTAGTCATTCTAGAAAACTGGTACCACGCTAAAACTAGCGATGGTTGATATCTGTTGCTTGCAAGACCAGACCAGTATGACGTTGTGGGACCTCGGGTGTTAATGAGGAAAGCCGAAAGTTCCTATACCTAGCTACCACATGTACGCGGTGTAGCGAGGAACGCGTTACACCTAGCCGGACTTCACTTCATTAAAACACCAAAACACATTTTTATGCTCTGAAAAGCATGAAGAAACAAGAAGTAAGAGATACCTGGAAGGAAGATCGCAAAATTAAAGAAAGGTGGCAATGTTAATGTGTGAACTCTAAACCCCTACTTGGACCATTAGTCCCAGCCTGAGCGCGTACAACACTACAACGCGTATGATTGTGTATTTTCTAAGGGACAATCCAAGTATTACTTACAAGGCCTTTCGAGTATATCATAGCCACAATGGCGTTAGCAAACGTAAGATGTTGATGTCTCGTTCAAATTCCAGGTGTTAAAGGTAGGCGGGATTTCCGAGTTCTCCGTATGTGCGACAGAGTGCTTACATACAGGGATGGGTGGACGGGAAGCCCTGATCATCATACTGCCTTGCAAATTGGTGCGTCAGTCAGCCTTGAATGTACTACATACCACCCAATCGCTTATCAGTCAAAGCTGAAGACAGGTTCGCGACCTCGTGCTTGTCCACATTCTCGATGTCTCGGAGACGAGATCGATTGGCGTAAACGCACACGTAGCTGGCGGATGTCTGGCTATCTTAGTAGACCAAGAAAGTGTAATTTCAATATACTTTTGCCGTGTGGGCAAGAAAATCTGCATTTGCTACTTTATCACTACAAGTGTGCGTGTGGAGCTTTCTTGGTACAAGGCTTGCCATCAACCACAACGCATTGTATTATGGATTACTAATCCTGTTGCATATATTATATGGACCAGCGGCTTTGACATCTCCACGTATCTAGACCGTTCTCACATCGAGCTGTATTTCCTTCCCCTGAATTGACAGAAAAGAAAGATCGCTTGAATAGAAGCATGAAATTTCGCACTGTGACCCTACACTTCTTCCACAACACCCAAAAGGATACCTGTAACTTCCGCAACAGCAGTAGCGCACTTACCTTCACCACTTCCAGCGTCCCTATCAAAAACCACTGCTTCGACGGAAAATGCTTCTCAAGGATTTGTCAATAAAACCAACAGTCTCGGAAGTGTTTCTGGGGAAGCAGGCACAAAGTTGAAATCGGGAAACTATGAATCATTCAACACCAAAGAGAATTACTCCAGCATGCTGTATCACCTACACGCGGACAGATCCATCACGGGAGACGGGAAACACGTCATCTGCCTCCACATTCGCTAACAGAAGATATTTCATCGCATCTAGGCTTGTTTCAAAACTCTTCACGTTGACGTATGCCCGGTAAAATTCGCATTCTTAGATGATCAGAAAGGCAAGGCAGAAGCGAATAGCTACATGTTGTGTTTGCGGATACCTGGTGGAAGGTAAAACTTCGTGGCCGAGGGCCATGGTGACAAGGTTATTGTAAAACCAGTGAAGTAGCCGCCTACGAGGGCGATTAGTCCGCTTAGGAGCAGGAGGTCGCATTTCTGGAGGAGTTTAAGGACTAAGGTTGCTAGTGTGGAGAGGGAGATTTGGGTTAAGCAGCGGCGGGGTGGTATTCAGAGTGTTGTGGAGGTGGTGGAGATTGATGGTGCCATGGCCATCGTTGTGGGCGCGTGGCGTGTCGTGAGGAAACTGGGTGTCTGTTCAGATGTGAAGAATACCGTAGGTGTAAGGTTGTGCGAGTGCGGCGAGCGACTATTTAAGTGGTGTTGGTGCGTACCAGGGTTGAGTCCGTACTATGCAAGCTGCAAGTGGCATTAATTCAATGGCAGCTAGTAACGGTGCTGTGATCATCTCAACCATATATCCTTGGTATCGATCGACCTAGATTTCAGACATGAAAACTCGCGCCATATGCGCCATGCGCTAGACAAACATGAACTACCCGTCAACGCTACAAAGCAAACATCAATTGCGCAACCTTCATAAATAGGGGTGTATACTCAAAGGTCCTTCGCAACAGCCTCCAACGCCTCCTTGAATATCCCACACGCTTTGCTCAACTCCTCTTCTGTGATAGTGAGCGGCGGGATAAACCTCAACACGTCAAAGACCGATGTACTAAGCAATAACATATCCCTCTTGACACTCTCCTGTACCACCTGCGGTGCAATTTGTGCTGTCGGTTTCGCGTCTCGTGCCGCTTCATTATCGCTTTCAGCCTGTAATTGCGCATTCTTGAACTGCAAACCAACCATCAATCCACTTCCGCGAATGTCCTCGATGAGGTTGCCACCTTTAGTCCCCGACAATTTCAGGTCGTTGAGGAAGCGGAATATTTGTTTACTCCGTGCCGCAACATTGTCAAGGATATTCTCCTCGTGGAATGCTTTTATTGTTGCGGTTGCGGCTGCGCACGCTACGGCGTTACCAGCATAGGTTCCACCCATTGACCCGGGTTTCTGCAGATCCATGAGTGTTCTGCTACTCGCAATTCCAGAGAGCGGGAAACCATTTGCGATGCCCTTTGCGAAGATGAGGATGTCGGGGCGCACGCCAGAGTCCTCAACAAACCACATGTGTCCCGTGCGGCCCATGCCTGATTGTACCTCGTCCGCGATGAGCAAGATGTTGTGTTCGTCGCAAATTTTGCGGAGGCCGTGGAGGAAAGCGGGGGGTGCGGGGACGTATCCGCCCTCTCCTAGGACGGGTTCGAGGATTATGGCGGCGGTGTCGGCGGGGGAAGTTTGTTGTTGAAGAGTGAGTTTCATTTGGAGGAGTGCTTGGTTGACGAGTTCTTCGGTGGGCGTATCGACGGTTGCACCACCGAATTGGCTGTAGTATGGGAACGCGCTCGCGAATACTCCGCCCATCAACGGCCCATGGCCTTCACCGTATATGGTCTTGGACCGCGTCATCGAGGCTGTGGCATTGGTACGACCGTGGTAGGAGCCCTGCATGACAATGATGTTGGGCTTCTTAGTCGCGGCACGCGCGAGTTTCACAGCTGCTTCGACAGCTTCGGCGCCCGAGTTCCAGAAGAAGACTGTGTCGAGCGAGGGGTGAGGGAGGATGGGGAGGAGCTCTTTGAGGAGCGCGATTTGCGCAGAGCTGAAGCCAATGTTGACTTGGGCGTGGGTGATCTTGCTACATTGTGCGGCAGCTGCAGCGCTGACTTTGGGGTGGCAGTGGCCGAGGTTCACGACGCCGATGCCAGATGTGAGATCGAGCAATCTTACACCTTTGTCCGTGGTGATGTACGTGCCCTTTCCCTCCTCGAAAACGTGCTTGGTGAGCCTACCAATGCCCTTTGCAATGTGCTGCTCGCCGAATGCTGCTGTGTCCATGTCTGCGGATGTGGAGTGTGTGCGGGAAAACGATCGTATAAGGGTTCGTGAAGGAGGAGAAACGGCAGGCGCAAAGCTGCGTAGAGCGGAATACGAACCTCTGCAGAGCATGGCCGCGTTCTTTCTTCGTAATTCGTTATCGTGATAGTTTGGTGTGGCAGAGGGGAATCATTGCGAGGGGCCAGCAGTTCATGCTTTGAGTTGACGTAGGGCCTACTCTTATCTCCGGCCCTAAACGCCCTACACGCATTAGACGACCGCGACAGATGCGATTGTCTATGGTTACGTAAGTTGGCCAAGTTGGTCTGCTCATTTCCACCGAGCTACAACCTCAAAGTGCCGTGGATTAAGGAAATCCACAAGTTGCCATGATCCTGTTGTAGGGGCGAATGTTGCTCACGGCATCAATACAATCTAGCTGTAACGGTATGCATGACACATTCATTGTCTACCCGGTGATCGACTCCGATATCTACCACGTCAAAAGGGAGTGACTAGTTACAGCCGAGTCCGAACAGCTTCATGACTCTGCATAGACACCTACCCATTCATAGATACACAGCAAGTGACAACACCCAGCCCAACATCCTTCTTACTCCCCTTTGGACTAAGCCCACATAGCCCTGAACTTTGTGTCAAATTCCTCTTTCAGAGCCTTGAACGCCTTGAGAACATTCAGCAGGCCCTCTCCTTCTTCCCAAGCGGGTGGGTCTTGACCATCCGCAGCATCCCACTCATCCTCAAGTTCCGATTCACTCTCTTCGGAGTCATCATCCTCGTCGTCCCACGACTCAGCGACAACCTTCTTGACCTTCTTCTTTGGTTGGATGGTAAGCTCCTGCTTCGTAGGGCCCTTGTTAGCTGAAGCATTGGTGGCTGTTGCCGCCTCCGCCGTCGCATCCGCTGGTAGCAATTTGTCCTCCCTGTTCTCTTCTTCATCATCACCACCACCTCTGACTTCGATGAAGTCGAGATCAGACTCTGAGCCCAGCCCGAGGAAGTTGGACAAACTCGTTGTGATGGTGGCTAGTGTCATACTGAGATCGTTCAGTACGAACCAGACGTCTCCGCGACGTATCTTGTTGGCTGTGATCAAGGCATTGACGTCGCCGTGCATGAAGAAGTCGTACAGGTATGCGTTTAGTGGCAGTTCAGAGTCCTCTGGGTAGAGGCCAACATGAGGTACGACCGCCTCCTCGAGGAAGACACCCGATCGAGCTGTAGTGCAGAGATCGTGGATGGACTCGAACTTGTCATCAAAGCCTGATAGAGCGACGAATGCTGAACGAGCCTTCACCTGACGGCGTTGTCCCAGTGCAATCTTGGTAGGAGCATCGCCACCAATGGTAACCTCAGTCAATGGAAGCTCGTTATCAGGTTCCGTAATCTGTTGATCCACAAAAGTACGAACATAGGCTGTGAAGATATCGAGCGTTGTCTTGTTATGACGACGTAGAACATTGGCAGCAGTCTCGGGCATAGCAGGTAGGAAGACGATGGACGGGCTCCTCTTCACAACTTCTTGTACGAATTCCTCGTCAGCCTGTCGACAGTGGCGTCGCCCGAAGAGGTGAGACATCGTCAACATAAGTTCGCGCAACACTTGATCTTTGTTTGTGTCGATCTTGGCGCACAGCTCGTGGAGGTATCCATCCTTGAGCAGTGCATGGAAGGCGAATGACGAGTTTTCTGTAAAGTAGAGGTGGCTTACGCAGCCAGCAAAGTTCAAGGGCACACCTTGTGCGTCCAAGAGATGTTGGCGCCGAAGATACTCAATGGAAAATCGTAGGTGGTGCAGCACTGTCATCTTCGCATCATCTCCGCCCAAGTAAAGTCGTGGCTGTGAAAGCAGAGCATTGATGCAGCGCACGGCAAACTTAGAGTTTTCCGATGAATGCAACAACGTGAAAAGACGCAGAACCAGCGTCGTCGTGATGGGGAAATGTCCGTTAAGGTCCGGTAGACGGGAGCTGATGAGCTTGTGAACTTTGCTCAATGATACTCCGTGGAAGACAACATTTCCGAGCATATCGAAACCGCGGCGACCAGCACGCCCAGCAGCCTGTCGGAAATTGAGAGCGGTCAAGAAGACCGAGTCGCCAGAGAACACAACAGTCTTACAGGGCATGTTGATACCCAGTGCAAGTGTACCTGTAGCAATGACGACTCGCAGATAGCCCTTACGGAAGAGCATCTCGACACAGTATCGGTATTTACGATTGAGACCAGCATGGTGAACACCGATACCGCGCATCAGACCATCGATCAACCACTCCTCACACCCGCGGTAACGTAGCTCCTTTGCGTGGACCGCAAATTCTTCCTGTGACAACTTTTTGTGGTCCGCAAAGTGGAAACCATCGAGAGGCTTGTTAGGGTCAAACGAAGCAAACGCGCTGACCTCGACGTTCGCAGCCTCTCTCATTTGATCTTGCTTCGTCATACCCTTGGAAGCCTCTCCACGCAGACCTTGCTTCTCGCGCCTGGCAACTTCTTTCTTCCATTCTTCCCACTGTGCCAGTTTCTCCTTCCACTTGGGGCTCGACTCCTTCCAAATAGTCTCTGCATCTGTCAACTGCTTGAGCAGGGTCTGAACCATCTTTTCGCAGATCGCGCGATCGTAGTTGAAGACGATGCCAGGAAGCGCATCCTGCTGCTGCAGATCAGCCAACAATGGCAAAATGCTTGAGATGTCATGGCTGATTTCCATGCCCAATTCGTCCACTTCGCCATTGTTACCAGACTCCTCGACAGCGCCAACAACGTCAGGCAGCGCAAATTTTTCCAGAGGCTTACTTAGATCCTTACGGACAGCTTCAAATGGAGACTTGTCGTCGGCCATCCACTTGGTGAGGAGCTCCTTAAGCGCGGCTTGCCATTTGATAATGTCCGCCTTCTTGATAACGGTTGGAAGAACAGCAGATGGACTGAGAGACTTATTGACTGGATACTCCGCTGTCTGGTGCGTGGTCATGCTCTGCCAGAGAGTAAGACAATCTCTAGCTTCAAGAGTCAGATCGCTAGGCAGTCCACGAGTTCGGTTGAGCAAGCTGGCAACGGGGTGTAAGAAGGCAAAGTCGGTATGTTCGTCTAGACCGAGTTGAGCAAACGACCTTTGCGCGGGGAGAGGCAGATAGGAAGCTGGATCTCGCTTGGTGGGCGGGGAGTAGACAAATTTCCGCAAGTCGGAGTATCTGTGAGGATGTTGAACCATGACAAGCTCGTTACCAGCAGCCTTCTGGGACGCTGAGAGCCAGTCGTTGAAAGCTTCCGCATTGCCGACAGTAGCAGAGAGTGCGATGATCGGGCACGGCGCCATGAGTAACAGCTGCTCCCAGATCAGACCATCTTCGGCCTGTCCAATACAGTGAACTTCATCGAAGATGATCCATTTGACTCTCTCCGACCAACTCTTGGCGTTGCTAGGGGCAAGCAGCATGATTTGCAAGATGTGGGGAACTGTCACCAGAATCTGACAACCGGTAGGGTTGTTGATGCGGTAGTCGCGAGTATGGATGCCCCATACAGATTGGCTGTACTTGTAGTTCTTGGAGAATCGAGCCTGAATTTCAGCGGCAATCTGATTCACAAGCGCTTTAGTAGGCGCAACGTAGACCAATACGTCGTCGTTGTTGGCCTCCAGGACCTGCTTCATCGCGTAGAACGAGATGAACGTCTTGCCAGCCGATGTTGGTGCGATGACGAGAAGACTGCGACGAGCATCGATTTCATCAAGGACACGTCGCTGCCACGCATCCGGTTCAAACGCCACGCGAGGATCTGGCGCTGAATCGATAGTACGGTCGAAGTATGGTCCACAATGGAGAAGTTGGAACTCTTCCGGCGAGAGAGTCAACGCAAGATCTGAGACCATGGTCTCATCAAGAACAAACTTGAAGGGTAGTCTGCGATCACCTTGCTCCGCTGGAATCTCAAGAGTAGGTAGGTGTAGACGGTCCACGGTGGCTTTGAGACATCTAGCAATCGTTTTGCTGACACTAGGGAAGTTGCATAAAGTGCGGGCGGTATCGAAGATCAGGGCCGCAACGTACACACCCTTCTCTTTAGCTCCATCGCGACAAAAACGGATCCACATCTCCAATAAGACATTGAGCATGTAAATGCGCACTTCTGGTCCAAGAGTCTGACGTTTGGCCGCACTATTCAGGTTTGCGAGATACTGCCTCGCCTTGTTGTATCTGGATGGTAAATCGACCTGCTTCTCGAGGCCATCGCAGAACACACTCCAAGCTTGATAGAGCTGCTTCGCGTTTTCTTCGTCCTTCCGTTTTGAGCTTGCAGCAATATCAGCCAGCATAGCTTGCTTCGAAGCATTGATGTTTTTGGTGCTCTGCTTCTGTTGCTGCTTGGGTCTCTTGTTTTCGACGCTCTGGCTAGGGGTCGCAGGCTTCGCCTTGTCGCCAAGTGTGATAGTCTCGGGATCAAGCACTTTACCAACGGCATTCGTCAGACTAGCAGCGTATGATGTCATCTCTGCCATGAAGAATTGGTTTCGTCGGAGAGCCTTTTTGGCTATTTTTGGATCCTTCTCTTGTACGACCCGTTGCTTTTGATTCAGCGATCGCTGGTTGTGCCAGTGAGTAACCTCGCGGAAGATCTGTGCAGTTGTCGTGTCTGCTTTGCCTCCGGATCGCGAGACATCCAGTTTGATGGGTTTCAGATGCTCATCAAATACGCTATTTCCAAATGGAAGAACGGTATAGGTGGTCTCTTCATCAGCTTGTCCGTCCTTGGGCTGTGAGATCAGGCCAGATCCCGTGCCAGATGAACTGGACAGCTCTTTCCCGTAGAGGACCGCCGTTGCTTTTTTCAGTGCATCTAAAAGCTCACTTGGCCCTACGGGTGAGCTTTGGACGCATGCTGCAAAGAGCCTTCCATCGATCAAATCCGCAAGATCGCATTCGGGATGCCCAGAGAATGCATCTGACCAGGCGGGGCTACCGATAAATTTGCGGGCTTCGTGGCAAAAGTTGAGAATGAAAGCGTTCACATTATCGGGTATATCTTGGCTTGCGATTGCTCGATCCGAAAGTCGAAGTTCTGAAAGCAGGGCCGTATGTTGCAACAATGCGGGAGTGAGATTATCACCATCAGAAGTTGCAAGTTGAGAGGCGACTAGAACGGTGAGATACTCGCGCTCAGTTAGCATCCGATTGCAGGACTCGCGGATGGTCTGTACGAAGCCACGCATATGTGCCAGATCAACAATATCAGTGAGACGTTTGTTTAGATGCGCTTCCTGAGACCAACATGATTAGCAAACATGATCTGCGAAGATACAAAGATCCCCAGCTTACGGGGCAGCTTGACTTACTGTGGATTGAACGTCTAGTGTCATGGAACGGGAGTGCTCCAGTACAGTCGTGATAATCTTGGTGTCCTGCCATTCCAATCCGTTGACAAGCGCAGCACTATAGCCTCTTTGCATTAAGCTGTATATGAAGGTACGAAACGTGGCCTTGTACTCTTGATGGCGTTCTTGTATGCTACGGTCCTCATCTTTGAGGGCTTTCAAGTCGTTTTGTAGAAGCATACGTTTCTGGCTATCCTTGAAGGAGGCCCCATCATGGCAGAGGACGAAGTAGATGTCCGTTGCCCGAAGGTACTCTGCGAACGAGTCCGATGATGTTGAAGCAAAGAGGTTTATCTCAATATCTGGTATGACATCGGGTAAATTGACCTTGAGGTGGCGTATGATGGCTGCTCGTGCTAGGAGATATTTCTCACTGATCTCAGGCGAGGCATCTTGAGGCACACAGAGGTCTTGGTGCTCGTCGAAGAACGCAATGTGAAAGTTGCAGCATCGTGATACGAGGCCCTGGAGAAACTTCTCGACTGTATATGAAGCATGCAGTAATTGGTACCCAGGATCAAAGTCGATATGTGCGTCGCTAAAGCAATGAAGCAGGAGTGATTCGCCGTGGACGAGGAATCGCTCGCTTCCGGCAAAGTCGCCCACCAGATCCACACGACGACTGTATAGCTTGGCGTACCATTCAAAAATCTGTTCCGTCGTACTCATGGTTATGTCGTTGACCAGAGTACTTGCAAATCGGAACTGGGGTAATGGTGGTTGGATCAGAACTGAGCGGTCAGAGTGCGACGAGGTCAACAGAGGTTTATTTCGTCTCTTGTTCCAGCCTAAGGATTGCACTAGACGCTATCAGGCCGCAGCGGATAGCCGCCGGTGGCGGGTTGTTGTATCTTAACTCGTGCAAGCGCACAAGAATCTACTTTAAGGCGGGGTGGGATCCAGTGATATAGGACTCTTCTTTTCTTCCGATCCGGATTCCAGACCGCCCGCGGAGCTGAGTTCGAACCAGGGTGAGAAGCGAATTATTTGGCAGGTGTGAACGTAGCTAGGTACGTCAGGTGGGATGTGTTGTTGAGAACGGTGAGGCGGAGTGGATCTTTTGGGTCTGCACATCCGAGAACTAGTGCGCGCTAGTACAGTAAGCGAACCTGGAGGGGAAGAGCACTCTCATACATACACTCGAGACAGCCGGAACTCCGTCAGCTAGTTGCACGCAACCTAGAGCCTGCTCAGGATACTCTAAATCTAATACAAATCTTTTCTTAGGCTGCACAGCTGCCTTACAGTAGGTGAAGAAGGCTAAAGGTAGTTTATAGCAGTGCTTAAAAATGTTTTCAGCGAACAAAGTGGGTGTTAAAGCTGCCTGAGGCTAACACGTTTATGAGATGCTGCGATAATTTGTTTCCAAGGCGATTTATTTACTTGTGCGCGAATTGAATGCTTCTCAATGCAATTAGGTACAGATGGTGCTAACTGATGCCAATTCCGAATTCCGCTATGTGGAATTGCAACATAACGTGATGCCGAGGGACAATCCCAATTTCGTACCAAGGCCCTATCATTCTGGCGACATGTTAGACACTTACTTTTAAATTATAATTGAGAAGAAGCGTTTAGCAATGGAACTGTAGATATTGAGCTGCACTATTATTGAATGATTACACGTGTACCACATTACCCACAGAGCAACCACAATCTGCCTGAATCCGACTTTTGAGGGTGACACGCATCAATCGGTTGCTAACAACTCAAGCATGATGGCAGAGAAGACCCGTAGTACAGAGAGCGTCGAATTACATGAGAAAGACAAAGAATAAAGACGGATCGCTCCAGTGAAATGGTTGGCCTCACACACCTCACGCCTTCAGCAGCAGATGGTGCCTGTTTGTATCATTGATAGTGATACTAATGGAAGGGCTCAGCCTTGCCGCATATCCTTTCTATGAGTGAGACAATCTGGGCTGGCCTTGACCGCACATTGGCGGTTCCCACAGGATCAACTTCAAACACGACAGGAAAAAGAGACTGCGTGGAGATCGCTCGTGGCGATTGCTTGATCGCCATGTAATCGTGTGCGGCAATTGATAGTCTACGATGTCGCTTTAGCAAAGTTCACCCAATGACACACATGCACTTACCCCAGATTCAGAGTTCAGATGGCGCAAGGGAGTCCATGGGAATAAGGCGGTTCCAGCCAGCTGGACTTGGAGGAGGTTGAGGGGGAGGGGACGGCGGGTCATCCCTTGAGCGATCTTGTGGCGGAACGAATAACCAAGAGCACATAGTGCTACTCGAACAGTCCTTGTGTGCGAGATGCATGTCGATAGACATGGAGGCAGATGTTATGACAGCCATGTTGACGACGCGCTGGTAGACGAGGAAGTAATGATTGGATGATCGTGTCAAGACTTGGTAGATACCAGAGAATATAGAATGACCGGAGCAAGAAGCGGTGACTATGTAGGGAAGATGGTAGATTCTCTGAGAACGTTGATGCGCTTTGCATACTTTAAATAATCCAGTGGATAGATCCGTAGGCGCGAGAGAAAGCTATGTCCTGCTGGCAAACCAGACAATCAACCGCAACGGGCCGCCGGGTGGACGGGCAGCGCTCCAGGGAAAGACTAGGGAGAATAACTGGAATGGCATACCGATTGGGATCAAGGTAGCACGCGCGGCAGACTATACCCATCCCCGACTCCAGGAGGATTCAAGATCTGGAAAGCATACCCCAGCCGAGGAGAACGTGGCTACAGGCAACGAGATATAGTATTTGGTGGGGCACATTTGTCCATCTAGCACTTGTTGTCATGGGAGAGGCGCTGTAGTCGCAACGAGAGCCCCCGCCAGAGGGAGTGAGCGAGTCGAACATGGTATGCAAAAGGCGGTCTGCCATGCCAGGGGCCATTCAGGGCCGCCACGCCAGACCTAACCTGCAGCCGTGCGTTTGCGCGGAGAGAGGGAGATGACCTGGAGGCATTGTAGAGGCGATGCCGCTAAGGGTAGTGAAAGACTGGAGGTAACCGTGTTTGCCTGCGCCCAAGTGAGGCAAACTATGAGCATGCACCTTGCAAAGCCTCCTTGGTGTATCCAGGCAGCCGAGTAGCGCAATCAGGAGGGCGCAGTGGGTGGGCCCAGGAATCGGATCGGTGTGCAGTGGTGAAGGTGATCAGATCCGGGGAAGTCGCACTGGCTTCCAATGGGGATTGCCCGCGGCGCGCCAAGGCTGACGCGGGCCAACGCCCATCGCGACTGCGCAATCCCTCCGGCGTGAGCGTGAACCTCTGCGGGCGCCACTGTGCCTACACAACCCTAACCCCACCCCATTGAGACTGGCACAGCCGCAGTCACCCTTCGCGCCCCGTCCACCGCACACAGCAGAACACTCCCCGCCCTCCCTGTCGCCCGGCCCGAGTGAATCGCCTGCGCGCATCCGCACATTGGCAATGTGCTTCACTTGCTCCTAGGGCTGGCAATCACACCTTTCACGTCTGCGTCCACGTCTGCGTCCACGTCTGCGTCACCCGCCTGGTGATACCCTCGCGGTCCGCCCATCGGCTCCCTCACCCATCCGCTTCACTGCGCGCGCGTCTTCAAGCGTCCTCTCTGCCACACTGCCCCTACCACGTAGAGTTCACTGCAATCCTCGGCAACATGTCGTCTGTCTGGAACCCCGACAACGTCCGAGATGTCGCAGAATCCGTGGGCATCGCCTCACTTGCGGAAAATGTAGTCGAGGAGCTAGCGCGCGATGTCGACTTCCGGTTGGCGCAAGTCTTGGAGGAGGCGCTCAAGTTCATGCGACACGGGAAACGGACTACATTGAGCACCCAGGACATATCCAATGCCCTGAAAGTACTGCATGTGGAGCCGCTGTACGGCTATGAGTCCACCCGGCCGCTGCGCTTCGGGGAAGCTTCCTTGGGGCCCGGCCAGCCACTATATTACGTGGAAGACGAAGAGGTCGATTTTGAGAAGCTCATCAATGCCCCACTACCAAAGGTGCCACGAGAGATTACATTCACAGGTAAGCAGCCATCACGGGCAAGTGTACGAGGCGCAATTTCTAATCTGACCCAGCACACTGGCTCGCCGTCGAGGGAGTCCAGCCATCCATACCACAAAACCCAACCACGAACTCTGCAGATCTGCTGCCGAAGGGCCCGAATGCCAACCCGCACCTCGCTGCCGCCAACGGACTAGATAATGTCAATGTAAAGCCGTTGGTGAAACATGTTCTATCCAAGGAATCGCAAGAGCTGTTCAACAAGCTCTCAGGAGCCCTTACCGATGAGACCAACATTGAATGGCAGAACGCTGCGCTTGCAGCCATATCGACGGAGCCGGGCATACACCAGCTCACAACCTATCTTCTGAGCTTCGTAGCCGAAAAGGTCACACATAATCTGAAGGATCTTTTCGTACTACATCAAATGATGAGAGCTACGGAAGCACTTCTCAACAATCAGGCCATTTACCTGGATCCATACGTGGCGTACATGGTGCCTCCAGTCCTTACATGTTGTACTGGCAACAACCTGGGACCTAGGCCACGGCAACAACAAACCAACGCCTTTTCTGAGAATGTGAACGGGAGCGGTGTCAACGGTCACGTAACAGGTCTCAAAGATCATCACGAACTTCGTGACAAAGCGGCGTCGATACTCAAACATATTTGCCGAAAATACTCGTCGTCGAATCAGGGTCTCAAGGCACGAATTGCGAGAACGTGTCTGAAGCAGTTCATGGATCCCAAGAAGTCGTTCGGCGCGCACTATGGTGCCTTGCACGCGTTGGTCTTGATATTGGGCATCGACGAAGCCATGAAGATGCTCATCCTCCCCAATGTGAAGATCTACAATGACCTGCTCAAAGCTGGGCTGGAAGACGAAGGCAGGCGAAGCGAAGCCGAGAGAATGGTTGGCCTGTTCATGAACACATTCGAAGCATTCGCAGCTAGCAGGCGGCGTCTCGCATCGAACGAGTCAGTGGACTTGGAGAGCTTGAGAGACAGATTGAATGACCGAATCGGCGACGTTCTCACGGATCAGATTGTGTCGCGCAACAAATTTATCGAGGCGCAAGCAATATTGGAGAAAGACATCAGCATCTAGGCTGCAGTATGCCGGACACGCATCATTCGGCGTTTACAAGGGGTTTCCACTGAAAGATACCATTTCTGTAGTTAAACGTATCCTTTTCAAACCAACCTTGAACTTGAAGACTGCTCTTATTTTGCATCTGCCCAGGCTGACTTGAGCGAGCTCGCATGTGACGTCGTGTCAGCTCGCGTGCCAAGCGCGCTACTGGCACATCATTGCCCCAGGTGTGTCCAGTTCACCACCTTCGCCAACAATCCAGTCTGCACATCTTCAAGTAGACGACTAACATGTGGATTATCAACTGGTAAGGTGTCCAGACTGCTGGTACAGGACGTCGCTTACATTGCACACAGGTGTACGTCCTCCACGTCGCACCGCACGCGGGCAACTTCCACCATCCGCAATGTACACAAGTACTGATATACACGCGCAGTCTACGAGGTCCTGGCCAGTCTGGGCCTCGCGAACAAACATGCAAAGCTGCTTGTACGTGGTCGTTCGCACAGCAAACAGCAGAGCATTCGCTAACGCCCTGCAGTTCCTTGGTCTCGACAATGCCGGCAAGACGACTTTACTACACATGTTGAAGAAGTAGGCTAGCCTCGATGCACATCTCCGAGGGAAGCCCTTGCTAACTCAGCACTCTTACACAGTGACCGCGTAGCCGTTCTGCAACCTAGTACGTTCGACGTCCCTGACTTCTCTTGTAACCATCAGCTAACAATAACGCAGCGCTCCACCCGAGTATGCTCTCCTTCTCCCCTCACGCCTCACATCTCTAATCACACCCCCTAGCCTCCGAAGAACTCTCAATTGGCAACGTGAAATTCACGACTTTCGATCTTGGAGGCCACGCCCAAGCCCGCCGCCTATGGCGCGATTACTTCCCTGAAGTATCCGGCATCGTCTTCCTCGTTGATGCTAAAGACCACGAGCGCATGCACGAATCAAAGGCTGAGCTCGATGCTTTGCTACAAATGGAAGAACTGAGCAAGACGCCATTTGTGGTGTTGGGCAATAAGATCGATCACCCAGATGCGGTGAGCGAGGACCAACTGAGGAGTGTCTTGGGGTTGTACCAGACGACGGGTAAGGGGAAGGTGGCGCTTGAGGGGGTGAGGCCGGTGGAGGTGTTCATGTGTAGTGTGGTTATGAGACAAGGTAAGACGGTCGTTGTGGTGGGTTCGAAGACAAAGGAAGCTAACATAGTGCAGGTTACGGAGAGGGCATCAGATGGCTCAGCCAATATGTCTGAGTATGAACTCGCATCATCACACTTATCGAAGACAAGCACGAGCCGGACAAGCGTTCTATGGTCGATTTCAACCCTCCATTCGCACACCCGATCTTGTTACAACCTGACAGCAAGTGCGTTGGAACACATCTAGATTCTGCCAATTTACTTCGACTCAATCAGGTCACCTCGAGGTCAACAAGTCCTTTGTGAACTTCGAGGATGCGTTCCATGAAACAATGTCAATATATACACTTTGAGCCAGGTATTCCTCATGCGTGGGTGAATGGACGACTAATATGAAACCACAGTGTCTTAACCTCAACATTCACTCGTCTACCGCCACCAGTGTTAAACAGTCTCGCAAAGCACATGACCAGCCCGACAGACCTTTCACTGAACCACATGGGCTCTGTACCTGATGTATGTCACTCTACAACGCTCGCACCAGCTCCCCCGCTGGCGAGCGAGCGCCCATACTTCACTACCCAGCCGACGTAGTGACCCTACATCACCTCGGTATTGAAATACCACACATTGTCCCTTCCAGCCAATCTATCCAACACATTTTCCAAATCCACCTGCACTCAACCCATCTACTGCCTAATTCCAACCCCCACAGAAGCACCACACCTGAACAAACAGAAGACCAGCCACCATGGCGCCACGCCATGAATTTACACCCGTGCAAAACGCCGCACAAGGCGTCGGTGGCGGCCAAAACCAAGGCATTCTCATCGTCCGTCACAAGACAAGCGGTAAAGTGTACATTGAAAAGCGTATCCCCCCTTGCCTCATCACCCAAGGCGATACACGCCGCGAAGTCCGCGCCATGGGACAATGCTCTTCGCACCCCAACATCGTACGCCTCATAACGTACGACTTGAACACACCAGCCCACATTCCCTACGGCAGCCTCTATCTTCAACACTGCGAACTCGGATCTCTCGATGCACTCATGCTCCGCTACGCCGCCCGAGGCCAATACCTCGCCGACGAAGGCTTCGTGTGGAAAGTATTCTTCGACCTAAGCCTCGCGCTTGCAAAACTACATTTCGGTGCTGACGAACAGTTGAGTCGTGCGCGTGCTGCAATAGGTAAAGACGCCAAGCCAATCGCAGGCTGGAATCCAATTACGCACCGCGACATCAAACCCTCCAACATCTTTCTGACATGGAAACATGCTGATACCTCGACGTCGGCCCAAGGTATGGTCTACCCCACCCTCGTCCTCGGTGATTTCGGATGTGCAGTGTCGAATGCAGACATGGCGCACGGTAAACTCCCCGTCCAACACGCAACTTATGTCTTTGAGCCCCCCGAGGCCCAAGACTGGCATTTCAGCGACAAGACGGACGTCTGGGGTGTAGGACTCGTGATTCATTGTCTGGTTATGATGGTGCAAATACCAGCAGGCACGCGGAGTGAGCGGGAGATTGCACCGTTTGGAGGGTGTAGGACGAGTTGGGTGTTGAGGGCTGTGGTTCGGGGTTGCTTGAAGAAGGATTTTAGAGCCAGGGGTGGGGTTAGGGGGTTGGCGAGACGGGTTTGGGAGGGGTATATGGAGTATGTGCGGGAGGGGGGGCGGGCGAGTGCGTTGCCTGGGTGGGCGTTGGGGTGATGTGGATGGTCTTGGGGGAGGATGAGAGGGCTGTTGACGGAGTATGATGTTTTGCAAAGGGCTGAAGATTGGTACTGCGGACCGATTGGACGTATCTAGCATTGACTTTCATTTGTTGCAGGGCTACATTTCTCCGTTTCATTTGGACGGCCAAGGGCTCTTGAACAAGTGAGACTCCATACGCGTACATGTATATGTATTGATGAGAAAGTAGGACCACATGAAGGACGCGAAAATGAAAACAGTCCAAGACAATTCTGAGCCATGGAAGTGAACCTCCATGACATGTCGAAAATGCGAGTGACTTCATTGTTGGTGTCGTACCGTATATCACAAAATGTGAGAAGTTACGTTGCACTGTACATGTCTGCCTGTGATGAGGGATTGACCATGTGAAGTACTAGCGCATGTGGGGCCCCATCGTGAACGCCACGGTTGGGCAAAAACTCCCTTGCATCAACGAGACAGCATTGGGCCGGCCAAAACTCGGGTAGCCCACAGCCGTTTTGACGTGCTGCGCTGTGCATGTAGCCGGTACTGCCTCGGACGCTCGTGAAGTGGCTTGCCTTGCTTGCTTACGTCTGGACTATGATTGGAGATGACATACTTGTACATACAGAGTGTACTGTAGGATAGCAATGTACTTATAGTACTATAAGTAGGCGAGGAATCTGGGGATGAAGTCTGCGGGTATTGCGTACTGCTGCGAGAGATCAAGATCAGCCTTGCGTGCACGTTGGGCCACTCAGGGGACGGGGGATAGGGGACGGGGGATTGGTGACGCGAGATGGGCTACAGATAGCCACTGCTCATCCGCTAGTACTGATTCTGGCGGCTGGGAACATGACGCTGCATCGACATGTGACGGCCACTGCGAGAGCCGTCAAACGACAACGGTAGTCGGTCGCGGGTACAGTGTGTATATGTACAGTACGACTGCACGGCCAATATGTCGCTGCAGGACCAACACGTGTAGACACAGCACAGCGCGTGTTGGCGGGCGGTTATACCGCACTCTACATCCGTCCAGGCGCCAAGTGGCAGGTGTGGCGTTGTACGGGGGGATCGCCGTGCAAGCATGTGACAGACTTTTGACATGTGAGAGAGAGAGAGCGTGGGCCGTCTTTGTGAGCCAGAACCCCCAATTTGTTGCCCGAGCGCGGCTGTCGCTGTCTTTCTCCTCACTGCCCGTCCTCTTCTAGACGCCCCACGCCAAAACCACGTTTCCCCCATTATTTTTGCGATTTTTTCTTCTCATTACCGTGGATTTTTATACGCTCCTTTTGTGGTGATTACTCGGGGGCGTTCAAGGAGGGTTTGCAAGACTGTGCGGGATCCGGCTTGGTCGCATACAATTGTTCGGTTCTGGCGCCGATTACGCAGGCTCGGAGTGTCGCTTCCCGTTTGAGCCCAGAGGCCGCCGGATATCATCATCGAGCATCGAGCATCGAGCTTCGCGACTGGAGGGACGGAGCTCGTGAGCACGGGGAGCGATTGTATTGCGGAATTATCTCGAGGGCGATTGCATTGCGACTGTCGGTCGGTCTGCGCGCGCAAGCAACGTGGGGTAGTGTCCCTCGACGTCAGTCACGGCGCACGCATCACACATAAATCATGGAGCAGCAGCAGGAGCAGCAACGAGCCCCGCCGCCCGCCTACGCGCAACACGAGCCTGATTCCTTCCACCTGCCATCTGTACCGACGCATCTCCCGCACCAGGTCGACGGCCATGGGCGGCTGCCGGGGATAAAGTCGCTGGACCTGCCCGACACCAAGGCGCGTCATACCCCGCGCAACTCGGTTGAGCTCAGTCCACGGTCGTCACAGTACGAGGGCTCGCAATGGGGAACCTTGCCGTCGCTGAACAATGCGACATTTCCACGACTGCCCGATGGTGTGCCCCGGAGTGGACCAGAGGATATGGGCAGCCCCATGGACACGGCGAGTGTGCGCAGTACATATACACAGGAGGATGGTTCGCGGAGGGAGACGAGTGTCAGCATGGACGACCCAGATGTTCGGTTGGCAGCAGAGGCGCTGAGTGGATTGGGAAATCCAGGTGAGACCAGATGCTATGCAGAATTGCGCTTCGTGGCTGGGAGTGGTATGCTGACTATCATTGCCAGACTTCGTGCGCTCACCAACAGCACGATCAATGACACTCTCTGCGCGCGAGAGTACCGCTGAACCCGAACCACTGCTCTCGCTCATTACATCAAACCACCCTTGGCTCGGCCACGGTATCAACGGCTCCATATCTGCCTACAACACAACCAAGGGCTATACACCGCGATTCGTCCAATATGGCGCCGAATTGCTCGAACGCAACATTGGTTCGCCCATGGTCAACACCGTCTCCTCTGTGGGCCGAAGAACAGGCATGGAGAAGAACCTCCGACGCTACCTGGGCGAAGGCCACCGCCGCCCCAGCGACCTCGAACAAGGCGATGCAGACCGAGCGCGGAGCAAGCGGCAAAGAGTCGCCAGCCCAGCCTCCGATGCCATGGACGTCGATGATGCCCTCGCTGCATCGCGAACAAGAGGCGGTTCGCAGTCCTCCTACACCGAATCCCTCCCCGCATACGACGACCAGCGCTCGCCCAATTACGAAGAAGCCGTCGTATCGCCTACAAGCAAAGCTTCGAAACCAACAAATACCCCACAAGACCGCCCCGTAAACTGGTCCACACAACTCATTATGACCACATCTGGTCTCGGCGTCGCCTTATCCGAAACCTCGTTGCGGTCACTGAAGCTCTGTCTGGGGCTGCTGCGCAATGCAACAGCCCACATTGACTCCGTCATGCATGCCCTCAAACTCGTCCTCGAAGAATACGAAACCGCAGTCCGCAATCAACGCACCTCGACCTCCCAAACCTCACAGGACGAAAAATCTCAACTCAGCGGCAACATGGCCGATCTCGGCCTCGTCGACGACACGACCACCACCCAAAAAGACGACCAAGTCCGCAAAATCGCCGACCGCATCAAAGCCCTCAGCTCTGATATTTGGAAGACCCTGCAATCCGTCGTGTCCTCTGTATCCCGGTACACGGGCGGCGCACTCCCTGAAAACGCATCACGCGTTGTACGCACACAGCTCCTGTCTGTGCCGCAGCGCTGGCAGGTTGCAGGCCGTAGTGCCTTTATGGATGCAGAAGGGGGCGAGGAGGTACGGGGTGCGAATCGCATGTTGGCGTTTGCGAAAGAGGGACTCGATATGATGGGTCAGATTACGACAGTGGTGGATGGTACGGTGCAGAGTGCCGAGAGTTGGTTGGCGAGGATTGGGAGGACGCCTGTGGGGGAGAGGGAGAGGCGGTTGGGTGGAGCTGGGGTGGTGGGGGAGGTAGAGAAGACGCCTATGAAGCTTGAGGAGGGAGTTGATGGTGGTGGAAAGAGATAGGGTGGTCTGGTGTGGAGGGGCTTGAAGTGAAAGGAATTGGGGAAGAGATGGGGAGGATGGATGAAAGCGGTGGCGTTTGAATTGGCAAAGGGAAAGGAATTTTGTCTTTCTGTTGTTGTTGTTGTTGTTGTTTTGGTGAGAGTTTTTTGGTCAAAGAAAAAGAAACATACCCCGGGGGTTTTTGATTGATATATAGGCAGCAAATTTGATTCCAAATTCCAAATTCCAAAACTTTCCAATTCTTCTCTTTTTTAAAGTTACTAACGCTGTCTGTGTGTGTGTGTGTGTGTGTGCTCTTCCCAACCGCACGAATAAACCCATGGTCCAAGAATCTCCTCTCCAACACCAAACTACAAAAGTCCACAAAATAAATCACATACAAGCTGGAGTGGAGAAAGAAGTGAGGTTATATACAATCCACAGCATGAGTATTCCCGTGGCAAAGTGCTCATTCAACGTGTAGAGAGTAAATCTGTAACAGTGTTGGGTGTTAACATGGCGATGGGGATAGTAATAACTTTGGAATATGGTATAAATAAGTCTTGTTAAAAGACTGGGGGAGTATGGGGAGGAGGCAGGGCAAGGCAAGGCAAGGCAAGGCATGTCGTTTGGGGCTGTTATAGAAGTGTGGAGATTTGGCGTGTGGAGTAGTGTGGTGCGGTGTTGGGGTGTTGTGTGATGGAGGGTATATAGGTATGTCATGGTTTTAGGTATGGTATGTTACTCATACCATGGAGTCAATTTGCAGTATAACGGAGTGAAGGGTTTGTTGAAGATGTTGTTCTGTGTTTATATAGAGAATACGGTAAGTCTGGAGTCGATGTTTGTTAATACGTGTGCCTACCGCCTTTGTTATGTCAAGAATGTAATACACATTCAAGAACGGTAAATTATGATAGTCTGACTAGTATACGAGGGTATAGCATAGTACTAGACGTTGTAGTATGTTTCACCTTTTTGCAAACACATACTGCTACTGCGTTTGCCTACATACCCATGTGCACACATAGCTTTGCACTCGTGATATGTAGTCTCTCCAAGCAACTTTTTTATAATTCACTTCAAACTATTTCGAACTAACGCTTGGGGTACGGTACGTAGAATATCCGCAAATCATAACTATATGCGCAGCCTAGAGTTACACTCCGAAGATCGTCATGTTGGACACAATATGTCCATCAAGCTATACGTACAGCGAGCTTTGTACTTAGGCAAGAACACGCAAAGTACAATGGTACCATGGTTCGCAGTAATGATTCGATGATGATGATCTGGCTTCCTAGCCATGGTAATCAACAGAGACAGTGCTGCTGCCTTGTACTTTTGGTCTTTCAAACGTGTAACGGGAGTTGTGGGGTGGAGGTTAGATGCTGTAGGTGTGGGTGATGTGTATGGGTTAGCATCGTGTTTGGAGGGTTTTTCCCTTTACATGTGCGATGGGGTGTGCGATGTGGGTGGCGTTGTTGTGGGAGATGGAGAGTGCTTCTTATGCTGCTGTTTGGAGAATGTGGTAGCCAGTTATTGTGTGTGCTTCATGGCAGTCTATATGTAGAGGGTGTATTTCATGTACATCGCGTTTGCGCATCGTTTTCGTGTTTCGCTTCTTTGTGGATTGGGCTTCGGGAAGGTTGATGATGCGGCTTGCTCAAGATCGTTCGTGTGGAGTTTAATTGCTTGAGATCAGGTAGGTAGTCGTGAGGCCAGGAGATGAGAAATCATGTTGTGCGATCTTACCGTAGAACGCCGAGAAAGGTCCACGTCCTAGGCACGGTTTGTTGCGAGTGGGATGAAAAAGACATGATAAGAACATGAGCTATCAAGTTAACCGGCACATCTCGCTGTTTGAGCGCCATCATACATATTGACCATCGAATGACTACGTTGTTGCTTATCAAAAGTGCAAAACCAATATCCAACGGCGTCACTATTTCACCGCTCGCAAATCCATCTCCAGCGAACCGGACGGTCAGTACTTGTCCGTCGTGCAACGATACCCCCAGAACCAGCCCATAATCACATAATAAGTCTAGGCCAACCTGGCAATCCACGCACATCCCCAATCCTCCCTTCAAACAAACCAAGCTCGTAATCGCTCTCGCATTCTCAGCGCTGATCCCAAGACCCTTGGCCAAGTCTCATCTTCGCGTCCAAGACCGACACAACACAGTATACACAGATTTAATTCGCGCGCGCGAAAGACAGTCCGAACGCCGGACTAATAGTTATGCTTATCTGGCGAGTTGAGGCATTATCGCCCTGGTGTCCAAAAAAAACAAAGGCTTTAGTTTTTTCGTAGGATCTGTACTGTGTATACCATCATAACGTTATGGGGACGTGGGTAATGCGGGTGAGATTACCACATGTAATACGCAATTTAGCGGTATACAAGGCAGCAGCCACGGACAAATTTTCAGCCGCATGGTGGTACTCTGTGTATGATACTCTACTAAGGATGTGGGTACTCTATGATGTGTAAAGGTGCAATTATTGGGGTGCTGTGTAATACACAGTGCAAAAGTTGATTGGGTAGTGTGAATAGTGTAAAGAGGCGGATTATCTAATTGTTGGCTGCTCTGGGTTGGGGAGTTCGAGGAGAGGCTGAGCTACGGTAGATAGCCTTGGGCGGATGTGTTGCCTGCCTACATACGTGTATGGATTGACGCATGTGGGATGAGAGTATAGATCCTTGATGTACTGTCTCAGTAGGACTTCGCAGCGCAGCGCAGCGCATGTGATGGATGGAACATGTACATTGGTTGCGCGTCGCAAGTTGCGAGTACGGTGCACTCGTTACCGATAACAGCAAGTAAGTTCATGATTCATAATCCTGACATGAGAAAAAAAAACCGAAGTTTAGGGTTAGGTAGCGGTTAGCTCCACCGTTGCTCTGGCACAGATCTCGGAGCGTACGTGTGCCAAGATAGCGATGGAGCTGTTACACGTTTCAGTATGCTTAGTGCGCGTCAGATTGTGCTGTTCTTGGTATCGTGGCATCGCTTACCGGTGTACTATAACAGCGAACAGCGAAGACGCGACGAGGACTCGAGGAGAGCCTGAGGTCCAGGTTTGGCAACTGTGGCGTCCATTGTGGGCTTACTGTACTTACTGTGTACGTTGTACGTTGTACGTTGTACGCAGTGCCGTAGTCCTGAACATGGTATGATGCGATGAGTCGTAGGTTGTTAGCCAGCATCAAGAAGAAGCAGAAGGTTCCAGCAAAATACTGGAGGGGGGGAAGAGGAAAGCTCTTTGGCAATCAACATGGACTAGTATGGTCGGACGCCTTGCCCCGTGAGTGCAGAAAAAGTGCGCGTGTTTGAGCTGTTGTTGAGGCTGGAGGTGAGGATTGCCGGAGTGACCATGAGTCAAGTGCCGTTCTCCGGCTAGCGTGGTTGGCTGCTGGGAGCTGACAAACACGGGGTGGGGGCCATCGGATTCGGCATGGCCGCATCAAGACATCGAGAAGGCAAGGGTGCAAAAGAAGGGGGGGATTGTCATTGATTCCACATGGGCATCGTGCAGTAGATACTAGATGATCGCTGTCGATACGTGCAGCATGACCACAGGCTTTCTGCGATTGCGCCCTGTCACGGCTGTACTGTAATTGTCGTTTCGAACAACATGGGGGGAAGACGTTGCACAGTGCCACAATGTATGCGCGACTTGACGTCGCCGCATACAGCAACCGGCAGGTCTGAGCATTGCATGCAGAGTGTCTCGAGGCGGAGAGTCTGGCACCGTGGTCATCAACTTGTGGCCATGTCGACGCCAAGACGACGCCGGAGTGAGCCCTGGGGAGCCTGACGCCGTAGCTACAGTAGGTACACAGTAAGACCGAAGGGGCCAGCAAATGGCGCACAATGAGTCGAATACCATCACCGGGGAACGCATTGGATCATTGGATGCAGCCACGCCTCGTCCGCAGCCTTCGTCCGGCCACTGGCGCCAGAATGAATGGAGTCCTGTGCACTCCGCAGGCCTTCTAGAGGCCTCTCCGCGTGCGGGTGCGATGCGACCGTCGGCCCTCTTAGGCGCTGCACGACGCCTTCATTTAAGGCTGGGAACACTAGCCGTGAGACTCTACCTTTCGGTAGCTGGATTTTGCAGACCCGCCCCAAAGCTTATCTCCGTGGCCCTGCTCAATATCTGCAATCGGAATCCCTCGCCTTTTCCGACTTTGTTCAGCCGCTACGCAGCACGCCTCACAAAGCCGCCCTTCGCAAGCCCTTTTCTTTTTCTTTTCTCTCCGTAGACCAGACGTTCCTTTATCATCTCCCGCTCCCGTGCCAACCTGCAGGAAGCGTCGTCTCTCTTGCAACCAGGTTGGGGCCCGGCAGTAAATCAAGAAGGCGCGCCTCGCACCGCCTGCGCGCTACAAACAATGGAGAACCAAAGAGTGCCACATACCGACGTGCCATTGACACAGGGCCCGACTTTCGAGGCTATCCACACTTCTGCCCACCAAGACGGCACCAGCACCAGGACTGCCTCTGTTTACGACCACGACAGCACGGCCCGCAATTCGGAAAAGTACCCTGACGACTCTCAGAATAATGTCAGGGGTGGCGTCAACGTGCAACGCGCCGAGGCTGAGTTTGCAGAGCTCTCCAAGGAACTCTCGCGAGCCAGCAACATTTCCCGTAGACTAAGTCGCGTCCAGAGCCGCAAGAGTCACAAAGGCCATGCCACTGCCGACGTCGAGAAGGGCAGTACCGGTGGTCCAGACGACGCGGATGAGCCCTTTGATCTCGAGAGGACCCTGCGTGGCAGGAGCGAAGAGGAGGAGGCTGCAGGTATCAAGTCCAAGCGCATTGGTGTGTCGTGGGATGGTCTCACCGTCAGCGGCATCGGTGGTGTCAAGAATTACGTAAAGACCTTCCCTGATGCCTTTGTCTCATTCTTCAACGTCTTTGAGACTGCTGTCAACCTGCTTGGCCTTGGTAAAAAAGGCAAGGAATTTGATATTCTCAAGGACTTCAAGGGTGTCGCAAAGCCTGGCGAGATGGTCCTCGTGCTTGGACGCCCAGGATCTGGATGCACGACTTTCCTCAAGGTGATTGCCAACCAGAGATACGGATACACCAAGGTCGATGGAAAGGTGCTCTACGGGCCTTTTGAGGCAAACTTCTTCGAAAAGAGGTACAGAGGAGAAGCCGTCTACTGTGAGGAAGATGAGAACCACCACCCTACTCTGACCGTCGGCCAGACGCTTGATTTTGCCCTGGAGACAAAGGTTCCTGGCAAGCGTCCTGCTGGACTCTCGAGGAGGGACTTCAAGGCAAGAGTTGTTGACCTGATGCTCAAGATGTTCAACATCGAGCATACCCGCAACACAATCGTCGGTAACCCCTTTATCCGTGGTGTCAGTGGTGGAGAGAGGAAGCGTGTTTCGATTGCAGAGACTATGATCACGGGTGCCTCCCTCATGTCTTGGGATAACTCTACTCGTGGATTAGACGCCTCCACCGCCGTCGACTATGCTCGCTCGCTCAGGGTCCTCACCAACATATACAAGACGACAACCTTTGTGTCCCTCTACCAGGCTTCGGAGAACATCTACAAGTGCTTTGACAAGGTCTTGGTAATTGACAGCGGACGTCAAGTCTACTATGGTCCAGCTGATGAGGCCCGTCAGTACTTTGAGGGTCTTGGCTTCCTCGAGAAGCCTCGTCAGACCACTCCCGACTATCTCACTGGATGCACCGATCCTTTCGAACGCGAATTCAAACCTGGTATGACCGAGAAGGATGTACCATCGACTCCCGAAGCACTCGCAGAGGCCTTCAACAATTCATCCACCGCCGCAAGACTCAACGATGAAATGCTAACATACCACGCTCAGATGGACCAAG
The DNA here is from genome assembly GCA_010093695.1 of Plenodomus tracheiphilus IPT5. Lineage (NCBI taxonomy): Eukaryota > Fungi > Ascomycota > Dothideomycetes > Pleosporales > Leptosphaeriaceae > Plenodomus > Plenodomus tracheiphilus. The sequence goes on from MU006300.1 coordinate 251,350, forward strand.
AGAAGCACGTCTACGACGACTTCCAGCAAGCCGTCAAGGACAGCAAACGCCATGCACCCCAGAAGTCTGTTTATGCCATTCCGTTCTACCTCCAGGTTTGGGCTCTGGCCAAGCGCCAGTTCTTGCTCAAGTGGCAGGACAAGTTCTCCCTTGTCGTCTCCTGGTTCACCTCCTTGGCCATCGCGATCATTGTCGGTACCGTCTGGCTCGATCTTCCGGATACATCTGCTGGTGCCTTCACCCGTGGTGGTGTGCTCTTTATCGCACTGCTTTTCAACGCTTTCCAGGCCTTTTCCGAACTGGCTTCCACTATGCTGGGTCGACCGATCGTCAATAAACATCGAGCTTTCACCTTTCATCGTCCGTCTGCTTTATGGATTGCTCAAATTGGCGTGGATCTCCTCTTCTCCGCCGTTCAGATATTGGTTTTTTCCATCATTGTGTACTTCATGACGAACCTCGTGAGAGATGCCGGAGCATTCTTCACATTCTTCCTTGTAATCACGACGGGTTATCTGGCAATGACGCTGTTTTTCCGAACAGTTGGATGCCTTTGCCCTGATTTCGATGTCGCTATCCGACTTGCTGCTACAATCATCACACTTTTCGTGCTCACATCTGGTTATCTCATCCAGTGGCAGAACGAGCAAGTGTGGCTACGTTGGATCTTTTACATCAACGCTCTAGGATTGGGTTTCTCCGCTCTGATGATGAATGAGTTCAAACACTTGGATCTCACTTGTGAAGGTGCCTCCATCGTACCCTCTGGTGCTGGCTATACCGACACCAACGCTCAGGTCTGCACCCTCCCAGGTAGCAGGGCCGGATCATCAATCGTTTCTGGAACCGACTATATTCAGGCTTCCTTCCAATGGGATCCCAGTGACCTCTGGAAGCATTTTGGCATCATGGTTGCCCTGATTATTGGCTTCCTGCTCGCCAACGCTTTCCTAGGAGAATTTGTAAAGTGGGGCGCTGGCGGACGTACTGTCACCTTCTTCGTCAAGGAGAACAAGGAGCTCGAGGACTTGAACGCCAAGCTGCGCGAGAAACGCGACCGACGCAACCGTAAAGAGGAAGGGGCCGAGGATAACTCTGACCTGAACATTGAGTCCAAGGCCGTTCTTACATGGGAGGACTTGACATACGATGTTCCAGTTCCATCTGGCGAGCTTCGTCTGTTGAACAACATCTACGGCTACGTCAAACCCGGGCAATTGACTGCGCTTATGGGCGCATCCGGTGCCGGAAAGACAACCCTTCTAGACGTTTTGGCTAATCGTAAGAATATCGGTGTGATCGGTGGCGACAGACTTGTCGACGGAAAGGTCCCAGGTATTGCTTTCCAGCGAGGAACCGCATACGCTGAGCAGCTCGACGTTCACGAACCCGCTACGACTGTCCGTGAAGCGCTCCGCTTCTCCGCCGACCTCCGACAGCCATTTGAGACTCCTCAAGCTGAGAAGTACGCTTACGTCGAAGAAGTCATTGCCCTACTTGAAATGGAGGATATTGCTGACGCCATCATTGGTGACCCAGAGAGTGGTCTTGCCGTCGAGCAGCGCAAGCGTGTCACTATTGGTGTCGAGCTAGCTGCGAAGCCTGAACTTCTTCTCTTCCTGGACGAACCTACCTCCGGTCTTGACTCCCAGAGTGCCTTCAATATTGTCCGCTTCCTCCGTAAGCTCGCCGCAGCAGGCCAAGCTATCCTCTGCACAATCCATCAGCCAAATTCTGCTCTCTTCGAGAATTTTGACCGTCTTCTGCTCCTGCAGCGCGGTGGTCAGTGTGTCTATTTCGGCGATATTGGCAAGGATGCCCACGTTCTTCTCGACTACTTCCACCGCCATGGCGCTGACTGCCCCCCGGACGCGAACCCGGCTGAGTGGATGTTGGATGCCGTAGGCGCTGGCTCTGCTCCCCGTATTGGCGACCGCGACTGGGCTGACGTATGGGCTGACTCAGAGGAGTTTGCTGAGGTTAAGCGCCACATTGTTGAAGTAAAGACGCAGCGTGCTGCCGAAGTGGGTAACGTGGAAGCAACCGACCAGAAGGAATACGCCACCCCGATGTCCTACCAGATCATGCAGTCGTCAAGAGACAAAACTTGTCGTTCTGGAGAACCCCCAACTATGGCTTCACCCGTCTTTTCAACCATGTCATCATCGCCCTGCTTACCGGTCTCATGTATCTGCAACTGGATGACTCGCGTTCATCTTTGCAGTACCGCGTCTTCATTATCTTCCAAACCACCGTTCTTCCGGCACTGATTCTGGCTCAAGTCGAGCCCAAGTACGCCATGCAGCGCATGATCAGTTTTAGGGAGCAAATGTACGTATCTTGTGGATATATCATTCAAGCTTGAGCTAACCTCTATTTCTAGGTCCAAGGCATACAAGACATTTCCCTTCGCCCTCTCCATGGTCCTCGCCGAGATGCCATACAGTGTCATCTGCACCGTCGGTTTCTTCCTTCCACTCTACTACATTCCAGGATTCAACTCTTCCAGTTCACGCGCCGGCTACCAGTTCTTTATTATCCTGATTACCGAGATCTTTTCTGTGACATTAGCACAAGCGGTCGCTGCGCTCACTCCGACCCCCTTCATCGCCGCCTACGTCAACCCCTTCATCATCATCATCTTCGCCCTTTTCTGCGGTGTGACCATCCCCAAGCCCCAGATCCCCAAGTTCTGGCGTGTGTGGCTGTACGAGCTCAACCCCTTCACACGTCTCATCGGTGGCATGGTTGTGACTGAACTCCACGATCTCAAGGTCACGTGCACGAGTAGTGAATTTAACCAGTTCCGCGCACCCACCGGGGAAGATTGCGGAACTTACATGAGCGACTTCTTCTCAAGCGGCGCGCCCGGTTATCTCCGCGACAATGCCACTGATCTTTGCAACTACTGTGCATACAAGGTCGGCGATGAGTTCTACACACCCTTGGGGTACGAATTCGGTAACAGATGGAGGGATCTGGGTATCTTTGCTGCGTTCATTGTCAGCAATTTGGCCATCCTGTTCATTGCGGCGAGGTACTTGAACTTCAATCGTCGCTGAACAAAAGTCCCTTCTTCACTCATTTCTTCGGAAATGTTTGTACAGTTGTTATACCACCATGTTTACGCGACACCGTTAGACTGAACATGACATTGGGCGGCGTTTGTTTTTCGTTCTAACAGCTTCGGCTGTGTGAATTGTGTTTGTATTTACATAATAATAGTTTTCTTAATTAGATGTCTATAGACAAATACGTCACGTCGTCACTTATCATTATCATGCATGTCCCGCTTCTCCGATTGATGTGATGTCGGAAGTTCTTCCATTCAACTTTACCACCTCAATTGTATTGATGGATGCCTTCGTGTCAATGTCTTGAGTATGTCTCATCGCGCTTTGTCTTCACGCACATACAGTAAGACATTCATATACGCTGCGCACGGCCTTGTTACTCTATCAAATACTTCTCAAAGTCGAACTATTCGGTTTCTTCCCCAATACCGCGACGCTGTGTACGAATTCTCGTTAACAACAATATCTTCTGAGCCTTCCTGACTGTTGAAATGGCACCTGCGGCGCAAGTACAGTATTCTACTTTCATTACATCCATTCCTAGCGAATCTTTCGTCATGAGCGCTACTCCAGAGTCCATGGCCGACTCAGGCATAAGCAAACGGACAACAACAATAACACTAATCTCCACAATCACCATCGACGCACCTAATCCTCCTCCCACACAATTCTACAAAGATCCTTCAACAACCTACAGCGCGTTCTCAAAGCCTTTACACATCCACGGCATCATCCCCGGTCTCCAACCAACCCCCCCTAAGAATTCACGTTCACCTTTCCAACCCCACACTCTCTCCACCGCAACACCAAACTCCCCGAAACCCGCACACCCAGATCCACCAACATCTTCCAAATACCCCCGCCCCTCACCACCGGGTTTTCTCTACCCCGAACCCATCGTTCCCCCCTCCGCATCCACCGCACACAACACGCACACTATGCAGCACACAAGCGGAAACCCATACCACCCCAACATACTCCCCCAAGCAGACTACGACCTCGCGTATCTATCACCCGGCCTTAAGGTTTTGCTTCTAGTTACGCTCGCCACGATTACGTTGGCGGGGTGCTGGACGATATTAGTACTGGGTATTAATTTTCCGCCTGGGGAGTGGGGAATCTGGAACATCAAGGGTAAGGTCAAGGAGATGAGACCGCTTGATAAAGCGAGTCGATACGCATGCTCGGATGGGGTGGTGCTCGCATGTGTGCGTGGGCCGGGGAACAAGGTACAGCGGTGTGGACGGGAGAATGGGTATGCGGGCCATGAAGGGGAATGTGGCATCGAACTCCAACAAAACCCACAACACCGCTTCCCACATTCTGGACGCAGTGAAGTGCTTGGAAGGGGTGGGGGGAATGATAATACCTTTACCGCGCACCGTCGAACTTGCTCCTCACCATCTGCAGCACCAATTCTCAACATCAGTGCTACGCCAATCCCAACACCAACAACACTTCCCTCCACAACCTCAAGTCCACAAAATCCATTCCTCGTCCCGCCACAAAACGCCCTGTTACAACCAGGCGCACACATCGCTGCACCCCGCACGCACACGCGAACAAGTGGTGAGTGGATAGCCGAACGCACAGCCTTCTTCTCCTCTCACACATCTTTGCCATTGCACAACGGCCAACAAAACACTTACTCTAAATCATCATCCCCAACTTCCCATCATTATTCATCATCTGCGTCCGGATCCTCCTCCCGCGATATCAGCGACGCTGAAGCTTTGGAGGCGGGCACAGCACCACTTACGGGATACAAGTGTGCGAGTTTGTCGAGTTCCAGTGACAGTGATGGTGAGCAGGGTATGCTGAGAAGGAGTCTGAGATGGTTGGATCAGGGGTTGGGGATGGTGGATGGGGTTGTTGGGAGGGTGGCTGGGGGGTTGGCGAGGTGGACGGATGATGAGGGGGTGGCGGAGGAGGGCCTGTTGGTGAAATTGGGTGGGGGGAAGCGAAAGGTTGAGTGAGTAAGGGTTGTGGGATGAGTTGACGAGGGTGGAGTGGGCTGTATTGGGGATGTAGACATTGCGTTGGGGGTTTGTAGGCGCTGCTGTCATAGAATACGATGGAATGCATACTCTCATGTGAATGTGCGATGAGCCTGTCATAACATTGAAGGGGATAAAAGTAATGGTTTCAAAAAAAAAGGGGGGGAAAGTATATACAACAAAATGCACCTGGCTAATCTTTCACTTCACTCATTCCGCACCTACTGTCCAGCAAGTTTACTCTTCGGCGCCGTACCCGGATAAAAACTCGCAGGCATCGTGGGAATAGGGATACTACTCGAGATGCCGAACGCCGTCTTGAGATCCTCCTTCATAGTAGCAGCACTATACCCCGTCGGCGCAACCGTCTGCGTACTCGTCGTCGCCGCATATGCCGCAGGCGTACCCTTCTTGAGACAGAAACCCGTCCCATATCCATTCTGGCACTGGTAAGTGTTCTTGCTGCCAGTCTCGGTCCACATTGCCAAATCGGTAATGGTAATGTCGTGGCAAGGCGCCTTGTCGGCGCACACAACCTTGACCGGACCGCGCTGCGCACCATTGGCAACGGTGCCCTTCCAGTTCCTGAACGTCATGTTGGAGAGCTGCACGCCGTTTCCAGCAATCGTACTCATAGACGCCCATTTCTGGTCAATGTCGAGAGACCAGGCGTTGGAGTGGCCGATGAAGTTTTCAAATACGACGTCTTCGACGTAGCCGCTTCCGCCGTTGGATTTGACCATCATCATTTGGTTGGATTTCCAGGTGTAGATGTTGCGGTAGATGACAGAGGAGATGGCCGTGTTGGCGCCGAGGGAGCCCATGGCGCAGCCGCCGCTGGAGTTGCAGTAGATGTTTTCGATGAGGATATTTTTGGAGGGCGATTTTACGGTTACGCATTCGTCTTTGTTGGTTACCATGATCTGGGGGGTTGATTAGTAAAGTGTAGAATGGGAGGGAGAGAGATATGCTTACGTCGTGAACCCAGACGTTGGTGCCGGTGACATCAACGCCGTCGAGACCGCCCCAGTCTCCGCCTCGGATGGCCATGTTGTATGCCTCGCCGTTTGTGACGGTGTTCATGACGAAGTGGAACATTGGTGCATCAACGAGGATGATGTCGTGGACGGAGAAGTTGGTTGATTTTTCGACGCGTAGGAGGCGAGCACCGTCTCGTTTGCCGTTCTTGTGGTCCTGGTAGCCAAGGCCTTTTGCAGGTTAGTATTGATTTTGGCATCGTCCGAGTGAAGCATACCTTGTATTGCTCCCTTTCCAGTACTGCTGAACATCTCAAAGTCGTTTGCGTTCCTGATGAACAACATGTTTCCAGCCCCGGTACCAGTACGATAGATCACCCCATCCAACTGAAGCGCCCATGCCTTGCCACCCTCGAAAGTAACCCATGTCTTTAAAGCGTAATCACCAGAGGGAACAACAACTGTGCCACCTGTCTTACACGCGGCAAAAGCAGACAGAAGCGCTGGGCCAAGATCCGTCGACTTGTCCGCTTTGCCTCCATAGCTCAGGACATTACACGTCTTCTTCGCTGATTTGGCCGCATGTGTGGTCAGAGGTCCAACTTTGCCTGACAGTTGCGCAAATGCAGGCGCGATGGCAGCTGCAGCCAGGATGAAAGATGAGAAATGCATTGTGAAGAGAAACCTGCTCAGCAGGAGAAATATTGACTGGGAAAAATGAGTGACGGTAGAGATGAACTCTGAAACGAATGACTTTAGTTATAGATTTGGGACCACGGAGTGGGAAACAAAAGATAGAAGTACGACCCAACATCAGCTGGAACAGAGCCCATCTGCAATCCTGGAGTAGATCTTGGGCTACTGCGACCTGCGTTGCTGCCGCCCGCCCCGCCTTGGAGCCATGATTCCTTCAATCTCGCCAGGATGGAGTGATTTGACTGCGTGTGTGGGGTGGTCCATGAATCGTTGCGCAATGCTTCTTCGTGACCCCATCATTCTCTTCGTAAGGATTCGTTGAGGCGGTGAGGTCTGCAGTATAGAAGGTGAGCCAGATACCTTCTCTAACGCGATGGCCTTGAGCCTCATTGATGTAGCGTTACATTCTCCGAACACCAAACGAGCCCTCTTGCAGACCACGGACTGCGTCAGCTCAATCTACCGATAACATGATGCGAGCCGATCGCCGCACTATGCAGATGAGCTTGTCCAAAGCTTGGATGAACAGCGTTGCATCTAGAACCTCGTAGATGGTAGGTTTGACCCTACTGTCGGCAGTCTAGACTAGTCAGATAGATGAACCGTGGAGATTGACGCTGATGCACGACGGTGCCGGTATCGTGAACTAGGGTCGGTATTCGTGGAAGCGCGTTTCACGATCTTAGATGAAGGAGCGATGTGCAGCGAGGATCTTTGCCGACGACGGTTCGGCTGCACGAGGAGGCGGGGCTAGGCTGCTTTGGGAGAAAGAGCAGAGTACGATGTACGAAACAGCCTCACCACCTCACGATAGCGCCTGCCCTTGAGAGAGATGAAGCAGTTACTTCGGCCTCTTGGACAGAGTATCGACGCCATGTGCGACGTTGTTGGACTGTATTGTCAAGGTGCTACGTTGGCGCAACTTCTGAAATTGCTATCGTAAAAGATCAAATGATATTTTTTAGTGCTGCAGAAATTTGATTGACTACGAATATCCCAGGTCTCTTTCACAAGCTTAGAAAACACAGTGTACGTGCCGTTGTGTCCAAGCTGGTTGATGAAGTTCAACACAATACCTATTTTGGGACGTTTACCCGATAGCGCTTGTCCACGTCGGCGCTACGGTAATCGATACCTAGATGAAGAATGATTGCACCTCTAGTAAAGAGCTACCGTATAACTACATAACAAACTACCAGTCTTCTATATTTGACCCCCCTTCGCACACAAGCACTTACTGCATCTGTTTTGGCAAGGGCTCATTCTTTTCGTGTTCGACTGCCATCAGATCAACCAACAACATGACTAATCAGGAAGGACTGGAATGGGTGTCTACGACGTTCGGTCTCGAGCCGCGATGGACAGCGGAACCGGACATTGACGCCATTGCACAGATCGCACGTAAACATCTTGACCGAGGCAGAGACGTTCCGATCAATGTCTCCTTCCATGCGCAGGGAGCGTTCAACAAGCTCTACAGGATCTCAACAGGAGATTCTGATCACCTTCTGCGGGTTTCTCTTCCAGTGTATCCTCGTATGAAGACTGAGAGTGAGGTTGCTACGATCGAGTTCATTCGCAATAATACTGTTATGCCGGTTCCCCGCATTCTCGCATATGACGCAGATAACAAGAATGAACTTCAATACGAGTGGATTCTGATAGAAATGATGCCCGGAACGCCCCTGAACAGTAGATGGAGGTCGATGTCCTGGCAAGCTAAGGAAACAATCATCAAACAACTGGCAGCGTTCCAGGCTCAGCTCTTCACCAGAGAATTCTCACGCATAGGCAATCTATTCCATAGTAGCGATATGCAGGTCGTTAATATCTCCAAGAAGTTTCAGACCGGCTCAGATTCTATTGACTTGGGTCCGTTGGTATCACTCATTTTCTTCTGGGGTGATCATCTGCAACACGAAGTTCCGAGGGGCCCTTTTCTGAATAGTCATGAATGGCTACGGACACGATTGAGCTTTGCATTACTGGACCAGCAGTGCATACTCCGTACCTCAGAGGTCGAAGATGATCTCGAAGATGCCGAGTTCGCCAAGGCATTGATTGAGGACATACTGGAAATACTGCCCAACATCTTCCCTACTTCGCTCATGGACGGAAGTCGCAGCATACTGTTCCACGATGATCTATCGATGTAGAACATCTTAGCTGACGAAAAGGGTAGTTTGACAGCAATAATCGATTGGGAGTGCGTTTCAGCGTTGCCTTTGTGGCGCGCCTGTCAACAACCGCAGCTTCTTGTAGGACGGACTCGAGATGAGTGCCCTGACCGAAGCACTTACGGTCCAAGCTCTGACGCTGAGGATGACGACGCGACGTCATGCAACAGCCCGGATAGCGATGGCGTCAGCTCACTATATTGGGACCATCTATTGGAATTTGAGCAGACGCAACTGCGGAAGGTCTTTGTGGAGGAAATGACCATGTTACAGCCTGAATGGGTCATGGTCATGAAGGAGAGCACACTCAAGGCAGATTTCGAGAAAGTGGTCCACAATTGCGACAACAGCTGGGCTTTTAGGGCTGTCAGACGTTGGATCACAATTTCCGCCGAGGGAAGAATAGAGCGTCTTGCTGACGAGCTGATAAGATAGCTATGGAGCCAAGAGCCGCGCCTTGGGAGACAAAGGCTGTCTGCCGTCAGACATCGAACCAGCGTACAGACATCTACACTGCATGGACAAACTATTGCATGTAACATTCACCAAGGTAACACAAAATTTCGATTCGATATGTAAAATGCCTGATCAACGGGCACAGTTGGCTGGGCGTGACCGATAAGTACTTGTAACAATATAGCACGTGGGTAAAACCACGAGAAGAGTGAAGGATTCCTTTTAATCTATCCTCTATAGCAAGCTCGGCGGATTCTCTAGAAATACAGGGCATATTCAAAGACCAGGACTTTCGCCTGTATAAGCAAGGAGCAAGTCACAAACTTCAATACGCTATTGTATTGGTATCTATCTGGCAAGTAAAGCAAGCTCCCTTAATCAAACACGAATCGTCGCAGCGCAGATGATGACTAAGAAGCCGCAGAAACACAACCTGCAAGTTCAAATCAACAAGGAGACAACAATCACGTCCTTGAAGAAATCGGCCCCTGCAACGGTTGCCATGGCACAGGTGCCTGACGACGATTCGATGACTCCACAGCAAATCAAGGATGCCTTATTAGAGGCCATCACTGTCTGAAGTGTAGAAGAATAGTATGTCAAAAGCAAAAGCAGGGTATCATGAAATCAGGGTTGGGCAGGAGTATGCATCAATGGATGTTGCATGGGTAACGAAACGGCTTTTGGGTACGTTACCATCGTTCTGTCTTGTCAGCTGGGTCGAAAAAGAGAAGGATCTGAGTCAAGGTAGTCCATTTGATTTTGCTGCTTACCAGTTTATAGGTAGTTAGCCTATTGTCCTAGACTCAAGGGACAGAAAGAGCACACGTGACTAAGAACAGAATTGTTAACACGTCGTCAAGTTATGAATTAGTCTACTAACATTATCGGGAGGGTGTGGGACAGACTATGCCATCATTGGACCCATCCTTCCTTCTTCATCACCTCATGTGTGTACCCCTCTAGTCTCTCTGCAAGCTTCACATCTTTCGCAGGACCACTCTGCCACGTAGGCTCTCCAAACCGCTTGAATATCTCAAAGTACCCGCCACTCTGCTCCGCCTTCATATCCTGGCTTGCCACACAGAACAAGCTAGTGTACGAGCCTTTGTCGGCCGGCCATATCATACCTATAACCCGCAAAACGGAAAACACACTCGTCATGCCAAAACCTGATGCGCTAACTCCGTCGGCGAGATTTGTCTCCACTAGACCTGGGTGCACGCACGAGGTCCAGATCTCACCGTCCCCGTTGCGGACCCCTGGAGAATCTGGACCATACTTTTCGTGTAGGGACTTGGTGTGCAGAATATTTGCGAGCTTGCTCTGACCGTAGCGGGCCCATACACTGGCATCTTTGAGCGTCGGGTCATCAAAATTGATACCGCCTTTTGGCGCGCTCAGGTGGCCCGATGAAGTGAGGTTAACAATGCGGACGCTGCCGACCGGCAGCGTCTTGGAAGTCTTTAGCATGACCTGCAGTAGATGGTCTGTGAACACCCAGTGTGCTAGATAGTTGGTCTGCCACTGCGCTTCATGGCCGTCCTTGGTCATCTCGAGTGGCGTCGCCATGATACCTGCGTTGTTGACAAGACCGTGGAGTGCCGTCTCGAGTGTGAGGAAGTGCTGCGCCGCCGCAACGACGCTGGAAAGGTCCATGAAGTCCACCTGAATCAGGTCGACCTGGGCCGAGGGATACATCTCCTTGATTCTGGAGATGGCGTCTGTGCCCTTTTTCAGGTTTCGAGCGCACATGTACACATGGGCGCCATGTCCCGCTAGGTGGGCCACGGTATAGTAACCTCTGCGTTCAGTGAGATCAGTGGATTATAATGTTTTGTAAGAGGCGAGTGGAAGACTTACATGCCGGAATTCCCACCTGTGACTATAAAAACCTTGCCCTGAAGGTCGGGGAGAGTGTCAGGGTGGAAGGTCATGTTTAAGCAGATAAATTTGAGAATGTGGATCGTCCGAGATGCTCCCACCTTAAATACTGAAGCTGCTAAGCATCGGATACCAGTGTCAGCAAGCCACATGTGTCTTCAACCAATTGCACCAATTTCTGGTTCCGCAATCCTGCTTGTGTATCAGGGCTACATCCAAGGGGTGGATGAGAGTAACAGTCTAGTATGGCAGTTGAGCCACTTGCATGAAGCATGGCGAATCACCTGGCATGCTAAAGATGCGGTCGTCAGTTAGGCAGTGCACATCAGGCTACAGGTCGTGATCCTGCGGTTGGGTTAAGCGAAGCGCATGGAGCTACCATCGCCTGCGAAAGTCAGGCAATCCCTTCAATCTTGACATTGCGCCATTCTTGAGTTACTGCTTTCGATCATCAGTATTTGGCGGCTATCGGATTGTGCTTGATGACTACATTACATGTCAATTCCGAAGTGTATAGTCCTATCTTGTCAACGCCTCGTTAATGTCAACGTTCCTTCGCAAACGCACTAAATGGGTGGGTGACGGCCTGATAGACGCCTGCAGTAAGTACTACATCAGGCAGGCGTTGCGGTCCAATCGATAAGCGGTTAATCGACAGCTAGTAGACGCGGCAGGGTGTAGGATCTGCCCCGGCTAGCTACCTATTCAAACAACTGGTGCCTAAGAGTAAAAATACATGTTGTGGAACCGCGCACTTAGCATGGCATTGTAGCATTGGAGTGGTTGTTGAGTGACCTCTTTGCCTCGTGAACCAGGCAAATCTGTCATTGTCCCAGCTTGTGGTCTCTTAGCGGAACCAGTTCCTGGTTTCGAGTACCGCGTCTCTTGTATACTGAGTGGCTGCCCAGATGATCAGGAACAGTCGAATGCACCAAGAGAGAATAATCAATGAGGCCTGCAACTCGTTAGTGAGCTACAAGCTGATATTGTGATTATTTCAGTAGTGAAGGGTATATCTTTGTGTTACTGTAAGACCAATGGTCCTACGTCAAGCAATCCCTTCTACGTGTGGTTCTACACCACCTAGAATACAAGTATTCAGTAAAACGTGACGCATATACATCTCTGAGTAATCTTTTGACATGCTAGGATGCCGGATATAGAAAATTTGCCCGTTCAGGTGCATAGGACGGGCGACATACACGTGGTGGCCATGGAGACAGTGCACAACTACTCAAGCTCTGCATGGCGGTAATTGCGCAGAAGATACCCGATATCCGATATTGACTATATGGCCAAATTATCATCCACTATAGTATCTAGATTCGCTCTCAATCAGTATGGTTTGGCGGTACGTACAAAAACCTCCCTTGAGCACAGTCTAATATACGAATCCAGACTCTCAAGCTGCCCCCAATCCGCCGTCAACCTCGAGAATACTTCCAGTTGCGTAATCAGAGTGAAGCAGGAATGAAATTGCTTGAGCAATATCCAGCGGTTTGCCCATCTTTTTCATAGGAAACATACCAGCGATGCTCTCCTCGCTGTATGCCCCAGCTGCAATAGCATCGTTAAGAATGTCAGTTTTGATCGCTCCTGGCGCAACAGCTGCCACTTGGATGCCTGATTGCGCGTACTCAAGGGCTGCAGTGCGCGTCATGCCAACGACCTGAGACCAAAAGTTAGTGGGGTTATTGAGCAAGTAGAAGAGAAGTTTCACATACAGCGTGTTTAGTTGCAACGTAAGTGCCTGAATAGAGAATACCATGGAGACCAGCGATCGAAGCAAGATTGACAATATGCCCCGATTTCTGCACTTTCATAATTTGGATCTGCTCTTGCATGCACCAGAACACACCAAGAACGTTAACGCGCCACATCTTCTCAAATTCTTCAGTGGATGCGTCGCCGATCATACGAGTGTCGGTAGTGATGCCCGCATTGTTGACAGCTCCGTCGAGACGTCCATGGATGGATAGTGCCTTCTTGTGCAGGGCCCGAACTGCCTCTTGGTCCGAGACATCTGCTTCGATGAACGTGGCTTCTCCGCCCTTTGATTTGATTGCCTGGACAACCTAATATCGAGTGTTAACTTCCTGAGTAGCCCCTGGACAAGTGACATTGTAACTGACCTCTTCACCCTTTGCGATGTTTCGCCCAGAGACGATCACGGCCCATCCTTGCGAAACAAGCAATTCGGCAGTTTCGCGTCCAATTCCTTGGGTGCCTCCAGTGATAAGACAGACACGAGTCATCTTGAAGAAATTAAGTTGGTGATTTTGGAGTAAAGTGCGTACGGAGATTCTTGTGATCGAGATGTATCAAAGTCGTAAATAGTTGTACATTCAAATGCAGAGGGATATTGCCATGGTTATATATGAGAACTGCTGCTAAAGTACAGAACCCTCGATGCGCCCATATTTTGTGCGGAGAGAGTGAAATTCCTAATTTAGTAATGTTCTACCTCCGCAAGACGGGAACTGAACTTAGCGGAAGTCCCTTGCGTCCCAAATCTCCATGCTTAACCCCTTGGACCAATAATGGTTGTCCGCTAGCAGAGCAAAAGGCTCTACAGCTCCGTTTTGATGTCCGTTATCCGTTGTAACCGGACTTTATTTTCTGTGTTCACACGACCAACGCTTGGAGCTGCTACTGGTGCAATGCTCCGTCTGTGCCCCTTTCATGTGGTCAGGCATGATGCAGCGCCTTTATCCACAGATTTCGGTCCCGCTTGTTCGTTCACTCGAACCAGACGTATTGCGCACTCCATGAGATCTTGAAAGGCTTTGATACTCCACTGTAGAGTCAATGGAACGGGCAACTCCATTACCCTATTCCGTTTGCTTATTTTTCTGCTAGATGAAGTTCAGAGGACCGTGAGGATGTTGGAACACGAACTGGGATAATGCACGATCGCATGCCTGGTCATCCAGTTTCGTCCGCCCGATGTAACATTGGTTAACAGAAATCTTGCGGAGAAGTTTGAAGATCTCCGAGAATGTACATGCAGGAAGGCTTCAGCCAGAATTCGCCGCGGTTGGCTCGTGAAGTGCCAAAGTGAAGTTACTATCTCCTGGATGCCTTCGGATCTCAACATACTTTGTTTGAGATGTTCTGACCCTCGCTGATGTTCGGAGTTAAGAGTGAAGAGTCCATATTGGTCCACGGGTAGACCCAAACGGACCGTCGGAACTCCTTCCGGCATTCCGGCACGTGTTTCGAGGCAAGGGAACATTTTCGTCTCATGATGAGTTCTGACTTACACTACGCAGAAGATCCGTTCACAGGCCTACGTCTGTACTAATATTGCTACAAGCTGTACCAACTTGAGTAAGAAGCCTGTCATCAAAGAGGCAATGCGCTTTTTCCAGTCCCCTATGACATGGGTTTTGACAGCTTGAAATGGCTCAAAGGCTAATGAGTAACCAGACGTTGTTGACCAGGAGGCCCAATGGGTCAGGCCAGGGACTCCTAGCTTTTGTTTGGCCTGATCTTGTAAGCTAGACGTGCAACATAAAGAAGAGTATAAAACTTGAAAATCTCCTCTAATTTAATGATAGGAAACACTATCAAATAGCATGTATGTTTATAGTAAGCAGACAGAGACTTTTAGACTAAATAGGATCTCAAAATAAACATAGCGTACAAGGTATATCATAACAGAGTTTAGCTAAGTGTAAGGAAAAAGAAGAGGCTACAATTTAAGAAAGGCGTGTCTTGCAAGGAAGGTAAATTTGCTACGTGTAGAACTGTAAACTACCTATGGGGACTTCGGGATAGTGCAAACTTGATAACATGTTTCACCACATTGGAACATATGATCTATCTGTACGTTTAGACGGTTTATAGTCAATTTACTCAAAATCTGAAAAACGTTGGTAATACGGCTGAGATGCAGCTTTCCCTCGTTGGTGATTTGGGAGCTGGGCTGAGGATTGTACGAGGCCAAGTTAAGTGATGTGAGTTATCGTATGTTTGAGTGGTGTAAGTTGTGGACCAGTGAGTCTTTACTTATATACTATCCTCATGTTGAATATTCAGCATGTCATTGGATTAAGACAGGAATAGTGTGTGACAATGAAGAGCAAGGAGAGGTAGAGTTGGTGCTCCTGGACGTGAGCCGGTGCGATGCATATCCTGAAATGCTATGCGAGAATGCCAGTCATCCATGAAGAAGCTTGCCGAAAGTCGTTGGTGCAAAGCTGAACTTCGGTCGATTACCGCAGGAGTCTAAGGTACGCAGGAAGGTGTTCGCTCGGGTAGAGTATTGGAAGCTTACGGTATCTAGGCAGCCACGCGATAGCCCACTTGTGCCTCAGCACGAGCCGGATTAGGTGCCATACTTTTGATCAACCACACGTCCTTTTGAGAAACCCAACAAACAAATATTGTGCTCCGACTTATATGCCTGAGTATTGTTGGACTAAGATATTAGAAAGCGCTTTAGTTGACGGCTGTGATGGAAGACTTGGAACGAAAGCGACATTGCTGGCAACGTCGTCGAAACTGCGTAGTCTGCGACTCCACAGAACCAGCATGCCGGAGGTGTTCGGCAGCTGGTGTTGTATGCCCTGGATATAGCGATATTGAACCCAGAAGACTGAAGTGGCTCGCACCTGAAAGAAAGTCCTATCTCGAAATCGAAGAACGGAAAATGCTCACCCGACAGGAAAATCAACCACGATCGTGACTGCTCCAGCGCAGGCTTTTCAGCCGAGGAGAGTTGATTGGAACATACCATGTCTAACAGCTGACCAATCAGCTATTTCTGCCTTGTTTCAAGCCGCAGAGTACTGTAAGTCATCAGTCTTGACTGCATGTTTAGAAGCCAGCAACTGACTCCAACCATCCAGACAACGCATGCATCTTGGAAGACCTGACTCCAATGCACGAAGTTGGAAGACATCCTTACATACACCATATCTCGCCTGCGCGCCTAAAGGAGGCTACATCGGTCCCAGAATTTTTACGATCTGGCCTTATCTGTATGACCCTGAACCACAGGATGAATCAACTTGGCATAGGATCCAGTCTGGGGGTAACTGGTTTGGCTGAGAGATATTACCTTCACTGGGGCATTACGATCCGCTCACTTAACAAGCAACTCAACGTGGAAAACAAGCGCACGAATGATATGGTTATTGCGGGAATTCTAACCATCCTGCTCGCTGATGTAAGTTTAGCACTGTTAACGGAGGTGCAGAACTTTCACGATTTGAATTACGCGGTCTACAGATTCAGAATGGCGCGCAAGTATCATGGCATCATCACCTTGATGGAATTCACAAGCTTGTCAGCTTGCGCGGCGGGTTCCGTGCATTGGCCCCATCGCAAAGCCTGGCCCCGTTACTGCACTGTCTCTGGTTGTACGTAGCCTCCCTCACTCATGCCGCTGGCAAATTATGCCACTGGTGAAAGGGGCAAACAATGGGCACCAATCTCTTTATCTAGCATTAGTATTATCACAAATACAACATGTCTAGGGTCTTACCTTAACTTAATAATAATTTTATATTTTAAAGCTTCAGACTTGACATAAGAATACTACAACTTTATAGTAATACTAATATAAATACTTCCTCTATAGTTATTAGCTAAGGTATCTCAGATTAATTACCTTTATCTGCAGGTTAAGATTAAGAATTCTTTTGCTAAGAAGTATCTCTTAAGAGATGCTTATAACATACTAGAAAGTATTAAAGCGTTCTCCCTAGAAGACGCAGGGTAATCCAAGTTCTTGTTAAAAGAGGATTGGATACGCATTGGTACCGTGTACAAATCTGCAACAGCACTGTATAGCATTCTCTCACTACAGAGCATGTCAGTGTTATCTGCGAATGCGGTGCTGAGGGCTACCTGCTTCACCCATGGTCAGGTTCTGCTGCGTCACCTTCCCGAAGGTCTTTCATCCGGAAGAACTAAGAGGTTTATGCTCTGGCCACTGGTGCTGCTCGGAGTGGAGGCGGTTCATAGTGGTATGGCGACTCGTGCTTTTGTCTCGAAGCAACTGCCAGAGCTGAGTCAGGCTGTCGGTACATTCATACCCCTAACAGCCCAGAGAGTGCTTGAATCGTTCTGGACATCGGGTTTCAAGCGTTGGGATGCCTGCTTTGACAGGCCGTATCCTTTTACGATGCAGATTGCAGTGGATGTTAGTCAAGTATCAACACTGTGATTGGAGCTCCGAATCCTGTGTTGAGTGATGCATTTGAACCTAAGTCTAACGTTCAGCGCTTAAGAGTTTCCCAATTTTAAGGCCACGACCAGTAATGGATTGGTTTATGTAGGCAGAGCTGAAGGATGTCGATCTGCGGGGGATTATGATATGGTTGGCTCAAGAGCAAAGTTCAGAGACATGACGGAGTTCATCAGGACGCACAAGATGAAGCCCATCCTTAGCAGAAGTGTCAAGGGTCTAGATTGGGTGGGTGCGATTGATAGACTGTTCGAGGACATTCGCATGGGAAAACAGTTTGGAAATTTGATTGTGGAAATCGAGACGGATTGTTGGGAAGTCCTGGTGACGAGTGCGGGGGTGTTAACAATTCTTAACGAGCAAGAGTGCCTGCCTATTTAGATGACACCTACGTGATATGATGCAGAAAGCTCACCCTTGAAGGTAACTAAAACATTACATCTAGTGCGGTCGCAAACGCCATTCAGTTGCCGATTAAGTCTAGAATAGTTCAAAGTGTACAGGATGATAAGACTGCAATTCAGTAATGTAAAATTATCTGTGTAGTTTATAAGTAAATCTACAGGCGAATAAGAAACTGACATGAAAGAAATTGACATGAAGCAGGATCTTATAAAGAGTTTTTTATGCCTGCTTGCAAGCTAGGATGCTGCTAAGCCAAATGCGGCAGATTTTTGAAGAAATCCATATATCAATTAATTAATAGAGGAGTTTATAAGTGCTGCTAGTTATATAATTATAGCACTAACGTAATATGGTGTATAAACAATGCAAAAGTATGCTCCTCCTCTTACCTAGCCTCTATAAGGTGGATGCTTGTTTCTAACAATTTTCACAATCTGAGGAACCGTCATGTGGTTGAATTCATCTACCTCCTGACTAATCACACGCAAGGATCCAGAAGCAAGCTTTGTTTAGCACTACGCTAAGGGCCCTGTCGTTACAGCTGCTCGTGTGGCGTCAAGTTGGCTCAGCCGTTTGCCATGTAGGTTAAATGAGAGGCCCAATTCATGCGAATGCACTGTTACACTGCATGGCAGAATAGCTCTTATCTCGTGTACGTACAGCCACTTTGTAGACCCACCAGTTCCTCCTCCTACCCTCCTTGGCGCCCGTTCTCTCCCAATTGGGAGGGCCAAGATGTTATACCGATCATTGCCAACTCTGGGCTGCTTGGTTCTTGGCATCCATATTCTCCTAGTTGGGCCTAGCACTATTTCCAAATAAAGGCGGGTCTCGTCGATGCACATTCAACTCATAATCAACTTTTGTTCCATGTCAGTATTGCATCTTGTTCAAATAACAAAAAGACGGAGAGGTCTTGGAGCCTTCATTGCTGACCTGCTGTTTTGCTTACCAACCGATACCCTCGATTCTCCTTCAGTTTGACACTCACCAACATCCGTTGCTTGACTATTTTGCTGCAGGAAAACCTTCCACCACCCACCGAAGTCTCTGCTCACCAATGATGGCTACCAGCGATGTGCCTAGTAAGCTCTGTCGATTTCTTGAACGTGGCTATGACACGAGTCGCTGATGTTGGTCTAGTTGTGGGTAGCCTGTACATTTATGCACCAAACAAAGGCGCACCCATCTTCTTCATGATTGCCTTTACTATATCCACCCTTTTCCACTCCTGGCAGTGCCAGTAAGTTTGCCTTTTGAACCTTGTACCTGTCAATCCTGGAATGTCTGACACGGTATTACTAGGCACTACAAAGCTGGAAGTTGATATGGTTGCAGCCCGCCTGCGCAGCCCTCTTCACTCTCGAATACAAGCTCCGCGAATACGGAGCATACAAGTACATATATAGTGACACGGACAAGGCACCCTTGGTTCTGTTCATCTTGAGCCAAATTTGCATATATTTAGGCCCGTAAGTGTCCCATATACCTTGCCCTTATTGAACCCTGCGAACGACCTTGGCGATCGTTGGCTAACATTAGCTTATTCACTGCGTTAGCCCGCTCCTCGAACTCGCAAACTACCATATCCTCGGACGGGTGTTTCAATACGTCCCGTATGTTGCGCCCTTCAACCCTCGCCAAGTTACGGCCTTTTTCGGTGGGCTTACGGCCATAGTCGAGGGCTTGAGCTCCTCCGGAATTTCGTTGACCGCCAATGCGAAAGCAGAGGAGTCGACTAAGAAAATGGGACATAGCCTCCTCCTTATCGCCCTAGCGCTTCAGGTCTGCGTCATCTTCGTTTTTGTGTACCTCTCCGTCGTCTTCCATCGGCGATGCATCAAGGCTCGAGTCCCCGCACAAAGCAAAGCTGTCAAGTCCACCCTGATGACACTCTATTTGAGCATGGTGTTGATCTTTGTACGCTGCGTTTCCGGCTCGTAGAGATGGCAACCAGCTCGGCGAGTGTGGATACCACGAGCATGGAGCGCCTGCTGAAGCTGAGCCCTGTCCTCTGAACAAGGCATACTCTTACGCCTTTGAATCGAGCCTCATGCTCATCAATTCTTTTCTCTGGAACGTGCAACACCCTGGACCCCATCTGCCTGGAGACCCTCACATCTACCTGGCACAAGACGGAACGGAGGTTGAGGGAGGAGGAGACGGAAGTGAAGCCCGGCCACTCCTGCTCAACATGGCAAACACTTTGATTTTTGGCTTGCTCTATGGAGACGACAGGGACAAGATGCACTCTGAACCCCAGGAGCTTCATGAACAGCCAAGCAGTAATGGCAATACCAAGTTCGGACTCGGCAATGGTGGGCGGGCTACCTAGTTGAACGGTTTAGGTAGACTTTACGCAGACAAGAGCTATTCCAAAAATGGCTTTGCCTATTCGCTCCCTCGAATGTGAACTAAGTACGTGACGGCGCAAACTTGATAACGTTTTTCAGCAAATCGGTGTGTGTCTTCTCACACGCCAAAAGGAAGCCGTCAATGCCTGGTATTCGCTCCAAGTCGTCCTGTGTTTGCGGACGTGCTTTGATAACTAGTTCCAACGTATGCTCTGTGACTATTGGCCGAGCATTTGCAGGTCGGTCTGGTAGTTTGCGTGTGACCAGCTTGCTGAATGCCAGAAGTTTATTTCGTGCGATTTTGGACCGTGGTGAGAGTGTTTCGCTAGCCTCGACTTTCGAAAGCGTGGGCTGAATCGTCGGTGACGCTAATTTGGGTAAGTGGGCGGGGGGTGATGGCCCGAGGTCCGGCTCCGGGATGGACAAAGCTGCTGCTTCCTGGAATTGAGTTACAGGACTTGTTCGATGTTTCGTAGGGCTTTCTATCCTTTGGCGTTTCAAACGAGAGCTCGTTTGTCGTGACTGACTGCCAAAGTCGAGATCAGGCAGGGATTCATCGGAGTCGAGCGATGTTGGGTCTTCATCAGCATCAGCGGTCAAAGTGGTCCCTGCCATTGTGAAGGACAACCCTGTGTGAAGCTGGGGTGTTCGAGGTGGCGGAGTGTCGAATGCTGGAGAGGAAATAGGTGAAGCTTGCCGTCGCCTTCGTGTACGCCGTGGAGTCTGAGGATGCTGCGCTGTCGAGAGGGCAGGTTCATCTTCCAGATTCAGCGGTATAGGCGCTGTAGCTTTTGGAGGCGGTTCCAGACCATTGGTGGCAAGAAATAGAGAGATGACTTCGAGCCACTCGTTACCGTACTTGTCTTGTTGGACTTTCCCAATACCCTTGACAGAGAGCAAGCTCGCTGTGTCGGACGGACGTTCATGCGCCAATAACTCGAGTAATCCGTCTGAGATGATGCGACCTGCCGGTATTTTGGAGCTCTCAGCTAAGGCCGCGCGTCGCATCGTCAGCTTGTCGAGCAACTCTTGAGTCAGCGGCTCGAGAGGCTCCTTCAATGTGATAGTCTTGGCAACGGTGACTTTCCTCTGCTGGACCGCCTTTGCCCCTGCTGTTCCGCTCTTTGTTGGCTTAACTCCGAAGAACGCCTCGGTGGTGGTAGTCGTTCCACCTCCAGTGTCCAGAAGAATAGGATCATCCCGCGACGCTGGACCTTTTGGATATCTCTCCGCATAAATTGGAAGCGGTGGCGTAGGTTTCATTGCCAGTCGCTTAGCATTTGTGCAATGATATAGCATGAATCCTGCGTAAGCGTCTCCAGCTGCATAGACTATCTGGTCTTTCGACAGCGGTTTGCTCCAATTACTGGTTCGAACATTTCCCTTGTATAGCGGAAGACCCAATTGGTCTTCAACTTGATGCGCTAGACTCACGAGCTTCACGGAGACGAGCTCGGGCTTGTGCGTGCCAAACTTTACCAACCGATAAAGGTGACTAGATTCGATCGCTCCTTGAGGCTTGAGACAGAAGTAGCGATTCAAGCGTCCAAAATCTGCTCCCAAAATATGCACACCGACTTTTCCAATTTTTGGACTTTCAATGATTCGCCGTAATGTTGGCGCGATGATATCCTCGGTAGTCTTCCCTGGATGTAGTCCGATGTGGAATAGGCCTATTTTGCTTTCGGAGGCGATCTGTATCAACCCAACTTTGTTCTGCAGGTCCTTCTTCTTCCAGTCATTCCAGGGCCATTCCATGTCGAAACCCAGAATGGGCTCATCAATGAAATGTTGCGCAACGAGCTCAGACTGCGCTTTGTTTCTGCTGTACAAGATCTCAACCTCCTTGTCACCTGGCCCTCGATATAACTGATGACTCCACCATCTCCGAGGTGGCGGATTGTTCGATCCAATACCGAACGTCTGAATTGTAGATGGCTTCGCCTTTGATGGCTGCAGGCGGTACGAAAGTGGCCACTGGGCTTTCTCTGCCACCTTCATCGCGGGGGCATCGCTCACAGGATTGCTGATTGTCGTACCGTCGCTCATTTGATCCCAACCTCAAGACGACGGCAATTCACTGAATAGTGCCCACAGCACAGAATGGAGATGTGAGCGCTTGACATGTTTCGCGCATCGCCCTCGCGACAAGGGGATCGGCGCTAAAAGCGCACAGTCCCCCACTTTACCGGTACGCGCTATCACGTGAGGCCCGTCTTGTCTCCAGTGGGACGGCTGCCCAACCACGACACGCAACCTCCAAGATATCTTGATACTGCCAAATGGAAATTGCATCTAGTGACAAGTCTATTGTTCCAGATGCTACAACTTTTGAAGAAGCCCGCAAAAGCGCTGCAGCCTATCTGCAATCAAGACTCTCCGCCAAAGACAAGCATGCCAACGACGACGAGTTCCGGATTCCAATCATCGACCTAACACCTTCATTCTCTACGTCTCTCACTGATCGCCAACACGTTGCCGACCAGATACGCGAGGCTTGCACCACATCAGGCTTCTTCTACATTACAGGCCACGGCATCCCAGAATCAACACGTGAGGGCATCTTGCACCAAGCAAAGCGATTTGCACATAACTTGCCTCTAGAAAAGAAGCAAGACCTACACGTGAAAAACAATAAGTTTGGCTTGGGATGGGAGCCAAGCGAATATACGTCGATTGCAGGTGACAAGGAATCCAAAGACGTCTTCAACTTCGCCTACGAGGAAGCGCTAGATCGAAGTGGCGGAGACGGTCTATACCGCAATCTCGATGGCTCAAAGAGTAAAGCCAACAGGTGGCCGAGCGAGATAGATCTTCCGGGGTTCTATGAAAGTGTTAGAGAGTACTACGGCGCTGTGAGTCCGGTTTCCTTGACACCCAGAATCCAGATGCATGTCAATAGCTTCATCATCTGCATCACTAACATCTCAAGATCCTTGACCTGTCCCGACACATTTTCCGCCTCTTCGCGCTCTCCCTCTCCCTCCCAGAAGATTACTTCGACCCTCTAACTACCCACCCCGGCGGCATTGCCCGGCTTCTCTACTACCCACCACCCACGCACCCCCTTCCTACCTCTCGCTCTCCCTCAGAAACCACCCTACCCATCGGTCTAGGCGCCCACTCAGACTACGAATGCTTCACCCTACTCCTCACCTCCACAACCCCCGGTCTCGAAATTCTTAAACCCGGCGGCACATGGCACATCGCCTCGCACATCCCAGGCTCCTTCATCGTCAACGTCGCAGATTTCCTGATGCGTTGGACCAACGGGCTGTACAAGAGTACAGTACATAGGGTTGTAAATCGGAGTAGCGAAGCGAGGTATAGCGTGCCGTTTTTCTTTTCTGTGAACTACGATGCCGTGGTTGAGACGTTGCCGGGCTGTTTGAAGGAGGGGGAGGTGAGTCGGTGGAAGCCGATAAGAGCTGGGGAGTATATTTTGGAGAGGCTGAATGCTACGACGGAGGGAGGATTGGGGTATGGTGCGGGTGGTGGATAGGAGAAGGGTGTGAAGGGGATTACGAAAGAGATTTGTAGAGCTGGGGTTTTACTGTACATGCCATAGCGCCTGAACATTATTACTTATTTGATACTTGATCCCGCGACTGTGTTGTCTTGACGCGAGACTGCAGTGACACTGCACAACCACTCTCAACTGAACACAAATCAGAGTGCGTCAGTTCTGAGGATTATAGTAGATCCCACAAGGGGGAAAATGTATGACAAGATCGATACTCAATATGACTTCCCCCTCAAACCTTATTCCACCCCCTCTCATCCACCATCACCCACCCATCTCCCAGTATCATCTCCCCAAACCTCTTCATATCCTCTTCCGCAAGCGAGACCATGAGCTCGAAAGGCCCCGCCTCACCCTTCCTCTTTGGCAGAATAACGATACCCCCTTCGCTCATCCACGCCGCCCGTCGAATCGCACTGGGCTTCCCCTCCTTCGCCCCAGGAATACACCACTCGATATCAGCACCCATGTGCTGCCAACTTGTAATATACAAATCCGGTCCATTGCCAAATGTGAGTTCAGAGTTATCCAGCGCCGGCGGATCGGCGAGCAAAATTGGCGCTAGGCGGTTGGAGATCCAGTGTTCGTCGATGCGCTTGATAGAATCGGCGATGGCAAGGGCGAATGGCGCTAGGTGGGATGGGCTTGAGATTTTCGGCTTGGATGAGGATGGAGCGGAGAGCCTGTAGCTGGCTTTCGCACAGAGCATGCAGTTGCCAATGAAGTCTGGGTCTGTGAATTGGGGACCTAGGTGTTTGCGTAGGTTGACAACAACGGCTAGTGTTGTTTTAGGGATGTTGTGAGATAGTAGCACGTTTGAGCGTGCTTTGCTAATGTAGATGCCCAGTAAGGCGGCGAGGGCAATGAAATTTGTTATGTTGACTCCAGTTTCTGTCGAAATGCTTGTCTTGAGATCTGAGATAACGGTTGCGGATATGCGAAACATCTTCGAGATTACAGCGTAGGGCACAGCTCGGAGCTTCGGGGCTTGAGGGACAGCGCACGTCGCCGTGCTGGGTGCTGTGGATGTCCTAGCCAGCGCATCGAGTGCGGCCCGAGGTTCAGATTCGTCTCGCTCAGGCAAAGATTGTTGCGAGATGCCATCGTTTGAAGTACCGTTCCCGTGTCGGATCCTCTTCACGCTATCTGCCCAGACTTCGAAGATGCGGCCCCAGCCTGTACCATCTGCGATACTGTGATATATCCAAAAACTAAGGATCAACCCTCCCTTTATAAAGGTAGCTTGCGTGGCCAGCACAGGCAGAGGAACTTCGTTACTGAAATTTGTGTAGTCTGTTGCGTACCGATCACCGTTGTCCAAGCCATAATGATCGACCAGAGACCTCGGACAAAAGTGTTTGGCTGGAAATGCAGTATATGGAAAGTTTTCTGCTTGTAGTGTCTGGTAATCGAAGGCGGGGTCATCGACGAGGGTACTATCCGCCCTGAATATGCGCGCTGCGTGTCCTTCGTAGGGCCCCGAGTCGGGATACAACACCTTGACACTCCTATTCGTGTCATGAACTGGCTCAACCATACCTGCAAGGTAAGGAAATTGGTGTAACAGTCCTACTAAGCCACCACGTAATGTGTCGATCGCCGTCTTAGAGCACTGGGTATGTTCGAACTTAAAGATGAGCAGAACTCGACCGTAAGAGCGTAGATGCGACTGCTGGTCGATGCATGACAAATGTAGTTCTTTCATGCTTGCTTCTACTTTACTCGAGGATGGAGTAGTACTGTGTTTGATGAGTCTAGCAACCATAAGCTGAGCGCTTTGGCGAGGTCGCCTTCCTCACTACTTATTCACCACCAAAATTGGCATTGCTGTCCAAGCTAGATTGCAGCATCCTGAATGTTAAATGATAGCAGCAAACATTTCGTTGCGATGTGTTTTTCCATTCACCGGCCCAATGACAGCAGCTCACGATTGACTGAAGGATCATGATCGTGTGAAACCAATCATCGCCGCTTTGTCGACCTGCTCTCCGAGAACGCCAGCTTTTTGCAAGATGCTAACGGTCTTAGAAATCACTTGACTATCGACACCTCTGACATCCTGTGAAAACCGAACAGTACCAAGCCATTCTCTAGCATCTTCCTCTGAATAGTCGAGCTTGGTGCTGATGTACTTGACGGCCTCTTCCTGGTTGTCCTTGAAGTGTTTGACACCCTTGTTGATCTTTCCCAGGACATCTTCAAGCTCGCCTTTGATAGGTGGCTTGCTTGCGTTGGCTCCAGAACTCCAATTATGTGGGTGGAGCAAGTCGTTTGCAGCCACAATCTTCCACGATGACCAAGGTGTGTAAATCTCGCCAATGCGCTTGATTTCGCCATTATCGTAGTATCGTTTCGATGTGAAGTGTTCCCACATGAAGAAATCTGCTGTGCTATTATTCACGCCATCACGGAGATTAGCGAACGTGTTGAGGACTTCCACGGGGAACGGTGAGCCGTCCGAGGTGGTGTCTAGCCAGCCCTGTTGGTCTGCCAGCACAAAACTCATAACGTAGCTGCCGCTTCCGATCCTCGACACGCCAACCTTCTTCCCTTTGAGATCGTGGATCCCCGTCAGATCTCGTTTTGCACCCGTTGATATGGCCCAACAAAGTGGAGTCTCGACATATGTGCCTACGACCTTGAAGCCAGGGTCTTGCTGAGCCGCCTGTGCTTTGCCCATTGCAGCAACCCAACCCTCGGTGAGACCAACGCCAACGTCAATTTCGCCTGCTTGTAGCGCTGTGACCATGTGGCCGGTGCCGGAAGGGAAGGGCAGCAACTTCGAGTCGAGGCCGTAATGCTTCTTGGCAAACTCGAGCGGAGTCGAGAAATGCTCTACAGGTTGGTAATCAGCGTTGATGGTGGACGAGCATATGTGGTAACAGACCAGGGACAAATCCTATACGTAGAGGCGCCATGGACATGACGTTGGTGGAGAAACTTCGAGTGAAGGGTTGAGATGGTACTGGTGGGAGACGCGCAACGCGTAGTGAACGGAGCATTGCTCAATTCGCCGACCCGTCACCAGACTTTTAGGAGACTGATATGATGGTCACGTGTGAAAGTAGAGATCTGGTAACGGCAATGTGTATAGGGCCACGCAGATGGAGAATTCGGATGGCTACTGGTGGTGTCGATAAGTGGTGAGGAGAGCTTTGACAACTGATGGCACGATGTCAGCCTCGCTGCGTTCCGAGATGATTCCGAACAGCACCGATCATCGCAACCTTCCATCCGGCCACCCGGCGTTTTCACATCATCAGATATTCACTCACATCTTCTCAGTCGTTCGTTGCTTCTTCCAATAATATAATTTTCGAGGGGCGTGTTGAACTCTGGTTCTGAATCGCTTCGACTGAAAACATTGACATGTCTCACAATGCGCTATCGTCTCAGGCACGAAGGATAGCTGTAGTGGGCGCAGGACCATCTGGCGTTGCCGCAGCAAAGTATTTACGTGCTGAGAATGCTTTCGATAAGATTGTTTTGTTTGAGCAACGAAGTAGATCTGGTGGAATTTGGAACTACACACCGGATCAGCGGAATGAAGATCTTTTTACGATACCACAAGCCAATCCCAAAGGTCAAAACCAGGATCCTGAATGGAAAGAAAGCGATACAGTTGACCAAGCTAAGCGTAAAACGGCCAATGGTCTGAAAAAAGATGCATCATTCTTATCACCAATGTATGAAGATCTGGAGACTAACATACCACGGGGACTCATGGGATTCAAGGGCCTCGATTGGCCCGAAGACACACAACTCTTCCCAAAACACGAGACCGTTCTAGATTATGTTGAAGAGTATGGAAAGGAGGTCCAAGGTTTTGTTCAGTATGAGACTCAAGTCGTAGATGCAGAGCCAAACAACAACGAGAGAAACAGCACCTGGAATGTAACGACTCGAAATTTACGGACCGAGCAAGTAACCGAAGAAATATTCGATGCTGTCATCGTGGCGAATGGTCACTTCATCGTACCCTATATCCCCGAGATCCCTAGCATCAAGGAGTGGAACGAGCAATACCCGGGCTTGATCATTCACTCAAAGTACTACCGTCGTCCTACAGACTTCACCGGCAAGAAAGTAGTTGTGGTAGGTAACTCTGCCTCGGGCGCCGATATAAGCAATCAGATCGCCCAACACTGTCAGACACCACTGATATGGTCTACCCGCTCGACCTCACTCTTCTCCGCAACACACGGATCTGCAGAGAAAGATCCACGACGGAAAGAACATCGGCCTATCAAGCAGTTCTTACCACGCACGCGAGGCGTGGAGCTAGAGGGTGGAGTAATAGTAGAAGACATCGATGCCATAGTTTTCGCAACGGGGTACTTCTACAGCCTTCCGTTCCTGAAGAACGTCAAACCCAGCCTAATCACCGATGGAAGCTACGTAAACAACACATACCAGCATCTCTTCTTCGCCCCACAACCTACGTTATCCTTCCTCGCACTGAACCAACGAGTCATTCCGTTCCCCGTCGCAGAAGCGCAGTCTGCTGTTCTCGCCCGCGTATATTCTGGTCGCCTCAGCCTTCCACCACTCCCTGATATGCAAGCCTGGGAAGTGGCGCGGAAAGCGGAAATTGATTCAGCTCGCACCTTTCATCTTATACCTTTCCCGAAAGATGGCGAGTATATCAATATGCTCTCACGGTGGGCATTAAGCGCTTCACCGCGACAAGGTCTTGACAATGATGGAAAGGGGAAGATACCGCCTCTCTGGGGTGAATGGGACTTTTGGTGTCGAGAGAATTTTCCTGCTATTAGACGCGCTTTTGGGCAGTTGGGCGACAAGAGGAAAACAGTCACTAGTATCGAGGAAGTTGGCTTTGACTTCGCCGCGCATATAAGAGGGAAGCAAGATAGCGGTGCCAGTAGAGTGCAGGATGTAATTTCTGGATAATCTACATCTTCATATACTCAAGCCTGCCGCACCTCTTCCTCAAGTCACTGTCACAACAAACTAAGCGCCAGGAGTGCGGCGGCAAAGAGGACGACCGCGCTCTAGGGTATTCGCGTCGCATGTTAATCTGCTGTCCTCGATACATGTCAACTGTGCGCCACCTGTGTTATCGTTAGCGCACTGCCCACAAATTCGTGATATTGTGACGGAACGTACAGTTGTTGATATTATCAGGCACACATCGACCCGTCTGCCCATTCACATTACAGACATCCTGCTTCAAGCTCGCGTTTGCGACACAGCACGCTCCGTTAGGAACGGGGCGGTTGTCATTCTGTGGCGAGGGCATCGCAGCTGTAAGAGCGGACAAGAAGAGGATGATGGTCGCGGTTGTGAATTGCATAGTTGCGGCGATGCTGATGTATTCTCCTGATAGGACTGGTAGTAATGATATGTGGGATAATGAACCAGGTGTAAATACTGCAACAACCGACCGGCGGTATAAGAATCGAATGAGCAGAGAAAAGATGACTTGGTAGTTGAGCTGATACTTTCGATCCTAAACGACGGCCGCAGAGCTTATATACTCTTACACAAAGCATAGCTTTGTAGACGAAGCTCACGATGTCCGCGCATTGCCATACACCCTGTCCGTCAACCTCAGTGCAAAGTCGCTTACCTCCTACGCTAAGCACATTCCACGCCGCTGATGCACAACGAAACAGTCAAGTCGGCATCGCGGCGCCAGAGCACTGACCGCATAATTCGCCTACCGTGGGTGGGGTCAGCGGTGTCCTCGATGCGAAGAACAGCGAACGTCCTGGCGATTAGATCCACTGCAAAGAACATGTTCTAGAAGCGGCAAAACAGCAATAGCATTGGATGAGAAAACGCATAGCCATGCACAAACGGCACTTGTAGCCGAGCCAATGCTTGGGCGAGCAATAATGCGAAGGCGTTGGCCAATTGGAGGTGAAGAAAGTGTTCGAGAAGATGATGCGCTGGTGTGATGAGACGTGTGATTGACGGTGGTAGGGTGAGGCAGGGCGAAACACTGGGTGGAGTGAAACGTTAGCTTAGAGTTCGGTTATAACGCGTATTCGGGGAGGTTGAGCGAAGACGTTTCGATAAGTTATAATACTGGTCAATGTATTGCCATGAGGTCGTACTGTATGTACCTTTGCATTTTGTTTTGAAGGCAACAGCGCTCTTCAATCGCTTATGAAAGCACCACACGTAAGAATCTACACTATCGATCATTTTTCTTCGCTCGGACCTTATAGTGTATGGCGGAAGAGTTTCATTTTATAGCCTATGACATTCATTCATTTGTTTTGTTGGCTACACTCCAGGTGTCATTGTCAGGTTTCTTCGATCCTAATAACCGCCCGGACCCGCTCCACTGACATCCGTATCGAGCACCGCAACACTCAATTGCGGCAAGCTAAACTCAAAAGCACCAGAAGCACCCGCCTCCAGGATGCTGATCGTAGTGTTCACAATGTTGATGCCAGTGAAGGGATCATTGTACATATAAGGGTCACCGTTGGCATTTGTCAATACAGTCAGGTTCGCCTTTGTACCAGGGGCTACGCCCTGAAACTGCACGGAGACAGGGACGGGAGCGCCATTCGTGGTGTTGTATGCAGCACCCTTCCATACCATCGCGTTGTTGCGGCGCTCATCAAGACCAGCGCCCCAGTACACCGGACCGTAGGAGGAGTTGGAGGCCGTCGGGAGCGTGTGCGTAATGGGGTGGTGGGCGAAAAGTGACCAGCAGTACCATGTAACTGCCTTTGTTGTGCGCTTGGGATCAGCGTCGAACTGGATAAGTGTGATAGGCCATTGGAATCGGTTGTTGTTCTTGAGAACTGGAGCGTAGAAAGTTCCTGGAATGCGATCAGAGTTGCGCTCGTACCCGATCAGACTGACGGCTTCACCGACAGCGCCGATCCACCATGGGTACTTGTAGAGGGAGCCGTTCCAGCGGGGAGGTGTAGCACCGTTGACGTGAGTTGCAGCGACTTCGCCAATGATGTGGCCGATATCATTGTCGAAACGATTAAACTCCTGGACAAGCTCATCCGGCTCACGGTAAGGGTGGTAGTCACCCAGAGCGTCGGCGGGAAGTTTGATGCCATCAACGGTGTTGGGGCCGGTAGTCTCGCCTTCAGGTGCTGGATCGCTGGTTGCGCTGGAAGCGATGACTTGAATGTGAGGGTAGGCTGCGCGAATGGCCTCATAGAAGAGAGGGAAGCGATACTCCTTGTAAGAGTTCCAGCCACCGGGGAAACCTGCAAGCCAGTCCTCGTTACCAACTTCAACGTAGTTAAGCTCAAACGGCTCAGGGTGGCCGAGAGCAGCGCGGCGAGCACCCCAGGTGGAGTTGGCTGGTCCGGCTACAAACTCGATCTCGGCCAAAGCATCATCAATAAAGGGCTGAATGTCCTCCTTGGGTGTAACACCGCCGTCAAGAGCAAGACCGGCCCAGACACCGAGCACTGGGAGATCATTAGTGGCTGGCTGCCATTCGTGGCAGAAGGGACTCACCAATCTGCAGATCCATATCTTCTGCCCACTCAAGATATTCCATGATCCCGAGACCATGGGTCTGTTGATAACCCCAGACACCTTGGAAGCCAGGTCGCTCCTTCAAGGGACCAAGAGTGTCCTTCCAGTCCCAGTAGGTGTCATTCGTCAGACCCTCCAACATGTTGCCACCTGGAAAGCGAAGGAAATGCTACAAAAGTTAGCAAGGGATCGTGAAGATGAGAAACGCAATCGTGACTTACAGGGTTCATGTCAGCGAGCGCCTCAGCAATATCGACTCTCAAACCGTTCTTGCGGTCCTTGTATGTCGGTGGAAACAAGCTGATGAGGTTGAAGTCGAGGCCGCTCGATGGAGCGCTCTTCGGATCGAAAGTGATCGAAAATGTGTTGTTGGAGTTTGGGGCATCCTTCTCGGGCACAAGCACGAAAGTGTGCTCCGTCCACTCATTTGCAACGGACTTAGATGGCACTTCGACTGAGCCGAAAATATCGGAAGTCAGATTTGACTCCAGCGATGCGGTAAACGACCCATTGTATGTACCCTTAACCCAGAAAGAGCCGGTATACTTTTGCTGGCGGACGTCTATTCCCCAGTATCCGTCATTCTTGAAGCCAACTTTGCCAGTGCTGTTAGCGGCTGCGACGCGTAATGATGCAGGCAGAGCTTTTGACAATGGCTCGTCGAGCTTCTGAATACTGAGTCCAGCGTTGTTGATGGGAAAGTAATGCGCAGTGGAAACATTGAACTCTTTGCTGTACTGGAATGCACGGTTTTGTATCAATTCGGCATAGATACCGCCGTCTCCAGAGTTGTTGATATCCTGCGAAGCGATTAGTGTAACAGCCCAACAGTACAATTGTGATTGCTTACCTCGTGAAGGAAGCCGTAACCATATGGATGCCCGAATTTGCCTGTCGCATTACCACCAGTCGACTGCACAATAACATCAACAGCGAGCGCCGAAGAGGCACACGTAGCCGCGACAATTGCTTGCTTGAAGAAACCCATCATGTAAGGCAGTCCAGCAATTGCTACAGATCCAACCTACACCGCACATCACCATTTATAGTACATCGCTAACGCTCTTTTGCCTCGCATCTTCCCCGGTTCTCCATATCTTGGCAAAATGTCATTAAGTTGCGATCTCCACACATCTCGTCATGATATTACCCGAATCCAGGAGACACGGGAGGGGCGCAGATGGCGTCCGTCGGCGTCCATTGGAGGAAAGATGGCGTTCCTGGGCGGAGGAACTTTATAGCTCCTGGTGATCCGTGTAGGGCCGGGCGAATGACCGTTATACAAGAACAAAGGTAGCCAATGTCAATATGTGTACCGATGCTCAATGTCGAAAACATTCCAACAGACGTGAGTACGAATATCTCCAGCATCTCAAGTTGCTTTTCATATGATCGGCTTTGGGTGCGCGCGTTGATCTCAGGTTAAACTGCTGGAGGAACAGCCGGTGCACTTACCGAGGCAGAATCTCAGCCGCTTCGGAGCTTTCGCCGATGCGAGAAACCTAGGAAACGACATACAAAGACTTGGCTGAACGGATTGACCAGGAAAATACGCCGTGACGCGGTACGGTCCTGGGGAAGTAAACAAGGCGGATGGAAAGCGCAAGCAGGTTATGGATCCGCCTGTACGCCGAACCGCAGGACCTGTGCCATGTTCACCAATCGCCACTCCAGCCAGGCCAAAGAACTTTGATCAAGGTCAACTGATCTGAGAGAACGATTGCGGCGCTGCCGCATAAGACGTCAATTGATATGAAAAAGGGTATCGAGTCATCGCAACGTGTACATGGTCAAGAATGGCTTCCTGATATTGTCATCGAAACGGATCCGCCTCTTGAGCACTATCCCTCTTCAATTCTCTTTCCTTCTCGACCCAACAGGCCGTCCCGCTTACACTCACAACAACGCAACCTAGAATCTCCGTTTCACGAATCTCCAATCCAATAATAGCATTCGCACCCTGTGCAATCGCCTCCTTCACCAGTCTGTCGATGGCTTGGTCGCGAGCCTGGTAGATGATCGATGTGATACTCTTCGCTTCACCCCAATTGCTGCCGAAATTGCTCGCGATGTTTTTGATGAAAGACTTGATGTCTTTGCGCGCGGCGCTCGTTGTTCCATGCACTGTACCGAGGACACGAAGGATTCGATGACCAGGTAGGACGGAAGTTGTCGATGTGAGGATCGAAGGCATACGACTGTGGGGGAGTTCGGTGTCGAATGCGACGGGTGCAGGAGGCGCGAAGGGTGTTGTGGACTTGGACTGTGGATGCCAGCTGGGCATTCGGTTCGGTGGGACCATCATGGTCGAACGGCGATTTGTCAACATATTACTGAATGAGCAACTTGCACTTTGCAAGTGATATGGTAAGGCTCGCGTGATATTTGAAGGTCGCGCTCACTGATGGAAGTATCAAACGAGGACGTTGACTGAACAAGATCTGGCAGGCGCGAATGTGCGTCAGATATGAACGCGACAATATCACTTCTTATCAAGAATCGACCTCGGACACATCGGGATACCATATCGAACATCTCAAACATTCCAAGACTATGCCTCGCCTTAGGCTGCCTTCTAGGCGATGCTTGACATTCTAGCCACGATACCGGTGGCAAACGCGGACCAGAACGCCGCACACATGGGCCGTGGCGCATATCAAGTATCAACCGATTCTCTCAACCTTGTGAAGATTTGACGAGGAATCGCGGAGACGGACCCCGCTCTGCGCTGCAATAGTTCGTTTGGCAAGTCGGTGCGAGACTCTGAAACCCGAGTTGTTGCAAGGCGTACATTGCTATTTCGAAACTCGAAGCTGCTACACCGATGATGCAATATATGACCGTATCATCTACGGCTACAGGTAAGTAGTTGCCAAGTAAGATGGCAGGAATTGCAGGTCGGGTTTCGATGGGGTGATCCAGTTCGGGCACACCGCTCCCCAGATTCGAGTTCTCACTTAACTGTGTTCCTATTGTGCTTATGTTTCAGCATCGAACATGACCATTTTCCACGGTGCCATAACGTTTTGCAGACACCTACTGGTGGGTTCTCATAATCCGTGGTTACAGATGAGCGATGAGCTGGCGGTACATGTCGGCCTGTCATGCTCTAATCTAAAACGATATCGAAAAACGAGGTGCGAATTGATCTATTAGCTCCACGTAGCACAGATCAATAACTTCGTGGTCGATCACTCCTGGGTATACTATGCTGTGTACATGGTTCAGTGTCGATCACATTGGCATCCTATCCATTGTTGCGAGTA
Source organism: Plenodomus tracheiphilus IPT5 (assembly GCA_010093695.1). Lineage (NCBI taxonomy): Eukaryota > Fungi > Ascomycota > Dothideomycetes > Pleosporales > Leptosphaeriaceae > Plenodomus > Plenodomus tracheiphilus. Next base: position 285,837 of record MU006300.1, read on the forward strand.
TGTCCGCTTGCTTTAACCTAATGTTAAGAACTAATGAACAGGTGACAGTCTCACAAACATTCGTCCGATGTTGCCATGTGATTGTGAGAAGTGATCGGCAACATCGTTCCTTTATACATCGTGGAGCTGCGAATAGCACGAAGCGGAGAGGTCATGCAGTCATTATATGGGAACATGCTACCGCTAGCATGGCTTACGATTGGGTATTTCAACTCAAAAGTGGGCTAAACGGGGCATGACATCGCCTGATCGAAGAGCAATGGTTGATTGCAGCTTTCGCACAATGACAGCAGTCTACCCTATCGTGAACTGTGTAGTAGATTAAGAATGTGGGGTCAAGTGGAAGTCTATTGTACGACGAGCGGAGCCTGTCCGAGCCGTACGCGCCGTTGCGCTTCCGTAATTCTTACCCGGTCATGCTCATTGCCAGCGGGCCGTTGTCTGTAACTGGATATCATATTGAAGTTCTTCCACGGTACGGGAAATCCGTTTTCAGTGCCAACAGCATTTGTCTTTGGTGCAGGGAAAGTTTTAACTTACTTAGTTTTGCGTCTATTGGGAATAGCGGACTGCTTTGAGCCTTAGACGGCATCGAACGGCGCCGAATACGGCGTCGAATGTCTTAATACTGCCTCGTAAAGTGGAAATGTTGATTAGTGAAGCATGCCACGCAGCATGCAGCCTTGGAGCCGGTTTTCGCTAGGCGGAGGTAAGCATATAGGCGGCCTAACGGTACTGCATGTATCGGCGCCGAAGCTGTGACCAGTGGGTCGTGACAAACCCTTCTCATCACAATGCTGGAAAACTCAAACAATCCTTGGAACCCAGGTATCTGGGCAATCGTTTTATCGTTCTCCCTGTATACTAAGGACAGTTCGTGCGATAAACTTTCGGGAAGTGCGGGTCAGCATGATGATGGGGCTGGGTTGGGCGACCTTTGGCGCTGGATACAGCCGCCGAAGCGCTGACGTTGTCAATGGTCCACCAAGCGAGCTATCAGCATAAACGGTGAGAACGACCGGTCAATTGCTCTGCGCTGCTAGAGTCACATTCTGATTAAGACTTCTCCCAGAATGTGTGAGGAACAAAATGAGATTTGTCAAGACGCCCATATGTGTATCAAAAACGAAAGTGTCCGCAACGCTAATGCCACCCCACGCTCGCGCAAAAAGACTGGTGAACAAGTCACAAAACCAACTGAAATGCAAACCCCTCTGTAAACGCACTCTTGGGAATATACCGCGGTGCATTGGCACTCCACACGTAATTGCCAACCAGAACATCCATAGCTGCACCAATCCAAACATTGACATCGTCCTTGACCTGTTGACTTTCCTTACTGACAGCATCCCGTAACCGGCTTGCTGCAGCCTCGAAGTCTTGATACGATTGACGCATAAGCGCGACCGCCTTGTCAACTGCCTTTTGGGCTGTGATCTTCTCATTATAGACGAACACGGGGACGATGGAGTCGACTTCATCATTAAGCAGCTCCTTCTTGAGACTAATGATGTCGTTGCCCAGGAAGACCCCCATTGCAACCTCGCGCAACACGCGGTTAGTTGATTCATGTTCCCAGATCCAGTCTGGCATGCTGAGGCCGTATGCCCAAGGCAGGACGGTCAGACAAGGTGTTGACGCAATGGACACGACTCGTCGCTCGATGTAATCGGCAACAGATGTTATTCCCGTCAAACGTTGATTTTGTTGCGCACGAATCGTCTCAATGTACTGGAGGATAGATCCTGCGAAGCGATCTCGATCCTCTATTGACTGGCCTGTTTGCATGGCTTTGCCAATCTCAAGGTAAGCACCAGAGTTGTGTAGACGTCCTGGAGCCGGTGGTGTAATTCCGTGTTCTGGCTGGAGGCAACTCTTGATGAAGGCTACTGTGTCATCACAGTATGCCTCCGCCTTGTCTTTGTGTTCCGTAACGTCGCCATCGTCCATCTCATCGTCCCAGAAGAAAAACCATGCCATCAGTGAGCAGAGTATAGCGTAGTTCTCCGGTGAGACGTTGGTCCAGAAAAGGCCCGAGCATAGAGCGCTGTCAACTTTTCGTTGCCGTGTACGTTGCTTATCCGTAGGAACATATGTGGTGAACCAAGTCTCGAGCTCTTTACGCATCTTCTCGACGTCGGGGTGCCGTCTGACTTTCCATCCGGTGTATATAAGCGTGAGGTCTGGGACAATGATTTTCTGGCCATGGATACGAGCAGCAAGCTGACCTCGATGGTCCGATGTTGGCCTCTTCTTTGCTGCAGAGGCCAACTTGGACTTGGGAAAATTGATAAGATATGAAAGGAAGGAAAACATCGTTGCGGTTCCTGCTAAACACGACTCGCAATCCCACGTCTGGCAAGGTCAAGGTCTATAAAGAAATTGCAGTCAACTACGCCGCAATATCAGGGTGACAAGTCTACGACAGGCCCTGATAAGACTATGTCGTCGCTAGCATGTGCTAGTAGTCGCTCCGAAGCGCGCAACGGCCGTTTAACGGCGACTCGACCCTCTTCTGGAAGGGCTGGCCACGTCTTACGATTACGGCCAGAAAGAGTCGCGATCCACGAGACGCCAGCAGGGGATGCTGGACAGTTACTAGGTATACGTAAATAGTGCGAGTATGCCAACTTTGCCGCGTTCATTATCTGGCACTCAATTGCATCTTTGTACAGTTCTTTGCTGATATGGCTGCTTCATGGCTTCAAGTGCAGTGGTCGTCACTGTTGTTCGTCTCCTTGGTGGGGTTAATCGTCTTCAAAGTCCTTCGCTTTGGCCGTCGTGAAAAACATCTGCCGCCAGGCCCACCGACGATTCCGATCCTAGGAAATGCACATTTGCTTGCGTCAGGACGCGTTTTCTTGAAGTGAGTGTATATCCGCAAGTCTAGTCGCCATTATCAGCTTATTTTCACTAGATTCAAGGAATGGAGCGATCGCTACGGTCCGATCGTCTCTTTGAAAGTTGGCGTGTCTACGATGGTCATCTTGAATGACCCACGTGCCGTGCACGAGTTGATCAACAAGAAGAGCGCATGTTACGCGGATAGACCGGCAGATGAGCAATGGGATTTGACTGCCCAGAACGAGCACATCGCTTTGATGCATTCTGGGCCAGAGTGGCGGGCCATCAGAAAGATCATGGCACAGACCTTCTCGGCAAAGAATCTGGATGGAAAGCTAGCCAGGATACAAGAAGCCGAGTGAGTCAGTCACGTGAAGATCAGGGTCCCAGGGGACAACAGGGTTAACGCGGTCCAGGATGAGTCGATTGATGGCCGAGATTCTGGAGAGGCCGAACGACTTCCGTTCGAGCGTCTTACGCACGTCCCTGTCAATTGCGAGCATCATCATCTACGGCCACAGAGCCCCTACTTGGAACAGTTTTTTCGCCATTGTGAGTTGTTGCTTGCAGACGGACTGGCTTGGCAGCACGCTGATTCTCATAGGACATGAGTACCACTACTGATATAGTAAGTCTGCCGAATGCAATAAGGTAATGCCACTCACCCCATTTGTCCAGCTTACCAAGGCTATCGCGCCCGGCTCGTACCTTCCCGTGGCGCAATTCCCGTTTCTCAAGTACATCCCCGACCGGTGGGTCCCCTCGAAACGGGTTGGTGCAGAGACATACCGCCGAAATACCGCCACTTTCGACAAGGCCAGGAAGTTAGTCGCGAAGAGGCGCGATGATGGCGACATGCGCGACTCGCTTATTGACCGAGTACTGGATGGGTCTGTGCAGCCTGATGTGCCTTTGTCGTACACAATGGTAAACGCGGGCCTGCTAGGTAGCACTCATCAGGCCGCGTCTGAGACGACGGCTAGCGCAGCGTTGACCAACATTCTTATGCTCGCCCAGTATCCGCAGTTTCAAGATAAGGCCAGAGAGGAGCTTGACCGCGTTTGCGGCACGGAGCGTATGCCGCAGTGGTCTGATTTTGACAACCTGCCATACATCAATTGTATAATCAAGGAAGGGCTTCGCTACAAACCAGTGTGAGTATTGACAAGCTCCTGGATACACCTAGCTGACAGTATGTCGATAGTGTGCCTGCAGGTGTTCCATATCGCGCAAGGGAAGATGTGTGGTACGATGGTATGCTGATTCCAAAACATGCGACGGTCTTTGTACCCGTTTATGCGCTTCATCATACCTACTACTCAGACGCGGAAACTTACAACCCTGACCGTTATCTCAACCACACAAAGCTGTCAGTGGAGTATGCTGCTAGCCCAGATTACGAGAAACGGGATCATTATGCCTTCGGTGCTGGACGACGCATCTGCGCCGGCATGCATCTGGCCGAGCGCACTGTGTGGCGGACAATGGCGCAACTACTGTGGGCATTTCGCATCGAGCCCGCCGTTGATGCTGAAGGAAAAAATGTTGCTTTGGACGAGATTGCTTACCACGAGACCATGGTTTATGCGCCCGAACCATATCAGGTGAAGTTCATCCCACGCAGCGAGAAACACGCCCAGGTCGTTAGAGATGCTTCTGCAGAGGCAGAAGATTACTTGAAGCAATGGGAGTAGTCTTCTGGTGGCTTGTTGATGCGCACCCCGCGGGCTGGATCATTCTTACTAGAACAAAGGTACACCTGAGAATGAAATGAATGTGTCATAAAGCAACTCGAGGATATATGCTTAGAGTACTCACGGCTCAGTACTCGGAGGTGTGACGAATCAGATGTCCGGATTTTGTGATGATGCGGCATGCCCATTGAGGTGCTCAATTGGACGAGCGCACAAATGCAAGACGCAGCACCAGGGACGCCATCAAGGTATTTCGCCTGGATCTCAGCACCTCCTCAACATCATCCGAATTCGAAACACTGTACTGTGAGGGTAGACCATGTCGCCTGCGAAAAAGAGGAAGACTGGAGGGTCCAAAATGAAGTCGAACAAGACGCAGAAGCCTCTCCCCGTCACGATATTGTCGGGCTTTCTAGTAAGAACGGTATCATAGAGATCCTTCATTCAACTCGTGACTGATGTTTGCAGGGCAGTGGAAAAACGACGCTGCTCAGACACATACTCCAATCCCCAGACCATGGTCTTCGGATCGCTGTAATTGTAAATGATATGGCATCGGTGAACGTTGACGCGAACCTCATAAGCCGCTCCAACGGAAAGAGTGGTGCTTCGGGAGAGATACGTGTGAAAGAGAGGTTGATCCAGATGGAGAATGGCTGCATATGTTGTACGCTTCGTAGTGATTTGCTCGTTGAGCTGGCTCGCCTGGCTTGGAGCAACGAAGGTTTCGACCATGTTGTCATCGAGAGCTCGGGCATCAGCGAACCGCAACAGGTTGCTGAGACATTTACGACCGAGTTGACCGAAGCGATGATCGACGCCGAGGGCATGGATACGCACGAGAAGGAAGTGTTTGCGAAGGTGTAAGTACCCGGCTTTGTCTACCCGAGAGGAAGGCGACAAGTTAACGTGAGTCTCCAGCGCAAAGCTTGGCGGCCTCAAATCCATCGCCGCCGTCGATACCATGGTCACCGTCGTTGATGCTTCCCGGTTCTTCTCGGAGTTTGACACGGCCGAATTTTTGCAAGACCGTTTTGGCAAAGAAGAAGTTCCAGATGAGGATCAACGGACCATTTCCGACCTGTTCGCAGACCAGATCGAGTTCGCCAATGTCATTCTCATCAACAAGGTCGACAGGGCTGATGCAAAGACTCTAGGCCGAGTTCGAGCATATGTGAAGACGCTCAATCCTACCGCGAAGATCATCGAGGCTAGATACTCCAAAGTCGATGTTCGCGAGATGCTCAACACCGGCATTTTCAACTTTGCGGAAGCTGTAACGAGCCCTGGCTGGCTTCGAAGCATCCATGAAATGACGGTTCTTGACGTGAATGGTAGAAAACGTGTGGCACCAAAGCCGGAGACCCTCGAGTAAGGACACAATGCACAGAGCTCAAATCCACAACTAATAGAAACAACCAGATATGGTATTGGGAGCTTCGTGTACCGTGCTCGACGCCCATTTGATCCACTGAAGCTGTATCGGCTGATTGAAGGCAATTTTATCCTGCTACAAGACGAAGCCGACCCGGATGACGATGAGCAGGAGGACGATGGCTCTGAGGCAGATTCAGATTCCGAAGATCCAAGCGTATCTGCCGATGACTCTGACAAGATCAGTGAAGATGAGATTGCTACACCAATCGATGATGCACAAATACTCGCCAACAAGAAAGCTAACCCCTACTTCAGCGGGCTTCACCGCAGTAAAGGCATCTTCTGGCTCGCAACGCGACCATACCAGATGGGATCGTGGAGCACAGCTGGCGCAATGCTGACCTTGGGCTCCGAGATGCCATGGTTCTGCTGTGTATCCGAGGAGGATTGGGGTGCTGATCAGGAGACCTTGACAGCAATCAAGAATGACTTCGAAGGAGCATGGGGTGATCGTAGACAGGAAATGGTGTTCATTGGTGAGAGACTCGATATTGAAGGACTGACCAAGAAGCTGGACGCTTGTCTATTGAGCCGCGCAGAGATGAAGAAATGGGAAAAAGTGATGAATGACAAGAATCTGGATGGTGAGCAGACGGAAGAGAAATTAGCAGAGATGTGGGATGATGGATATTGGGCGGAGTGGCCGCGCGTGGAGGACGAAAGTGAGCATGACCATGGTCACAGTCATCTCCATCGACATTAGGGGCACAGAGGTTGATGAGGGGTATGTATGGTGTAGTAGTCAACGCAGCCGCACTGTGCCGGCAGGAAGTCACTCGGCTGTGGTGACGTCATCAGACTAGCGGCTTAGAGCGATTTTCCACCAACCACGACAACATTATCTAGTGTACTCTTCTTCTTCTTTTGACTGCATCTTGACAATGACGCTTACTGGTGATAACTGTCTATTAGCAGACGGTGACCTCTCATGCCGCGAACCCAAAAACTAGGACAGCCTGCCAAAATGGTATTTGTAATCAAGAGGAACTGAGTACATTTGCTTTGTGAAAGCTATCTATCGTACGTATTCTTTCAAAAATATCATTGATAGTGCCCAGTGGTGGTCTTTGATCGTCTGGAGAAGCACTTCGGACCTCGACACTTCAAATCGAAGAAGTCAATCACCACGCCGACCGTGCGGTCATCTGTAGGGATGTTGTGGTCTACGCCTGTTGCCTCATAGGCCTCAAACCTTTCGCCATATCTAGAGCGCGTCCATCCAGCGATGGGCGTATTGTTGGAAATTTGCGTTGGCCTCTCGCTGACACCAAGGACGCTAGTCCACTGCTTGATCTCCTCCTGTAGATTCTGGGGGTACAAAACATTGTCGATTGATCCATGGAGGACTTGCATCTTGGGACGGACGCCTTTGTACCCAGGGAATGCAGTCTTGACAAGACTCGCCCACTCACGTCCTGTCTTGATGATCTTGCCAGTCGCGCACGCATCGCTCCACACATCGTAGCCATCTCCTGCGAAGCACCCAAAAGCGACACCAGCCCATGCACTACCAGCTGCGAAGACGTCAGGATAGCTTCCAATCAAGACGTTGGTCATCATGGCGCCTGAGCTAGTTCCAGTAACGAATACTCGGTCCTTGTCGGCGTGGTACTTCTTGAGTGTCCATTTGACCATGGACACAATGCCTAGTGCATCGCCGCCACCGTTGTGGGTCAGAGACTGTTTGCTGCTGACGTCCCAGCACTGATCGACGTTTGATGTGTTTGGGTAGATCGAGATGAACCCGTATTGGTCGCCTAGCGAAGCCCATGGGCGATAGTCAAAGACGTTTTGTGCGGTACCATGGCACCAATGCGGCGACACTAAAATCGGTGGGTTGGGAGGTAGGTTCGCTGGAACATATATGAACATGGAAACATTACGAGGATTTGGCCCAAAGTCGATAATCTCGGTAAGATTCGAAGTAAGCTGTTGAGCAGTCGCAGCAGCTGCAAAGAAAAATGTAAGGGCTGACCCGAGCATTGTCGCAAAGTTGAGTGAGCCTTCGGGAATTCGAATTTTGCTCCAAGACTCTTTTTATACCAGCCCAGAGAAACGCACTTGGCTAATCTGGCACGGCGATCTGGGTCAAATCCCGGGACTGAGATGGTAACGCACCGGGTTTATGGGAGCGTGGTGAGAGCTTTACGCGTAACCCTCAGCATGTTGCGCGGAAGTCCTGGACGGCCAGTCCCCATTAGACACGGAGCACAGTGCAAAATCACCCGGCAGTACTATCACCACTCGTTCCCCGCACATATGTCCGCTAGTAGCATTTTCTCACAATGAAGCCTGCCGAATTGGATCCAGCAGATGTCTCGCTAAAGTCCTTGGGGGACATCGTTACTCACTTCTTACAATCTCCAGTGGCTGCCCACTCATATTCAGACCATTGGGTGTCCGAATCCAAGGAACGAGATCTATCTTGCATCGATCCCAAAACTCGGTGAGAAGTAAACTCCTGATGACTGACTCTTGTTAGGCTTGCCCGGATTTATGCGGAACTCCATGTAAAATGAACAACAATGCGAATTCTAGCGTACACTCTCATTCTACTTCTTTCCAAGCGATCTCTAGCATTCTAATCTGAGTCGTATTGCCATAGACACCCTGTGCAGCCGCTCTCCCCTTTGCAGCATAGTTCTCCGCGTCGATACCAAACGCTGTGTTATATCGATACCCTGTCGTTGAACTCTCCCATACGGTCTTGTACGCAGGTTCCGGTCCAAAATGAATGCCGTTAGCATTCCCAACCGTCCGATCCAGATTTTGATAGAATGAGCTGTTTATATTGTTCATTCGTTGCTGCGACAGCTTGATTCGTGCCTGTGCAAGAAGATTCTGCATCACAGGTACTGTCTGCGAGTACACTGATTGACGGTGATTTGCGTAGGCAACGAAGTTTACGCGTGCATTTGGCGAGTCGGCAGCACAGAGGTTGTTGTATCGTTGACGCATATTCGCCGAGTACATGCAGCAGAGTACTCCTCCTTCGACGACGCCAACCATGGTGAACATATCGCTACATCTTGTATCACGGACTACATTCTCGTGGCAATCCTGGCAGGCGACGAAGTTCTGGGTGCCCTCGAGTTTCCACCATGCGCTATTCTTGACTCGCTCAGTGCCCTGGCATGGTGTGATTTGGGCTGTGCGACGAACATACGAGGTGAAGATCTCGAAGCGTGGTGACAGGAGCGATTCTGCAAACTTGTTCAGATACTGCATTGATCGACCCATTCCAGGACAGAAATCGCATCCTAAAAGCTGATCCGACCGAACGTCAGTCCGCATCTGGAACTCGTTGTCAAGATAGTATGTCTCGATGAGGCCAGTATAACATATTGCGCAGATGTCAAAGTTCTGACATCCGCCTTTCAGAGTATACCACTTGCCTCCAACAATGCCCTTCGGCGTACAAGCTGGATGTGTCGTGATGACCTTGAAAAACCTGTGGAGAAGAGTGGTATCTTTACGAGCTACTGCCATCTCGGTAGCCTCCTGGGCAGGTAAGCCTGCCAAATCACAAGTCCATTCACTCTGGCGTTGCCCGAATGGTACTGGCATATCAATAAATTCTTGATCGATATTCGTCAAAGCCACATGATCGAGATAACACGAGTCGCACACTGAAGCATGTGGCCAGGCTTCGGGCCGGTGCCAAGTCCTAGTGCTGGCCTTGACGGGGCTTCCGGATGGACAGGCGGTGATATAGAGTCGGCGCTTGATGCCTTGTATCATAGCAGACCAATCTCCGGAGTTGGCTGCCCATTTGACGAGACGTTTAATGTATGGTACAGCAAGATCACAGGACCATTGATCTGCATCACCCTGAAGTGTCGACCTTGGAGTGAACATATTCTGAAATCTCGTACCCACAATCCGTTCTTCAAGACACGCTTGACAGGCCAGAAACTCTGGTATTGCGTCCTGGGCAAATGTATACCATTTCATACCGCACGCTCGAGCGTCGGCGCCATTCAATCCAGCCATCCCTCTACATCGAGGGAGTTTGCTACGCTCAATCATGTATGCATGAATCTTGGCCAAGCTGCCTGATCGATTCTCCGGCGGCCACAATGTATCCTGTACGCGAGGAACGTCAAACATACAGACCCCGGACTCCGTTCGTCTCTCAAGTCGCCCGGTGAAGGTTGCAGCCAAGGGAGTGTAGCGAATGTGCCGCTCGAAACAGGTACCGCATACAAGAAAGTTGGGTGCCACATTGTTTTTGAACCAGAAGACTCCGAGGGCGACTCGGCCTGTGCATTTGTCGTAGTAAATATACTCGCTGGCCTGCGAGGCTGGAATGTTGGTGGGCGGGGTGGCAGGTCTGTAGAAGCGGCTGACAGCGGAACTCCGAGCTGTTGACTGGGTTTGCGGCCGAGGCGGCAGAGGTGGTGGGCGATTGTTCATTGTGAAGCGTGCTTCTTCTTGTCGCTGCTGTTCGAATGTGCAATGTCAAGAGATCAAGTCGAAGGGATTGTTATCTTCGATCAGAACAAGAAGGCGCAGCATCTTGGAACGCCTTAACCTGACCACACAGCCTCGGCGCTAACATTTCCTGATGAAGACGGGACGTCTCCACGAGGAGTGAAAATGTAACCTACCCAAAGTAGTTACGGCTTCGCTTGCGAAGCCTGAAAATGGTAAATGTGGGGGCTGTCGAGCTTCAGATTACTCTCGTTAACACATTTGTCTAGGCCCGACCTGGCCGCCGGTCTGACCACTGTCCCGGAAATCGAAGGGCTGAGTTCAGCCCGCGTGCAGAGCGGGCCGAATGCGCGGGGTTGTTGGGTCTCGACAAAGACGGCATTCCAGGAAAATGTTTTGCGCAGTTGCTGCGGTTTCGGACCTTGATTCATAAGGAAGACCATTCTGGGCTACCGTCAGAACCACGGTAATAAACGTTCTTTTTTCTCTGCGTACTCAGGTGAAGGGGAGGTTTGATGGCGGGCTGTGTAAGGATGTGCACATGTGTACCCTTTGCCAATGTACGCCGCATAACAAGGGGCATTGCCCAACGTGAATCCAGCCCCGAAGTATCCCCTTCTCTCTCATTCCTGAATGCCACATATTGCTTTGTGATAATTTCCGGAAAAGTCGTATATCATCATGGTTGTCGTAGCTGAGTAGTTGAATGAGGGTCCTTGGAAACAAGCCTTCTTCTTGCGATGATTTGGTCGCAGCTGTTGATTCTAAAGCCGAAGTTCGATTGCACCCCGTAGTTTGAGCGACGGATTTGGGTTGTTCCCAGCCTTAATGCAGTGCGTTTTGTCGAACGTTGTGCGCCTTCGTCGGCTTGCACAGACCGGGTGTACAGAGGCCGTAAAGCCCAAATCATGTGTCGTAAATGATGCGTCCAACGCTTCAATGCTCTCCATGGACAGAACCGTTGTCATCGCCTGAGGAGGGGTCGTCGTTCTTCTTCAGTGGTACATCATCAGGGTGCGGATTGCCTTCGTGATGGCCGTCGCTTCTCACCCGACTCCACAGGACCATGAAGACGAGGAAGCCGAGAAGTACAGCGATTACCGTTGGTGCAGCAGGATGGCGCATGACTGCAGTTTGGCTGTTCTTCGACTTGTTATAGTGCTCTTCCAGGTGCGGTTTTCAATCCAATGTCCCAGATGGAGATAGCGCGACGGCGCGTGTGAACACGGTGTCACGCCTCGGTCAATTAAAATAGCCGGGCATCCGCCAGCCACGCAGTCGTCTAGGCTGGGGCTCACACAATAGTCTACCATCTCTCCAGAGTGCAGTCGACGCGTTACGCATCTATTATAGTACATTATGATAGCTATAGGTGTCGTACAGTCTATTTGAAAAGTATTACGGCCTACCATAGGTATCGGAAATCTTGCGATTCCAGTTGACCGACTCACGGTGTTAACTGAGAGAGCCGGAAATTCATCAGAGGGATGTGCGCGTAACCTAGTGCTAAGACCACATTCTTAGGGTCTATTCAGAGTACAGGGAGGTTGATAGATCAATCAGAGTGTATTATGATATGTAAAGGTGATCCAGAATAGACGCTAAAAGTACTTACAGCTTAGCAAAGAGACCGTCACTATGCACTGATGTTCTAATTCTGGATAATTCAGTTAATCGAGACAATGAGGAATAGGTCCAGGAATGGCCCAGAATGCGCTTATGCAGGTTGCTGGTCAACCGCAATGCACACGTTAGCCAGGAATCCGCCAGCTAGGTATGCATGCGACCTATTGCTAGCACATCATCTTACCTGTTGCACATACTACTTCTGGGGCTACATAATCTATTGAAATTACACTACAATGACTACAAGTATTCTTAAGCAGAGTCTAATAGTATCAGAGCCTACCTGGATACCTATGTGGTACTCAAAAGGCGTCACGGTTGTTAGCTTCTAGGTCAATCAGGCAATTGAGAGGCAGACGACAAGGCGAGTTAGGAGAGATTCAGTAACCTCAAATACTGCGAGAATTGTGTGCACAGGCCCAGTGTCATTTCAGTGCTACTTCTGCTGCTTATTCATCGACCCGGAGTTCCACGCACAACCAGCCCAATGATAACCTTGAGTTCACTACTACAATACCAATAGCTCAACAAGCTTCTCCTTCACGTTGAATTCCAAAAGGATCAGAGCACCTGCTAGCATGATTGCATAAACGGTGATTTCTGCGACAACACTCGCGTCCACATGACGAACGGAGACAATGATAGCCAAGAGGACAACAAGCATAACATCCTATGAACGGCGGAATTTGTGCAGGCGCTCGATGCGGACGCGCTCGTCCCACTGAGCACGTTCTGTCTTGAGTTGCTGATTGGCTGCGTCGAGCTCCGTGCGGGCCACAGTTTCCTTGTCTTGCTCGGTCTACTTTAGGAGAATTACTTGAGTCTGGATGAGCTTGATGTTGGGCATCTGGAAAGAATTAGTGGGTGCCAGACAAAGTTGAACGACGGATATACGTAGTAGTTGCAATCAATGCCTTGGTGTCCGACCCTGCAGCACATTTCGCACGTATCTCCGCGTGTCACCTCCCAAGCAAGATCACGCCAGTACTGGCGCCACTCGGCCTTCCAACCGCTCGGCAATTTGGAATCATAGGGATAGCGATCTTGGGGGCACGGCTCGCCCGGAGCCGTTGCGGGCGCCATCACGGGAGCGATCGCGATTGCGGTTGGATGAGGTCTTGTTTGGCATTTTGTGCGTTCAGTCCAGTCGTAAGTGTCGTTCGTTGCAAGTAGGAGTGATTGATATCTCAACTCGTAATATATCGTTGTTGGAGCTTGATTCGTGCACCTCGTTCACCTCACCGATCATCAATTGCACTTTCAAAAGAGGTGAATTCTCAAAATGAACATGATGTTGAATGATTGGTGAAGTGAACGTCATCCCACAAAGTGAATAAAGAGTTTAGAAAGACGAAAAATGGAGTGAGCCGTGTTGTTCAAGCACTACGACGCGTTGAGAATTAGTATAGTTGTCAGACCAAGATCAATTATCACCTGGTACATACGTTGACTTGCATCCTCGTTAACAAATGTATTGAGTTCGACTTCAGAAGTAATACCTGCACAATTTCATGACCCGCCTATAGTTGAAGTAGGTCAGTGATCGTGCTCTTGGAATGCCCTATCTGCCCCAGCGATATCAGACATACTGCAAAAGGGAACAGGCCCTCGCATGCTATAGCATTTGAAGCTTCTATTCGTTTGGATCTTCGGTTGAATGTTATAGAAAGTAACGGCTCACTCCATTTTTCGTCTTTCTAAACTCCAGTTCCAGTCCGTATGTTGGTAACGTAGCAAACGGACTGAGTACACGTGACGTCAACACGCTTCATAGCCCCCTTCTCGAGCTAAGCGAACACGTGGTTCTGCCTCACTGAGGGCTATAAGTCTTCTCGCTTGTGCTCTGTCCGACTTTTCTCTTTCTCTCAAATACGACCTCACCAATCGCGATCACCTACCGCGCTGTCCCCTGCGCCCACATCCAGATTCGACCCTTCGCTCTCACCACACGCCACTCGTCACCGCCACCCTCACCTTTAACAAGGCCGGCACTTTCTCTCTGGTGGAGAGTATCAGGAAATTTATGATGTAGACCTGACCGCTTTTGAACCGTTGTACTGACCGCTCCTGAACCGTTGTTCTGGCCGCTTCTGGACCGTTGTTCTGACGGCACCTCGACTTGGAACCTTCAAGCAAGCTCGATAGTGTCCTGAAAGCTGTCTGAAATCAGGTGTGGCCGTAGTTCGGCCAATAACTTTGGAGTTTATTCCTGATACAGCTGTCTTCGGCGAAGTCATCTGCGTTACTGGGTACATTACAGAGTGAGGTGCGGCGGCGGTGCTGCCTGTGGCAAGACGGAACTAAGGCTGCTAAACGGTTGTGGCTAGGCTTTGACGAAAGGTACCAGATGGCAATCCGAAGGAAGTCCGATGGCAATCCGCAGGGAGTCCGATGGTTCTACGTGCAAGAGGAGGAAGGGCGTCGAAAGTCGGACTCTGCGCCTCCGCGTGGTGCCGCCTGGTTACTGGATCTTCGATGGCTTGCCAGAGCAGAGTAACGCAACATCTATACTAAATCTTATTCGCCAAACGCTTGGACATGTATGTATAAATCTTGTATGACACCCTTGATGAGCTTATGAGTGCGTGACCGGAATTCGTTCACGGTGACTTGATTTTGAGGATGATCAATCGCAGAGTGATAGCAATACTAAGTAGTCAACTCAATATGTCCCGCGTTGCAGCCTGGAGTACTCACGACCACGCGTCTTAAAAATAAGTACTGTCCGCATGCGCTCAATTACAAGCTCCTCGCCGGTGCCACCACCCCGGAGAAAACGGCAGAAATTTTACCAAGAACTACCAATTCTATCACACCCCAAATTCGCTGTGGTGGACATTTTGCGAATTATAAGTACAAAGCTTGAGAAACACTAAATTGTGTAGGACCAGGGAACGGTTGACTGTGGTCAAAGCAATATAAGCCCTGAGTGCTTTTCATCTGTCCATGATTGAGTATCAAGAACCCTCTCGGTAGTTTAGTTACTGTATTTGACGGTTGTTCGCCTGGATGTAGATCTCCCGGCTGGTCACAATGAGATTCCAACCAAGGAAGCGCAGGAAGCCAGAAATGCCAGTATTTGCCTTCCTCAAAAATGAACATTGCGTTGTGATGCTCAAAGTGGAGGTTATCAATATGTGTGATAGCTGTTGATGTGATGTCAAGATGAGGGCTACCTACTGCTAGGCGGGTCTAAGGCCACGCTAAATCAATCGGCACGCTGAGTGAGACCGCCATTCTAAGATTCTGCATCAGCGTGCATAGCGCTAGGTATCACACATGGGCGAGCTGTGCCCCACTACATTCTCACCCAGCCGAACTATTTCCAGTAGAAGAAATGCCAGACACTACTCGCTCTCACCGCTCTCGATTGAGTCGTATACTGTCCAGTGCAACGAAATCCTTACAACCACCAAAGAAGACATTGCTGGATTACCAATACGAGCCACTCCCAGATCCCCAAACGACCATCAGGGTTGCGGCGCTGCAGCCTGGTGCATACCAAGATGTTATACAGCTTTCGTTTCAAACACGGCTACTTAAGCCCAGCGAACCACAAGCCTCAGAGGTACTATACAAGAATATCTGCCTTTAAATCACCGAGCTTACATCAGGATCAACGGTTCAGACAACGATTCTCAATTACGAAGCGCTTTCCTATGCCTGGGGCAACAACGACCAACAATCTCACGTCCTTATGGACACCCTTGGGAAACCTCAAGGCACAATCGCGATCACACGAAACCTGGACGTTGCACTCAGACACCTTCGATCGAAATCGCAGTTCCGTTCCCTCTGGATAGACGCCTTATGCATCAACCAGTCTGACGACGTCGAAAAAGGCATGCAAGTAGCAATAATGGGCAAGATATTCTCGCTCGCCAGCTCCGTCATCGCTTGGCTAGGACCCCAGGAGAACCAGAGTAGCGAAGCACTTCGTATGATGCAGTTCTGGGCCTCGCAAATCGAACCAGACTGGATCGCCTTCATCATGCAGCCCAGCGACACATGTACAGAACCCCAGTGGGCTGATACGCGTGTTGCCATGCCTTATAAAGCCGGCGAACTCGGAATCATCTGCAATTTACTGCAGCGACCTTACTTTGAGAGACTCTGGGTCCGACAAGAAGTTGCACTCTCTTCTGTCGGCTGGCTCCAATGCGGCCACGAATTAATCCCATGGCAAGATTTTCGAAAGGCGATATTTTGTCTACACTACAAAGATTATTTTCCCACAGCTGTAGCCAGTGATGTAGGAAGTGATCGCAGATACAATTTGGCGAAAAACAAGGCTTTGGATCTATGTCAGGCTCAGCCAAGCTCAACGCGACTTGCGACCATGAGATTTGACATGCGACACGCACAGTGTAGCGATAAGCGTGACCACCTCTTTGCAGTTTTAGACCTGCTAGACAAGGTGGATCGAGATTTGCATATCGTACCAGATTACACGTGCACACCAAAGGAGGTATTCGTCGACACGGCCCGTCGCTATATTAGCACAAATTGCACCCTCGATCTACTGGAGACATGCGAGCTTTCATCTCGGTCATCGAATATACCGAGCTGGGTCCCAGACTGGTCGAGTCGCCTGGGAGTGACGCATAATATATGGTCAACTTGGAGTGCAAGCGGCTGGATCTCGGCACAAGCAAAGTTTGGAGATGGAGATCGCCTTCATGTGTGTGGAGTCAAGATATCAGTGGTGGATCGTGTCATCAACTATGATTTGAAAGAATTTGACAGCTCCAACGATGACAAGGTCAAGACTCTGCGAAAGCTGCGATTAATGGGCCAGCTCGACCAAAGTCAGGAGTGGGAGGGGAAGACTGGTCTTCTTCATAGGTGTTGCAGTACCTTGTTAAATGACAACGTTTCGGAATCGCGTCTCCCTCCAAGGGATGATGTGCAAACCTTCGCTAAGTGCGAGACGGTATTGAAGCTGTTATGGTCATTGAGCGGGGGGTTCAAAGAGCTGTGCGATTATGCAGATGGACAGACAACGAGGATTCTGGGACAACTCACCACAATGCTGACCGGTCGCTGCTTCATTCAAATGGCAGATGGGAAAATGAGCCTTGCACCTGCCGGTACGCAATTCGGCGATATCATTACCGTACTGCTAGGATGCCGGTTCCCTGTACTCCTTCGTCGCGCACCGGTCGGTGAGTCAGAGCAAAGCTGGCAAGTCGTTGGAGTGTGTCAAGCGCCAGGCCTGATGCATGGTGAGGCGATTTACGGCAACAAGCTGCCCGATCAGTGGCAATTCGTCTGGAGACAAGAGTACGCGGAGGACGATTTGGTCGATGATTACCCGCACACTTTGTATGACGCAGAAACGGGGACAACGAGATCAAATCCAGCCGAGATACTCGAGGAAGTCGGAATCAAAGTCGAGAGCTACCAGAGAGACCCTCATCGTCTCGTAGTTCTTCCAGAGACATTACGAGCCGCCGGAATACCAGTCGAAGACTTCGTCCTGACTTAATCTGGAAAAATCTTTGAGATTGAGAAAAATCGTCTTTATACACTCACGACCACGGCATAAACATGTGACGGCGAAATATGCATCATTCTAGCAAGATCAATCGAACCTATGCCTCACCTTCCTCTCCCTTCCCTCACCATGACTAACCTCCCCTACCACGCCACGCAATCTTATCAGATCATCACTCAAACTCCGACATCGCACCGAGCTCCCCACCACTCACAAACCCACCCTTTACTCCGAAGCATCTCCACCCAATATATGCCGGTGCAGAACCTGCTCGGTAAACGTAAATGCGCGCATTTCCAAGGTTTTGCGAATTGGCTAGACCAGTCTGGGCGGCGGGGAAGTTACAGAATGTATGCAGGGTAGAGCGGGGTGGTGTGTGGTGTGGTTCGGAGGCCGGATGGAAGGGGTGGGTTTGTGGTATTGTGCAGGGCGGTGGGCGAGCATGTCGAACAGAGTATTCCAGTAGGGCTTTTTCTTTGCGTGTATTTTGTTTGTTGCGATATATACGCAAATGTTATGATGACGGTTTTGGTGAGTTTCAGATGTTGTAATAGCTATTTTATATCTCAATGGACGTTTTAAATATGCAAACCATGCCTAGTTACCAGACCGTACAGTCGTAATTCATGCAGAACGAAGCAAGATGCAGTTCTATATACACAAAAACGCACAGGAGAACGCCAGCCGACTATTGGCGTAATGTAAGACATCTAACGGGTATCAAAGTGAATGAAAGAAGGAAACGAGTGACTACGTCGCCATGTTGAACTGAGACACGGTACCGAGTCCACCATCATCACTGGCGTTTGTCATGGGCGAATCTCCAGCTCTGCGTCGCTCTTCGGCGATCCTCACGAGCGATGCGTGGGTACCATCTGATGGTCGGGGCTTGAGCGGATGACTTGCGTGCTGCAGTGTGGTCAGGATGCTACTAGCGTCCAGCTCCATTGCGCTATACATCCCAGGCTCCATGGTGAAGACGTCTCGTCGAACATCTCGAGGTAGAGATGCGTGAGGCACAGGCTTAAGGTGTCTCCAGTCCATGTGATCATCGTCCACAGGAACGCGACCGTCGAGCAGTTTGAAAGCGTCACTACAGCCAATTGAGCGCTCACCAACGGTCGGAGATGAGCAAGGCTTGTTCAGGTCGATGCGATTCTCCACCTTTGGCTCCATAGCAGGGAGAGCAACACTTCTACTAGAATTGCGCCTTGACAAGGGACGAGGTAAATTTGTGCTTGAGCCGCGGCGTGAGCTGGAAGATTTGACACTGGTGTTCGAGTTGCGCCGCGAGAGAGGTGGTGTAGCTTCATTCCGAAGCTGCGCGATCCTCTGGCACCATGCTCGCTGCTTGGGATTCCGTTGACAGTCATCGCAACTTCCAGGTCCACTTATTACTGGGCCCAGCTTTACATCTTCCATGATCTCCACTGGCGCCATACCATCCGGACCATCAGGGCGAATCGATGCGTCCTTGCACAGGCATAACTCTGGGTGGCCTTCGCACCATCCGCAGTCCTGGTTCTTCGAAGGGTCATCGTTGACCGACAAGAGCGCGTCAGGCTGCTGTGGAGCTCGGTTGGTTGCTCGGGCGAATTTGGCGGTGAAGTCGATCTCTTGTGCCTCGAAGCCCCCATCCTCGTTGGGCTGGTCCTTCTCAGGTCGCTCAATACCGGTCATGGGCGACGTACCATCACGTGGAGGTAATGGCACAGCTTCCATGGGTGTCAGTAGCTGTGTTTGGAAAGTCATGTCGTTGGCGATTTCTTTGATACATGCGCAGTCATCAGGATTGCAGCCGTTGCATCCGAGCAGATCCGTGGTCTTTGGCGTTTCGTAGTCTTGAGGGCTGCTGATCGAGCCTCGAGGGGAGTCGTGACGAGTACCTTCAAGTGGGCTCATGTAAAGCATCTGCTGTCCGTTGACGAGGTTGGGCGCCTGTGGTTGAGTCGTCCCAGAGGCGATAGACTCCTTCAAGCGATGGAAGTGCTCCTTCCAATAATCTCGCTCGCGAGCAATGTTGGCATTGTAATCTCGTAGCTCGCGAAGCTCGTTCTGTAGCCGGTCGTTCTCGGCTATCTGCTCGTTGAGCGCGTTCCTATGCGCTTGTTCGACTTGCTCGACTTGCTCTGTCAATTCCTGAACCTTCGCGGCCTTGCGAGCCCGAAAGGCACGCTGCGACTCGCGATTTTGTGCCTTTCGCTTCGATGCAGGCTCATCTGTGGCAGGCTTGCGCCCAGGCTTCGGTCGGGGTGGAATCGTGTAGAGCTTGCCGGTAGGCCCCCCGCCGCCTATGGAGGGGCCGTTTTCATACTGAGGCGATGACACTTTGGTGACTGCACCTCGAGGGGAAACGTCGGTCGACTGCTGTGGGACGAGGACTGGTCATAGATGTCAGTCGGAGGCGCAGGCTTGGCGTGGAGCAATGCAGGTGGGGTGATGGGCATGACAAGCTGGAAGCAGGTTCGGAGGCGAATGGAAGCAAAGGAAGGCAAAAAGCAACCACCCTGACACCTGACCACTTGCTACATGTCTCTCGTAGATATAACCGCAGCAAACCGAGGGTACATGCAGAAAACAGACGTGGTACAACTCACCTCGGCCGTTGTAGGGACGTCTCACAGAGTTTGCAGACGGGTCCTGCGCGGAAGAGGCTGGCAAGGGCGAGTTGACGGGGGAGTCACAGCTGTTGGCATCTGAAGGCGAGGGCGTAAGACCAGCGTAGCCACCATTGTCCGACATGTTGTATAGCTAGGTGCATGAAAACGAATGGGCGAGGTGGGCGTTATCAGATGGAGATCCTGGTTATCAGATCAAAATCAAACAGCCGATGCGCTATCCCGAAGCCGGCCGAACTCGGAGCGGAGCGGAATAATTTGCCGTCGGTGAGCGGCGCTGCGACCCTACATTGGTAAGGGACCGACTGCACTAAAGTCGGAATTTGCCTTTACTTCATACACAACCTCAGAAGCCTAATACGAAATCCCGAGTATCACACATGTATGCTTTCGTACACTCATGGAATCCAGAAATCTCGGGCAACAACAATGCCTCTTCAATTCGCAAAATATTATCAAGCCCTAATATGAACTAGTTGTAGTCTTCTTAGCCTGCTATAAGCTAGCTATGCAGCTTAAGAAAAGATCTAACTCAAATATAGAGTATCATAAGCAGACTCTAGGTTGCGTGCAAGTATCTGGCATATCTCCGGGTATCTCAAGTGTACAAGAGGTATGGTAATCCACGCTATGCGACACGAAGGATATCCAGCACGAGTCAGAGGTCATCCCAACTTTTCCTCAGGACAGCATCAGTTTGGACCTGATGATGGTGTTACATTCTAGACTGGGTGCATCTCTCCGACTTTTATCAGCAGTATCATTATATCATCGAGAATTGACCACTGTCGTCGTTCACTCGCTCAAAAAGCAACTAGCCATCGCTCAACTCTCTAATCGTGCACACAACTTCCACTACTTCCGCACCACAACTTCATCACCACCGCCCATTGCGCCATACGGCCCCGCTCTCACATCTACGTGCACCTTCACACCCCACTGCTTTGAGTTCTCAGCAGCGACATTTGCGGCTTCTTGTTCCAAGGCTGTCGCAGCCTCAGCCAACTTGCTGCCAACACCGCAAAGTTCGGCGGAGAGTTTGGACAGCTCGCCTGCGAGCTTGAGCAGGTTGCCTGGCGTTTCGGATGTCATTTGTCGAGAGCTTGGTAGATATGCAGTGGATCTTGAAGACCTTGCTCGACTCTAGGAATATATGATAGGATGTTCTTATAGTATTGTGACAGGCGCCAAAGTAAGAGTCTCAGGCGGTTGATGATGTCAATATGTGGATGTTCGTGGAGTAAAGCAGTCGCTCTTTCAAGTCAAAGTATATCTATGGCGCAAACATGGAAGCACATACTGTTTAAATTGCCACATCACCATACGAGTCAGCAATAAGGCTAATCTTTGAATTCGTGTTGTGAATGAAGGACACCACACCGCGCCACCCCGTATCTCGTTGTTCACTGATCCTAATCTCAAGCTCTCGAATCGTCTCTCATCTTCTGTAGTTCAGCCAAAACTTGAGTCCTAGTCCAGCCACCTTCAAGACCTCTCAGTAAGAAGTCCTGCTCGCTCGATGGCGCCATGCCTGCAGTCTCAGGTACCCTTCGGTCGAGATTGGTAGGAAATGGGTATCCTTCTGCTACATTGCTCACGAACGCCTGAACTTCCTCGCTCAGGCCTTCACGTTTGTGCATCTCCACTAGGCTATTCCATGTCGCCTCGATGAGCGGGTATGTCTCGATCATCTCCATCGGTTTGCCAAACGCTGAGCTTATCTGCAGCAAATTCGCTGAGCGCATCACATCCTTCGAATCGTTTTGTCCTGCAGCATGGAATAATGCTGGATTGAAAAATAGCCCATCTCCCTTCTCCAAAGGCAACGAGACAAACTTCTCCAAGAAGTACTCTTGGAACTCTGAAATGCGATACGCCATGTACCCTTCTTCAAACTTCTGGCTGAAAGGCAGTAATCGTGTCGGTCCGCTCTCATTTGGCATATCTGAATGCGCGACCGCACCTTGCAATGTTAGGAATTGACTTGCAATTTGCATTGCCTTTGGAAACTTTGCACACGCCTCGTTGCCCTGGAAGCCAATGTGATAGTCTCGATGCGAAATCTGCGCCTTTGCGCCTGGTCTCACGAGATTGACCTGTGCTGTGAGTCTGTGGTGCGGTCCAAGCCACGCTGAGCTTATCAAAGGTAGCCATGGGTTTGAATAATATTCCAGGAACGAGTCTGGGTCTTGGAGACAGTGCTTGGAAAACGAGTTCCAGATGCGGTCGTTTGCACCGGAGCCAGCGAAATGGTCACCGCGTTTACCGGAGATTTTCTTCTCATCGGAGATGATGGATTCGAAGACCGAATTGACTCTGTCGACGAGAGCAGTATTTTTGTAGAGGTTCTTGGTCACAAAGACACCAGGGCCCGAGAGGAGGATGTGATACCACTCGTCTTGGAGATCGGTCCGTTCAGCGCTTGTAAGTGAGAAGAAGTCAGGAAGATCATAGATTGGCACGTTTGAAGTGATTGTAGTAGCGAGTGGATAATGAACTGGGGTCGATGCACTGACGAGCTTCTTGAAGTCGCTAAGTGATGGAGGCTTTAACACGGAGAACAGGCGAGATGGGATGGGTGCTGGCTTGGGCTGTTTTACGTCGCCACTGTCGTTCGATCGATCGATTCTTGAAGGCGCCATGGTAGATTGTTGAAGAGCAAGCTGTGTTGATAGGTGAGCTTATATTCTCCTTTTTGTCGTGTTGCTCATTGAGGGAAATAACGCCCGCTGCGGCCAGACTTGCCGGATCGGGATACAAAAGCGGGGTGATCACCACCAAATACTCTAGGCACGACGAGCCATCAATTGTCATACTCGATTTCCATCACAACAAGTACTTGGACCAGCGACCGTCTAATTAAGTAAAGGACGGACTTGAACAGAGTAATTGCTCTATTTGCAGCGAATCATGCTTACGGGCTAACTTGGTCAACGCGGCAAGTGGCTTGACAGATGCCTTCGTGGTATGGAAGCGGTGCCTTCATTCTCCTCACCCACGTATCGACCATTTTCCGCCTCGCGCCTTTGCAAGAAGTCCACCCATCAGCTTCTTCCTCTTTTCCTCCCCGTCTGCAATTGGCTGTTGGTTCATGACCGCGGATCCACCTACATCAGTCTTGTCGCTCGAATCAGCGTACGTCCAGGGTTCGCTCGGTGTCGCACCCAAGGGTGTAGGTGGTGTATTTGACAGCTCTGCCAGCTCTGCTGGCGCAGACTCGACAGGAGAAACATGCGCCAGGCTACCAACTGGCGGCTGCGTAGGCACCCATTCGACTCGAATCGATTTGTCTCGACTGAGCTTCTGGTCGTTGAACCATAATTCGAATTTGATGTCGGCCGGACCAATGAGCACACGTACGGAGTACTCAATGCGCAAGTAGTGTTTTTGAAGAGACCAGAAGTGCCGGTTTCGCTCTACGAATTTCTTCTCGTCTGCTGCGGAAAGGTCGGAGCTGATTTCGCATAGGATACGGGTGTCTGAAGAGCGTTAGTCCTAGGAGTCTGTGATGATACATCGTACTCACGATGGTTCATCTGATCTGGCAACTTCGCCGCGTCCACGTCACACTCGATCACTGTTGTTGGAAAAGCTTTGCGTGGGTCACCAGGATCAACCTTCTTCACGAAGTTGTGTACGATCGGCCTATCTACGCTCACTGGCGCGCCCTTCTTGACGAACCAGGCTATGGATTGCGCGATGTAGAGCTTGCTGTTCATAGGATCTTTGACAAGCTCTTTGCCTTGGTGCTCGGGGTTTTTCTTGTCGTATGCAACCTTGCAGACTGTACCGTACGATGCACGGCAGCAACGCCATCCCAGTACCGATCTGGACGTCAGAATCTTGCGAACTCGATCGCTCACAAGGCCTTTGCATACAGCCAGCTGCGGATCTGGCGCTATCCTGACTGCTAGCGATCGCGCGTTAGGAAATGAACTCTTGCGATAATACATGCGTAGTTGCGACTGCACATAGGCGCTGTTGCCCAAACCACCGCTCAGCACGAGATGTGCGACGTTTTCGTTCGGGAACTTTTGGAGGAGCGATTGAAGCTGCGTGTCGATAAGCTTGAGAAGCTTCGCGATTTGTCTGTCGAAGAGACGCTGCAAGTCATGCCGCTCGAACGTCATCTCTCCATTCCGGATGCGGACTTCTGGGTCTGAATTGTTGTACGTGTGTGGAACGCGCGGTATTCCGATACTGAATAGCGGTGTGTCGTCTGGAGCTCCGTACTCGCACTTCACAGCTTGAAAATCTCGACTCTTCATCATGTCCCAGCCTGCGTCTGCAGGATCTACAGGGAGTGGGTTCGTACTATGTGCCAGGCTCAATCGCTGCATGACCAATTGCTCAAACTCGTAATCGATTGCAGCAGAACCTATCGTCTCACCAAATACAACGTCCATTTGCTGAAGATCTATCGTTTGATTGATGGTACCCGTAACTCGCAATACACTGAGATCAGTCGTGCCCCCACCAGCGTCGCAGACGAGCAAGACGTCATGCTCGCGAAAGATGCCTGGTGCTTCGGTGGAGACATGAACGGCCGCTGCCTCTGCCTCTGTGAGGCCAATGGACATTACATGATTCATATGTGAACCAAAGCCAACTTGCTGGGCAATCGTTCTGAAGCTCTCCACGGTTGGGAAAGGTGCCCACGTCGTTGGCACGCTGAAGATGAATTCAATTCTGGCGTCTTCCCAGCCAACACCTGAGAGCTCTCCTCCCAGCTTGAAGGACAGATACTCGTACATCTTCCGCAGGTAGTCACTATACCACTTCTCCACCTCTTCTAGACTCTCGGGCGCGCCTTCTGGATCTTCATATTGCTTCTGGCGCAGCTTTTCTGGGTCGAGGCATGTCTTGAACCACTCTTTATACTCTTTATCCTCTGCGGACGTCTCTGCAGTAGTCTCCGAGAGGAAACCCCATGACGAAGGGTTGTTAGAGCCTGTGGGATAAACAATGACTGTAGGGACTTTATTCTCATTGGCCTGGAAGCGACCTGGCCATTTTTGAACCCAACGAACAGTCTCACTTCCGATTGAAAGATTCACATAGGCCACTCCGGTACCTGGAGCACAGCGCCATGTCAGCCTAAGGACCTTGGGCTAGGACTGGAGGGGCTATGCGTGCAGATAGGTAACAATTCGCGCTAGTAATTAGCGCGCGATGACCACTGCGTTAACGTCGCCAGCCTCCTTCAAAATCAGGACTTACAAGTCATTCCCAAATCCACCCCGATAATCATGTGCGGTCGCATACACCTCTCCATCGTGCAAATTTGGCGTTCTAGTTTCCTTAGAATGTTCTTAAGATGCTGGCATACTAATTATAAGCACGGCAAGCAGGTATCATTCGGGCGATCCCTCTCGGTCTTAGCCTTGCGGCACAGCGTCGCTCGAGGAACCACGCCTCATCGCCAACTGGCACCCAATATGTCACTTGTCGCCTGGGTATCCACGCTTCACGTCGAAAATGCACCATTCATCAGACCTTCGCTATCTCCTAGCGCCAGTCAATGCAAACAGCAACCAAACCCCCCCCCTCCCCCCGCCCCCTCTCGCGGCTGCCGGCCAGAGTTCAATTTCCGTGCTACCGCATACACCCTTTTCATCAAAAGGCCCTCGCTTAAGTTCATTAATTTGACAATGCGCTAGGTTGTATGTCGGTGTGATGCAAGAAGGATGCAGCTCATGCAGATGGTCTGTGGCACCCCACTGTGTATGGCAGCGCCACCTGTCAGTATTCAGCTCGTGCTGAAGCGCTCTACTCGCAGAGATTCTCGTAAAGGTGCTTCTCTATGCCCTCCATTTCGATAATACTTTGCCGCATCTTCAATTTGTGAGTGTCTCAATTCCTCTAGCAATATTACAGTCTCGGGCTTTCAACGCTCGGTCAAGATTACTACAATGTCAGCGCCGAACATAGTAGAGTCAACTGCGACCAAATCAATCGAATGGGCCACTGTTATCGTAACTGAACAGGCTGTTGACCCTGGGAACGCCTATGCAACGACTCTGTTCTTGAGCGATAGTCCAGTTGCAACGGTATATGTGCTAGCTCCTACGACCAATGGAATCATGATACCTCCGAACAATGTAACGATCTCGCCTGGTTCACCCACTACTACGATTGGCAGCAATATCCTTGTGTCAGTCAAAGCTGGTTCGCCTGTTGAGATATTGTTCCAGACAGCTGTACCCTCAACAACACCCGTAACGCCACCCTCCACCACAGCGTCATTGATAGCTTCACCAACTCTTCAGACCTCCGTTGCAGCGGTTGTAACGACTGATATCAATTCCGTCGGTCCGGGTGATATCCTCTCTGTATCGACCGCGATATCGTCTGTCTCCGGACCTTCCCCATCCACGCAGCCGAAGTCGACCAAGGCCTCCGCCCATCTCTCCGCTGCTTCAGTTGCTGGGGTCGCGATCGGCTGTCTTGTTGCAGGTGCATTACTTGCTGGCTTCATCCTGTGGATATGCTGTGGCAAAAGGCGTACCTCACGCAAAAGCGATCCAGAGACTCATGCCCTCAAGATCGCTCCGTATGGCAAGGAACATTTAGGTGAAGCTATTCCGCCAGAGAGCGGATTAACATCAGCGAAGACGATTGACACTGGTCTCAGTCAGCCTCTGGAAGACAAAACTATATCTGGTGAGATTTCGCGGATCAGCAATTCAATCAAGAATCATGTCCAAAGCTATTACCATGCTGGGCACGTCGACCCAGAACTGATCGACCATGATGATATTCGGATGCTTGGTTCGAATATGCCGATATCGGTCGAAACTCTAAGCGCATTACTTGACAGCTCGACCACCCGAGAACTTGCTCTGCGATTCTGCATAGCCTGGGCTATCATTTCAAAAATCCAAAAACATTCGAATGGGCTTCTACCCAGTGAGGTCATAAAATGCTTACAGCCCATGGCAAGCGTCAGTTGCGAAGCGAAAGGTACGATACATGCAGCTCGCTGAAGGCGTCACTAATATCACGACAGCGCACAATGCTCTACTTGGGAGATGGCGAGCGATGACTGCAGCACTCCTAGAGCCCACATACGTTCGCAACGCATTTATGGCATCTGATAGTCGCAACAGCTCCATTCGCGCAACCGTCGGCGTACTTGATAATGTCCTCCAGCCCTACGCTAACTCAAGAATGGAAAATGACCAACGCAGGCACAACTTGGAGGAAATCGTGAAGAGAGCGGCCGCTTTTGCGTTCGCGCTGTTCTCGCAGCCTAGCTCGTGGGACTTTGACTGGAGAGAGAAACAAAGCATCGGATCTGGCGAGCTCTGCATATTCCCTGCTCTGCTGCAGGTCACTGATGAGACTGGGGAGTTTATTCGACCACCACGACCCTTCAACGAGAGTGTGGTCCGAAGTCTAGACATCTGAACTACCTCGATGTTGTTCCGATATCAAATCCTTTGCGGCAGGTATAAAACCAAGGCAAACACAGTCAGTGTGTTGCGACAAGTGTTATGTTGCATCAGCCGTCTGCTCAAGGAGCATAATATGTAATGTCCCTGTCAAATGTTGTATACTTCCATAAGTATTGTCAGGGTTCTGGCGACCCACGTATCGATTATAGTTCCAATGATCAAATGTCAGACTACACGATGGGCAGGTATTGCATAATTTTGCCAGCTCTCCGCCCCATACTTTGCACCCCGTGTCGGTAGAGAGATTATGCACGCGCGTTGACTCAGTTCCCATTGGACCAGCATACCCCAACACTCAGCGAGGATTGGCGCGCCACGCCGCACGACTGCAGGCTGCAGCACATTGCACGACCCTCATTGCGGCACAGCACTTCTACCCGCCTTCATGTCGTCCTTGACCTCCAGGACGCACGACCTCGCGCGTAGGACCATCTTACCAAAAGGCTCTGCGCCACGACTGAGTGTTTGCTGTCTTGTGCGCAGAAACCAAGCCTGTCTCTGCAAGTCGTCACGTCATCGACACCTCTTTTACACAGTTGCGTGTCTATTTACAGCACCGGCGATCTTGGCTACGCTTTGCATTGCAGAACTCATACAGACTGCCTTCAGCAACTCTTTACTATCGTCTGCCATCGCAGCTGTCAAACAAACTTGCGGCGTCCAAGCAACACTGGGTGCTGGCTGCGATATTGCCAACGGCGGTAGAATTCTACCTGAAACTTACATCGCGTTGATGAATCTATACCACGCCTCCTAGAGGGAGAAGCTGCGAAAACAAGAAACAACTCGAAGATGGGGCGGCCAAAACAGGAGCCCCGGCGGTCGGAGGATATGTCTTCAACTACATCGGGCAAGGGCACCGTGGAAACAGGAGCCAACATCTTCTCTTCGCTCACCACCACATTCCACTTTGCCGATTTCGTCGCCACATCATCCCAAGCTTCCACAGAAATCACCTCTCTCGCCAATTTGATACACGCAGTTCGACGAGATCTTACCGAGACTTCACGCCTTTACTCATCTCCAACTGTATCTAACTTCTTGGATGCATGGGCTGATAAGCGGGCTTGGATTGAGAGTACTCTACTTGACGTTCGCCGCGCTTTGAATGACATTGGTATGGGTATGGATGCAGCGCCTCAAGATGGCAGCGAGAGTGAGGTTATGACTTCAAAACGCAAGTTTGATTGGGCTGTCACTCATCAAAGAAGACTATTGAAGAAACAGCAGCAGCTCAGTGCATGTCATCACAATCTCTCCGGCGCAATGCACGTTATGCAGACGGTTGAACTTTGCGGTCTTCCTGGTTCGATGCTGCAAGACCCAATATTCGAAGCCCCTGCGCGACCATGGATGCCTACTGACGAGAGAAATGCATCTCGTGGACCTCACTCGAGACAAAAGTATAGAGTGAGCCAGACCAACTTGTCGGTATCGAGCGTCAATTTGTCAGAGACTGATAAGGATACGGCTGATTGTAAGTCGGCTTGATCTGATACGTGCGTTTCACAAAGCTCACCCGGTTCCTAGCTTCTTCTATCACATCTATACCAGCCGAGCTGCCAGGATGTATTCCCTATAATACTGTACAGCCAGAGACTTGGAATCTTAGCACATTATCGAATCTACCATCCCCGAGATTGACTAAGTTGCGAAGGTCTCGCGCACTGTCGAGCCACGTTCGATCCTTCGTAGCCCCAGATGCGGAGACGCCTTCGCTGTCAGCTATCTCTGACGAACTATCAACTCGCAAAGCATCGCCGCTCCAGCGGAACGATGCTACCACGTCCACCTTGACTGCTATTACCACACCGATGATTGGCAGAAGATACCGCGCTTGTGCTGTTGACGTGTACCCACAGCCCGACAAACACAGGTCATTCCCTTCCGAACTACCTCGACTGCGACACCAATCATCTTTGATGAAGGATCTTGTGAGCTACGTGTTGCCAAGTACCGCGAGTGAAACTTTGCCAAATAAAGAGTGGACGAGTTCGCCAGTGCTGATATCTCCCACATTGTCGGTCACAGCCTGTTCAGACATCCCGGAGAAAGAGACCAGTCCCCCGACTCGTGATGATGGCGATATCATGGCAAGAGAGTACCCGCTACAGCTGACGAATAATAGCGAAGAATTTTTTTTGGCCACACAGAACGCAGATGCACCTTACGTTGGAATGAATATATACGCCCAATCTTCGCTGCGAAGACAAATTCACCCCAGCTATGACCCCAAACTACATTCAAGTCATTCGCCCGATAAACGCAGGCCGTCGCTAGGCACCACCAGGGTAGATAGAAGCATGAGCCTACCAACTTCACCAGCTGTACAGTTTCCTACATATTCGAATTCGCACCCTGAACGGATCCTTATATATAACGAGGATGTGACACTGTCGAAATTACAGCGAGTGTTGCCGAAAGAACACTACACCGAGCATTTCGGCGCAAGTTCCGAGGAAGCAACACCAATACCAACACCTCGAACAGATCCAATAAATACAGCCGGAACATCTGTTTTGATGGGCGTATCCCAGGCTCAAAAAGCCCGCGACATTGACAGCCCCGAACTAATCACAGGCGTGGAAGCACCGACCACATCGTTCAAGACACCGTCTTCTTCGGAAATCTCCCAAGGGTCCGCATCGTCGTTCATTACAGCATCTGCGAGGTCTGCTGAGAGTATACACCCTACATGCTCGTCCAATTCTACATCCGCGCAAGCCAAACGGAGAGCTGCGCATGCGAGGAGAATGCAAGTGGCATTTGGGAAAGCTGACACATTTTGACATCATGGACGTTCAATGGCGCGAAGATGAAGTTGGTTCGCTTTATGACCTCGTTGCTTCAACATCTCGGGCTATTATTGGTGATACTACATAACTTGTGGCCACGGTGTCATGTATCTGGCTTCACCTTGGTGCAATATTTTATGATGTCATATCACGTCGAAATCCTCTACGATAGTTCGAGACATTTACAAAAGGCCACATAAGATATATATCACCATTATTATGCAGGCAGTGTACCAAACAATGACTTGATTACTCTATCTAGCCTCGCATTAACCCCGTATGCTGTTCCTAACACGCATAGCTACCCAATCATTCTCTCGGAAGACTGGCGCCTCCATGGCCTCTCCGCTCCTTACCGACAAGTTTCCTTGTTGGAGAAGCGGAGGGACCAGAGGAGGTGGCCGAAGCCGAAGAAGAAGGGGAAGCAGAAACAGAAACAGGGAGAGTAGAAGACAAAACAGAAGAAGAAACCGAAGACAACGCAGAAGGAGAAACAGGCGACGACACAACCAAAGAAGAAGACGATGGCACAGAATGCTTGCCATGCTCCCCAAAAATGGCTTTATCCGGGCAATCCGACTCGATATTCCCGCAAGGAATACCTATCAAATAAGTGAGTACATACATATGCAAAGACAAATCATAGTACTTACGAGTCGCTGCCTTGCACCCGTCCTCCAAGCAGCTGTCACAGATTTTATCGGTCCCAGTGATGGAACTCCAGCGCTGGCAGGAGCGCATACACACCCGGCAGTCCTCGTTTGGGTGCTCTTTGATGTGGTGGCCACATAAATGAGACCATTTTTCTTGGCCTAGTCATATACCTGATTAGTATGGTAGAGTGATTGTGACTGGTGAGTGAATGACTAACCTTGACCGGCCCATTTGCACACCAACATACCACGGCCAGCTTGGCCGTGGTTGCGGTCCTTGTTCTTAGCGAGGGCGGTGGCCCCGAAGATGATGATAATGGTGGTGATGAAGCGCATTCTGAAAATATGTTTCAGGTTTTCTGGGAATGTTAGAAAAGTAGTATGGTAAGGATATAGGATGATAGTTACATACTTGAAGAGTGTTGAAGTGTTATTGCAGTGTTAGATTAAAGTGTTGATTGCTGACGGATGATGAGAGGTGATATGGTGCGAGGAGGCAGAACCTTTTATAATAATTTGAGCAACTCATATTGTGAGTATCTCCTATGGGTGCACTAATTGCGTGGAATTGGGAATTTCCTTTAGAGAAGTGACTAATGACTGCATTATGCACTTCCAGTCCTATGAAACATTCGCACTTCACCAGTACCAAGCATTCAATACCTATGCCTATTCCCAGGACTATGGAACAAGGACACGAATATTGGTAGTAGTACGTGTTCGTGGTCGTAATGTGTCCTCCACAAAAACATTGTGCTGTGGTATTGTAAAAGTCTGGTCAGGCAACGTTGAGTCTGCGAACCAAATTTTCATGCGCTAATAATATCATGAGCCATACGACCACATATTCTATGCGTGATCTCCTTTCGTACATAAGCTTGTATGTACTCGGCTCAATGTTCTATCACCCCCATCATCAAGTAGCTTCCACAACATTTATCAAACATAACTTCCCACAATGCAACACATCATCGTCATCATCGCCATTCTAGGCAG
Organism: Plenodomus tracheiphilus IPT5; assembly: GCA_010093695.1. NCBI lineage: Eukaryota > Fungi > Ascomycota > Dothideomycetes > Pleosporales > Leptosphaeriaceae > Plenodomus > Plenodomus tracheiphilus. The sequence goes on from MU006300.1 coordinate 317,888, forward strand.
CGCGGCCTTCTCCAAGAAGACGCCTGTCGGGGTCGCCGGTCCCCTCAACTCCGCCGCCATCGACGTCTGCAAGAAGGCAGGCAATAAGTCTTTTCCCAAACGCACATTGAATGTAATTAATCCCTGCGTCAGATGGCGGAGACTTTTACACAATCGGTTGCCAGAACTAGATAAAGAAAGCACCGACCTGGAACTGCATGGTCTGCATGGCCTCCTGCCTCCAAATCAGAATCGGAGACAACGCAGACATCTGCAACCGCTGCGTGGTGCTTGGATGCGGTAACCATATCGGTAAGTGCAGTGACCATGGTGTGTTCTCAACTGTCGTGGATGCTAACAAGCATGTGTACGTTCAGTCACCTGCGGTGGAAAAGTTCAGCCTGGCTGTGCGGATTCCGGGCTGCTCGAGTCGATTCCTCGTCCTGGGGCGAGTATTCCGGGACAGCCTGACAACACACGTCAGGCTGTGCCATCAGGCCGGTATGTCAAGAGAGACTTTTAGACTGGCGGAGGTACAGGTTTACTGTAGCGTCCGTATGTAGTAGATAGATCAATGCTCATCATCATCATGTCTCGCACCCAAACTCCTCATCTATTGTCGTGAACCATGAACACACGTGGCGTGAAACATATCCCCCCCAGGTGCCTTATGCGCATTGTTCTCCATCGCCTAACGATACAAGTGGGGTGCCGAAGGTCAGAGCTGGCGCTAGGGTCACGAAGAGTGCTGTGACTTCTACTGTGTTCTCTCGGAGTTGCCGGGTATCCGCCCACCGAGCATGCGCGCTAATTACAAACAACATAATGTCTTACATCATGGCTAAGCTACTATTAAATCTGTGTGAAGACATCATAGTACATTGAGATAAATATAGCTGTGCCAAGGTTGAAATTGACAGTACTCAGAGTCATTTATTGCGTTGAAAGTCATCACTGCTAGCTCAATTAAGGGTAATTAGCCTCACTTACGAGCCACGTCACTAACACACATTGAATATGCACAAATGTCAAGCATGAAAAAATTCCCATTACTGGTGTCTTCTGGCCGTCCTTGTATGGCGTAGGTTACTTTCAACAAGAATCCACACCCATACCCATTACCCCCTTCCCCCACACATCTCCAAAACCCCCTTCAACCTGTTTCCTCCTGTCAAAACATAAGCAAAATACTTAATTACCACAAGAAATTTACACTTACCACAACAATCCTGCTTTACAAAGCAGTTGGGGTAGGAACAGCAGTGACCACGACGGTCGTGGTCGCGACCTCACCCTGGCCAACGCGGGTGAGGATGGTTTTTTGCTCTTTGGCGAGCACGGCCGTGGCGCTGAGGCCCATGAGGGCAAGGGCAAGGGCAGAGAACTGCATTTTGGGTTGGTGGTTGGTGGTTGGTGGTTGGTGGTTGGTGGTGAAATGTGTTTTTTGTGATGATGTTTTGAATTTGGATGGGGGTGGGATTTGATGAAGTATTGGGGGGTTTTTATAGTATTATCCCAGGTATGGTGGGCCGAGCGGTTTTGTTGTGGGCGAGAGCTTGGTATACATTAGGTGGGAGGGAGGTATGGCTGTGGGGAATCGGATGAGGTGTGGAGATGGGCATAGTGGGGTGCAATAGTGTCGAATGCGTATAGATTTACTATTGATTCCTGGCTATCGAATAGTGGAGAATGCGGTGTGATTGAGATTCCATGCGTGCTATCGTAGTGTAGCCTTTTAGCATAGCAGATGCTCTCCATTAACAGCTCTTCGTTGACCAGTATGACCAGAGGTCCGCCAGCTTGTATCCTGAATAGACTGATGAAGTAATGAGGCCATGTAGATCATTGATGATGAACCAAAATAGCTACAGGTATTCCATGTGCCTGTACGGTGTGGTGGTGATTTCGATAGGCGTCACTGCTATTGTGGTCTTGGCCATTCCTGCAGACTGAGCGAATGGTAATCGAGGACCAACCTCGAAAGCCTCGAATACAGTATTCATTCCCAGGAAATCCAAATCATCAACATCATGTCCACGCTAATCATTGACCTCAATATGCAGCTACCGGTCTCTGGTACGACCACATGCTCCACCCTAACCGACCCAACTATTCGGTTTTGACCAGACTAACGATTCCCAATTAATACATACCTATGGTACGCTATCCCACCGGTTCCAGGTTCCCCATCTCACCGTTAAAGCCTTTTAGAACTTAAACCCCTCTATTTAAAGTGCATTAGTACTCTTATTGTTGCCGTGCATGCGCGCTGCATGTTCGCTCCAGTGCGCTATCTACATCACTAGTAGCGCGATCGTGACATAGAGTAGTCATACTCGCGCGGCGGATTTACGGCTGGTCGAAGGAGTAACATGTGAGACGGAGCGGGAGAGGGGTTTTTGTGAAATTGAGTTATTTTTGAATCTTCTAGCCCTAGGAAGTCGGTTGAGCTCACCGTAGTGGCGCCATGATCTGTCCTAAGAATTGGTCTTACTCTACATGTGAAATTTTGTACAAGAAGATCCCCACAATGAATATCAACACCAAACGCCAATCACGAGTTTTGGACTGGTACCGCCGAGCATGCTCGATGAAGCCAATCATGGCGCACGGTGTGGCGACGTTAGCTTAACGAAGTGACGCTTGGGTACATCGATCGTATGACCCTGGGTATTGCCCGCCAGAATTGGCTCTCGTAGAACTAATGTCAATCACCTCTGACTGCCCATCTGGTAAAGGAACCAGTGCGCGAATAGAGTCTCATCGGTGATTCCCCCATGCTCGCATACATCGATCGGAGATCAGAGTAGCGCCTGCTCACTCAAAGCATACCAGCAGCGGCCAGATCCCTGTACACCTTTTCGGGCATCACATTGCCCTCGGAGTCCTCCATTTCCACCACGTTCTCCGCCATAGTCTTTTCCTTCTTCTTGTCCTTCTGGATCTTCTTCCACAATGCCTCTGCCTCTTGAATACTAGTAATCTCCCGGAAAAGCGTCGTGTTCGTAATGCCCAGACACTTGAGGCCGTGAATGTGGCGGGGCTCGTTGAAGTGTTTGTCGAATGCGCGTCGACCCATGTAAACAAAGTTACCGCAAACTTCGCAAGGAAACTCGACGCCAAGGCCATGCAACTTGTATAACCAAAACGGAATGGGCTTACCATCCCATGCTAACGGAAGCTTGAGCGGGTTGTAGATCTTGTCTTCGCCTTCAGAATCCTCATCTTGCTCCTTGGCACCGGTATCTTGATGTTCAGAGTAGAGCTGCTCCAGCTCTTGTTGACGCTCGCGCTCGGTCATGCCTTGTTTCCGCTCGACGTTGACCTTGGTATCACCGCGCTCTGTCTGCATGGCTGCCGCGAGCTTCTTTATCCGGAACTCTCGCTCGGCGACTGCACGTTCCTTGAATCGCTGGATGTCTGCTGACCCGTTGGCCTGCCCATTCGTGCTATCCGTTGCGCCATTTTGGCTCTCCTGCAATGCTTTCTTATGTTTCTTGCCTGACAGATGTGCCTCGTAGACCGTCTCCTTTGAAAAACCCTTTTTGCACGCTGAGCACCAGATCCCCTCCCCTTGAGGTTCTCCGTTTATAGGCGCTGATGCTAGCCAGTTCTTCTCCCAGCCTGGAACCTCGTCCTTTTCCCAAAGCTCTTCAAACTCCTTATCAAAGTTGTCAAAGAGTTTGTCCAGGTTCTCTAATGGCTTAGTGCGGCGCATGAAGCCCTCAAGGTAGTCTTGTAGGGCCTTTAAATATTGAAAATAAGCCTCCGACTTCTTCTGGTCGCGGCGGATATTGCATTGTGGAGGGCTGAAGGCGTCGAACAGATCGAGATACTGCAGGTAAGTAAGACGGCGGGCGTGCTGGTGAACGGGCAGATTTAGGTACTGCTCGTGCAGCGTAGTCAGATCAAAGAAACGACCGAAGCCTTCCTCACCAGTGAACATGGAATCGGTGGCGGCGATCGACTGCGCATGGTCTTCTGGTGAGCGCTTTTTGTATGCTTTCTCGAGATTCTCCACCGGTTCGTTGGGGTATCGTGCGTGGAAGTCTTTGATAGATGCGATTTCCTTCATGAACGTGTCCATGGGATCGCCGAGTGTGAGGCTCCGTATCTCGTCCTCCTTCTTGCCGTCCACATCCTGGTAGAGGCTGAGTAGCCGACTCGACTGGGTTTCTATTTGTTCAAGGAAGCGCGCGATGTCGTGATCACGTGCGAGGCGATCGCGTATCTACAACAATTAGCTCAAAAACAATGCGCAGGCTTTGGTCGTGCTCACGTGTGGTGGATCTTCGAGGAGGCGCTCGGCAACTGCGTCCTCGAGGCGCTCCAGGTCCTCATGAAGTTGTCGCTGGTCTTCCAAAAGCATGGCTGTGATCGCCTAGAGTTTCTTATAAGTGCCCTGTGAAGCAGGAGCCGAGCAGTGAGTGGGCAAACCTTTGCGGCGGTGTCGTGGTCGGAGAGGTGAGGTCAGCGGGTCGCGCCGAAACATAAATCGATAACACGCTAGCGAGTTCTGCCGAAGATCAGCCATCACTCCGCGAAAGCTCCCCAAACTTTCTTGCGACTACAGCACTACCGCCATCACCCACCACTGTTCACGCCATATCTACCCCAGCAACACACCCAACATGGCGGACGGAATCGATCGAAATGCGGACGATAAGATGGAGTTTTCTACGTCCAAGGAAGTCACCGTGGCGCCCACCTTCGAGGCCATGCACCTGAAAGAGAACTTGTTGCGTGGAATCTATGCCTATGGCTACGAATCGCCCTCGGCCGTGCAGTCGCGTGCGATTGTGCAGGTCTGCAAAGGCCGCGACACCATTGCGCAAGCCCAGTCCGGCACGGGAAAGACTGCGACCTTTTCCATTTCCATCCTCCAGGTCATTGACACGGCTGTTCGCGAGACACAAGGTAGGCGATTGTCTGCAGTGAGCGGAACTCATGCTGATATATGCTAGCGCTCGTCCTCTCGCCGACTCGCGAACTGGCCACTCAGATCCAGTCGGTCATCATGGGTCTCGGCGACTACATGAATGTCCAGTGCCATGCTTGCATCGGAGGCACAAACGTTGGCGAAGATATCCGCAAACTCGACTATGGCCAGCACGTTGTATCTGGAACGCCAGGACGTGTAGCCGACATGATTCGCCGCCGGAATCTTCGCACGCGCAACATCAAGATGCTGGTACTCGATGAGGCTGACGAGCTTCTCAACCGTGGTTTCCGAGAGCAGATCTATGATGTATACCGATACCTACCACCTGCGACCCAAGTCGTTGTTGTCTCAGCTACACTCCCATACGATGTCCTTGAGATGACGACCAAGTTCATGACGGATCCTGTGCGCATTCTGGTCAAGCGTGACGAGCTGACTCTTGAAGGTCTCAAGCAGTACTTCATTGCCATCGAGAAAGAAGAATGGAAGTTCGACACCCTCTGCGATCTCTACGACACACTCACCATTACACAAGCAGTTATATTCTGCAACACGCGCCGTAAGGTAGACTGGTTGACCGACAAGATGCGAGAGGCCAACTTCACTGTGTCGTCGATGCACGGAGACATGCCTCAACGGGAGCGCGACAGCATTATGCAGGACTTTCGCCAGGCCAACTCGCGCGTGTTGATCTCAACCGACGTATGGGCTCGCGGCATCGACGTACAACAGGTGTCTCTTGTGATCAACTACGATCTTCCGTCTAATCGTGAGAATTATATCCACAGAATCGGCCGAAGTGGTCGATTTGGACGCAAGGGTGTGGCGATCAACTTTGTCACACAGGATGACGTGCGCATCCTCCGCGACATCGAGTGTAAGAATTGAACCACATCATATTCGATGCCATGATTGACCATTACAGTATACTACTCCACACAGATTGATGAGATGCCTATGAACGTCGCCGACTTACTGGCGTAGAGCATTGAGCACAGGTTGGCGAGATTGCCAGGAATCTTGGCGTGCATACCATCTGGCTAAACCTTGGAAGCTTCCAAAGTTGGTGAAGAGCACCGGCGAGAAGGAGCGAGAGAGACTACCCGCTTCGAGGGGCATGAGCGTGGAGGAAAGGGCACTGTAACCAAAATTGTAAGCCCTGTCTATTCGAAGTTTGCAATGTCAACCTGCTGACAGATCCGTTACATAGTGACTGATACGATTACGAGCTTCGTTTCTAGCAGGCCATCTTATTCGAATTGATCCTGCGACCCTAGTTGCGGGGAAAGAAACTCGATCTGATTTTAATTGCAGCTATTCTTGCACAATTCAGCGGTTCTGCCGACAATGATTCGACCATGATTCCATCCTTGGCCAGATTTTGTCAAACACTCGATCTTTGAGAAGACTTAATCGTTATCTCAGTCCCACAAACCGCCATATGCCTGTAGCTCAGTCAGTTGGTACTTGCCCAGGTGACTGAAAGTAGCTTACCTCTAGTGATGAGGTTGGTTGGTACTGTCGTTTTGTGAACCTTGCAAGCCACGAAGGGCTCTGTATTTGCTCGCACACCATGGGGTATAGAGATATCCCCGGCTGCCTCTGGAGAACACGAAGTTCCATTGATTGGCAGCTGCTAGCTGCATGGATGCTTACGATACACGGACGCGCTGCAGGTAAAGTACTGTAGCTCCGGATATCACGTGATCCTGCCTTGGCCTCGGCCGGATCAGAGTTTCCAACATTGCAGGTGCGAGGCCCTGGGACCCGAAAGAAAGGCGCGATCTGGGTAGGCGCAACCATGTCGTTCAAGCTTCATGCTACTATCATTGCAATGCCACTTTATAATTTACCCACCTATACACTTTGTTCTTCTATTCCTGTGGGGACCGTCCAACAACCTGGTTGATCACGTACAGCCCAGCCAGCCCAGCCAGCCTTCCATTGGATAGCGTGATGATTGTATGCAAGCCTCATGCAGCGCGGCTGGGGCCAAAAGCTCGCTGCCGGCGGACCTGACGGATCATCATTCTCACGCTTTACGACGTTCCATGTTCATCCCCACCTTTGACCTACCATAGGTAATCTTCACGGCCTTGCAGTCGCAGCAATTGACAATAACAAGAGGATGTCTGATGAAGCCCATGCAGTATGGAATCAGCGATATGCCACAAGCGAGATTGAACTCAAACGCGACCAGCCGAAGCCGTTCACACTGGGAGAGCAACTCGGAAAGGGTGGTCTTGGTGTCGTGCATAAGATAATCCTCGATGGCGTCGTGTTGGCCTTGAAGCAGACCTGGGTGAAGAAGGTGACTGCGGACCACCTCAACGAGATCAAAATCCTCCGACGCGTGTCTGAATATCGGCACCGCCACATTGTCGAGCTGATTGGTGCTTACGTCCAACCACAGCACAAGCAGACCGAGATAGGGATTCTCATGTGGCCAGCCGCCTACACAGACCTCAAGGCAGCACTACACGACTACGAGGTTTTCGCACAATACGTGCAGTCTGTTAATTGGTTACCCCTACCTACCAGTGCGAGCGATGTCCGAATGGCAACGGAGTCGTTACTGTTCCTTGTGCCCGAAGTTTCCACAGCAGAGGAACTGTTCAGAAATCCGGGTTTCTTTTTGCGCCGTGGCTCACTACAAATCCAACAGACCATAGGTTGTATAGCTGAGGCCGTTAGCTATCTTCACCAACAGGGTATACGACACAAGGATCTGAAGCCGTCTCAGATCCTGCTGTCAGCAAGCGGCCTTTGGCTGACTGATTTTGGTTGGTCGAGAGATATGTCTGAGCTCGACCAGAGCACGACTAGCGATGGCCAAAACATCACTGCAAAGTACCACGCACCTGAAAGGGCCAACAAACGACCGTGTGGCTGGGCAGAAGATATCTTTGCTCTGGGTTGTATTTTTGTTGAAGTAGTGTATGCTGCACACACGCCATACACGTCGCAGCGCACACCGTCTCCATGGTCAAAGCCCGGGTGGAAGTTCCAGGAGAACCTAGCAGACATTCACGATTGGATGAGGCCACTACGCGGCGACGACTTGTCCCTACGTGCGAATGGTCAATCTGCCCCATTTGACATGGATGTGCGCCACGCATACAGCGCATTCGTAGATTTGGTCACACAGATGCTGGCTCTTGAGGCTAGCGATCGTCCTTCCCTGAGCTGCATCACTACCACTCTGGCTGGGTTATCGCCGCTTAGGTTTGTGAACAATGCCCCTTGTAACATGTTCATCAAGAGCTGTTGCTATTCGAACGATTCCATATCGCCAGCCGATGGTGGAGTTACGGACCCTTTAGCGACGAAATCTCGGACAGCAAATTTGACAGTTCCAGTGAAAACAACCGACAGGAATCGCAAGAGGATACCCATACCAGCACATCTCACTTTTGGAAATGCAATGGCGAACAGATCCATGCCCAACATACATAACAGTCTTCAAAGGTCACCATCCCTTGCCGGCAACAACAAGTCTAGAGAAAGGATCAGGCCTGTTGGGCCAGGGCGATCGTCGACAGAACCAGGAGCCCGTGATCATGCGTCTCTCGTCTTTACACCCTCGATTCCTCACCCGCCTGATAATTGGAGCCTTTCGATGGCAGGAACACGTGGTGATAGTCTCCAGGATCATCTCGAGCAGACACCGGCTCCGCATTTTACCAAAGTCAGAAGGCCTCTCCCACGCCCCAAAACTACGGCTCAATATCCCAAGGAACGACATCCAGTGTTCGAATCAACGGCTGCTCGAAATCTCGCCCTTGTAGACTACCCATTCAGACATGGTCGGAGCAAACCGGACGGAGATCTGGTTGCTCTAGGCAGAGATGAGCTCCAGTACTCCGGGGGTTTACCCTACGAAGCTCTGGGCTACCCACAAAACATGCCGATGTCTCCAACAGACGCTTGTGTGTATAGTGGAAATAACAGTACTCTTCCCGAGGATCCCAACTTTTGCGAGGGTCCAAGGTGTTTCTGTAATGCCAACATAGAAGAACGCGCGGGGACTAGAACTAAAAGCCGGCTGCGAAGATCTCATTCCTTTATATCTCCCAGCATTGGAGGAACAAATGACGGCCTGGGTCTTTCATTCGATGGATACATGTACGACAGCAAATTACTAGAACATCCCCCACAACTGGTTTGGCAAACCACACGCGAGCCCCAAGATATGTCTAGCAAAATGGACAGAATGGAACGGGACGAGCAGCGCCATCTCGAAAGAAGCGCAAAAGAACTCGCAGAACGACATCGTCAACAACAAGCAGACCCGCAACTCCGCACACAGCACCCCATCCAATCCCCCAACCCAGTAGAAACATCAACGAACGAACGAGCAGCCATTGAACTCAGTCTGGCCGAAAATCGACATTTATACTACAACCCTCGAACCCACCGCAGACCATACAATTACCACACAAACAACACAAACACCATGATGCAACCCTCACACTCAACCATCCACCCACCCAAGTTCTCACCTCCATCCCCCCCCACAATCCCATCCTCACCCCCTCGCCGCCGGAAACAAAACACCACCATTATACAACAGCGCCCTGCAAACAAAGGCATAAGTATATCCTTCGACCCCACCACTGCAAATCTATCCTTCGATCCGGAATCCAGTAGTTTTACACTCCAATCGCACGCTAAGAATAACCGATCGAGTAGCTACACGCAGCAACCGCAGTCTAAGAGCGTGGGCGACCGTTTGGTGCCTTTGTATAGGAGACACCGTGCAGAAAAAGAAAAACCTGATTCGGAGGCTGTGGCTGCGTGGCAGGATGAGTGGGAGGAGGTGTGAGGTGTGGATGAATGGGCATGTTTGTATTTGTGGGGATGGTGGATGATGATTGATGATGGATTTGGGGAGAAGATTTAGGGGTTTGGAGTGGGAGGGTGATGGAATTAGATGGCTGTTGATGGAATAGGGGCGCTTGGCTTGAATGAAAGGGGACGAGGGGAGGAAATTCTGCATAGCGTCGCGTGGCACATGGTGTAATCGTTGTAGTTTGATGTCTAGGTATACCGTAAACCTATTTCACTTTTGCGAAATCTCAAAGTTGGGATTTCAAGGTAGTTGAAGTGCTTTTATACAGAGTAATCATTCAAAGTGCTGTAATTACACGTTTAGGTTCTCTTCAACACTGTACCAATAACAATACCTCTAAATATACAATCTTCCATATCCAAACCCAACCCCCCTCTATCCATCCATCGATCCATTCACCCACCTACCCCACATCACCCCTCCAAAAACTCCCACAACCCCTCCCCATTCACAAAATCCCCCCAAATCACATTAACAAGCCAAACATCCCTCCTGACCCCCCCAACCAACCTCGCACTCGCACTCTTACTCGGATACACACGCTGCCACTCCTTCCAAATACTAAACGCCTCCTCGCTCCAACTCCTAAAGCTGACTGCCTCGATAATCGTCGGTGTTACAATTTCTTTACCTGCAAAAGTGCCCCACGTGACTGGATTGACCGCCTCTTCATCGCTGGCTTCGAATTCGCCGGCCGCGTTGGCGGCGAAATAGGTGATTTGTTCGTGGGCGTCTAGACGGGGTTTCAGGTTCGCAAAGGCGTGCGATGGAATAAAGAATTCGACAAAGGGTTTTTGGAAGACGTAGCCGTTGCGGGGACCCCAGCCGAAGACGGGGTCGGTGGAACGTACACCGTTGACAGAGGGTTGCGAGGCGACGGTCCACCAGCCCTTTTTGTTTAGGGCGAGGAGTTGGGTTTTAATGGTGAGGGTCTCGTCGGAGAGGGCTTGTTCGCTCCAGGGTAGGGCGTCTAGTTCGCCTTCGAGATGGCGGCGGAAGAGGTCAGATATATCGTCTCTTTCTACGGGGTGGCCCCAGAGTTTGAGGGCTTGCGCGTTGGAAACGTGGAGGGTTGGGCCGTAGCCGTCGATCTCTCCAAAGGCAGGGGAGCGCGCGTCGCCCCAGCGGCCGTTGGGGAAGTCGTCCCATGTTGCTTCGCGGCCGAGGGAGCCTTCGCCTTCGGAGATGGCGAGCGTGTTTGCGCGGGTGTTGATGGGGCCGCGGGGGATGCCGGCTTCACTGTCGAGAGCTTCGTAGGAGTGGTTGCTTGATCTTGTGGCGGAAGGGTGGGATACTATGACTCTGTTCCGTGGGCCTGAGTTGACGGAGGAATGGCGGCGGCGACTCAGGATGCCGTTTGGCGGTGGTTCGAGATTGATGGCGGGTGTTGGTTCTAGGACAGCGGACTCGTTGTCTTCGGGTAGGGTTTGGGGGATCAGGTTGGTGTCTTCTAGAATGTGTGATACGGCCTTCTCCAAATTCAGAGTGTAAAAGTGGAAGCCTCTCCGTCCGACATTCGGGCGCGCTTTGATGTGCTCAACCATTTCGTCCAGAATCTTGACACCGACTTGTTTGACACGCTCATCATCCGTCTTGACCGCATCTAATCGCGCTAGCATATCCGCCGGCAAATTCGCATGCGAAAGCTTCGTTGTCCGTAGCAGGATCTTATAGGACTGTATTGGCATCAATCCGGGTATGATCGGTATCGTCTTGAATGCCCCGCTCTCATGCTCCCTCAACGTCTTCTCAAACCTATCGTATGCCTCGACGTCGAAGAAGAGTTGTGTCATGATGAAGTCCGCGCCCGCCTTCATCTTCTCCACCAGGGATGGCAGATCATGTTCCAAACTCTGATGCTCAGGATGACTCTCATCCGAATGGCCCTCCGGATACGCCGCAACACCAATGCAGAAGTAGTCTCCATACTGTTTCCGAATGTACCTGACCAGATCGACTGCCCAGGTAAAGTCTTTATTCGAGTCCTGATCCGGCGATTGTCCTTCGTCCCTGTACTCTTCACTGCGCGGCGCATCACCGCGGAGCGCGAGGATGTTCCGTATACCCAACACCTTGGCCTGCTCGAGCGCATCGTCAACGAGCGAGCGGTCCATGTTCGTACACGTCAAGTGCAGACATGTCGTAAGTCCTAGTTGACGCTGACATATCTCTGCGAGTTCGAGGGATTTGGTGGCGGTCGAGCCTCCCGCGCCCCATGTTACCGTGACGAAGAGCGGGCGCAAGGCTTGAGACATGCGCTCTAGTCGTGTTTGGAGGTTTGCGAAGCCCTAACATCATCGTCAGTCCATCTCCATACAATTGCAGATACACAACCTGATCAAGTCGCGTGCGCGGGGATGGCGGGGCAAGTGTACCATTGCCGTTTTGGGCGGAAAAAACTCGAGGGAGAAGTAATTTGCGTCATCGGGCAGGGCATTGATCTTATCGGTAATCCTCTCCATCTTGCAGAGCTGCGTGAGTTCGGTGGAGGAGATGAGGTGGAAGAGGACGGAGAGTCATGGCCAGCAGTGATGCAATGGTCTCAAAAAAGTGAGGGCAGGGCTCAGTGGAAGCCGCAAGTGGGGCAGAGAGATCGGCGCCGGGGATGTGGTGCCTTATCGCGACTATCGGTTCCGCAAGCTCGGAAGTGAAAGGAACGGCATCGACATGTGTATGGGCATGAACAGCGGCAGGTTCAGGAACTCTTGCTTCGAAGCAGCGATTCAGTTTCGTCGTACTCAAAGGATTGTTGCTGACAATAGCTTAGGAGAACTTGGGAATAGTGGTGGCTGTTGTGCAAGGTGGGGCAGGGCCAGAATAAAGGTACCAGGCACTCCTATTAGGGACCATAAATGTGCAAGGATAACAATCGTATATTTGAACAAGAAAAAGGTGTCGTCACGGTCTATATATACTTGTATGGGTTCATGATGCCGTTCTGGAAAGCTGTCAGTGGTCATATCCATTTCTACTGCGGAGACACGACTTACCGGGTCGTACAGATTTTTAATCTGCTTCATCAATCCAATCATGGTCTCACTCTTACTGTATCCAATATACGGCTTCTTTGTCACACCCAAACCATGCTCGGCGCTGATGCTACCATTGCGCTTCTGCACCCACTCATACACCCATGGCTCCAACGCCTTCTCGACTGTCTTGTCAAACCGTCTAACAGGAATGTTCAAGTGAAGATTGGCATCGCCCATGTGACCGTAGCCAACGACGTCAACAACAGGATGCGAGCTGTCTGTACCGACAAGCCCAGCTTCAGTGAGGCGGTCGCGCGTCTCGTTGACAAGATCGTACAGCTCAGCGATCGGAATAGAGAGGTCGTACTTGTAGACGCCGCCATCGTGGCCAAGACATTCGGTGATGCCTTCGCGCCATGACCAAAGTTCGGCGATCTGGGTCTGATCTTGAGCAAGGACGCCATCAGAGACAATCTCGGACTCCATGACGTGTTCGAGGAAGGCTTGGAGTTTCTGTTGTTTGTTAGCATGCTATCCAGACAATTTGCATATATGGAACATGGCGACTGACCTCACTGTCGTGGTCTGTGTTTGATCCGCTTGTCTCGATGAGGCAGTAGAATGGATGTTCGCCTTCGAGTGGCATCTTCTTCCCCTTGACCCTGTTGACCAACTTCTGTGTTCGACCGTCCATCAGCTCGAAAGCTGATAGAATTTCTGACAGATGTCCCTTGGCTTCAATGAAGGCTTGTTGAACCTTCTCGTAGCTCTCAAGACCAAAGTAGGCAACGTTGACAGCAGGTGACCGTCTTGGGCAGATGATGGCAATCTTGGTAATAATACCAATGGTTCCCTCGCCACCAATGAATAGGTGCTTCATGTCATATCCAGTATTGTTCTTGCGCAGCGTGGAGAGATCGTCAACGATGGTGCCATCTGGAAGGACGGCCTCGAGACCCAAGACGTTTCCGTGGAAGCTACCGTACCGTAGTAAACGCAGGCCCCCAGCGTTAGTTGCGACATTACCACCAATGTAGCACGAGCCTTTTGCGCCGAGATCTAATGGGAAGATGTGGCCTCTCTCCGCCAGGTAATTGTCAGCATTCTCAAGGATGACACCTGCATCGGCGACCAGAATACCAGACACTTCGTCGAATGACCGTATCTCGTTCATTCTTTGCATGTTGATGACGATTTCATCGAATACAGGAACGGATCCGCCAACAAGTCCAGTATTACCACCCTGTGGAACAACCGCAAGCATATTATCATTGCAGTACTTGAGGATTTTGCTGACTTCATCTGTGGACTTTGGCTTCAAGACTACCTTGGTATGACCACGGAACTTGCGCATCCAATCACTGTTGAATGGCTCGATGTCTTCCGATGCATCTTGTGAGATACCATCAATAACAGCAGACTCGGAGCCAAGAAGCTCTTGGAAATATTTTACATGCTCCTGGCTCAATTTTGTGTACTTGGAGTCTCGTTGCAATTGCGGATATCTACCGGGTGTGAGGACGTATCTAGATTGCAAGCTCATGACATGCTTACGACTCTGAAGTGAACTTGATAGATTTTGACGATGCAGTCTCACCCGTCACAGACCCCTTTCCATCTGGCTGATGAGGCTCCGAAGTCGCACTTGTCGGTGTTGGGGTGCTTCCGTTCCAACGAATTTGAGTCGTTGGTTTCAAACTCTGAAATTTGGAGCAAGATCTTGACGAGAGCGCCGCTCGCCGCAACGAAGGAATAACACGCGCCGGAGTCGCCATGGTGATTAAGAATAACGAAGATGTAAAGAGTGGGGAAATTTATTCCGAGTAATTCGCCTTCAACGATTTGAAGAACCGAAAATGGATGACATAAGGCAGCGGGCAAAGCACGCGCCAGGCTTGGCGGTATTAGGTCCCCAGCCCAGGTAGGAGCAACGACGCGGCCAGCTCTCGACGATAGCTCCAGCGATCAAGTTGCCGCTACAACACCAGAAGACCCGCCCCTCCAACGCCCTCCCCTCCACTACTACGAAACAGACCTCCCTTCTCTAGTCCCGGCAGAGTGATAGCACATCCGACGTCATGGCATCCGGCTACGATCGCGCCCTCTCAGGTACAAACATGGTGTTCTGGAGTACTCGGACATGAGCTAATGAGCATATTCAGTCTTCAGTCCTGATGGCCACGTCTTCCAGGTTGAATATGCACTCGAGGCCGTGAAGCGAGGTATGCTATTACTCCAACTACCTCACCATTAGATCCCCGCCTAACACCCTCAGGAACCTGCGCAGTAGGCGTCAAGGGCGGAGACATTGTCGTACTCGGCTGCGAAAAGCGCTCAGCAATGAAGCTACAAGATACCCGAATCACACCTTCCAAGATCTGCAATGTCGACACACACGTCTCCCTCGCCTTCGCTGGCCTAAACGCCGATGCCCGCATTCTTGTCGACAAGGCCCGCCTGGAAGCGCAGTCACATCGCCTCACCGTCGAGGACCCCGTATCGATAGAGTACATCACCAAGTATATTGCGGGAGTACAGCAGAGGTACACGCAGAGCGGTGGTGTGAGGCCGTTTGGTATCAGTACACTGATTGTCGGATTCGATCCCAATGACAAGACCCCGCGGTTGTACCAGACTGAGCCTTCGGGTATCTATTCGGCCTGGTAAGTATCTTCTCATGAAGATGCGCAGCTAGTCTCTGATCTCGACTCTAGGAAAGCAAACGCAATCGGCCGCTCCAGCAAAACGGTCCGCGAATTCCTCGAGCGCAACCACAAGGAGGGCATGGATAGGGAAGAGACTATCAAGCTGACGGTCAAGTCACTACTGGAGGTTGTGCAGACGGGTGCGAAGAACATTGAGATTGCTATCATGGCACCCGGCAAGCCCATCGAGATGCTGCCCGTGGAGGACATTGAGAAGTATGTGGAGAACATCAACGTGGAGAAGCAGGAGGAGGCAGCGAACCGACGGCCTGGAAGGACGCCTGGTACAGGTACTGCGGCTATCCTAACACGCCCTGCACCAACCGAGGGATCAGGCTCAGGCGCTTAGATGATGGACGACAACATATGACGAATGATGGAAAAGCGGCATGAATAGCATTGGCGTCTATGTGATAGACTTGATGAATCTGTACAGCAGACATGATCGATCCCATATACGACCTGGTAGCGGCCTTGAATGGCACGTCTAGCACCCATGTACTGCCTCGCTCTGCCAACCCCTCGCTCTCGCGTGATGGTATCATGACCCGTATCTCTTCCGATGCAGTCAATCAAACCCTTGTGATATTCCATTCCTCTGGTCCTCCCCATCCCCTCAACCCAACTTATTAGGCGCCTCCTTGACATCAAAGATGGACCTCAACTCGTCCTGCTTGACCCTCTCATCCCTAATCATCCTAGCATCCACCCTCGCATCCTCGCCCTCGACCTGCAGACTCGCCTTTGGCGTCTTGGCATCCAACACAAAATGATTATCACAATGCGGGCAATACTCATCGGCGTCCTCGAACTCGCGGGCGTCCTTGCGAAACGCCTTTTTGCATTTCTTGCAAATGAACGTCATGTCGAAGGTTTGGAGGAGTGGGTGGTCCGAGACTTCTTGGTGGCATTCTGCGCAGTCGAACCATTTTTTGCAGCAGGGGGAGCGGATGGAGACTTGGGCGTTGAGGATGTGTTTGCTGGTTTGGGGGGTCGGTTGTTAGTTTGGTGTTGGGTGTGGCCGCGGAGGTGAGGGTGCGGGGGTTTGCTTACCACATGGCGGCGGCGATGGCGGGGGTTGGGCGATATGGTGCTTGGGGTCTTGACGCGTGGTTTGTTTGTGTGTCACAGTGTGTGTGTAGGTGGGTGGAGGGTTTTATGAGGTATGATGTCGTAGCGTATTGACATGTCCAATCTGACCAGGGCTCTGGCGTTTTCCCTAGGCGAGGGGGATTAATTCGCCGGTGCCTGATCGCTGCAGCTAGACGGATGGTGGTGCAGGCGGCACGCCCCAGGGTCCGCTGGGGAAAGTCTGCGGCGGGCGGCCATGTGCAGCACATGGGCGGACAGGCCACTGACAGCACAGCGCAGCGGAGGGGCGGCGAGGGACATGTTAGGCACCATCCATTCACTCACACATTCCACGCCAGGCACGTCTTCGCTTGCCGTGTCTGCTCACCGGCCCTCGCCTTGACTTACTGTGTACACACACTGCACTGCCACTTCACACATGGTGGACTCGGATCAGCCACTAGACCCGCTTGCATCCGCTGGCCGTTGCTGAAACGCCGCCCACGCCCACGCCCACGCCCACGTCCCCCACCGACTCGCATGTTCCCTGCCGGCGAGCATTCTTAGCAGACATTGTATACGCGTCCCGCTGCCCATAGGGAGCCCCAACACACGCACACTCACCACCACCACTACCAAACCATCGTTCCCACCCACCGTCGCTCCCGCTACTTGCCTCCTGGACGCACCCTCGCAACAGCGCATTGCATGACTGCCCTCGCCCGGCCCGCGACACTCGACGCACCACCTCCTCCACCAGCGCCCAATGGGAAGCAGTCCCTGGTGGTCGATGAGCAGCTATAACATCCCACCTGGTGCCGGCTGACGAGGAAGCCACCACTATGGACAGCAAAGAAGAGCAGAACATGGACGGCTCCTCCATTGTGAGCACCCTGCTGTGTTGCATGACTACGTACATGTTCGCTAATCCCCTCCCCCGCCGCAGAAGCCAGTCTCCTCCCTCCGCGCCCAATTCGAGAACCTCCTCAGCTCCAACAACAACAAGTCTGCATCACCTTCAGCTCCTGCGACTCCCCGCCAACGCTCTCCAGGCACTACGGACCGACTTGGGCACGAAGACAGCAGACGCACAGATGGGCGCAGTTCGCTGGACATACCCAGAGACTCTGTGGGCAGGTTATCGCCCAGTGTGGTTGACTACAATGGGACGGGCTCAGTCACACCGAGGCCCAATACAGTGCGCACGCCATGGAGCAATTCAAATCCAAAACCACGGCCGACGTCCATGATGGCTTTCTCCCCGCCCAGGTCCCCCACCAGATCCCCGCCCAAAGTCCTCGTCCAGTCGCCCAGGTCGCCAGCAAAGACTCCCGATGCCCAGCAAATACATGCGCCCCGGCCCTCGCGACCAAAGTCGCATGCAGCACTGGACTCGCCCACGCTATCTGCAGCAACTTCAAATGGCACAAGGAACTTCAAAGTACCCAGTCGCGAGGCTACTCCCGGTCTTGACGGCAAACCTCTTTTACCGTCACATTCAAAAGCTCCCTCTGTCAGTGATCCTCGCAAGAACGACCGTCCAGCGTCATCTGCGCCCATGGCACCTCCACCCATCAATCGCGCAGGAAAACCCAAGATACCCCCCAAACTGCAATCAGTTGACCATACAGCTCGCGCAAGTCTGGCCCCGGAGACTTCGTCGGATGCTGCAGATATTTCACCATTCAGCACACCGCCGAGCAGCAGCGGCAGTGGGAAAGAGGAGGCATCTCCGCCTGTGATACCTGGGTTTTCGAAGCCGAAATACAATGCTTCGAAAGACAGTTATTTCCCTCCGCCGCCGGTGCACCATGCGGTTGCAGAGAAGCTACCACCGAATGAACCCCGACTCAAGGGACTACAAGCACCGAAAAAGGCGGAGCCATTGCCGTCTCCAAGCGATATGCCCGAAGCCAGACCAGTTCTGCCAGTACGAAGAGAGAAGGACAATTTTGATTTGCGGAAAAGTGTGCAATTGCAGAGGGCCGCACCACCTGATTTGCCTGTGAGGAGATCTTTTGACCAGTCGCGGCCTGCAGCACTTGTAGCGGAAACGAATGAACGATTCAAGCCACCACCGCGGAGGACACAGACCACAGGAGGGTCGATATCAACGAGTCCTTCAAAACAACTTGAGCCCCCAAAACCGCCTCCACCACGAAACTCGGGCGAGATGAGAAGACCGTCCTCGATATCTCCTGCGCCAGGGTCGCAATTGTCTCAGCCATTCACCTACGATTCTGATGAGGAGGATACGCCTACTGATAAGCAGCCTCCGACTGCGTTGACGGACTACCCAGACTCATCGCAAGCGAATCGGCGAGCGCCTGTGTTCCCGGATAATATATCAGGAATTCCAACCGGATACGAAACAAAGCTGTTCGCAATTTGCGGTGATTACATATGTACCACTGGCTACGTGACGAATGTATGGAACGTATTGAACGGGCGCCTTCTCATGAGCCTGAGTCATGGCGACACTGTCAAAGTTACTGCACTTGCATTCCGACCCGCCAAAGACGTAGAAGATGAAGGCAAGCGACTCTGGCTTGGTACCAACACTGGCGAACTACACGAGATTGACATTACCACGCAAAGCGTAGTGCATACTAAGGGCAATGCGCATCCGCGGTGTACTATTGTCAAGATATTCAGGTATGCATCGGAGATGTGGTCGATTGATGATGATGGTGTAATTCATATCTGGCCGGCCGATGATACCGGATCTCCTTCATTACAGCAGACGCCGCATACATTCCGCATACCTCGGGGTCACACCTTCAGTATCATCTCTGGATCGCAGCTCTGGGTGGCTTTCACCAAGGAAATTCGGGTGTACAATCGCACGACAGACAGCAATCACTTCATACAACAAACACAAGGGCCGTTATCGCCGCTGAACGTTGGGGAGGTAACTTCAGGCGCGATTGTCAGCAGTCAGCCCGATCGCATTTACTTTGGACACACAGACGGGAAAGTCACGATTTACGCAAAGAAGGGCTTCGAGTGTCTCGGCATAGTCAATGTCAGTGTTTACAAGATTAGTTCGCTGGTAGGAGTTGGAGACTATTTGTGGGCTGGCTACAGTACTGGTATGATCTACGTGTACGATACGAAATGTACACCGTGGAAAGTGCTAAAGGACTGGAAAGCACATGATAAGCCGATTGCAGGGATAATAGCAGATCGGACGAGCATCTGGAAACTCGATAGGTTCCAGGTCGCATCATTGGGTACAGATACCATGTTGCGCATCTGGGATGGCATGTTGAAGGATGATTGGCTCGAAAACCTCATGCAACAACGCGACTCAGAATACTGCGAGTTCCGCGAGCTGTCCGCACGAGTTATGACATGGAATGCAGGCGCCACAAAACCAACGACGTTACGGCACTCAGAACAAGATCGCAACTTCTTCCGAGAACTCCTCGAACCAGAAGACCCCCCCGACATCCTCGTATTCGGCTTCCAGGAACTCGTTGACCTCGAGGACAAGAAGATCACCGCAAAATCAATCTTCAAGCGCAAGAAGCACAAGGAAACTTCCGAGAACGAGCACATGTCCCACGCCTACCGCGCCTGGCGCGACCATCTCGTTCGCATGCTCGACGAACACATTCCCAAGCAAAACTACGCCCTGCTCCACACCGCCAACCTCGTCGGCCTCTTCACCTGCGTCTTCGTCAAAGCGTCCGAACGCTCCAACATCCGCGACGTATGCGCCGCTGAGATCAAACTCGGCTTCTCCGGCCGCGTAGGCAACAAAGGCGCCCTCGTTGTCCGCTTCTTCATCGACGACTCTTCTCTCTGCTTCATAAACTGCCATCTCGCCGCAGGCCAAACACAAACCGTCCACCGCAACAACGACGCCGCCTCCATCATGGAGAGCGCGCCACTTCCCAAAAATCGGTCCCCAAGCGACTGTGCAAACTACTTCGTCGGCGGCGGCGACGGCAGCATGATTCTCGACCACGAGATCTGCATCCTCAACGGAGATCTAAACTACAGAATCGACGCTATGCCCCGCAACACGGTCGTTGCCGCCGTGCAAGCCGGCAACCTCGCCAAACTCCTCGAACGCGACCAATTACTCCTCTCGCGCAAGCGAAACCCAGGCTTCCGTCTCCGCGCCTTCACCGAAATGCCAATCAACTTTGCGCCCACGTACAAATACGACGTTGGCACTGATACCTATGACACCTCTGATAAACAGCGTAGTCCGGCTTGGTGCGATCGTTTGTTGTACCGTGGGCTGGGGCGTATCAAACAGGTGGAGTATCGCCGGCACGAAGGGGTTAAAGTGAGTGATCATCGGCCAGTGAGTGGGAGGTTCAGGATTCGGATTAAGACGATTGATGCGAGAAGGCAAGAAGGGGCGAGGGATAAGGCCGAGGTGGAGTTTGAGGCGGTGAGGAGGAGGATTGCAGGGGATATTAAGTAAGTTATATCATTCTTTGGGGGGGGGAGGGTTTTTGGCGTCTTGAGGAAGAGGGGCTGAAATGTGATGAAATGGGATGCAACGGGGTGAAACGGCATGGGACATGGAGGGTGGGGAGAAGCGGGATGGAGATGGATACGAATGGGTATATGAAAAAAAACTAACGTGCAACCAGGCTCGACTATCTCATCAACGTCTTTGGACTCACCATGAAGGAAGCGCAGAGATTACTCAAGGGTGCGTAGGCTAGAGCTGTCAGAGGAGAAATAGCCTAGTACCAGCGCTATACAAAGAGGAGGAAACAGTCGATACCTACACCAGGCCAAAAGAACGACGGCGGTTTAGCAAGGAAAGCGGGAACGGGGCAAAATAGGGCATTGCAGGCGTATCCGTCAGTCGTCTCAAGTCCATGATCTTGTGAGAATTGTCCATGAGCGAACCGTGCGGTCTAACAAGAAGAAAAGACGATGATTCTTTTTCCCCCTCTCTCCCTCTCTCTTCTACGCCCTTTGCAAAATCAATCCCCGCCGTGATGTAGAGATACCCACGCACTACTTTCAAATCTCTCTATACCGCTTTTTTTGCGATCTGATAGTGGATATCCTGTAGTTGCCAAGGGTGAAGGCTGGATGTGATGGATGGCATTGTCATGTTCTCAGCGCGGAATAGACTTCTTAGCTAGATCGAATAATGGGCATGTTGCCCGCCGCCCGGATGTTTTGGTGTTATAGTCGGATTCCACGGGTGCACTTGTCTAGGTCGACATAGGCTATAGCTATCGGTGATTCTTCGATAATGATATCAAGTTCATGATCGTCCTCTAAGTGCTCGAAAAGTAATTTCTCTACCTAGATGTTCTCCCCGCACCCCTTTTTCGCCGCCCGCACAACCCATGGATCGATCGAAAAGGCACGTGCCTTCGCTCCGCGCAGCATGCACGCTAGCATTATCTCGACGTCATATCCGCGTAAACAGTGTCACCACTGCACCTGTCCCGTTTCAATGATGATGACGGCAAAACAAATAGCCAGAGCAATTGACGATTCTCACATCCCACAAAATCCCCCTCATACCATCAATTCACTTTCACACTCCCTGGATTGAATTGAGCTTACTTGACTAACTACTTCATGTCCGTATCCTCAATCGCGCTTCGTCGTTTACCACTTCTCACTTCCTCGACAGCGCTTCCTCGTGTGCGTCTCATTGCTGCACACTTTCCTAGACAGCAAACCAAGGCTTTCAGCAATACTGCTTTCAAGATGGTCAAGGATCAGCATAAGGATCAGTCCCGTGGTGAGGAGACGGAGGGCAAATCAGAGTGGAAGCAGCGTGCACCATATCGCGTGCATGACACTGGGAAGGACTTTGATGTCAAGTATGAGGCCAATTGCCATTGCGGTAAGGTCTCGTACCAGTTGAACAGGAGGGAGCCGTTGGACAGCAAGTTGTGCCATTGCACTACTTGTCAGACGCAGCATGGTATGTCCTAGCTTTTCAATGAGCAGACGAGTGTTACATTATGGCACGTGATCACCAACTATCTAGCCGCACCTTTCCAATGGGCAGCCATCTTTCACAAGGAAGACATCAACTTCACCAACGGCCACCACGACCTAGAATGGTACGACCCGTCGACAAAATCCATCGAGCACAAACTCCCATGCAAGGTCCGCTGCTCATTCTGCCACTCGCCCATCATGGATGAGGGACGCAACATGATCCTCCTGTTCCCCTCGCTGGTACACCTCAAGACCGACGAGGACAAGGCTTACTTCAAGCCCCGCTGCCACATGTTCTACGGTCAGCGCGTCATGGACATTCCTGATGGTCTGCCCAAGTGGAGTGGTATTAGCGGTGAATCAGATCTTATTGAGGACTCACCACCTGAGCAGATTAAGGAGTTGGAGCGCAAGAGGGAGGAGGAGAGGAATAAGAAGTTGAAGGAGGGCAAGCCGGAGGAGATCACCAAGGAGGGAACACAGGGAAGGAAGGAGGGCGCTGGCGCCAACACTCAGTGAGCGATCAAAGTGTAGCCACGCTCAAGGGGTAGATATGGGTTCTTCGGTTGACAAAACGATCAGAGAGCTCGGGACTACATTAAAGGGTTATAATGCTACAACAAGAAGCTAAGACGTTCAAGCTATAGTGTCCTGACCATGGAGATACCGGGCCAGATCTCATGATCCTAGCTCATCTTGACATGAAGCGAACGATACCCCAAGTTGGTTAGGTCCGAATCCTTGCAGATTCGATTCATATTGTTGTTGCAATGCGGCTGAAGAACAGGTTAAGTTAAATTTGCAGCGCAGGAAAGGCGCACAAATCACATATACAAACAAGTCTTACCCCATCCAACGCCGTCCTATCTAGTAATCTCTAACTGTCATAGGTCTGGTCTCACAAACCCATTCGATCTATACACACTGTGTCGCAACGAATAAATTCTCTAGCAACGCAGCTTCAAATTCACGCTGCAGCGTAGATGTATATTTGCCTGCCAGATCAATGACAGTGGAGCAGTTGTAGTTGCCCTGAACATGAATGTCCTGATTCGAAAAACGACCATTCATATGATACCCGTGAGGTAGAAGGACGGCAACGTAATCTGCAGCATTGCAATGTCTGTGAACTTGCACCGTGTCACCAGGATTGGGGCCTTTGGAGTTGAACATGTACTGCACGTTCCTCGATCAGCCCCGCTGCGCGAAAGAAGAAAAAAAGCCAACGGAGAAAAGAAATGCATGTCTCACGTACACAGTTCCCAGCATCCGCTGTACTCCTTTCCAACGCTCCAGACACAGCCCGTACCAAAGTATCATGGAGCGTTTGGTTAACACCCCAGCTCGCGTCGGGGTTAACATAGACCTGTAAGAAATTGGGCTCCACGGTTCCCGCGTCTGATTTCCTCTGGACTGTGAAGCCCGCCATTTTCGTTAAACAACGGTTCTCGCCCCCATACGGGCAGATGTGGTGGATTGCGCTCTCAATGGCGGATGTGATGTCGGTTGTGGAGGCGTTGCCGATGTTGGTAGCGCCTGAGCCTAGTTGGAAGGTTATGTTCCCAATGTAGCGGGGGTGCAGGGCTGGATTGAGAGTGTCAGTGTTGGTGGCGCATCTGTGCTTTGGGTGACTCGCTGGGCCTGTGGGTGGTATACGTGAAGGAGAAAGCGCTAGGGAGAGCTGCTAGGCCTAGTGGGACCTTGAGGACGGTGGATAGTCTCATGGTAAGGCAGTGCTTGCGTTGCGGGGGTATACTTGGGGTCGAGGTAGTATATGTTAGGCTTTTGTATTTGAGATGCGCAATTTGCAGTAGCAAGAAAAAATACGGGCAGCATGCTTATTAAATATTGACACTTATATGCTAGACTTCGATATTATACGGTGCACATACCTTCACTACACAGTCAGTGGTGACTGAAACCAACTGACTGTGCCATGTGGAGGTGACATTTCGCGACGAAGTCTGTGACTGGTCAATGACGACTTGAAATGAATGGCTATATCATCGAGTCGAAAGCATTTGACAAATATCTCGTCGTACGTCGTATTCGCGATGACTTGGGAGGGTTTGGACATTACCTACATTCACAGGGCACGAGATTCCCACAGAACATCCACGAACACAAACACGAACACGAACAATACTAACGCGAATCAGCGACATTCCATTGAAATTAACCGCAGCGTAATTGCAGATTACAATGTGACAAAGGACACTACATCTTCATATTATACATGGTGAACAAAGCGGTCGCGTCGAGCCTCATGGCCCACGCGAACTGTGATTGGTTGAACACACTACACAGTTAGTCAGGTACGAAGTGGCTCCTCCCTCGTGACCACTAGCTTCCAGCCCTGCAACTAATATTAGCACGGTACCTTGCATTCCCGCAGAATGTTGATGAAGCGGGAACCTTACTATTGTTGTGTTGTTGCTTAGGGATTTGTACCAATGACTTGGATGATTTATAGAAATCCTCGTCCTGCACTGCACGCAAAACATACCTTTTTACGTATAAATACTCTCTTTAGTGAAACACTACAATCATTTCATACTTGATTCTTGTTATAAACTTAAATCTAAACACCATATCGCACCCACACAAACCCAACTCACTCACCATGAAACTCTCCCTCCTAACCACCCTCCTCCCCCTAACCACCCTCGCCCTCCCAAACCCCAACCCTAACCCCAACCCCCACCAAACCGACCACACAACCGCCTCCTCCTTCCCTCCAAACACCACCACCCCCCTCGACCCCCGCGCCATAACAGCAATAACAATGCACCTCGGCACCCGCAAAACAAACATGGGCGGTACATCCTACAACATGCTCTACAACAACGTGTACAACGCCATACGCACCGCCTGCCCCTTCGACTCCTTCGCTACAACCTGCCACAACGTCTTCTCCACCTTCAAAGTGCGCACACATGCCGCGCCCGGCGTGGCGCCCTTTCAAGTCGACGTCAAGGTTATAATAGATGGTGCGCGCTGGTACGCTAATCGCGCGGTTTATAATCTCATGGTTGGTGCTATTGCCGGTGCGGTGGAGAGGGGGACCTATTTGCCGCGGAATTGTCAGTCGTTTAGGCAGAGCGAGGGCGGCGTCATGCGGAGCTATACGTACTGTAATACTGTGGATAGGGCGAGTATTGCGTTGCCTGGGGTTCTGAGGCATTATATGGATGTTAGTCTTGAGACGGTGGCTGGGACTGGCGAGTTTAGTTGTGAGGGCGTTACGAGTACGGTGGAGAGTTATTTGGATACGTTGAAACCGGAGTTTCAGACGGCGTTGGGGATACCGGAGATGTATGTGCAGGCGACGTGTGTTTACGATTGAGGGGCTGGGAATTTTCTTCTTGTTTCGTTGCTTTGGATTGAACATTGGCCATTTTGGCAACTTGTGTGTAATGCATATTGATTGTACTGTCCTCGTGGTTCATTGGATTTCAGATAGGCCTTAATCCATCGTTACCACCTTGCGTCCCGCTTTACTTGCTCTTCCCCGTAGGAACCTGGAACGCAACAACAGCCTCTCCATGTTTAAACGCTCTATCAATCCTAAAGAACCCCTTGCGATCAAACTGAATGATATCATCTTCCTTTAGTTCCGCAACATTACAATCAGCCAATGCCTTTGTCCTCGTCTCCGTCTTCTTGTTCAAGAAATCCTCGAGCGTATCTTCAGGCTCAAGCTTATCTTTTGTAATCAGGTAGTCATAGTCTACCAATTCAATTGGGATAAGGTTTTGGTCTTTGCTAAGCCATGTCACCTTCTTCTTGGTCGTCTTGACATCGCCTTGGAGGTGGAGTTCAAGTTCCAGTCCGCTCACCGTCTTGAGACCGTGCTTTGCCATTTCGAGGGGGTTAATGGAGTGGCTGATCTTGCGCACAATAGCGTTACCCCAATTCATGAGGGTGATTTCTTCATCTTGTTCAAAGGACTGCGCATCGGCTTGCTCCATGATGACCGAGGAGCTGAAGACAATCTTCTTGTTTCCGAGATCATACTTGGCGTGCTTGGGCTTATCTTCGGTGATGATGCCTTCGCGAGCGCCAATGATGGTGACCGGGACGCGACCATCGTCGTCGATTGCAGTGTAGCGCGCGGCGGTGGGCTCAATGTGCTTCTTGTTGGTGGCCCAGAAGGCGTACCAGTCCTGGTTGACGATGTTCTTAGATGGACCCTGCTTGAGGATGAACTCACGTAGAGCGGGGATAACGGCACCACGACGGCGAACACCGCGGACGGTAGGCATGCGAGCATCGTCCCAACCAGTGACGATACCGGCATCGACAATCTTGGTGAGCTTGCGCTTCGAGAGAACAGTCTTGACAAAGTTCAGACGTGCGAAGCCCCAGTTGTGTACTTTGCGCAACTTGAGATTCTCGATGAACCATTGGTACTGAGCGTCACGGTCGTTGTACTCGGTAGTACGGAGAGCATGAGTGACGCCCTCGACAGCATCAACTATGGGGCAGCAGAAGTCATAAGTGGGATAGATCTTCCACTTCTCTCCAGTACGGTGATGTGCCTGAGGGTTGCAGCGGTAGATGACGGGATCGCGCATGGCTTTGTTCGGGTTGTCGACAGACATCTTCGCACGAATGCACCATCTCAGACCCTCCTCATTGCCCTTCTTCATCTCTTCAAAGTGCGCCAGATTGTCCTCGACACTTGAGTCGCGGCGCGCACTGGCAATGCCGTCCATGCGCTCGGCGCGCATCTTCTCCTGCAATGTGTCGTCTGCGTAGGCAAGTCCCTCCTTAATCATCTGCACACACCGCTCGTATAGCTCATCGAACCAGTCGCTCGTGTATGATACCTGATCGGGCTTGATACCTAGAAGGGCGCAGTCCTCAAGAATGGCGTCCTGGAACTCCTGCTTCTCCTTGGTAGGGTTGGTGTCGTCGAATCGCAGCAACAGCTTGCCCTTGTACTTCTCGTGTGCGAAGTAGTCATTCAGCAGCGCAGCCTTGGCGTGACCGATGTGGAGGTAACCTCTGTACAATTGTCAGTATGCCACATCCGTTTTGCCATTATTGCACCCAGGGTTACTCACGAAGGCTCGGGTGGGAATCTCGTTACAATGCCCGTTCCATCCCCCACATCCTGCAGTCCGATGTCATAGTTCGCATCATCGTTCTTGCCGTCCTTCTTCCCCGCTTTGCCATCCTTTCCATCCGCCTTCTTGCTCTCCTCCTTGGCCTTGCCAACCACAACAACGCTCTGTGGGTACACCTCCTCGATATACCTGAACCACCGCCCCAAGCTCTTCATGAGATCCTGCTTCACATATGCATGGGCAACACGGTTGTCGCGCAGCGTCTGCCACACGATGGTATCGGCATCGGTGAGGGTGTAGCCTACAATGTGTGTGCGGAGAGTAAGGTGGGCGTCGAGTTCGAGGAGAGCAGGCTCGATGGCTTTGAGGTTCAATGGCTTGAGAGCCTCGGCGCGAGTCTTCCACTCTGCGATTTGGGCGTCCATAGTGGGTCGTGTTGTTCCTAGATGTAGTGTCTATCCCAGCACAAGGCGAAGAAAAGTTGTGGTGGGGTGTCGTGTGAGTCGATGGCGGGGCGGGGAGCTTATCTTATCGTCACTTGGCAGGTACCGTTGCGGGAGAGTAGGGCTGAAGTATGGTGCCATCCACTTCATCATCGACCAGGTCACCGTCATCGTGAACAGAGCCTCAGCTTCAACGTAGTCCCAAGCTTTGTGATACCAATTATTTGCAATTATTCTGTCTCGCTCCATGTCCTACAAACGCCACGCTGATGCAGTTTTGGATGCCCCGCTGCCGCGAACGACGCAATCGGCTACCATAATTATAAGTCACAAGAGATGCCTACACGCTGGACGAAGACGAAAGGACCACATCTACTCCAATACAGATAATTGTAACAGATCTTACATGTGAAAGCAAGGAGGAATTAGGCGCACTCCCACTGAGCGAACACACACCACCTTGCACTTCGATCGGCCAGTACCAGCCCTCGCCAAGTGCCTCTCTCTCCGATCTTAATCACCGTCTCCCACGCAGTGCCGTCCGCTTCATTGGTGCTGGTCATGTGTTCGCTCTTCCTCGTCAAACGAATGATCTTGCCAGAAGGACTTTGCACCGCTAGCTTGGCTGGCTTTGAACTGCTTGGAGCTGATCCCGACGAGCTGTTTGATGGATTGGTGTAGTTGGATCCAGTCGCAGATATACTCTGCATGCTCATAGCGGATGCAGGACGCGCGAATGGGTTTGGTGATGCTCGACCCGTCATCGGCGGACTAGGCTCCGGGAACTTGGTGAGTGAAGATGGGTGTTGACGGACGCAGAACACAAATGTGTTGTTGAGAGCCAAGTTCGCACACTGAGGTTGCGCAACATATAGATCGTGTCGCTGGGCATGCGGTGTTGGATGCAGCGTCAAGAATGAGTAAGGCGGGTTAGTGCCGGTATGAGTCATGGGGAGACCTATGGCAAGAGCATGCGGGTTATTCTTGTTCGAATGCTTCAAATGGTCAGTACATCTATCTCGAATGGAGGATTTTGGATGACAAACCATAAGTCCTTTGGGTCCAGCATAGATCTTGAGGACGCCATGACCACCATCGCCAGGCAAAAGGGCCTTGACAGTGTACCGTTTCTGACCATTGTACCACTCAGCTTGAGCCAACGCTGGCTTTTGTACAATGTCGCCACTCTCAAAGTAGTCGCCATCTTGGTCTTGCGAGTATGATCTCGCTTCCACCTCGGCATAGCACTCGACATCTTCGGGAACATCGACGTAGACATGTGCCATCTCAAGATTGTCCAGGTTTAGCATACTGGTGTCGAAGTTGACCATATGAAGAGTGTACTTGAAATACGTGGGAGTTGCACATGGTAGAGCCATAAGAATATCGTGAGGCTGGGCTGGGCAAATATGTTGCTGTTCCGGGAGGAGTGGGACGTGTGAATAGCAGATCTCCATTGGACGTGCGAGGAAGTACCAAGGCTCAGCGACCGACGATCCAGCTGTAGAGAAATGTACGCGCTTCGGGTTTGTGGGTCCGGCAAGAGAGCAGTCCAGAATACGCCATTCGCCTTCTACAATGACCGCGTTCCAGAAGTGATTGGGACGAGCAACACTCTCGAGATCTAACGGCTCTCCCGGGGTCTTAAGATATCCTCGCACCACCTCGGCGTGGAGGCCCACAGAAGCGCACATCTCGGCTACGACCATGGCGATCTCTTCAGAGCATCCTCGCTTACTCTGTAGGACATGTCGGGGGTCCATTTCGCCTACGAAGTCTTCTTCCCATGAAATCCGTTCGCTGACCCAGGTAAAGATAGCACGCAAACGTTGTATGTCGCTCCGGTATGGCCTGCACACGTAACCTTGAGCCAAAGTTGCCGGGGTCGTTCCGAGGGGAATGGCATTGATGAAGCGCGCGCTCTTGTCGACATGAGCCAGATTAATGGCTGTGAAATCTGTGGGCTCTGTGATGGGAAGTCCATCCAAGCCTTCGTCCCCTTCAGCAGATTCGTAGAGCATCTCGACAGGGTTTAGCACAGGTAGGTCCATCATCTGACATCGCTCCGCTCGTTCCGATCTTTCGTTTTTGCTCAGCGAGTTCGACCGATTGACGTCTCGACGGACTTGGACCCAGTCGTTGGATCCTACTCCCATATCCCTCATTGAACTTGCAGGTCGTACGGCCGTTCCGCCTGCGATGCCTGTCGGGCCTTCCATGTCCAGGCGACTTGCCGCTCGACTCGCAGCACGACTAGCAGCTCGACTTGCAGCGCGAGAACCCGGCCTACTTATGGACCCAGCAGCAATTGTACTACGCGCGTTGGCCGCCTGAGTTTTGGCTGTATCGATCATCTTTCGGAAGAACCCGCTACGCCTTGCTTTTGGCTGTTGAAGGCCACCGAGTGGATCGTTGCCTTCAGTCGCAGGTGTGCTCACACCTGTCTGCAGCTGATCGCTGGAACTGGGCCTAGACTGCGATTGTGAGGCATGGCTGGAATGGTAAGTAACGCCTGTAAACGGCGTCTCTGGCCTTCCGTCATCAAAGCCATATCCTTTAGCAGCTGGTTCCTTGGCTTCCATGATGCTCTTGGGCCTGTCCTTGCCGAACTTCTTGCGGTAGTAGGAGCCCGCACTGGTAGCACTCATGTTGGTAGCAGAATGACCGGACATCAAGCTACGGTTGGTACTAGCACTCGTGTGCGTAGTTGTGGTAGAATTGGTCTTGCTAGTGAATGTGCGTCCCAACGCACGTCCCACATCATACGCTGATTTACGGTGCCGAAGCGTCTTGGAGCTCTTCCTTTCCAGCTCAGCAGTTATGTCCCCCACCGAAGATCCTGGTCGGTGAATTGACGAATTCTTCAGAGGCACCGGAGGCGGGGGACTCGACATGGCCAGCTCTTCATTCTTTGCATCTTCCAACTCCTTCATTCGTCTCAGACGACTCTCCATACGCTTGACGTAGTTATTATTGACATCCGGGACATCTTCTTCGTCGTCATCGTTAGGCGCTACTTGCGACAACGCCGATTGCGCTCGAACCTTCTTCGCGGATGCTTGATATACCTCGTCGAAAGCATCCGGTGACCAGGGTATCGAAGGTGTCGCAGGACCAGCAGGCGACTCGTTGCTTCGTGACATCGTCATGTCTTGCAGTGAGGACATCACATCATTCATGGCGTTCGTCAAAGGAGAAGGCGTAAAATGACCCCCATGAGCTCTGGGATCAGGCGAGGGTGGCTCCGGAGTGGTGTAACCATTGTGGTGCTGCGGAGGAGCGGGCGATGGATCTCTACTGGCATCGTATGCTACGCGATGAGGCGGCGGCGGCGGCGGCGAATCAACCGTTTCATCAAAATCCTCTTGGAAAGGTGCAGGTGATGGGCTTCGGCTGTGGTCGATTTGATGCTGGTATGGAGATGGTGAAGGACCGCGATCGTATGCTCGGTACTGGAAGGATGGTGCTGGGGATGCTGCACGCGAGCGTTCTGCAAATGAGGGAGCTGGCGACGGGCCTCGATCGTATGCGCGATACTGAAAAGATGGAGCTGGGGAGGGTGATCTAGAGTATTCTTGCTGTGGTTGTTGGTAGTGCGTAGGTGGCGCTGGAGACACCGCGCGGTACGAATTATGACGATCCACTGGGGGTGAAGGCGACACGGCCCTGTATGAGTTCTGGTGATGTAATGGAGGTGCAGGAGATACGGCTCGATACGAGTTTTGGTGGTGCAATGGAGGTGCAGGAGACACTGCTCTATATGTACTTTGGCGACTGACTGGAGGCGCCGGAGACGGAGCTCGTGAGTATTGATATTGTTGCGGAGGCGGCGCCGGAGAAGCTCCTCGAGGATGATATTGATATTGCGATGGTGGTGGGGCCGGCGAGACGGCTCTTGAGTATGGCTGGTACTGCTGCTGTTGTTGTTGCGGCTGCTGGGGAGGTGCAGGCGATCGCGCGCGACTGTTCGATTCGTGCCGTGATGGTGGAGCTGGCGACGCTGCTCGAGCTATCGGCCGTCTCTTCGTAGGAGGTCGAGGCGACACGGCGCGAAGGTTGGAAGGCGCGCGTGCAGGAGCGGGCGACGTCGATTCGCGGCTTTCCGTCGAGGACCGCTTCATCGAGGAATATGGTGTCTTCTTGCCGCTGCCATGCGGCGATGCGAGTCCGCCCGCCTTCAACCTCTCACGCGCTGCTGCAGCAGGATTCGGCGCGCCTGCAGCCGCGTAAGCCGTGAATGGCTTCCTAAAAGTGCTCTTCGCCTTTTGCGGTGTTTGCTTGGCCTGCTCCTGTGCGCTGTTCTGTCGTGCTATGCTGCCTCCACTGCCCTGCCGGGCCCATGGCTGATAGTCCTCGCCGAGCAGCTCGACAAAGTTGGATGGAAACAAGCCGACCATGCGCCTGTCGCGCTTCAGTCTCCCCATCCACCAGGACCCATCGCCGGCATTGAGAACTTCAATCAGGTCGCCTTCTATGAAGCCCAGATCACGCTTTGTCTAGACGGTTGGTCAGGCAAGGTGCATCAGTGTCCTCGAGTGCCGTCTCAACTTACCTCACCACCCCATGAATAGACGGCCTTGCACCAACAAGGAAACCGCATTGGAAGTGCCTGCCCTATCGCCATGTCGAGGGATCTCCTGTTGTTTGCTTCAAGATAGACGGCCGGGCTGCCACAGATGCAGCGGGTGGATGTGGGTCGAGTAGCATGCGTGTGGACAAACGAAAGGCAGCACGCGAGAAAAGTGCGACTCGACGAAACTGCTCAAGGAACGGCCAAAGGACGCGGTAGCAATGGCGGTGGATAGCAATCTGGAGTACACACGTCCCAACGATAGCGGGGAGAGATAATGGCGATACGGACCAGGGCGTGATCGGCCGGACGTCTCGTCTTGGTGTGGTGTTTACCGTCTCGGTCGCCGCTCCCCCAGCAACGCCCGCTCCCGCACCAACCACCCAGTGGCTCCACTAGCGTCACCACGTCACACTCACCGACCGCCAACTCCAACACCACGCCGATCCGCTGTGCGATGCGATATCGACGATCGATCAGTGGGCGAGTACAAAAATGAGGCATCTCCGTTTGTCTTGGACCATGCCACCTCCCAACAATTCTCATCTCCTTTCCATGCCGTCTCGTCGTTAGCGCCCCCCTGCACAGTCGCGGGCCTCGACAAGCCTACCTCAAGAGCATGGAGAATTCGCCAGTATAACTTGTATTTATGCAAGGGTACTAGACTGCAATATATTTGACAAGACAGAAGTGAAAACGAAGGCTCTGCCTTGCCACCGCCAGCGTCGTCACTCTTCTCCCCCCTTGCGCCTCATGGAACGACCACCTTGCGCCTATGACATGCGCCAACACAAGGCCGCAACAACAAACATCGCCGACATCACTCAGTTTCCGTTCCAAACAGCCGGTCCAGGCATGGTGTAGCTCTTGGGGTTGTTCCACTTGTTGAAAGCAATGCCTGGGTCGCTCGCCTTGTACAAACCGGGAATCTTGACTGTCGGCCCAGGAGTCCCGGTACCAGACGACTCGATCTTCAGCTGGTAGCACTCGATGTAGAACTGCGCCTTGCCGACGTGTCCCTCGTGTAGACCAATATGCTCGACGCGGACGAGGTACTCGCCGGCGGGGATGTTCGGTTGAATCGTCCATTCGAGACGATCCTTCTGCCAGGAAGCCCAGGCAGAGTCGACGCCAGGACTGGAAGGGTTATTGAGTCCACTTGACATGACCTTGACCCAATCACCCGAACCATCGTAGGACTTCACGTCACTTGGGGCCTTGGAGATGTAAACGAAGCCTGGGCCCCTAGAAGTCAGGGTAAGCCTGTGCTCTTGTACATTGTAATGTGTAGAAGGACTCACGGATGTTCAACGAACTCATTGTTGAAAATCTTGAAGCCCAACTTGTCGCCAGCCTTGACAGTGTAGGTCGCAGTGTTGCCAGCCGTGGCGCCCTTGTTACAGCGCAAGTCGTTCGAGTTCATCAGCTCGCTGGGGAAGGATGGGTTGTACGAGTTGCTGTTCTTGCGAACGTAGGCATACTCGCCACCTATGGAAGCGCCATTGACGATCAGACGGTTGAAGATGTAGTGGGCGTTGGTCCCGAGAGGCGCAAGAAGCGCGAAGAGAGCAACAGCCTTCATGTTGCGAAAAGGGAAGAGAAGAGAGCGATTGTGGTATAAGATCGATTGACGGGAACGCTGCTGCCTGCTTCAACATGGCACCGTCGTGCTCTTTATAAGATCGCATCACTCAGTCTAGATGTAGGGATTCCCATCATTGGAGGCTAAACCCTCTTCTCACCCCTCTCATCTTTCATCAGCACTGTCTCCTTCATCTATTTCGTCGCACATCTCGCGCCGCATGGTGGAGCAGTGCCACCAACACGTCCATTGCTCAAGCTTGGCTCTACTTACAGATATTACAGGACGTAGGCTGCTGCCCCCAACGAAACATCAGGAACATGATTAAGCGGTGGCCAAGACTGCATATATAGGCTGTCCGCTGTATGCCAAGATCTGGGGGAATCACGCGTTTCACGATTCGGGTGTCGAGGCTGCAACTACCGGCAGAGAGAAGTCTCCTATTGGTTCACGTCAAAAACACCCATAGTGTTGTGCCTCGTCTCGAGAAACTGCCATGTCAAGTGATGAGACCAGGATCGGCACATGGCTGCATCAAGCTGTGATGTTGCAGCCAAAGTACGAAGTCTAGATTGAACTGGTAGCGACTAAGGTGTTGCAAGGCTTGATGCAAGAGTGGGGCTTAGGTCGCCATCCGAACGATTCAAATGCGGTGGATGAGATTCTGGAGCCCTGACGCGAGGTCTATTGAGACAATTCAATCGTTATAACAGCATCTCTACAGAGTTGTGGAAGTCTGAGTATCGTGTAGATCGCTTGACAGCGGGTGAGAACGGTCGAATTTCAGCCCAGATCCAGAGCATCAAATACCCGTGACCAGTATAATCATTGCGTCACAATAGGATGTTGTCTATCTGCGAACCTGAGCAAACACTTAGCTCAACACACAGCAGACAACTTGCGACCTCGAAACGTTGATATAGATAGACGATTAGGTCATTATGAACAGTCTAATCGACCAAAGATATCTCTTACAAAATAACCGTTTCGAATACAAACTCGGCTGTTGTTTGGGAGTAATTAGCCCCAGTCAATTAACCACTTGTGTCTTCACCTCGATCAATGTTAAACCCTTCTGCCGAACAGCCATCGTATGCTCATTCTACAGCCGACGTCCTCACATCGTAATAAGTGTCGCGCCCTACAACCACCTTAGCGCATATAAATCATCTACCTCATCATGCTTAGCCGCGGGACGCCTCTATGCCCCAACCCCTAAAAGACCAAGCAGTTGATTGCGTGGATAAACGCCGCCTCTTACAAGATGCGCATGGATTCGACTATAGCACGCCATCGCTCACACCCATCGCGCCCGTTCAAGCTTCCCATCCGCTCAACTAGCTATATCCGCTACTCTCAAGGCCAAACCCCTCGCAAATGTCGATTCGAGTCAATGGGACGTTCCGTGCAGAGCTTCGAGAATGGCATGTTGCGATATCTGAGCGGAAATTGGAGTTTAGGATACGTTTTGATAGCGCTTACATGGCTCTGCAATGCACTCAACAGTCAACGTCTAGAGAATGAGAATTGCGATTGAGATGAAAGTCTAGTCACTGTCGCTAACGTCTTGAAGATGTTATCATGCAGAAAAATAGTCTAATCTCCAAGTTGATGCATTTGACGCCATCGACTCGCTGCAGAACGAAGAATCAAATCAATGACGCCTTCCAAAGGGTGCAGGACATGTAGCATCATGCCAGGTACACCTACGTTAGTGTATTGCAGAAGAAGAGGCTCAAGACCGGAGCGGATAACCTCCACGACGTTGACGTCAGCTGCAAGGGCACAATCTAAGCGCCTTGCCTCGGCTTGTAGCGAACTACTCCGAACGCGTCCCATAATCCTTCAGCTGAACTACCAACACAGCCACTCATCGCATTCTTCTCTATTGGCACAAATGCAAGAACGGGTGGAGATGTTTTCAGCCCCAGATAAGCCTGCGCCCCTGCCACTTGCCCGTTTAATGCTGCGATGGCGATTAGCGGCGATGCATGTCAGCCTTGTCAGGCAGCGAAATGTATTTGAAGGATGTCGCGTGTCACCTGGGGAAGAATTTATCCTCTACTCTTGGCTCTTTTGTGCTGATTCACTTTGAGGTTAAGATCATACAAGATAGCGTTGTTACTCTCATCACCTCTAGGACAATCACAGTCACAATTGCAGTCACGATTGATCACTTTCGAACTTGACATCAATTCAATCCCACCATAGGAGACAGTATGCGTTGTCTGACAATTCTCGGTATGCTCAGGGAAGCCCTGTAGAACTAAAATCAAAAGCTAATTGAGATCCAGCGCTCGCAAGCAGCTTCATCACCACATGCCAATGTCTCAGCGCTCCTACACAAGAGCTCCTCAGCCCCCACTCCGCGGACCCCTCCAACCAACCCATCATCGATCCCTGCAACCTAGCCGAATCCCCTCACCTCAACGCCAGCATGCAACTTGCAAGCTGGCTCGAATGCCAAATCAACGGCTTCTACCCCTTCCCAGCAAACACCCACTGGCCACAAGGCCACGCCCGCACCTTCTCCAAATCCCTAAAATTCACCTTTAACAACACACACTACGACTTTGACGGCTCGCTTGCGCTATACAAGTCTTTCAATGCCACGCTCGGTAAAGCATTTGTTCCCTTCAAACACGGCTTCATCAATACGCTTGGTGTGCCTAATGCGAATGGTGACAAGGGGGGCTTTGTGTACATGATTGGATGGGCGGGTGGATTTCAGACGAGAGCGAAGAAGGATATGTATTTTACGAATGCGGCGTTTGCGGTTGTGGCGGAGGAGGAGGGACAGAGGAAGATTGTGGAGTTTAGGGAAAGTGGGAATATCCCTAATGCAGCGGTGCTACCTGAGCCGGTGGAGTGGGGTTGTGATTTTGAGTAAGAAAGAGGGTTATTGCTTAAGGAAATTACCATCGGCTAATAAAAATGATTTTATGTTCCTGGCTTTTCTTCCACTTGACAATGTTATGGTTACGAGATCAGGTAGCTAAACAAGGACCAAGAGCTTGTCAATTAAATAGATGAACAGCCACAGTTATACATGCTACCATACGAATCAAGTCACACTATTGTATCAGCATTACAACCCCTCTCTCTTCCTCACACTCTCCGCATACTCCACATACACCGTTCCCAGCTCAGCCTCCAGCCTACCAAAAGCCCCCAAACTCCCCTTCACAGTCTCTGACTCACCCCACGCCTTTATCCAATCATTGCGCTCCTCTTCGTATTTGGAAGTTATTCTCGAGCACAATTTGCTTTCTACTCTCGCAACCTGCTCGTGGTCCGACGCCAATGCCCACCCATAATGCGTTTTCAGGTCTTCGCATTGTGCTCGTAGTCCCTCGAGCACCTGGTGAAGATGAGGATCAGGCACAAGAAGGCGTAAATGAGGCAGCGAGCTCAAGACCGTGATTGTTAAGTGGTTGAAGTAGCGCACCTGGATGATAAGGTCTTCGAGGTCGGAACGGCAGGCTTCCTCGGTAGTAACAGGCATAGGGGGTGTGAGGCTCGAAGACATGCTGTTGGCGCTGGAAAGGATTTTTGAGTTGCTTAGTACTTGGTGCACGACTTGCAGTGTTCCAAACATTGGGCATATGTAAATTATCCGAGGTTGCGATTCAATCGATGAGCATGTGAAGACGCAAGGTGTAGGGTGATGGGTACGACTCTTCAACTGGTCTGTATCAAACAAGATTTCCATTCCCTCCGTCTCACATTTCGAGCAACTCTTCAAGTCTCAGAAATGTTACAGATTGCAGGAACTATAAGAAAATGCCCAGCCCACCAGCACCAGCATACAGAAACAACCACAAGAAACC
This sequence comes from Plenodomus tracheiphilus IPT5, assembly GCA_010093695.1. Lineage (NCBI taxonomy): Eukaryota > Fungi > Ascomycota > Dothideomycetes > Pleosporales > Leptosphaeriaceae > Plenodomus > Plenodomus tracheiphilus. Next base: position 355,846 of record MU006300.1, read on the forward strand.
CTTATTCGCAAAAGCTTTCTCAACACTATATCCTACACAAGACAATCTTTTCATAAGCAAAAACCCCAACAATGCCAGAAAAAGACCCACCGCCACCACGCCACCACCCAACCCCCCACAAAACCCTCCTCTCAAACACATTCTGGGAAATACTCCCTTCACACTACACTTCCATCATCCACCGCGTAACCCACATTTCCACCCTACACACCCAAACCCACAGCGCGCTCCTCCTCACCGACCGCGCCGCCGCCCTCGCCTCGCTAAACGCCGAGCTCGACATGCTGGAGACTGATCTCGCTGCTTACCGGGGCATAGTGCGAAGTATCGATATCACGGAATTGGCGGGGATTTATGTGGTAGCGGGGTGGAATAGGGATGAGGCGTTGAGGCTTGCGAAGGGGGATTTAGAGGGGGTGGAGGGAGGGTTGGGGCGGGTTGAGGAGAGGGTTTGGGAGTGGAGGGCTGGGGTTAGGTACGGGATTGGGGAGGGGGGTGGGTAGGTTTTTATGTATGTGGAGCTGTGAGACGGGGAGGGGGTGTTTCAGTGGAAAGTGTTTGATTCACACTCATTATGTTTTTGAGAGACACCCGGGTATTAATTATAACTGTCAACGCACAATGTAGGTAAATTGTGTTGTGAATACTAAAAAATGACATTAATACATTCACGATACGATATTACCTATATCACCACACATCTCCAGTTCACCCCCTCATAACAGAATATCACAACAACGCATCGCAATAATGCAACGCAATAACACATCATCCATCATAAAAAGTGATCCCCATACCCACCCAATCCCCCCCATAATGACACCACCAACCCCCCAACCCCCAGACAATCTCAACACCAATCTATCCATCCTCAACAACCGCACAGACCGCATTCTAGCAACTCTCCACGTACTCGAGACCATGCACCACAAAGCCCCCAGCACACCAGGTCGTGTGGAGCAAATCAATTTCCCGGAGATGATGGTTCTGCATGCTGAGACGTTGGAGGCGGATCTGGATATGATTTCGAAGCAATTTGAGGCAGTGGATGATGCGCGTGTAGCTGCTTGGATTCACAATGCTCGTGGTGATGCAGAGAAGGCGGAAAGGGAGGTGTTGGTTATGATGGTTGTGCGGAGAGTAGGTGAGGTGGAGAAAGTGGTGGGGGATGCGGGGTGGGTGTTTCTAGGAAGTAGAGAAGATAGTTAGGGGGGGTTTTCGAAATGCAATATTATGAGGGAGATAAATAATTGTGGGGTTTGAAATTGTATGAATAACGATGGGGGTATGTCTAATTAACCTTTACTTTATTTTTAAAAAACCAAAAGTTGAGACGGGGAGAAAAGACCGACGATACGCGGCGAGGCTCAATCACCCTCGGACTCTCACAACAAAACTCAAGACCCATCCCATCTCCATTGAAACGCACGAGCCTTTCGTGAGAAAAGAAAAAGAAAAAGTATCTTAAACACCCATCCCCCACCTCGGCGCGTTCAAGATAATCCCCATCAAGCACCCCGAAATAATCCCCGCAGCAGGCAACGTAATAAACCACCCCATATAAATCCAAGCAACCATGCGCCAATTAATCGTCCTCCACGTGCCATTACACAGCCCCACACCCACCGTAGCCCCCGTAATGCATTGTGTCGTTGAAACAGGAAGTGCAAGCTTGGTCGCCATGATGATAGTAACCGCAGCCCCGAGTTCCATGGAGAACCCACGGGCTGGCGAATGCAATGTGATTTTGTTACCGAGCGCGCGCATGATGTTGTAGCCGTAGGTCCAGAGACCGATTACGATGCCTGCACCGCCGAAAGCGAGGATCCACAGCGGAACGGGGACTTTGTTGGAGATTTTGGCGGTGGACCAGATGAAGTAGATGGTGGTGTAGGGTCCGATGGCGTTGGAGACGTCGTTGGCGCCGTGGGCAAAGGAGGTGGTGGATGCGGTGAGGATTTGGAGGAAGCTGTATGTGTATTCGGCGCGGTTGTCGTAGTGTTCGCCTGTGGCGTGGATTTTTTCAATGTCGCCCGAGAGGAAGTCTTTGTGCTTTTGCTGGTCGACGACGTCTTGCTCGACGCCGTGGAGGGCGGCGTATTTGAGCCAGTAAAATGCGACAGCAGGTGTGTACCATGGGCCTGGGGGAGGCTGTTTCTTGGGCTTGGAAAGTTGTCTGCCTGGGGCGGCGGCTGGGGCGACGGAAGGTACAGGTGTAATGTCTGGGTCGGAGCTGTGGCCGCTGGGGTTGACAGAGTGAGCAGCGCTCTTCTCGATGTCACCAGAGGCAGAAGCTTCGTGTGACTCGGCGGCTCGTCTTGCCTCGAGTTCCTCATGGGTAAGATGGCCAGCATAGAAATCGGGGATGCGACCGATTGTGACTCCCTCAGGGCGGACGGGGGGTTCTGGACGACGAAGTAGAAGTGGCCCCTTGATGACTTCCCAGCCTTTCAGTGTCCAATCGTCTTTGATGATACGGCGATATAAAAAGGGGATGAAGAAGGTTCCGACGATAGCAGCGACACCACCGCCAACACCGAAAGCCACACCGACAGACTCCCCATCACTGAGCTTGATCTTGGCTGAACCACCCTTCCAGACGATCAGGAGAGCAAGGAGGAACGAAGTAACTAAACGTCGAGAGTTAGCGTATATGCATGACGCAGCAAGACGACAGAAACGTACGGAAAAAGTACATCGGCACCATGATGAAAGCCATCTTGACCGGGTTACTGCGACGCATAACACCATACTTTGTAATCAAAAAGATTATAGCACCAAAGCATGCAGAAATACCAGGGGCAATGCCCCACGCAGCAAATACCTGGGAGACACCCTTGAAAGACCAATTGACACCTTTTGGCCCAGAAGCTGCGATACCAACACCAATCACACCACCCATGATGGAATGTGTGGTTGAGACGGGCATGGTGAATCGGGTGGCGATTGTGAGGTAGGTAGCCGAGCCAACGATGGCACAAGTCATGGCCAACATGAGAACTGATGGATCTTGTTCAAAGAGGCTGATGGAGATAACTTTGGTGCGGATAGTGTCTGTAACGCGAGAGCCAACGAGCATTGCACCGGCAAACTCCATGACGGAGGCGATGCACATGGCTTGCTTGAGTGTGAGCGAGCGGGACGCGACTGAAGTCGCAAACGAATTGGCTACATCGTTGGCACCTGAGCATGTCAGCTATCGCTCGGATGTATGATATGATGAAGTTTCATTCAGTTGGGGAGCGCTCTGGCTCGGTCAAAGTGTGACAATAAGATCGCTCTGATGAACCGTGGACAGGGAGTGCGGATAATGAATGACTTACCAATATTCCACGCGTCCAAAAAGGCAAAGATAGTGCCTATAGCAAAGATATAGTCGAACTGAGGAAGTGCCGGCATCTTGGAGTGATACTCGTTTGAGCAAGAGTCCTAGATGGACAGGTAAGGTTAACTCGAGTGCTGACTGACTGCTTCCTCGTAAGAGAGACAAGGCACGTTCTATATATCACCCACAACCTACCACGTGAAAAACACGCCTCTAGCCTGCTAGATTCACCTATACGCCACATTCTCCCCTCCTCATCCAACCACAGTCCCCATTGCTCTCATGTGCACAGCGAGTTGCCAAACCCAGGTAAGTGGAAGGCTAAACAAGAACCGTGAGATGGCCGAGCAAGGATGGCAAACATGCTCGGCAAGCTTGGGAAAAGCGGGTATGGCAGTGTTCTGGACGATTTCTTTGGTACATAGAATGATGGTAGTACCCAAAGAGGGGGTTCCGCCCGACATGGTGTATTGGAGGATGGGGAGGATTTGCTTGGCGCCAGATTCGCCAAATGCTAGCCTCCGCCCTCGGCAGCCTGGGCGGAATGTTCTTCCAAGCATGATCGGGAGCCAATCAGAAACGGTATTGTCGGCACGCAGTGGTTGTGCGTGTGTTTTGTGGTGTCGAAGTAGATGGATGCGATGGCGGAATGTTGAAATCCAAGAAGTACTGAGAGATTTAACAACGTATAAAGTGCCGAAATCCGTCCTTGCCACGCCCTTCCAATTCTTGCTGTGTTGTATGTATTCCTTGGGGCCGGAGAGCAGGCTGGATTCACCATGTTCATGGCCCCAGAAGGCTGCGAATGGTGAACTCCAGATCCAGTGTCTTGTCGAACACGGTGTGGAGGGCTCACAAGTCTTGTTGGCTGCTGAATTTTTAAACTCTGCTCATCTCTAACAAAGGGAACCGAGATTGGAAAGCAGTCCTGCAAGAATGTACACTGCCACTGAGTCTGGTAAGTGTTTTTCTTTCGCGCCTGCCATGACCAAGACGACCTACCATGTGTTCACTAATTGATGATCAGCAGAGCGACGGATCGAAGTGCGCCTGAAACTATACCTACACGCCAACCCATCTAACACCACCGCAAACTCTCGCAGCAAGCACCAAGACAACGAGTGACTGATCCCAAGAACCCCAATTTCATTACCTGCAACGCTGCTCACCATTCCTACAACCTCGATACTCGGAGCACGCGACAAAACGTAGGACTCGGTGCCCCCCCCCAGCTATGCAATGCAACAACAACCACTTGAATCACCCACGTGTACCGTATATGGCAAATCGCAGACATCCATAAGGCCGAATAGTAACCCTCGCAAGAACGCCAATGTCTAAGCAGCCATGTTAGCGTGTGTGTACATGTCTTGGTATATGCGCCCGTCTCAGAGGATCGCCAAGAGCGAAAGATGCAGACTCGAGTCCCAGTGCCCAGGTCAACCGTCAACGCACTAAAACCCCTGCTAGGGACGACCTACATGCAAGGAATTTTGGAGAGTGCATATGTGGTTGCGTGGGCCTGTGACTGACAGTAGTGTATATGTGGCTGTGGAAATATTCATGAGGAAGTATTGGTGGGGAATATCTTTTAATCCTTATCCTGCTTTTTACGCCAAAGTTGCAAAGCATAAAAGCTGTAACCATGCCTGAAGTAGTAGTACACGCTCTTTCTCTCACTGCCACCAGAACCAGTCAAAAGCGCATAGTTGCAGTATGACCTTCCCGCCTATTCGCTCAACCGCCTTAACAGACAGCCACTTCCATCTCAACGCCTGACGCGCAGAATGCAGCAATGCAACAATGCCACTCATACATAACCTGCCAAACAAATCAGCCCAAAAGCCCCAATCAAAACTTCCCTTAAAGGAAAGAAAAACAGAATCACAAAATACCTTTCCTCGCCCCCTGAAAGAAGAACCGCACAATAAAGACCTGCAACCCTGCCATTGTCATAATCAACGCGCTCTCCATGAGACTAAAGTTGAAAATGCGCTTCTCGGTGCTCTTTACGGTGCTGAAATTGCGGTTCTCGCGCGTGCGGAAGTATTTCTGGTTGCGGGAGATGGTGGAGAGTTGGGCCGAGAGCTTGAGGATGGATTCTTCGAGGACAGACGTTTGTTCGGGGGAGGAGCCTTGCTTGGAGGGGATTTTGGCGCGTGCAGCTTCGTTCTCGACCTGTGTGGGTGGAGGAGTTAGTAAAAGCTTTTTCTTCTGTCCATCTTGATACGAGCACCGTGGCCGCGCAAGTCATCGCACAAAGTACTCCAATGCAACCCAACCGAAAGCAAATCAAACCACCCCAACCCCCCAAAAGAAAGCCGCCTTAGACAAACTTACCGCAATCTCAAAATCAACCATCTTCTCCGCAAAAGTACTCATTTCATTATTGAAACAAAACCGATACTCCCCAACCTCATTCGCCGTAAACACAAAGTCCCCTTGCCGTTCCTTTGTCCCATCTAATATCACCCGCTCCCCTACGCCATTCCCTCCTGCACCAACAGGCCCAACAACACTGTAGTCCACATCAAAACTCCCTCCACTCTGCACGGCAAAGTAAAAAGCAACCTTGGTTCCTTTATTCTCGACGTGGGCGAAGAAACACGCTTTCTCGTGCGCTTCGAGGCGGTAGGTTAGGGCTGTTGCGTGGGTTGTTGTGACGAGGGTTGCGAGGAGCGGGAGGAGCGTGGTGAGGAGCCGCATGGTGTGGTGGGGATGCAGTGCGATCTGCTGGCCGGGGTGGTTTGGGCGGTGTGGTGTGCGGCACGACACGACGGCGTGGGTGCAGTGCGGTTTCGGTGTTTGGGGCCAGGGCGAGGGTGAGAGTACAGCTGGCGGATACGCGGTCGGGGAAACGTGGCGCCGGCGTAGGGAGGGAAGGCGCGGCGCGGGGATGGGGGAGGTGGGCCAATGGGAGGGAGCGAGGGGCCGGAGATTAGGAAAGGTGTCCGCAATTGTTGCTGCAGACAGGGGTATGCATCTCGAGCGAGTTTGCTGCAGCCTACCTAGGTAGCTCGAGGTGCGGAACAGCAGTCAGTCACCACCAAGTGAAGGTGTCCGTGTGTGAAGATAGATTGTCATGTTTTTCGCTATCGCTATTTGCATGGTAGTTTACGCTACATCCTCCACCACCGCCGATCCAAATCCAATGTCAAGACCACGCTTGCACATGTACAGTGCAATAACGCAACACCAATGACACGAACCCTGAACATGCCAGTCATATATGTGTGTGTGTCATCAAGGCGGCGATATAGCAGTTTCTTGCGCCAGGTGTGATCCAATCGCTAATGCTATAGCGCAATATCCTCAAGAATGCTTGAATCCCCAGTCGTATCAATGTACTTTTCTTACGATTCCCTTCATGTGGACATTGCCCGGCTCGCATCGTATCATATCGTATCATATCGTACACCGCCTAATGTCCTTCTTCAGCGGATAAAGATGGAATCTGATTTGCCCCAGAAGCTCTTGCTCTTGTTGGGGTGCACGAGGCCAAGATTGACATCATCGCGGCTTCCTATAGTATCGAATATAATGTCATCTGCCGTGGATTAGTAACAGAGTCATGAAGTGGAGGGCTGTGACATGGCGTACCGTCCTCGATGGAATCTATTCGAGCGTATTGTGTCTTCCGTACAAGGGTAAACTTGATCTTATCAAGTTGCTTGCCCTTGATTTGCGTGATTTCTGAGATGCGCTGCTTAGTGTCGCTGAACCGCTCGCCCTGCAACACGTTAGTAAGGCCTTCGAGCGCATGGAAAGATTATCTTACCTCTTTCAGCGTCAGTGGGAACGGTATACCGTGTGGCTTGGACGGCTCCTTGTCGTAATGGAATGCCCAGACATGTTTCAAGGACTCGTCCTCAGTGAATGGCGCTATGTAGACTTGAGTGTAATCATACAAGCCGACGATCTGGTAGTCCGGTGGGAGCGATTTGTGGAACTTGTGCATATGCACTTCGTAGGCTCGGACTTTCTGCATGACCTCGTCGCTGATATTGGCCTTCTTTTGAAGCGCGTCCAGAAGATCGGACACTTGGGCATTCTTAGGGACGATCAATGTGTATTCCTCCTAATCATTGTAAGCATTCTGTCCTTGATGTTGCACTTGTGACATACATACCTCTTTGCTGAGCCCCTCGGGCAGCCAAGTCACCTTGACGGGCTTCCGTTGTTCAAGCTCCTTAAGACTCATCTCGAGGACCTCGTAGTACATTGCGTCCGGCCGCTGCGTTGCGCCCGCCGAGTACTGATAAGGCCCGGGGAACAGGATGTTTGCGAGCGTGGAGTTGGCGTTGTACTTTACAGCCAACTTAGGCTTACCAGTAGTGCTGACAGTTGTAAAGCGCAGATACGTGGAGTCGATCTTGAGGTGTTCGGCTACCTTACTAGCGAACTGATCGTATGCCATCTTCTTGCTCAGTGTCAACGAAAACGTAGGTAGCTCGGTTGCGTCTGCAAGTTTCGGTACGAATTCGACGTTGATTCGATTGAGAAGGTAATCGTAGAATTCCTTTGCTTCGACATAGCCTCCAGCCGCGGTGATTTGGCTGACCTCCTTATCGCTTGGTACTCGTTGCACTGTAATAATGTCGCCATCTTGTATCTCGGATTGACCGAGAGTGACCTTTGGTTTCATGACTTCTATCATGTTCTGCTTAATCTCTTCAGATAACTTGATGGGTGTACCCGCGGGCCAGCCCATAATTCTGTTGATCACGGGGTTGAGATCTGAGACCTTATCCTGGATAGCCGCGTAGAAGGTGCGGATTCCGAAAAGGCTTTGCGTCTTGATATCGAAGTGCTTGAGGAATAGCATGATAGGCCTATTGCTCGCCATGCCCTTCAGATCAACGGTTTGCCCACCGAACACAGGCGCCCCGCTATCGTCGCGACTCTCAGCCTTCTCCATCCATAGTCGGAACTGCGTCTGCTTGGTGCCGTGTTGGTTTGCGGATTCCTCGACCGTCATGTCCATGAATACCAGAATCAAATCCGGGCGAACAGTGCCATTTTGGCGGTTGACCATTGACCACGGGCGTACCATGTCAGGATCCACTCCTATATCCTCCGCGACGGTCTTGGCAAAGTCGCCCATGGTTGTTGCTCGGAGGATACGATAGATCTTGGGATTGGCGGCACCCTCTGTGTCTCCCTTCCAGGGGACAACGTCGAATCCTTGATAAGCTTTGAAGTTGTCTTCTGATGCGACCGCCACATCCATGTAGAGATGTGCTTCCTCGCGCTCTTTCTTGCGGCGTTCAAGAGTAGCCTTCTCCTCGGCGAGACGCTCAGCAAGGTGTTTTGGGGGTTCCACTGTCTTTCCGTCCATCAAGACTTGATCAAGCCTCGTCTCTCTAACGTACACCAGCATGTACGCACTCATTGATCGTTTCGCAGACCAGTTTCGTGTGTAGGGGTTTCGTGCGCCAGTGTTGCCATTGGTTTGAGCGTAGTCGCCACCAAAGTTCTCTTCCAAAGCCTCGCGAAGGGTCGCGCGTGTAACGCGGTCATCGTCGAATTTGTAAAAGTGGCCATCCTTTGTAGGTTTGATAAAAGCGTAATAATGTCCAGCATTGAGATCACCGCTATGCACAAGAACACCGTGAAGATGGTACACCCAGGATTCAGATCGGTCAGCAGCATCAGAAAGATAAGGCGCGGCATCCCAAATGTCGGGAAACTCGTATCGATCATTCACCTTCATCATAGCGTCCCGCTGAAAGTCGTATTCGAAGCGTTTGAGTTGAAGATGTAGAACAGGTGGGAAGCTCTCGAAGATGACACCCTTCTTCGCATCCTGTAGGCCGAAGCCCTCGGCGAAATACTTGTTCTCGCCGTCCATGGTTTCGACCTGGATGTAGTCTTTGAAGCTGTCATCTAGCGTCTTGTTACCGCTAACGTTCAATTGGATGTCCCAGAAGTCCTCCGTCCTGGACGATTCGTAGTCGACGTTGATGCAGGAGATATAGGTCTTCATCTTGCCAACAAACATTCTTGTCAATGCGCCCTCCGCTTCGGTGCCCTTCATCTTCTCGTCTAGCTTGTCCATGAGCACGCGAGACAACTCTTGAACATCTTGCTGTTCGAAGATTTGTTTAGAATCCCAGCCGAAGGAGAGCGTCAGGTCTGTTGTTCCGACAGCGCCGGCTGAAGTTTGTAGTAGGTAAAATAAGCGCTGGAGGGCATATGCGCTATTCGTACGGTCTGATTCCTCCGCTGTCGGTATTTGGTAGACAGCCTGCAGGTGGTCAGGGAGAGCGGACTAGGATGATAACAGCACTTACCTGACGGAACGCTTGTGTGAAGAATAGTGATTGAAGGAGCGAATTTAGATAGCACGTTGCGCCTTGGTTCTTCAGGCCGACCATGCCTGTTTCCTTCTTCGAGTCATAGCTGATTTTGTGTTAGCAATTGTTCGCCGAGGTACAGGCTTAGGAGGGGCCTACTTGAGGAAATTGTGCCACAAGACGCCGGTGGGGTCCTTGAGGACTCTGATATATGCGGTGACGTTGCAGCAGTTGTCTTCGACCATGGGCCGTCCCCTGTCATCCCATGAGTTGCTGAAGAGCCGCCTGAGCTCAGCAAATCGCGTGAAGCCCCAATCGCCTTCGTCTGCAGTGAAGCGGTGGTTCGCCGTGTGTGTGATGAACATGGTGGGGTCCTTGGGATTCCACAGCACGAGCATAAACTGGACGCAGGCATACCAGTCCTCGGGCATCTCATTCTCTTCGTATGCCTGCTCCAGGTAAAAGGAAGCGAAATCTACATTGTTGCCATAGGGGAAGAAGAGGATCCGCCAGGGGTGTCCGCCGCACTCGAAGACAGGGCCGTGTTCGCGCCGGGTCAGGCTCCGCCAGTCCTTGATCTCCCATGTGTTGTGAGCCTCGGCGGCGGTCTCGTAGTCGGGCGACTCGGGCAGGTGCTTCTTGAGAAAGGCGTCGTACTCGTCGGCGCGGGGCGCGGGCTCGGCGTCGACCTCGTCCATCTGGTCGTCCGTGTCGTCTGGCGTGATGATGGCGACGTCCGTCTTCTCGTCGTAGTCGGTGTCGACGACCATGTCGCTGGCAAGCTGCGGCTCCGACGGCAAAATCAGCATCTCTTGGACGGGCGCCATGGTGGAGTCGCTGGGGGCGGGAGAGGAGGCTCTGGCGCAATGCTGGCTTACCTGATCCATCCTGGCTGGCGTCTGGGGCCGGCGGGCGCGGGTGGCGGCGGCGGGCCAGGCAGCAGCAGAGCAGCGGCGGGGAGGTGCAAAGGGACGTCTGCGGGGAGGCGCTCAACGCGTCGAGGGGCCAAAGGGAAGCTGCGCGCCGGTCGGGCTGCACGAAGGGAAGGTCCAGGTGGGCAGATGCTGCCGGCGGCGGACAGACAATCCGCGGGTGGGGATGGCCGCCTCGCTAAAAGGTGGCGGTCGAGAACACGACACTGGCCGGCGGCGGGAGCAGGTTACGGATGCTCTGCAGCGGCAAGGGAAACAGAGGGGCGGTGGTGGTAGGGCGCAGAATGGGGATGTCTGGGGGGGATGTGTACTCGAGCACAACTTTGAAGACAGCTACCCGAGCACGCAGGCCACTGCAGCCCGCCGTCCACTGGGAGAGGCAGACCTTGGCATCGAGGGTGGAGAAGTGAGTGACCAAACCCGCGGCCGACGACGTCATCTGCCCCCGACTTCCATGTGCAGGGCATCGTGACGGGGCGCGCGGCGTGCGGCACTGCATCGTCGCAGCGGGTGCACGCAAACCCAGCGTTTGACAGCCAGCAGCCTCGCGTGCCCCACGGATGGCCGCTGTCGCATCGTCGCCAATTGCGCAGTACCTGTCCTGCCGTCGTGGTTGGACCCTGGCCGTATTGGGTGCGAAGTGGAGCACCGTCACATGTGCGCCCGTCCATCAAGCGTCGACAGCCCTGGACGTCGCGTTGAGCTCCTAGAGCAGGCCCCTCGACGACGCCGACAACACGCGTCAAGAGCCATGAGCATGGCCTGGAGTCGCGTTACCGTGCGCCTGCGACATGCCCTCCAGCGCCCCAGCGCCCCCGTGCATCCAGTCCACGTCAGGCACTTCGCCCAACCCGCTGCTGTTGCGCCCACATGGAGGCCGTCATCGGCCCTCGACGAGTGAGTCGATTGCACCTTCACTTCACAGCAACCGCAGAGGGGGCAAACAAAACTGACGCCTGAGCTCCAGTTGGGTCCAGCGTGAGGCGAGGCCCATCAGTCTGCGTCAGTTGACCTTCTTTGGCAGGACGCTGACCGAGTCTCGTCTGCTCGACTCTGCCAACTACTGCAGGCTCGAGCTGCCAACAAGGTGCCAACCCCCCTATGCCACCGCCGAGTGCCCTGCTGAGACGCCACAGACTTGCACATCGCCTCCGTGATATCCAGACTCTCCCCTATGTCGTTGTTGCCAACCCTCATCTTGCCCACGTCTACGAGTCCTACCTGCGAGCTTTTGAGCGCTTTCGTCGCGTCCCTGAAATCAAAACACTCGACGATAACGAAAGGTACTGCAAGGTGCTCGAAGAGACCCTGACTGAGCATGCCACCGTTATCCCCCGCTTGGCCATTGGCGTGCTCGAAGTCAAGGGCCTCATGAAGGCAGAGGAGACGGACAAGTTCATGACCACTATGCTGAGATCGGTAGGCTCCCTGCCACTCCATCTCAATCCATTGGCTAAAAGCAGCAGCGCATCTCGCGCAGAGTCATTGCTGAGCAGCATCTTGCACTGACCGAAACCTTCAATTCGCCCTGGCACTTTCCCCAGGCCTCACATCCGCCACACGACCAAGAGGCCGTAGGTGAGATCTTCCTGAAATGCAATGCAAAGGAAATCGTCCAAGATTGCGGCAGTACTATGCAAGAGCTCATCAAACGTGCCTACGGCCCACATGTCAGCATACCTGAAATCAAGGTCTATGGCCACCTTGATGCCACCTTTCCATACATTCTCAGCCACCTCGAGTATATCATTGGAGAGCTGCTGCGCAATTCGATACAGGCCGTTATCGAGCACCGCAAATCCAAGGACGCAGAGCTGCCGCCCATCGAAGTGCTTATTTGCGAGACTTCCCAGCACGTCATCATCAGAATCTCTGATCAAGGCGGAGGTATTCCAAACGAGGTTCTGCCATACTTGTGGAGTTTTAGTAAAGGTCCGCGTCGAGAAAAGAGATTAGAGAATCTAGCGAGAGTCCCAAAACTGCTGGGGACGTTACAGGAGCTACAGGTGCCTGGTATCGAGTCAGCAGCGGAATTGCAACAGAGAATGGACAGGAGATCCAAGCATGGCGATTCTGGCATGCATCATGGGTCGCTTTCTTCCTTGACTGGAAGGGCACCAGACAATCGCCTTGGTATCGGCCTACCCATGTCCCGCTTGTACTCAGGTAAGCATCAGCAATGCGATACCGGGGCTTGATGACTGACTACCCAATGTAGAATATTGGGCTGGAAGTTTGGAGATCCATAGCTTGGAGGGTTACGGCGTCGATGCCTTCCTGCAGATCTCGAAGCTTGGCAACAAAAATGAGCGATTAAGCACGCGCGCCTCAATGGATGCAATATAGCAAGAGCTGTGCACATGTAATCGAGCCTGCCAAATCGGCTCGACGCACAAAACATTACATGTCTGTCTGTCTGTCTGCCTGCCCGTCCCAGGTCCTGCTACCTCCATCCCGGTCATTGCAGTAAACATCATAGGACTGCACATGTGAGCGACAGACTGACCACTTGATACGTTGGACATATTACTTTGCAACATCGACTACCTGCAACGTCTCAGGATGCATCTGGATCACCTTGTGAGTAACAGTCGTAATTCTCCCTGAACAACTGGTGGACTGACGCATTGCACTAGCCGCCGTGTCCGACTCCCGACGATACCGCTCCGCATGCGCATCCTTTGCCTGCGGATGCTGTCCAGTCGACCGATCCAATACAACGCCTTGAAGATCTTGCCGCTAGCCTGCCTCTCTATGTCCAGCTCCACGGACTCGCTGCCGCGGAACAAAGGATATCGCATGATGCATACCATCCCCGTGTGCGCAGATCGGCTTTGGTCAACCAAGGTATGCTAAAGCATTACGACAACAGTGTTCACTTCGCCCATACGGTACAGGTTAGGAGGCGGTGCTGAGGGTCGGATCGTAAAGCCTAATGTATTATTAGGCCAGCTATGAGCAAGCTGACAAGACTACAGCGGTACAGCATATAGACACCATCGCTTCCTGGAGGGGCCTTTCGAATCCACAGGCGTACGAACTCGTCTTCTGGGAGACTGCCTTTCGCGAGTGCCTCACTTCTCAGGTCGAGCATGCGTTGAGAATAATGATTGCTGCACAGATTGCTGAGCAGCAGAGTAAGTGCACTCGAGTTAACGAATCACATGATTCTAACACTGAGCCAGAGCCGGCTGCTGGGCTAGCGTTTCTATTGGATCTCAACGAGCGTCTTGCTAGTTTGGGCTCCCAGGTAATCAGCGTTGATGGCGCTAGGCTCATAAATAGCATGATGAGCCTGTTCTACGAGGAGGAACCCTATCGCGCTGGGCGTTCCCTGACTTGGGGGGTCGACTCTGAAAACTTGCCTCGCTTCCTTGGCAACTTTATTCGAACACAGGATTGCTTCTTACGCGACGTGGATGCACCAAAAGTCTTCATTGACAAATTCACGTACGAATACAGCTATCCTGTCTTCAACATCACTGCAGAGGTCGCATGGCTACCACCGCATGTCAAATTTGATGGAGTTCCTGCATCTGTCGAGCCTGAAGGGATATACATTATTGCGCCTACATATGTGGAAGCTGCTTTGCCACTCGACGGCTCCCCCATTGAACCGTACCCCGATCGCTTACACTACACAATCACTCAGTCTAACGCTGCGGCACAATGGGACTCGGATGATAGCTGCTTTCGCATGCTCGCTCCTGCTCCAATTGTTGAGGTTAGTGATTCAGGAGGACAAGATACGAGTGTCACATGACGCCAGACACTGAAACAATTAGCGGAACTTGGAGCCCGCTATGCTAGCTTATGCATGCCAAATAGTGCTTCGAGTAGAGGCTGACACGCTACTGCAGGCAGAGTTGGGTATGGGAACATCTGAAACGACTGTTTGTACCACTATCCTCACTTTCTTTCCTGGCAACGTCTTTTTTGAGCGCTGCTCACGTTATCGGATTGTTGTTGGGTTGACTTCAGGAGACGCTTCCTTGGGTACCACGTCCTCGGTAGCATCGTGCAAAAGAGACTCACGGTCCTCTTTCGATGGATCATATATCTCTCCACCCATCGAACTGTCCTCCAAAAGTTCTCAGGTCAATCCACATCCTCTGGAGAAGGACTCGTACGACTCCCTGGTCCACCATCTGGACTCCATCGCTCGTGTTGACAACATCACCACCTGCGCAGATGCCGCATCGCCCCGAAAACGTAAAGCTCACCACCTGCTAGAGCCCGATACTGGTGATACTATTGTTTGCTCAAGCTTACGTTTGGAGAGTTCCTCGTGCGACATGGGCTCAAGCGATGGATTTCGCGGCGGAAAAGGGCGCGGTTCACCTCCGCGTTCCCGGCGCCTCCCCAGTGAGGAAGAGAACACGTCGGTGAGGCGGCTCTTGCAGCATCTTGACAACGAACATCGCGCTGGATCATCATCTTCGAACGGTTCCAGTGGTCAAGTTAATTTGCCTGTCATCCCCAATCGATCATCACACCCTGGGCGTATTATTCCTCGCGAGAGTAATACTCCGGAGGTTCAGGTTACGGCAGGCCCAAGCGCCGCGCAACGCCGTGAAGTCCAAGAAGGACTCGATACTCCGAGTCACTCAAGCATCTCTGAAGGTGCCCCCCGCACCAGTGGTCCTCATGACCACACGTCCGAAACCAGCACCGTTGAGGTCAATGGCCAGGACACCTCAGACTCATCCGAATCGCCACCTCTCAAGCCCATCACCTCGAACGATGGCAACGTTGATGCCGCCTCGTTGTCCCCCGTCGTCTGCGAACGCCGCGACTCCATGGAGCCTGAGCTGCGTCAACCCGTCACCAGGCTCAGGACCACAGACATTCCACAGGAGCAGATTCAGCAGAATTTCCGCGAGCTCCTTGAGACACGCCGGGGTCCTATGCATAACGACGACTTCATCGACGTCTTTACCGACACTGACGTCGAATACGAGGACGAAGAATGGTTGTCTGATGCTAGCAGCGACGACGACGAGATGGAAGATGTCTGCTCTGACGAGTAGTCTTGTCTCCTGTCTTGCTACAGTTAGCGAGCGCGTTTTGAGTATTGGGGTTATCATCGATCCCTGGTCAACTCACTGGACTATTGGTACATGATTGGCTCAAAGGCAACACTGGTTTTGTGTTTGTAATTCTCCACGGGTATTCTGGGTTTCGCTCATTGCGATGGGGTGTCTTGAAGCGGGCGTTGTGACCACGCTAAGCCGCTTTCGGGTTACGCGAACGGGCGGGTCGCCGTCTCTCTTAGAATGGGCACGATGTTGAACTGTTTGAACTTTTCTATGAGTCTGGACCTAGTCGCTCAATTGGCAACCTTCGGTCCTGATTGGGCGCAGCGGTTTTTTTTTCCTTTTTTTCTCGGTTTATCAAATTGGTTTGAGCTTTGGGTTTCTTTGGGTTTATCACTACGAGGAATACGTATTGACACACGACTTTGTAATGGCATGATTACATCGTCTACTACGTACGGGGCATTAGTTGTATACATGACTTCTCCCTTCCACTCTTACGGCGGCTGTGAATGGAATCATGAGTTGGTCAAATTAAATGTAATGCTAAAAGCAAACGAGAGGAATTAGGCGTGAGATGATTTGGCTACCCCATCTACGAACTGTGAATGGTGGTGGGTGATGCTTGTTCCAGCGCTGTTCCTGTGTGTGTGGTGTGGTGTGAGATGGTGTGAGGTGGTAGGTGGTAGGTGACGGATGGGTAAACGTGTGGATGGATCGTTAGCGTATCATCGCTGTGAGCATGCGTGCGTGTGTGATGCGCATTTTGACGCCACGATGCGAGGAGTGATGGGAGGATGCAAATGCCGCCTGTATGAGTGTATGCCACGCCGCGCCACTTGAGTTGACACTAGCTAGATGATGAGTAGAGTATCGTGTTGTATGGGATGGAAAATGCGCACATGAGATGTCAAAGTAAGACAGCAATCATCAGCGAGAAAAGTTAAATATAAAAGTCTCCTAGGATCAGAACTCTTGCCTCTCTCTCTCGCTCTCTCGCTTTTATAGTCGACTTACGCATTACATCCCTCCATACATATAAAGAAAAAAAACCCCACTTTGTTTTGACAAGACGCATATCTATGAGAATGCAGAATAACAACAACAGCAACAACGGAAACAACATCGAGAATACAGAACTACCCTTCCTTCTAGCGCTGACTCTTCATATCCTGTTTATTACGCAGCTTGTACAAGGTTTCCGACTACTGGCTGCGCGGAGGGTGTTGCAGGGTCATGTTGTGAGTGAGCATGGGCCCTTGCTGTTTGTGGATCTTGAGCTTGAAACGGGGGATGATGGTAGTGGTGAGGGTGCTAGGGAGAAGAGTGATGGGGATGATGAAAACGATACAGGGGCTATCACGATGAATGAAAGATTTGGTGAATTACTGGGGAATCTACAGCACTACAGGGTCGTAAGACGGCGACATTGGTTCCGCGGGGTTCAGGGGGGGAAAGGAGAGTTGGGGACTAGGGAGAGAGTTGGGAATGGTGTTGTACGGGGAAGATTGGGGAGGAGGCGCTTAGAAGGTGTGTGGAATAGAGTTGAATGCGAGCATTTGGATGATGGAGGCTCGGGTTGGGAGACGGTTGAAGATAGTGATGAAGAGTATGGTTGGCATGATTGGGATGACGAGACGTTGGTTGGGGAGGAGACGGAGAGTAGTAGTGATGGTGAGGGTGGTGTGTCGGGTATGGTGGTGCTTGGGGAATTGGGGAGAAGGGTTGGGTATGGTGGGGATTTGTATACGGAGTTTCATGGGTGTTTGGGAGAGGGTGGAGAGGTTGGATGTGAAGGGGAAGAAGAAGGGGAAGACGAGGACGAGGAAGAGGGGATGTCATGGGTTGAAATTGAGAGAGGGGATTTCAATGCACTTGCTGCGGATGATGATACGGAAGATGCAGAACTTGGTTGGGCCTGGCAACGAGGTGCTTACTTTCGGCCTACACACTTACCCTCCACCCCTCAGACTCGAGCATCAGACAACGAAACGCCTCACCTCCGCGGCGGTCACGGGACCCCTCCTGCTTTTACAACCCCAGCTCCCCACTCCATCACTCCTCCTCCCGCAATCCCAATACCCAGCCCCCACACCACAAACCGCCGCCACCATAACAACCCATCCCCACCCCTCCTCCCCTCTCCACCCCCTGGCGGCTGTCCCTGCCAACTCTGCGATCACCAACGCAAAATTGCCGTCCACCGCGCGCGTCTGCTCTCCCTAGGTCTCGGTGAGATCAGCGAAGCAAATACAAGGATCAGGATCAGTAATGGGGAGCTGAGGTTCTTTGTGGGGGTTGACGGGTTGGACAGTGGGGAGGAGGAACAGAAGGAGTTGGTTAGGGTGGGGATGGAGAGGGATAGAGTGGAGAGGGAAAGGAAGCAGCAAGAGAGATCAAAAGGAAAGGGGACGGAGAGGGACGATGGCAAGGGGGACACTGACGAGGTGGGAGGGAGTGCGGAGATGGTCAAGGGTGAAATGGGAGATCTTGATGACGGAGACGATGAACACGAAGTTTACCAAACAAGCCCGAGATTGTCTCAAGGGAGTCTGGAGCTGAGTTTTGATGAAGTGTTTGTTGGGAGGGAAGACGCTGATGAGGTTTCTGAGCGGTATGAGATTGAATCCGAGATGGATGTGGAATTGTTTGAAAGGAAGTGGCTGGCTGGCGGGCCGAAGAAGTATTAGTATTGATTATTCCATATACGATTGATTCTATGGGAGGTGAATAGGCAAGTGTGTGATCGGAGGTGGGATTTCTGTTTTTATCGCGAGTAATGAATCATCGAAATATGTGGCTGCGATTGCACTTTTATACAGCCCGTCGCTATTGCGAGATCTTCTGCCTTTGTGCTCACAACTTGAAAGATCATGTAGCACATGCGTGAGTGCCAATCTACGTACGTGTTTGTATATCGCGATAGTGGAAGGAGCGTAAGTGAACGATGAACTTCGGTGGTCAACATGAGCCTTGCAGCCATCAATCTTGGATAAGGAGTTCGAAAATCGCACGAAGCTTACAATAGCTGAATCCTGAGAGACGTCTTCATGATGTCTTAATCTCCGCCTCGTAGTTGGTCAATACCTTTTACTGAACTGTAAATCGTTGAGTAGTTATCGCGCACTGTGTGCTAACGAAATGGGGAGCTTTAGATACAGTGTATCCCAAAATAGCAATAACGATTTCACATTGGGCTGATTGGCTACACAGTTACACACGTCAATCTGCCCCTGCTAATGTCACAGCATGAGAAGCACTAACCCAGAAATTTACTAGTGTAAAATGCGGCACAGTACGGGGCGGATACACAGCCTGCTGACGGAACGCCTTACGCACGATCATCTATAGGCTGGCCCCCTCCTGATCCACTGCTGGCGTGAGCCATGTGCTGGCACCTCAGTCCACAATGCCATACTCCGGCTACAACATAGTCGTCTCGATCATTACTATCGCGCTCCTCATCAGTCATGCCTCTAGCAGCCCTATACCTGAGTCCCAACCACGCAGCCTTACATCCCACCGGACCCATCTCCAGCACTGCACTACCCATCCAGAGAACTATGAAACCATTTCAACTTACGATCTATCTTGGTTCCGCACAAACATTCTCTCCTCCCCCTCCATAAACTTCACCCGCACCCTTTTCTATACCGCCGGCATGAGCGCCCAAGCCCGCGCATACGCCTGCGACAAAGACTACACCACCATCTGGGATGTCTGGCCAACCGCACTCTACAACTCCAGCACCACTGCCTCAAACCCATTCAGCTGTATTCACAACGACCCCGCATCACGACGGATATTTTTCAAGACCATGTCGCAGGCATACGCCACGCTTGCCGAAGGTACGGTGATCGTTATGCATAATCCGCGGCATTATGCTTCGTCGCCGACAAGCGGGATCTGGGCGCTGGTGGAGAGAGAGACGATAGTAAATCACGCAGATCGCGTGAAAGTGATTGCGAAGTTAAGGGGAAATGATGTTAGATCGTTGGTTGCGGTTTGGATTAGAGGGCTTGGGTTTGGAAGGTGGCCGGTGCAGAAGATGTTGGATGTTGTGCCGGAGTGGATGATCGATTTGGCGCTGTTGAGGGCGCAGCACTATCCGAGGCAGATGAGATTTGAGAAGGAGAAGCTGTTAGGTCGGAGGAGTTTGGAGGATGGAGCTGCAAGTGCGGAGGAGGGTGAGGGGAGGGCGTGTGCGTTGGTGAATTATGAGTTTGAGGATGATATTGACTGGTGAAGATGTAGACGTTTGTTCCTGGTAGCCTTTTCGGAAACTTTAGTTTGTACCTAAATGATTATTCGTACGAATCAATTTTCTGGATTTTTGTAACGACTTTCGATCACAGAGTTTCCTCCAATCGTCTCACCATGAATACATCGAGCTGCTCCAAACTCGCCTCCAGAGTCGGCTGCAACACCCCTTTCCCTGCCGTCATTGGAAGTCTCTCCGGCGCAGGCTGCGACAGGTATGTCTTCGCTCGAACGCGATGCACATTACGAAACATCTATTTTTCTCCGTTAGCCCAAGTCCACATCGCTGACCCTAAAGATCAGCCTCCCCCGCTTCTCATAAAAACATACCCTCAATTTCTTCACAATCTTCTCGAAGCTCTTCAGAATGCGATTCTCATACTCATCATCGGACTCCCGATTCAGAACGCCCCTAAATGAATGTTTTCTCAGTGCGTAACAAAACTCCCTTTGCCGCCTGGGTACACTCGTCTCCATATCTCGCGGGCTCAGATACTGTCCCAGTCCCAACCATGCATCGAGCGCTTGGAAAATCAACGCTTGGTTACCACTGAGACCATCAAATTGCTCCCACTGATGCGTCGTCTCGTTGCGTTCTATTAATGCCCATGCGTAAAAGCCTTGTATACGTGATAGCCACATTGAGTGAGGTATAGAATCGTTGTGTAATTTGTCAAAGTAGACACCGAAGACATACTGCACTTGCTCATTGACGCCCTCGACATGGCGTGCGACGGCCGGCATGTCATTGCGGGCGAAAGCAATGATAGAGAGTATTAGGTCGTGGTAGATTCGCAGGCTCAGGGACTCGACTTCATGGAAGACACGAGCGAATGTTTCTTCGGCGGCGATTACATCATTGTTGAGACCGGTGTTGATCTTGTATATGTGTTTGCCGTCGATGTCGAAGTTTAAGAGAATGTTACTGGCTAGGATGATATCAGTAGGGGGTCATCGAGATGAAGACGAGAAGTCGTGACGACGCACTGAGATTCCCGCTCGCCGACGGACAGCCAAAGTGTTTCTGCATGAGTTCCCACGGTTCGACCAGTTCCAACGGTAAGTCGATGGACTTCTCGCGCTGAGCGACAAGAACGACGGGTATCGTACCCCATCGATATGCGTGACGGGCGGATGCGATGCTACAGTAAAAAGCGTTGAATTTATCGCGGGGAAGAATTCCCCAGTGACCGGCTTCCACTACCTGCAAAAACTATTGAGGCTGTTAGAGAGACCTTGCCAACTTAAAGGTCTTGGAATGCTCCAGCACAATCGAGTGTACTTACATGCATCACTTGAATGAGATTGATCCGCTCACGTAGTAAGGTGCGGTACCGCTGGCGGAACGCTTCTATGCGAGCTTCGTTCACCTGGTTGTCGAGCGATGGCTCCTCTTGTGGTAGCAGTGGTGCCAACTCCATGTATATGTCTCTATAAGGTTGCAAAGGCTCTGGCCAGACAGTGTATTTATGGTTCGCGCCCGGGGGCCACGAGCCCGCGCCATCCCAATGTATTAATTCCCACAGCGAGGAGGCCGCTTCATGTTGAGTAGCCAATTTTTTTATACCCTTCAGGACAGATCTTTTTTCTTTCTTCTGATGGAGACGTTGAAGCCAAGGGTCGACACCAAATTTTTTGGACCATCTGGTTAAGGTTAAAAGGCAAATTCCGACCGGAATGACTATGGCAATAATCAAGGAGCCCATAGCGCCAACAATGCTGTTTGTGGGTCGTTTGAAAAAGGATTGGATGCTCTTGGAGAGATGTTCTTGTCCGTAATCAGTACATTCCAAATCAATTACTGTGAGAATAACCAAGGAAAGTGGACAACAAACTTTGGTAGTCAAGGATCAGGAAGTCACGAACTACGACTTAGTACGTACACTAGGCACCGTTATAAGTAGTGAGCCACTGTAATGTACTAAAATGTTATTCTTGTTGTTGTCGATGCAGGCGTTGGTACGTGACTGGTTGCCCATGGTAATTTCGGATGCGAAGCAACTTTGCGTCAACTGAGCAGTCTACAGCTCTTATCAGTATTACTTACACCACCGCGCAGATTGATGACTGTTGTAAGCCCGATGGCTCGCTCCTACAAACTCGCTTGATTACTGCAAACTCTCTAGTAATTTCCTTATGCGGTCAGCAAGGCGTGCCGACCATATCTACGCTCTGGTGACAAGTCGCGAAGTTTGCCCTGAGAGTTTCATGATGCAGTTGTCAGCGAGCAACCTATACGCGGAACCAAACGCTTGAAGCAATTACATTTTCTTCCATGTACGAACTGCCTGCACTCATCAATCGAAATACCCTACGTGAGGACAGCATTGTTAGTTATACGCCCTTCAAAACGGTTTTCAGGTCATCGCACTCACTACATAGCTTACTTAATTTCGTTTGCTGTCATTATGAGCGTTACTGGCTGATTGTACCTCCGACCTGTCATCACATGCGTAACCAGCCATCTACTATATCCAACCATTCTTGATGAAGCATGCACTGACAACTGCAGTTGCTCTATGCGCTTGCTCTAAATACACAACTGCCGCCATGCCGCCATCTAATCGTTTCGCGAGCGTTCATGACGTGAAGTGCCCGGGACAGCGCCTGTTCAGAGTAACCCTTTCCATCGACCATCTCCCGCTTCAACGTAGAGAGATTGACCTGCCAACC
This sequence comes from Plenodomus tracheiphilus IPT5, assembly GCA_010093695.1. Classification (NCBI taxonomy): domain Eukaryota; kingdom Fungi; phylum Ascomycota; class Dothideomycetes; order Pleosporales; family Leptosphaeriaceae; genus Plenodomus; species Plenodomus tracheiphilus. Next base: position 378,368 of record MU006300.1, read on the forward strand.
AATCGGCATACGTCTCCGCAGCTCCTCCTCTACTTTGTTGACTTCGTCCATCAGCTCTTTCGAGCTCTGGCCTTCTCCTTGATTGACTGCATCCATGGTCGAGGCAAGGAACAGTCGAATAGCCTCATCGACATGTGTTTCATCAGCAATCGGAGAAAGTGACAACTTGGCGAGAGATTCGGTGATACGAATGATAGCTTCCAATTGTCGAACAGTGATCGGTATGCTAGATCGCTGATTGGCGTTGATTTCCGAAGCATGAACTTGCCGCCTGATGCTGACGAAATGTGAAGAGAGTTTCTCTGCAGCCTCGGGAGACAGACGTGGCGCACACTTTTGGCGGCAATATGTTATGTAGCGTTTCATCTTCTCGATTGGGATCTCAGCCTGTATCGTTTCCTCCACACCTCGTCCGCCCATCGCGATTCCCATGACATGCTTGGCTATCCTCTCATCGCGACCACGATCGTGCTCGTCGCGCACGATGAAGATCATATCAAATCGAGACAAGATAGTGGTCTGGAAATCGATGTTTTCGCCCGGGGTTTTCATGTCGTCGTATCGTCCAAAGATAGGATTGGCAGCTGCAAGCACTGAAGTTCGCGAGTTGAGAATCGTAGTGATACCAGCCTTTGCAATAGAGATGGTCTGCTGCTCCATAGCCTCGTGGATCGCGACGCGATCTTCGTCCCTCATCTTATCAAATTCGTCAATACAAACCACACCGCCGTCGGCCAGAACCATGGCACCACCTTCGAGGTAGAATTCTCGAGTGTTGTGGTCGCGTTGAACGGACGCTGTCAGACCAGCTGCAGAAGAGCCCTTTCCGGATGTGTAAATTGCAATTGGTGATACCTTCTCAACGAACTTCAATAGTTGAGACTTTGCCGTACCGGGATCACCAAGAAGCAGCACGTTTATATCTCCACGTAGCTTCATACCATCTGGAAGGATCTTCTTCGAACCGCCCATCAGCAAGCACGCAATGGCTTTCTTGATGTCTTGATTTCCATAGATCGATGGCGCGATACACCTGGCGAAGACATCGTAAATGTCCGATCGCCGACTCATCTCAAGGAACTCTTGCTCTTCCTCTTCGGTGAAGACTGCATTTCCTTTTGTGCTGTGATCAATCTCGGGATGTATGCCGACGGCACGGATGTATGGATTCCGGATGGCGACTGCCGCATTTCCCGACCGCTTATTGCCCTTCTGTTGGTAGATGGAGAAGACACCCATGATGGAGCATCGTGTACCAGGCACTACTCGATTTGCAAGGTAGCGATCGGCGGAAATCATGATGTGTCTAGGCAATTCTCCAACTGGAACTTGATCGGGCGCTTCCTGCAGCTTGAGTACCTGCTGATCAATGAACTGACAGTGCTCATGCAAGACATAGTACGGGTCGAGGGGGCACTTGTCGCCACTCTCACCCTCTCCGCGTTGTCTCCCACAAGTTCTCGGTAGTGAGACGCCTGAGAACCCGCCCGACACGGGTATTCTCTCTTCATGCTGGCAGTTGCGACAACGAATCGCCAGTGCAGTACTTTTCGAAGACAGTGTGGAGGCACCAATGATGATGCCGGGTATTCGAACGAGTTGTGAGACGTTGGTCGCTGTCAAATCGCGAATGGACAGTTCTGCAGCATTGGAGTGGAGGAGGAGTTGGTGTTCGGGGAGCTTTTCTCTCATGTTTTTCTGGGAGGGGTATACGATGCGCTGTGTGCACGATTTCAACGCCGCTTCGAACTGCATCGCGTCAGCAGGTGCATACAGCACAATGTTGTGGGTAAATTACCAAAGGTATGACTTCGGCGGGGTTCTGTTTGAGATCATGTGCAAGCTCGGGACTATAGCTGATGAGATGCGCGATGTCAATATCGCAGTAGTATTGTTTCAGCAGCACATTTTCGCGGATTTGATCTCGGTATATGAAGATGTTGTCAAGTGTGAATTCCATGATGAAGTCGACCAGCGCCTGCTGAACGCGCGAGGGAGCAGCCGCATCCTGGCCACCTTCACTGTCTTGGCCGCCGAAGAGACTGATCGAGTATGCTGATTGTCGGTCCGCCATTGTATTTCGTAGATGTGCTATGTCGTGGGGTCTGGGGGTTGTAGAGGGGCAGACAGCCGGTCGTCAGGGGAGACGCGTAGAAATTGGAAGTCGCGTTCGCGTCGCTGGTCCAAGCGCCACTCACTTAAGCACCCCATTTGAGCTTAGCGTTATGCCCATCTTCCACCTCGAGCTTGCTATTTCTACCATATACTGACCTCTGGGAAGATTGGCAGAACAGATGCGATACCTTTCGAAACATATGGACAGTTTCCGCGCCCCTGCTGATTCGTTCGATGCAGCACCCTCCGCTGCCCCTCCGCCGCCGTCACTGTTTGCATATCGTGATGGCTTCTCTCACACCTCTTCCAACATAAAACCTGTACAAATCTCAGATTTGAGGTCATAAGACCCTCATTTCACCTTCGCCGCACTACTCGATACGACACATTTACTTTTGGTTTGCTCACAATGTGCTACTCTCACAACGATAATCAAGCCTGCGCTCACTTTGATGTGAACGTCGACAAGCGAAATTCCTGCAAACCAAAGCGATCTATGTCGAATTCACGAAGGAACTGATTATATTCACTGTGGCTTATGGTACATTCCATCCCAATAACGGTCTTGTTTGCAACCACCCCAAGACTTCACCACGCCTTTTGTCTCTCCGTGACCAATATGGCGGTTTCTCGCAGTCACCTCGAGATCCTGGCATTGATACATAAGACCTGTTCGTGAGCTCCCATCCTCCTCCTTTTCTTTCTCTCGGTAGCAGCTTCGCAGGACCTGGATACTAACGTCTCAACGTTGTGGAATCACAGTAACTAACGATACCTGCTCACAGATTCGCAAGGCAGTACGCCTTTGCTCTCCATACTGCTTTCTACCCGACTTTAGCACCAGGTCACCACTTCGACAAGAGTTTCAAGTCGACCCACGGTTCCACGGTATCAACTCATACTAAGATACACGCATACAGCCATCGCCACCATGACCAAAAAGGTACCCGAGCGCCACTCGTCGATATCCTCTATTCACAGCATCAACACTAATACCAGCATCCCATCCACCTCCTCTTCCACACAGCCACCGACAGGTCCTCTCCATGCACCGGGTATGACTGAACAACATGTCGACCTCGTCCGCAACACGCTGCGCGCAAACCTCAACCAAGAGCAGTATGAGAGCGTTGTCAAGACGTGGCAACAGCGCAAAGACGAAACGATCCAAGGAATCAGGGCACAGGGCAGTATGGATATGAATTTGGTTATGGATCCATTCTATATGGCTAACGAATTGGGGTTCTTGGATGCCAAGGGAGTGGATGTGTGTCAGGGGCTTGTTGGAAACAGGACTGGGTGGTATAAGAAGGCTGGTATTGGATTTGAGATGAGTGAGGAGAGTAGTGGACCGAGTCAGATGGCTTTTAGTGGGGTGAGGCGGTCGTTGACTGCTCCTGGGATTGTTCCTCGACCTGCTGGGCCGTCTTCCTTTGCTGGGCCGGCTCACTCTGGCTTCATATTGCCGTCCAACTCAGCTTTCACGCTGCCATTCAACAATGGTTTCACGCTGCCATCCAACTCTGCCTTCGCTGGGCCGTCTACGTCTGCCTTCACCGGATCATCTCCCACTGTCTTCGCTGGCCCGTCTCGATCTGCTTTGGAAAGGCCATATTCCCTTGCTAGCCCGTCCTTTTTCACTAGCCCCTCTTCTGCCGTCGCCGTTGCAACTCTGGCTTCCTCCACCGACTCATCCTCGGCCTTCACTGGTCCGTCTCCGCTCCCCGTACCATCCCCAGCGTCCTCATTTGGCCTTCCCCCCATAGGTTTCTACTCTACGGCCGCGCCACCACAGACCAATAAGTGCAAAGGGAAGGAGAAAGCCGTTGACAATCCCACAAAGAAATCTCAAGACAAGGGCAAAGGGAAAGCCACGGAACTCATCGACCTTATCACTCCTACTGCCTCCCCTCAGACCTCTCCTTCCACCTCCATAGATCCATGGATGCCTATATTCGAGTGTATGTCGCTCGAGCAGCTCAACGACTTTCATGATAATGGAGCCGATCCTTTGGACTTTGATACATGCATGGGGGGTATGTATATGAGTCCTGAAGTGGAGGAGCAGATGGTTAGTGACTTCTTGAAGCTTTGTGGATATGTAGGTGATGGTGAGATTCCTTGGGAGGAGTGGACGGATTACGAGGGATGGTGTTAAGTGGGGATAGAAAGAGAGGAGGAGGGATGGCGGGTACCTCCAAGGTCAATTCGGTGGACTCAATAAGGGGGAAGAAGATGACGTAGGTATGAAAAATGCATGAGTACTTCAATTGTTGTATTTTTCTTCTTACATCGATGTGGAGACATGTAATCAGAATACTATGATCACATTTCCAGCGCGATAATGCGATGCCCTTCTTGAAAGTGTGAAAATCTACGTGTGCGTCTCGCACATTCATATTTACTCTCTCCAAGCTTTCAGCCATGCTGTTAGCCTCTCGCCGCCAGATAAGAGTACGCATGGAACGCGTTTTCGTGATTGAACACATTCACGGAATGCGGTGGTGTAATAGTTTTGGTAATGATGTGCAATTCTGCTACCGGATTTACCAGTGTGAGCTGGTCGCAGCTCGGAAAAAGAAGATGTGTGCGCAGTCATCTTGTGCGCCCATGCACTCACTACCCGGGCTCGCAGGCTCATTGCCAGACTTTCGCACATGGATGTGCAAAAGTCTTAGTCCATCAGCCTTCTTGTTGGAGTTTCGCAGGTATATGAGGAGGCTGGTCATTGGCGAAAACTGTACGAAGTGTATTGCGAAGTATTATGGAATGCCGCTTTCCACCCGTTCCTCGATTCCTTATGCCAGCCTATCATATGTTGAGGTTCAGAGATTCTACAGCTTTTTGGAGCCATCCAAATAGTCTCAATGAACATAGGAGGATGATCTCTAGATGTGGAGGAAAAGCACTTTAAAGACTATTGTACTGCCGTCATAACTCATGATTGATGTTGAAAACAGTTCTTCTTATAGTTATTAACATTGTTATCATGTATCGCACGGACGTGTGCACAGTCGGGTGTAAGGTATAGCGGATGATGTCATGGCGTTGGCGCACTTTCTTGGGCGCGTCGCGTTGCTGCTGACACGGAGTTGATATTAATCCGTCGTCGCCGGTCGCATCATTTCCTCAATGCATAGACAATATGGGGACCATCTCCAAGCGCTGACAGTCGTATTGAACCTGCTTGAGCTTGCTAACGCATAGCGACTGTACCGAGTACCACGCTCTCGGGACAGCAGGTCCCCCTGGGCCTGACTTTTAGGATCGCGAAGACAACAGCCCACAGCCATCCTACCTTGAAAAAGTACTCTCGATTGTACAGTTGTGATGGTCCATATGCACTAGATCCAGGCTCGAAGACGAAACAGTTACTACGAGAAGATCAAACAAGATGCAGGGCCATTTCTTGTTACAACTCGACTATCACAGAACCCCAGACGAAGGACGCACATGATGGCCCAGGTATCACGAAAAAGCGAAGACAGACTGATAGGGCATAGTCACAGATGGGGCAGTATGGCCAGCATGGCTAAACTTTCAAGGACCAACTGTTCGGACCGGACATGTCCGAATGGCGTCTGAAGACGTGGACGAAGAATGTGTTTTCGCATGTTGGAACATGCCAATAGATGAGGCAAGTACGACTTTGAGGAATGCGCCATGCCTTAGCCGGTTTATATTCCTTCTTTCATCCATGCTGAAAAGCCCTGTGTGTTATATTTTTCCCTCTTGTGGCATCGAACAGTCACATCTGAACTGTGCCCCATTCATTCGATCCTCAATTATACGCCGCTACACGTTGTGGCAAGCACCACAAGAATGAGGGCAGATTATTCCACTTTGTGGAAGTCTTCATTGTTAGGACTTCCTCTTCTCTTAGTTGTATCTGCGTTACCCAATCCACAGATTGCGCAGATCTTGCCAATCGCTCTACCAGTCGCGCAGAGCAAGCTTCCATCTACGATCTCGACAGCGACCCCAACTACTGCATCACGAGCTTCTTCCATTGCTCCAGCTATACTACCACCTCTCGCACCTATCCTTGGTATTCTTGCACCTGCTCAAAATCCGTCAACTCTGGTGCCCATCGTCAGCCCAATTGCACCAGTCCAGGTCCTACCAGCATCCACCTCTCGACAGTCCATTCTCAATTCAGCAGTCCTGTCAACATCTAGCCAAGTAAAATCTTCTATTCTAAATATGGCTCCATCATCGCAGACCCCAGCGGTGTTGCCACTTTTGGTCTCAGCACTATCTGTAGTCACACCGGTTTTGTCCTTGCCCGCCCCAGTACCGTCTCCATCAAATCCCCTACCAGTATCAGGATCGTTGTCATCAGTGGTACCGCCTGTGCCAGTATCAATCCCTAGTCTAGCACCTATATTGCCATCCGTCAATGCCTTGCTACCAGTAGCGTCACCACTAGCACTCCTGCCTCAGCTCGGCCTGCCTCAGCTCGGCTTGCCTCCTTTGTCCCCAGTGGGCGCGTTACCTGGTCCGCTAGCAGGTCTTTCCCTACCCGCAGCGCAGCCTTTGAGCATTCTTCCCCCGGTTGAGATTCTCCCCATATTGTCGAAGCTCCCCGCACTGGCAATCCCATCTTCGATCGTGGCTCCAGTTTTACCAGTTCTATCACAAATTCCGGCCCTCCCAATCCTCCCACTTACGCTACCTCTGGCAGTACCGTCGCCACTACTACCAGTTCCTTCCACTCCACCAACATTGTTCGATGGATTGAACCCGGCACAGATCCAGTCAGTTCTTCTACCTCTGCTGCCGACACTAGGTCCTGTACCGTCTGTGGATGTAGCCGGGTTGGCCGCTATACCTGCGGCTATTCTTCCAACTTCAGTACTTTCGTCTGTGCCCTCGATTGCTGCACTTGGCCTACCTCCTCTTCAGATACCGCCACTTTCGGGTCTACCAAGCATCCCTCTTAGTAGTATACTAACGGAAGTATCGAATGTCTTACCTGCAGTAAACGATGCAGCAAGCAAACTCCTGATCGGTGTACCTGCCACCACATCCATCGGTTTATTGAGTAACCTCCTTCTGCCAACCGGACTACCAGGTTTACCCCTAGCCAGTGAGCCCTCAGAGGAGACCCCAGATCTTCTATCACCAGTTAACAATGCAGCAAATGCACTGCTCAATGGCGTACTTGGAGCTGTACCCTCACTCAACAGCCCGTCCGTCCCTGCAGTGGGTGATCAACTTGTGCCAACCGGACTTCCGGGTCAACTCCTAGCTGGCGCACCCTCAGAGGAGATCGCTGATACTCTGTCACCGGTCAATAATGCAGCAAATGCGCTGCTCAATGGTGTGCTTGGGGCTGTGCCCACACCTAGTAGCCCACCTCTCATTCCATTGAGCGATCTTGTGCCAACAGGACTGACAGGCCAACTCTTGGCTGGTGCGCCCTCCGAGGGGACCCCAGACCTCCTGTCTCCTGTGAACAATGTAGCAAATGGACTACTCAACAGCGTACTTGGGGCTGTTCCCACAGCTGGTAGTTTAAACGATCTACCCGTACCTACGGGACTGACAGGTCAACTCTTGGCTGGTGCACCATCAGAGCAGATCCCAGACCTCCTGTCTCCCGTGAACAATGTCGCAAATGGATTGCTTAGCAGCGTGCTTGGGGCTGTTCCCACAGCCGGTAGCCTAAACGATCTACCCGTACCTACGGGACTGACAGGTCAACTCTTGGCTGGTGCACCATCAGAGCAGATCCCAGACCTCCTGTCTCCCGTGAACAATGTCGCAAATGGATTGCTTAGCAGCGTGCTTGGGGCTGTTCCCACAGCCGGTAGCCTAAACGATCTACCTGTACCTACGGGACTGACAGGCCAACTCTTGGCTGGTGCACCATCAGAGCAGATCCCAGATCTCCTGTCTCCGGTAAACAACGTAGCAAACGGATTGATCAACAGCGTTCTTGGAGCTGTGCCCACGGGCAACCCGACGCTCTTACCAAATGGACTGCCCGCAATACCCAACCTCGCGATACCACCAATCATCATACCTCCTCCAATCGAGACGCTACTCTCTACCGGCACTGTCTCCGATTCTGCTCATAAATGGACGTTCTATTCCACTGGCATCGTTCAGGTTGATGATACGTTCTTATCTCCACTCACTGGGGTGCTTGGAGGTGTCTTGCCTGATGGAATATCAATAGGCTTGTACATTGATGGCTTACACATCGGTGGTCATGTTATTGCTTATTCTCCTGCTTTTGAGTTCTTGGTCAAGCAGTTCTGGCTGCCACTGTTGCCGTTGCAGGCTGGGTCAAATACGTCGGTCTACGGTTTGCCCGTATCTGATTCAACGTAGGGATCAAACCACGCTAAATCTAATCTCACATATTCAGTCATGGTTTGGACGATGGTTTAAAAGACCCATTAGGCGGATCGATGGTATTATTCTGTATTAGATGTCAGTTACACGCGGCTTATTTACAAATTCTGTTAGTGGAAAACTTTGAAACGGCTTGGGGTAGTTTTGTACGTGTTGCAAAGGATCAATGGTTGTTGGAGGATCAATGGATATCAAAGAAAATTCAATTCAGAGTGAGGTGATCATTCTACGTCGGCTAAAGCCTCCATACCATCTATGAAGCTCGTGACTTACCACGTCGCTTCTTTGGAGACCCAAAGTCCTCATCATCAAATGAGGCCTTGCGCTTCCTATTGAGTCGCGGTGGGCTCTCATCTTCAGAGTCAGCATCGTCTTCACTCTCCAGCTCCAGCTGCAGCTCCAGATCTGGCTCTGGGTTTCGCTTTGCACCGGGAGGGTTTCGGCACTTCGATGTACCGCAGTAACAGACCTGATCACCATTTTCCCAGTTGTAGTTGATGGTGATCGCCTCGCCGGCCTTGATATCCTCATGCGTGCAGACAAACATGATGCGACGGTCCATGCCAGCACATCCCTTGATTATCATCGTATTGTCCTCACACGAATGGTTAAGAACCCGCGTCACTGATCCTGTGTTCGCTGAGTCAATGTGGGCCAAGACAACTTTGCCTCTACGCTTGGCTAAATGTCCAATACTGATTGCTGCCAGATAGTCAAACTCATTCTCCTCATCATGCGGCAGAAGTCCCCCAGCATACTCACCAATGACGGTATTGCAAGGGATATTTTGACGTGCAATCATCCCGATGCCTTTAGGACCCATGTCCTGAAGCTTTGATGTTCTGCATCCAGAATTGGTGCATATCTACCTGCCAGGCTGAGTATCTGCAGGAGCATGTAGTTTCTTTTGAGCAAACCACGCGTTCCTCTTTCTCAGAAGGAGTGAGTAAATGTTCTAAAGACATCGGTGGCCATGCATTACCGCTGAAATGATCTGGTCGAGGTATGTGTGCCCATTTTGCTGGGTCAAAGACACAGCCAGAGGTGAGCGTGGGTGTATGAACTGACCCTGACGGGCGCTGAGATTCGATAGGTTTAGGTAGCTCATTCTTTGCCAGGCAGTAGAAGCACCATTTTTCCTGTCAATCTGGGATTGTAAATGTCGTGCATGAAACCAGTTATATCGACTGTATCAGCTAGCAATAGCTCGCGGTTTGCAGCGATATTGAGCACTATGTCTTCTCGAGTAAACATGGTGATCTGAGTGTGTTATGGACTAAGACTTTATGAGAAGTGATCCTGGGAAAATATGACAGAAGGCTCCATCCCCGATATGATATAGGACTACATCGGTGATGTGAACGGTTATGGCGATGCAATGGGTTTCTAATATGTAGAAAATTGAACAAGCATACACCTAATTTAGGTATATGCCACCACATAGCACCATGTCTCTACACTGACACCACCGAAAATCCGTACATCCCAGGTCCATACCCACTTCGAATTCCCGTAAACCCTACCAACCCTCATCCACCATAACCTCCTTTCTCATACCCACCATACCATCCACAAAATCAAACACAATCCACCAATCCTCATCCTCCGGGCCCTCCCCCTCAACCCTCGCCGCCCATACCCTCTTCGCCTGCCTTAACGGCTCCACCAACCTCGTCACCTCCAACAACTCCTCCGTTTCCGCCTGGAGCATCACCACTAAATCCTCGATCAAAAACGACAAGCAGAAATACCAACAAAATCTAGCATCAACCTTTTAACACCACCCAGAGCCCCCGGCCTGCCATCAACCTCGCGCAACTGCTCAAGCACATACTTGAAACACACTCTTGAGCCATCCACAGTAGAAAAGCCCAGCACATCATTCCGATACACACTCAGCGTCAACGTACCTTTTGCAAGCAGAACAATACGATGCAGAAATTTGATCTGTATCTTAGCCATTGTTTGTCCCCGATTGCAGATGCAGTGGCGGTACGCTATGATACTGTATGGAATCTCAATCACCATGTTTTCAAACACGCCTGATCGCCTCTCCCCACACAGCACATTGTGCAATTTTAGGGGACCATAGCCGGCAGGCGTGAGGTCAAAGTTGTGCAGGATGCGGAGTAAGCGCCAGAGTTTGGATAGTGAGGCGTCAAATTCACAGTGGATTTGATGGCAGGATAGGAGTAGGCCGGTCATTGCGGGGAGGGTGCCGGTGGCGAGGCAGGATGTTATGAGCGCGCTGTAGATTTCAAGACGGAGTTCTGGGGGGAGAGCTAGGAATGGCATTGAAGATTTGAGGATGGCCGGGATATTCGAGGCTTGCATGGCAGTAGGGTCGTTGGAGCTTTAGGCGCGTGGTATGGTCGAGGTAAATCTGATAACTCGGGTACTGCTGGCGATTTAGGCAGACTTTGAGCTGAGGAATACGTATATGCAAATCTTGTTGAGAGTGTTTTGGTCAACGTACAAGGTTAGAGTGAGTGGCACTGAGAAAATCAGCTGATTGAATACAAATGCTGTTGTGATGTTTTACTATGGACTATTTGACTCTGGGTGGAATTGACTGTCATACTTGAGTCCTTCAAATTCTTAATTGAATTCTAAAGGCTTGTCACAGATGCGGATTTGAGGTACGGAGGCGCTCGTATTGATTGATGTATTCACCGTTACAACCAACCACTCTTTGTGTAGTTACAACAACCTCCGAATGTGAAAAATATTTACTGGACTCTTTCAATCTAATATTATCATACTATAGATTATACTGCCGTATCTTAGCATGCTTAGCTTGCGTTAGTGTTTTGTGAAGACTATGTTCAAGTTGTGCAGCCGTGCATGACTAAAATACGAGCTCCTTAATAACGACACATGTTATGCTGTGACAGTTGGCAAACACCATGATTACCAAAGACCCGGGGTATCATCATTGCTCTATGCTCATAACTCGTACAGAACCTAAGGCTGGATTCAGTCCCTGTTCCGGCTGGGACGCCATCTCTTCAGTACAAACTCCCTGACCGAGTACTTCTGTAGCACACCTCCAATGTCCGCCTTGAAATTATCGCCTGTATGGTTCTGATCCCAAGGAGCCGGCACTTCCACGTAGACCAATATCAGCGTCTTCATGACTTGTGTCTGTACTCTGTTCACTCGGTGTAGCCACCACCAATCCTTGTCCTTCATATTCGTGGTGCCGTCCACCGCGTTCTTCCAGTATGGGTCCGAGTAGGAGGGGATAATCATAATGGCGAACTCGGCATGGGTAAACGCTGGACCGCGGATATACAGTAGGTAATCCACAGCAAATTTGATACCGGGGCGGACCACCCAGCCCAACGACCGAAAGTGGTGGTAGACAACGTATTTGAGGATGAAAGGATTGTCTGGAGCTATCTCAGGTATGCAGGTCAAGGAGGGGTCGATAGAGGCAGCAGTCTTCTGGGTGTTGTACGCAATCCGCAGATTGGTTGCCAGGCCCTCCAGATCCTTTGCTTCGTGTGGAACCGAGGCATAAGCACAGTAGAGACGTAACAACAGCCAAGGCGGGTACGGTTGTGACGAACTTGTCTCGCTGTTGGTAACCTGGACGATATCGAGTGCACCAAGAACGTACGAGAGGAAGAAAGCCTCCTCCGGGGTGAGCTGCAGGTGTTCCATGTCTTCAATGTCTTCCTCTTCGACTGCTGTGACGGCATGCTCGCCCCAAGATGGGGCCCGGTTTGCAAGACTTGCATCGACTGCTGTAACAATCGAATTCCCATCGAGAGTAACAACATCCCCTGCTTCAGCGGTGTAGAGCGTACCCCGTGGTGACTCAGATACCTGCCCGTCTTCCACAAGATCGTCAAGCGTGCCATCTGCATCAAGCTTTCCTTCATCTCGCAGTTGCTGCTCAATCGCTTCACGCTGCGCCTTTGCTCGTTCTAGCTTGAATTGCCTTCTCTCCTCGCGTCTCGACTGTGTAACTTCGGCACTGGTCTTCGAGGCCTCTGCACCTCTCTTCCGTTTCTCCGCAACTAGCCATTGCGGTTCACTTCTGCTAAGCGAGCCTTTGCCCCAAAACCCTTGTTCCCATAGCGCACGTACAGACGCAGGATCTGTTACGTGGATGGACTGCGTCTCAGGCGAGTAGTAAGCTCTGTGGACTACCGTATGCGACTTGGGTGACCAGATCGAACTGGAGAGTAGGGCAACGGCGATTCTCACGATTGATATAGGGTTGTGGGGTATGAAGGCCGGCAACGGGTAGACATCAAGTGGAAGTGGCTTGGCATGAATTTCATGATAATTTGGTCGCTTCTGACGCGGTTTCCTCGGTACACTATCTGCGGCCTTCTCTTCGCTCTTTACAGCAGCGTCGTTGCCTGGTTGCTCAGCCTGAATAGAGGCCTGCGCAGGCTCGACGGCTACCACCATTTTAGCAGGTCTAGCTCGGATTGTGATAAAACTATTCCAACGTTAGCGAGTGTCGTATTCGATAGTGAGAGACGAAGGTTGGAGTTTTGCGTAGATCAGATACCGTTGTAGTCTATTTGTAACGGAAACAGCATAGAGCGACTGATGCAATCAAGTGAATGCTTGCACCGACGAACTTATCAGTGATAAGATGTCATCATAAAAGGGTTCAGAAGGAAATACGGCTGTACATACCCGGCTGTCGCGTTGTTGTGTGGTCGCTCTACGCGCAAATGGTGTGAGCTACATGGTGAGTGTGCGGAGCTTGAGGGAAAAGTTGCGCGAGGTTAGCAGGGCGGCGGAAAAACTTGCGGGCCGGATCCTTTCATGATTGGCTAACCACCGGCACTTCCGATCGCAACTTCGCGAACATACATTGGGCACTTATATATGACTCATGACAATGGTAACTCGTAGTGCGAAGCGGCAATTTTTATAAAATCAAATAACGATTTCAGGACGCGTTGTTGTTGGTAGGAAATAGTGGCGATGACGTAATCGCGAACGGCCTCTCGAGCTCGAGCTGCATCACAACGTAGAAACCACTTCCATACACAAAGGCTGTCTAGGCGCCAGCATCTGGCAGAATACATTCATCAACACAGTATTTATCCACGTACAAAGCAGATTTGAGACAAAACTCAAAGATGTTACCAGCACTAAGGTGGTCACTAAGACTACCGCGACAATGCACACGAACATTCGCAACCCGTGGAACGCCTTCACCACCCGGCCCCCGAGGCCGCTTTCCAAAATATACTCCCTCAAAAGGGAGAGTCCCAGCATACTCCTCCAAGCCACCCAGCAGCACAGCGCCGCCACCACCAAGTGACCCCAACGAGCCCCTCAAAGACGCCTTACCCGAACCCTCAAAAGTCGAAGCCGTCTCCAACGCCCTCTCAACGACCCCCGACGCCGAAAACCCCCTCATAACCCCCGTCCACATCCCCGAAGACCCTCATGGCGTCCTCAAAGAAACGCATCCCGCGATGCGCCTCCTCGATAATTCCACCCTGATCGTACAACGCCAACTCGAAATGATGAACGTGCTCATGGGCTTCGAGCAAGCAAATCGCTACGTCATCATGGATCCTCACGGTAACCATATTGGATACCTGGCGGAGCGAGATCACGGCCTTGGAAATGCGATGGCGAGGCAAATGTTCAAGACACATCGAAGTTTTACAACACACGTTTTCGACCGCGAGGAGAAGGAGATATTGAGGTTTCATAGGCCATTTAGCTGGATAAACTCGAGGATAAGAGTGTATGATGCTGTGTCGGGGGATGGCGCTGGATATACACATTCGACGAGCTTGCAGGGCACGAGTCCTGGGAGCATAGTCAGTCAGACGAGTGCGAATGTGTCGAGTTTGGCGTTGGGCGATATGCGGATTATTGGCAGTGCGGAACAGGAATGGGGCCTACTAAGGCGAAAGTACAACCTTTTCCTTGCGCGTAATTTGGACGACAGCGCCGCTGCACCGGGGACACCGCAGCTCTCATCCGGCGACCTCCCTCTCTCGAGCTCGAAAGCTGTAGCAGTGGCAGAGGGCGACACAAGGGAAGTGGGCATGTTGCAGTTTGCGCGTGTCGACGAACCCTTCTTGAGCTGGGACTTTAGTCTCATGACTGAAGATGGTCGATTAGCAGGCTCCGTGAACCGCAACTTCGGTGGCTTTGCGCGCGAAATTTTCACCGATACGGGTGTATATGCGCTGCGAATGGATTCTGCGGGATTGTCACAAGAGGGATCACATCTTGTTTCGCAGACAAACGAGCAAGGGAAGTCGACGCTTGGGGGATACCCTGGCATGACACTTGATCAACGCGCTGTCATGCTTGCGACAGCCGTCAGTATCGATTTCGATTACTTTAGTCGGCATAGTGGCTCGGGCGGTATGATGCCAATGTGGATGCCCTTATGGATGGGCGGCGGTGAAGCTGCCGGCGGTGCTGCAGCCGGTGGAGCCGCAGCAGGAGAAGCTGGTGCAGTTGGTGCTGGAGCTATAGGTGCGGCGAGTGAGACTGGCATTGCTGGTGCTGGCGCAGCTGCACGCGGGCTCGGTTCTGCCGAGGGTGTTGCAACAGGCGCGGCCACGATGGCAGGATACGAAGCCATGTCAAGAGGAAGAGGAAGTCAAGCAGACGACATGTCGCCTCAGGCTGCAGATCCGTATCAAGCGAATCCTGTGGACCAGCCGCAAAGCCCACCAGGGCAAGGTGGGGAAGACGTGTGGGGTCAGCAAGGCGACCCATGGGCACAGAACAGCAATCAAGAACAGGATCCGTGGGGTGGGCAAGGAGGCGGAGACAGTGGTGGTGGTGGTGGGGGAGACTCAGACTGGGGAGAATGGTTCTGAACTCTCTGGGATCAATAAACCGAATGTATCAACAATCATATCTTAACTATGTACATATATACACTGTATACACTAACACCATTCTGACACCTTTACTTCTGCTTCCCCAACCACTTGACCAATTTCTCCGTGAAGATCTTGTGCGTACGACTTGTCAAGTGTCCCGAATTATACCAAAAGTATGTGTCTAATCCCGCTCCACACCCGTACTTTTCCGGGTTCGTTAGAATATCAGGTTGGTTGTAACCCGGGCAAAAGTTTGTAATGTTAACAAAGCCATGGTCTTGGTAGGTATCCAGGACATTGTTCAAAACGCTGTTGACATCGTACTGCAGCACCGTCGCATCCTTGTGTTTGGTCTGGAACGCGTTGGCGTGTGCTGCGTGAATGGCATTGAAGCTAGCCACCATTGACGCATTCACGGATGGCGACGGCCCACGATCTAGAGGTGGAAGATTCATGAATAAGAATTTCTTGTAGCCAAGAGCGTAAACCTTCTCCACGCTTTCGAAAACGTAATTCTGCACAGTCTCATACAACGGCGCAACAGTCGCGTTCTTCCTCGGTTTGGCAAGATCATTGATGTCGTTGATTCCGATCCATACCGCTACCAACGCATCCTTCTTCTTCAAATTTATACTCTCGAGCGCGGGGTTCCCATAATCGACTAATTGCTGGATTTGCTGCTGGAACGAAACAGTGTGGTTCCAGTGCGCGGGCGTGAAGTTAGCCTGGCTGACTGTGTTCGCACCCGCGTACGCAAAGTCCCAGAGCTGTACGTTGCAGGTCTGTGGGTTGTGCAGGCCAGGTGTGACACCGCAGCCGGTGAGGTACTCAACCCAGTTCGGCCCGCCTTCAGCAGTGGAGGTTTGATTCTGGAGGATGCGATTGGAGAAGAGTTTCTCGGCTGTGAAGGAGAGGTTGAAGGCGTCGCCGATGAAGGTGTAGTTTGTGTGACCTAGGGTGCCTTGAACATATGTGTAACTGTCTCCGAAGGCGATGAGGGACTTGATTGATGTCCAGCTGAATTTGTTGTTTTTGCTGTTGGGGCTCGATGTGGGTGTCGCGAGGGTGTGCGCTGCCAATGCCGCGAGGCACCCAGCTGTTGTGAGCTTCATGGTGGAGAAATCTGGAGTATTGTCGAAGGATTCCTGGGGTAGGAATTCGTGTTCCGGGGAAGCTTGGCTTCAAGATATATTGCTGTGTCGATCGTAGACATGGGTTCCCGGGCGTATGGGTCGTCCGGAAGAATTGTGGCCGATGGAAACGGGATCGGGATATTTCAGTCGAGCAACGCGTCCACGTATCGCTAATTCATCCTCGGTTCAGCGCGGGGTAAATAGGTCTGTTGCATTCTAGGCTAACAATGTAGATTGAAGTCCTCAAATCTTGCTATCCCCCACTGTACCTATGGTAGCTGCCCTGGATTTTGCCAGCTATAATACTCTCGTCGATCACCAGCATCCAGCCATACACGATCTGCAGTCAATTTGACGGAGTCGGCTTTTTCAAGACAAACAAATGGCACCTTGAATGTTTTTACATGTCCTTCACCTGCCTTCCAAAGCTGCTTGATTCGTTGTGTCAGTAGACTGATCGTATCGCATTGAACTCTAGAGAAACCAAACTTCGTCGCTGCATCATAGTATCTGTTAGGGTCTACCTCCCACACCCCCGCGGCAGATTTACTGTTCCAATAGACCTGATCGATGTTCATCACATCCATGAAGATTGCGGGCAACGTCTTGCTGCAGTCGACATCTGGCCTTTGGTCCTCATGAACAAGACCAAGAATTCCATATACTTTATCCTTAGGATCCTGACATCGGGAATCACCAAATTGTTCGATAATTGCGAGAAGAGGCAAAGAACAATGCTGACTGAACAGCCACTCTCTGGAAGACAGTGGGCGGCCGCGGTGATACTCCGCACGAGCCACCACGTCTGCGAGTCTTTTCCAAGTTTTCCAGGTGCGATCAGAAAAGAGCCAGACTTCCGGAGCTAGACATACTTCCTTTATGATCCAGAGACGACTGAAATAATTGTTGTCTAATAGCATCCTAGTAAGCGGGATGCTAGGGGCGGAAGCAAATGCCTCTGCTACTTTCGCCGAGGATACGTCTAGCCATGCTGCAACGTGTGTACACCGTTGTTAGATTTGACTCATCATTCGGACTTGGTGGTTACGCTCGATGTTTGATTGTTGGTCGACGCAAAGCTGATCAATCCAAAGGTAGTGCGTATTTGCTTGATCGTTGCAGAAGGCTTTCAGGAAGTCATGGAGATTCTGTCTTATCTCTAATTCTTTCCCATCCATGCGTATCGTTCGAACAGGAAGCGCATTGCCCCACGTATAGGAGAGGACTGCGTACGGAGGGGCAGCGCCAAGATCTGATACCTTCATGCTGCAAGACAGCTTCCTGAGTGACGAAGACGAGTCCTCGACATCTTCATTTGGATCTCGATACAGTTTCACAAGCCTTATCTGATGAGTGGTCGGATCAAGGGGCTGGTAGTGGTACACGTTTCTGGTGCTATTGACTGCCTGGTAGTGGGCGTGGAAATTGATGGTGCCAGAAGGATCCGCATATGCACTCGATGCTGCCTTCTCCCGATGTGTAGTGTCCATTGGGAACGGAGATTTTGGTCTCAGGCATGCGAAAGCAGGCCTAAACTCTTGCAACTGATATTTTGCATCGTATCAGACCGCTTCATAAAGTCATCATCAAAGACAACCAATATAGTGGTCTGGAAAGACCCCTACAGCAGAAATACCTTAAGATTACAGAGAAAATTCTTGTGAGTGATAGAGAAAAGAGACAGGGAGAGGGAGAGATATAAAAGGCAGCAGCGATGCGACTGCCCCGGTGAGTAAAATGGCGAGGATGGCCACGTATAGCACTAATACTCTTTCAGGCTTAGCCGTCGAACTACATGCTTATTCTGTACTTCTGCTCGGGCATAGCTATTTAGCCCTATTTCCTAACACTATTCGTCTACACAGCATCGTCACCATAAGATAGCTTCCGCGAGATCACATACTTCTTCCACTTCTCCACCGTATCAGCCTCCCTCCATACCTCCATTCCCCCTACCACACCACTCTCATCAACTAGCCAATCACCTCGTTCCACCATACCGAGCTAGTTCTCCAGCACATCTACAAGACTCTACTCATGCATTTCTTCAAACGGTTGATAGCCAGGGCAATAGACATCTATGATCGAATCTGATGTCGTACCCTGTGTTCCAGATGTTTCAAATGGCGAGCCGTCCGTCTTACGCGCGTAGCCGTTGTAGCCTACAGCAAAGGGGAGGACAAGACAACACTCGTCTTCGGATCGTGAGTTAGAAGTTGGGAGTAGGTACAGACCCGCTGGGAAGTCGGAGAGCTTGCGATATGGCCAGCCGAATACATGCTCGACACCAAGCTCCAGCGTATCAACGAAGTCATACTTGGAACGGAAAAGGTGGATGGGTGGTTGTCTGTTATCTTGATCCTCTTTTAAAATAGAAGACTGTTCAGAGAAGGTAGCTGGCGTTGGTATCTCAAGACCAGGTGCTATCACACTGAATCTGGGACGGCGTGCGCAGCGGATAAACTCGTATGCGAATCCTTGCGGTAGGTTTATGGACTGTAGTATGGACTCTTCGATGATGCCGTAGGAGACTTCTTCAGCTTTGAAAGCATTGTTCAGAGGCATGCGACTCTCGATGGCATCAACGAGCCGTCCGAATATGCGAAGATTCCTCTCCAGGAGGGAGTCGCTGTAGGGAACGAAAACCCATGGGTCAAAGCGATGCATGCGCTCGTATTCCAGGCCGTACTTTCCACCATCTTTTGGAACAGCATCGATTTTGCCTTGGTGGATCTGATCGAGCCAGAACTCGAGGACGACGTCCAATGGGTGCCACACCTGCCACTCTAGGAACATATCGTCTGTCTCCCAGATCGTTGGACTTTTGATACAGAGATGTGTTTCCTGATCATAGCTGGCACGATTAGCCATACGGCATGCGGCTATTGATCTTGACTTACACAAGTCCCATATAATGGTTAGCGAAATGATTCATTTCGTACAGCACCACAAACCTAGGCCGTTCGTTCGCGTCTCTTACTTTGTACATGTCTCGAGGGTCTTCGACTTCAAACTCAAACATGAACTCCGGAGGCGATGTGTTCCATACCCAATAGCAGAACGAATGCCACCCACAGGGAACCCAAACAAATCGAGCCTGCTCCAAAAATTTCACAAGGTCTAGTCCAAGTTTCGCGCGTGTACTTTTTGCATTATCGTTAAAGTATTCGAACCATGGTTTGCACGAGTTGGCGAATTCGCCTAGGCTGTGGTCTGATCTGGTCCAACCATATAACAAAATCTCGTTACGCAACGCGACGCATTTTTCGACGTTCATTGGAGGCAAAAGCGTCGTGAGGAATGAGAGAACGATTGATGTTGCGACTACACATCGTTTCGATCGAGGCCGTTGCTCGCTTAAGTTCAGTCCGAGTGCACGGGACCTTTCCATTGCAGTAGGATCCTGACTCTTGAGAAAGCCGCCTTGAGATGAAGTCCATGCACAATCGCAGCGCAATCCAAACGTGACCAGAGATGAGTACCAGTCGAGAATACACCGGTCTCCACTCTAAGTTTGCCTCGCCATGGAAGGAACACGCCGCAATTTTACGTGTTTCAGAATCGAGCCGTGCCAGGTAGCTATACGATGATTCTTCAGGTTCAATCTCTTTATGCTTTTGGAGACCATATCGAGCGGGAATGATGCTGATAGGGGTCCGTACAAGCCCATGTTTTGTTGCAAGAGAAACGGCAGCCCCTGACAAATCAACATGCTCAGGTCGAGTATACTTGCTCGCCAACTTCTTCCATTTTGAGTAGCTTCTCCAGGACTTGATGCCTCAGAAGAAGGTTGTTCCAGATCGAGAACTTCCAGCAAGCACGCCACTCGAAAGGCCCAACAGTGGGCCAAAGCGTTCGCAGAGGTAATGTCGGGGAATGCAAAGCACATATCCGGTAGACCTAGAAACTCGGTGCTTAATTTCAGATGAGCGGGTGCGATGGCCCAATAGCCAATATGCCCACTTTGTAGGCGACTCTTCTCCCAGTCCAGCAGAGTCTGGGTTACCAATGAGAGGGAACTTTGGGCTTCGGAAACATCCATAGTTCCACTGTCGATCAGTGCTAAGAGCGATGCTAGTGATGCGCCATGTCCGAGTAACTCTTGCATACTGGAGGAACGCTCCTTTGAGAAGGGTATAGTCCTCCAGGATTCCTCCGCTAGGAAAGTACATTTGCGATGAGTCAGCGAATCAAGCACCTATTGATGCACGTGTAAGCGATGATTTGATTCCAGTTAGTGAATGAAGAGCTTACTATCAGTGGTCGAAAGCCAACAAATAGTAGATGATGTATACCGTCCACGAATGCCATAGGACCTTGGTCCTGCATCATTGCGGCTACACCCCGCAAATGACTCTTCCAGCCGTCATTTGATGTTGGCGTAAGGGCCTTTAGCCGACCGTAAGTACGTACTCAATCAAGACACAAGTGGGATGCTGCATACCTCAGACAAAGTCAGACACATGCCAGCGAGAGCGGCAACGTTGTCTGTCAATTCATTATGTGATGCTAGACGACATCGGATACCCTGCAGTGCATCGACATAAGTGTTCAGATATTGTTGTTGGCTGCTAGTGTCCGCGACCGTCATGGACAACGTCAACGCTCGGACTGCTGGTAATAACATGTTCTCGAAGTTTTCGTTACTCTGATCCACGTGAGGTAATGCCTGGACCCATCCGCCGCAAATTCGGGAACTTGGTCCGCCAAGGTGTGCTAAGAGCGGTATCTCGTCCTGGGGGATATATTGTTGGACGAGAAAGGCGACAGACTCCTCCCAGGTGGGTGGTGATGGCGGGATGTCACCGGTATATGGACAGGATTGGCTCCGGACCGTCGTGAACTGTCCCTGCGATGCTTGTTCACTGGGGTCTACTGACTTTGGTCTTAGCGCATCCTTCCCTTTTCGTATAGGAGGAGCTGGAGGCGTGTGGTGGAAAATAATCATCTCTTGAACGTAGCCACCACACTCCCGACCAGTTAATTGACATTGTGTACATGTAGGCTGCTTCCCATCGCACTGTGCTGAGATCAGCCAAGGCCAGACGTTTGTGTAAGCTGAAATGCTCATAACATACACCAATCTTGTGTCGTCTACATGTATGGCACACGGTGTTTCGCTTCGTCCTCATTGATTGCTAAAGAACAAGTGGTCGTGGTAATTAGAGTCGAAGCGTTTAATCATCATGGACAAGAGGCACAAAGACCTTCACTTTGAGGCATGTGAGGCTTGTGTGAAACCATGCAGGTGCTACTTCCGCGCTAGCCAGTCTTGGCGGGTAGAGTCTCCCTTTTTAGTAAGAACACTATATATTTGTCCAATCATTCTGTTTCGAGTCATTTTTCGAGAAGAGAGGCCTGTAGGTGTTACCGTAAATCGCCGTGGACTTTTAGAAATGCACAGGATTGGAGCACCAGACAACACATGCATGCCATGAGGTTATAGTCGGCGTAACTTAATTTTTGATTGCAGATTTGCACGTGATCCGCCGCTACAATTAGATTAGCGCAGTGGAGTGGACGCATGCTGTCATCAAACGGAGAGCCGAGGTGGTTCCGACCACGTTCACGCAACCACACGTCACTTTGTAGATTTCCGAAACAAATTCACTTGACGTATCTTCAATACGTGAACCGAAGCCCTCTCGCTTCTTCTACCGGGTCACCCGCAGTAGTCCATCAAATTTCGCCGACTCCGCCTAGCCTCCCACGTACTTCCCCACCGCGCAGCCAGTCTCCTCAGCTACCACCAATACACATCCTCGCACACCGAAACCATGGCATCATCAGCCTCCAAACGTCTCTTCAAAGAGTATCGCGCGCTCTCATCGGACCCACCAGAGGGTATAACTGCCGGCCCCGTCAGCGAAGACGACATGTTCGTCTGGGAAGCCTTGATCCAAGGCCCAGAAGGCACACCCTTTGAAGGTGGCGTATTCCCCGCTGAACTGCGGTTCCCAAAGGACTACCCACTTGCGCCGCCAAAGATGAAGTTCGTTACTGATATGTGGCATCCGAATGGTATGTTTCTCACACCCAGTTATCTCCACACACCCCTCGTGCTAATTTGGTCATGGTAGTTTACAAGAATGGCGAAGTATGTATATCAATCCTCCATGCGCCTGGCGAGGACCCAATGCACTACGAACAAGCCTCAGAACGGTGGTCGCCGATCCAAAGTGTGGAGAAGATTTTGATAAGTGTTATGAGCATGTTGGCTGAGCCGAATGATGAAAGTCCGGCGAATGTGGATGCAGCGAGGATGTGGAGGGAGAAGAGGGCAGATTATGAGAAGATTGTGAGGGATAACGTGAGGAAGAGTCTGGGATTGTGAGGGCTTAGGGGATGCATGTGTGCTGGCTGGTTGGTGGAAGACTTCATGACTTATGATAAGCGGCATTGTTGGCGTTGAGTGGGATATAGACATGAATGGAAAACATGTCATTGGCAGCACGCTTCTTGTGGGAGGGGTACGAGTTCTTTTCCATACTGAGAGAGAAGGCTATGAATGTAACAATGCGAACCGCAGACTCATGGCTATTAAAATATTAGCTTAAACGATCTCCAGTCCCTCAACCTCTCCATACGCATTATACCCAACACCCCTGAAGTTCCACTCGCAGTTCTGCTTCTGCGTATTCCCACTCCTGTCCGTCGCACGACTCCAGATCTTAACATTCTCACCCGGCTCAACCTTGACCTTGGCCTTCCACAGTGCCCATGCCCACTTCAACTCCACATCCTTCGCATCCTCACCTTCATACGACTTGTGCAATTCCGACTCTGCCCACGTCTTCCCCCCATCAGCACTAACCTCAACTTTCACGATTGGTCCATCAGCACCACTGGGCAGTGCATACCCCTTGACCTCAATTTTGCCCTCTGCGTCTCTTTGCACTTTCGACTCAGACTTGGGGACCCCAATGACGCTGTTGATAGGCATGTCGTGCAGGGCTGCACATTTACCCCACCACTCCTCCGCCTTCTCCTTTGTGTCAGCCTCAGGAGGCAGAATCTTGTAGTCGTGCTGTTGATAGTAACTCTCGCTCTCAGTCATCTGAACGGAAATTTGATCCAACCACTTGACACTCCTTGCACCTGCTATCCCAGGTGTGACGACACGTACTGGCGCCCCGTGGTTAGGTGGTAGAGGCTTGTCATTCATTTTCAATGCCAGCATAATACCCCCGTTTTTATCCATGATTCGGTATAGAGGTAAACTGGCGCCGTAGAACTTGTCGTCTTGACACTCGGTCTGATAGCACGAGAAAGCGACATGTGCATCGTTCCACTTCTCTGACTCGACCTTGATACCTGCTTTGGATAAGACATCGGCCAGTAGAGGACCCGTCCATTTACAATTCATAACTGCACCGTCGAACCAGTCTATACCGTGGACTTCCTTGAGCTTGGTGCGCATGGTGTGGCGCCGATTGCCAGCACATTGCAGCGCGCATATCACGTTATGTTGTGGCAGGGTCTCGAGATCAGCCACAGAAAGCGAAAGCTCCTGGGAGACGAGTCCGGTGATGGACACACGGTGGGTCGTGGGGTCGAGGTGGGGAATGGGTCCGTGGTTGCGATCGTAGCCATTCTGTGTGATGAAACTATTGCGCCTGCATCAGCTTCACACTCTGCAAAAGACACTAGGTACCAAACTATGGGTGAAAGGAGATGCTCTGGATGCATACCTTTCCACCAGTTCATCCAGCTCAGGCTCCCGATTCAACGGCTCCTGCACCGAGTACTCGAGCTTCGAGGCTTCGCACTGCAACCCCCAGTCAGCCCTCTACACAGCCCATCCACATACTGACTCGGCAGACCACATAGTCCACCCAATGCGGTAACCTGTGTAAGAAATTCCGGGTACGTACCTGCACCATGATGACTTTTTGCGGTTTGGCGGGGATGGCGTGATTGAGGTGAGGAAGGCTTAGACGACGGCAAAACGGCGGGACACAGCAGGTTTAAACGAGCGCGGGGGAGGGGTAGTCGCGGTTTGCTGGACAGTCACGGGGTGCACGCGATTGGCAGGTGCGAAGCAGGCGGACGGGTAGGAGCGGAGTTGTTTCTGGCTTGGGGTGGAAACGTGCCTCTTTTGATGGTTGTTCGTAGTCTATGGCATGCTGAGTGCATTGCATTGCTGGTAGGTCGCATGGCGTGTCTTGTGGACATGATTGCGACATTTGTGAACTAGCTACTGTTATCAGTTGATAACTACCCGGAAGACGCGCTGCTGCGGTATCAAACTCATGTGCAAAGAAGTCTATAGAGCTCTGTATTGAACAAGCAGAGACTTGAGGTATTAGAAAAGCTGAGTCCCCATCTCGAACCACCAACAGAGATACCATCGAGCAAAAATCACTCAGGTCATGCCACGTCAGATTCCCTCCCTTCCTATCTTCACGCCCTCTTCTACAGTTTCTTCATAGGCGGGTAAGCCACCACTCCCTTCACCAGCCCCTACCTCCCCTCCAAAATCACCACCAACCAATCTCTCCCTCTCCTCCCCATACATCTCTACATCCTCCACCCTCCCCCTCTTTTTCCCCTTCCGCCGTCCACCCCATACCACCCTCCTCCCCATAACCACCGCAACCACCCGTTGGCTCACCCACCACCCCACCCCCAAAGGCCCCATAACAACCAAACAAGGCATCCAAACACACCCTCCCTCTCCTTCCCCACTGCACCCAGACCTCAATCCCTTCCCCCACCTTACAAGCACCGCATCGACAAACGCACGCAGAAACGCCAAAGTCGCGCTTGTAAATGGCAGGATGTTGACGATGGTGGTGAAGGTCCAGTTTACATAGCCGACTTGCTGTGTTTCGCGGATGCGGAGTGTGAAGGCGGTGGTCAGGAGTGTGTATATGATCATTGCGGCTGCGAGACGGTTTGCGCGGAGAGAAGGGGTGGGAGAGTTTTTGTAAAACTGGTTTGACTTCAGTTCTGGTTCTGGTGCTGTGCTGGTCAAAGGTCTGAGGAGTGGTGAGTCTCGAGGTGGTGGCTGAAGGGTTACGAGGTCTGAGGTCTGAGTTTCCGCTTCGACGTAGTGGTGAGTCGGTTTAGACTGGTTGATAAGATCGGAAATGCATGCCGCGCTCGAGTTAACGGCGATTTCCAGAGCGATGGTTAATGCGATGATGGCTGCGCTTGCGAGTACCGTGGTGCTAGAGGGGTAATCATCGTCCACCATGTTTGCTCTACGAGGGGTGGAAAGCACAGCGTAGGAGTGCATGTAGCGTATTTAACGGTTGAGATGATGTCCCGGCCATGTGCGCAGTCAGGGCTGTGTGAGACTACATAGGTGTTGGCTTGCGGTACTGCAGTGCATGCAATAGTGGCGCAGGCTCGCCAGGTGGGAGGCCTTGATTGCAGCAACGCCTCACATATGGCGGTGTCTCTCACCGGAAGTCCTAAAGAGGATGTATGTGAGCTGCCGAGCGAGACTGAAACTTGAGCGGACCGAGAGGTACATGTGCTGACATTCATGGCCCTATAAGCTTCGTCCACTACTCAAGGCAGATCTCACCACGCTTACGTTTGCCAAGTCAACAGATGCTTTCGTAGTGAGGTGATCTATTTCTGCAGCCTAAACATCAAAGTGTTAACCAAAAACCTCAATCATGAATCTGTACTCGATATTCCTCCCCTCATTCCTCGCCTTCGCGGTCATCTGACTACACTGATCCGCAATCTGCTGTCCTACAACCGGTGGTCCGCAGAAAAACACGCCGACCTTGACCTCCTCATCCTCCTTCTTCTTCGCATCTTTCTCATTGTCCATGCGCTCGGCCAGAACCTTTGCCATATCGGAGTAATGCTCTTCCATGATCATCTTGACATCCGGTCGACCGAAATGCGTAGGGTTTACCAAACCAGTGATGAGCGATTGCGGATGCTCATCTGTGCGGTGCTTTTCGAGTAGCCAGCGAAATACGTGTTCGGAAATTTGCTTGCGCTTCTGGGTCACATAGGTGTTGATGCGGATATCGAGATGTGAGCTGTCAAGTTCTTGAGCGCGGGATACTTGGTTGAGAAGGTCGGAGAACCAGAGAAGGTTGTTTTTGTCGCGGACTTGCCAGTGGAAGTCAACGCGGCGGTGGTTGGTGTAAGGGGAGGATTCTTTGGGGGCTTCGGACGAGGAGTCACCACTAGACTGGGCGTTGGACTTGACGCGTTCAAGTTCATGGTGTTGCAGGTCGGTTAGTACGCCGGAAAAGGGCGTCACGCCAATGCCGGCTCTGTGATAAATTAGCTTCCGTACGAGATGGGTGTTTCAGTGGACTGACCCAAAAACCATGCTGTAGTTGTAGTCATAGAATCGCTGTGCCGGAGCACCGAACGGTCCATCGAGACCAATCTTGATGGTATTGTTGCTTCCTTTTTGTGCGATATCGCGTAGCGCGTTCGTCCAGTCGCCGTCAGCTTTAATATGTACTTGCATGGTATTATTGATGCAAGTGGAGACCGTGAAAGGATGCCACTGGAATCTGGACAATTGTGGAACCTGTACGAACACGTATTGGCCCGCCTTGTAAGCCCACGGGCGGTGATGAGGGACCTTCACAGTAATCGCAACAGTCTCGTTATCGAGCAGCTCAAGATCAGCCAGAATGGGTCGGAATCCCAGAAAAATGCGCCAGAAACGTTCCCCGAGTACGAGAAGAGTGGGAGCTGCAAGCCAGTACCCAAACATGGGCCATTGAAGAAGAGCAGCGGTACCATGTGCCATCATCAAGCCAATGATGGGAAACATCAGTAGATGTCCTAGCTGAAAGACTTCATAGCTCCACTTCCGAATCTTGGGCATGCTCATCAGAGCGAGCAGGTAGAAAAGGCTGAGAGCAGTAAGACCCGTCCAGCCTGGCAATGAGCGCACATAGTCGCCATACGAGCGGGGCACACCATCTTGTCCGACAACAACAGCAAGAGCTTGCTGCCTGCCTGCTTGGCTACCGAAGACGAATGAGCCACTCAAGTGGCCGATGGCGTGCAGTGTCGCAAAAACCAGCGCGATGACTGACATTTTGATGTGGAACGACTGTGAGAGATCCCAGTTGATGAACCGCGATATGAAGTAAAATCGACGTAGGAAGGTCGATAGCCATCTACACATCGAGATGATGAGGAAGAAGAACGTTGGGTACAGCACACCCGCGCAGGTCTTCGAGAGGACGGCTCCCCAGCCGAATGCTGGTGTGTATAGATCGGATGTGAGATACTTGACGAATTGCCTGTCACGAGAACAATTTCAGTCAGTCTGTGTTTCAGTCGAGTGTCATTCAGCGTATCTCACCAGACTCCGAACGCAATCATGAATGCCAGCACGAGAGCGAGAAAGGCGATCTCGGGTCCTTTCACAGCCCAGTATGCACGCGCCCGTCTATAGAGCGACATCTGCCTGAGATAGTCATCCTCCTCCTTTGCTTCCTTGCGATCCTGCTCCAGTGAAGGGATCTGCCATTTCTTCACACACCTCGCGAAGTCATTGCGCGTGATGTGATCCTCACGCGTGCCAATCACGCTCCTCAGGAACTCATGTCGCTGCTCATCACCTTTGGATCCATGGTGTAGATTGTGTGGTTGTGCTTTGGGCTGAATCTCCTTGTGCACTTCGTCTAGCTTCTTCTCCAGCTCCCAATAGTCCACGCTGCCATTGTTGTCGTGATCCAAATCGTCAATGAATTGCTGTATTTCCTCATCTGTGAGATACTGTTGTGGAGCCATCAAATCGTGGAAACTGTTGCGGAGATGGTTGGAGGATATCCGAAAGCAGAGTCTGCCACAGGTGTGGCTTACATGTTACCTTTAACCAGGGCGATGGTTAGTTTGTTGGTGTGACAGTTTACAAGAGGCATACGTGCGCCCAGACGTCACCGTTGGCAGGCCATCGAAAGAAGTTTAGCATAGCCCAGAGAAAGGTCTCGATGGACGAGCCAAGGTGTCAAGAGCCTCAAGCCGGAGTTGGCACCGGGTAGAGTCCACTTGCTGCCAGTTTGGCGGAGCGGGACTCTGATTCCACAGCCATTGTCCGCGATCCTTTAGACCTCGCAAGTCAAAGGGCCAAGAGTTCCGCTCCGTCAAATGCATGCATCATGGCGTCCCTGGGAGCGGCAGAATCCGCGGAAGTCCATACAATGACAGTCGAGCGGAACCGCAATAGCTCATGCCAACGATAGCCATACAAGTGTCGCCAGCAATCTGGATCCGATCGTGAGAAAGTTCATCTGTAACTTGCAATTGTGGCAGTAACTTAGACAGTGACCGGAGAATGCTCAAGTACGAGTCGTTCGATGTCAAGAAGCTTGTGGGCTTGGCATGGATAGAACGGCAACGTCATGTTTCAACAGGTTTTCGAATGCACGTTGACGACAACACCAGCGCTACAAAGCCTTTATAGCTCCAGGCATCTCATCGTATGTTCGCTCTTATCTACAATGGAGCGCAAGTGGTATCCATGCAAGCCGTTCATTGATCTCACCTAGCGCCCAGATCTCATGACCAATCCGGCGCCTCGCCGTCATCGACCGCTCGATCGCGATGGGACGTAAGGCTCGATCACAACGCCCGCATTCTCATTTCCCAATGGATCAAGTTATTGACGCTTACTATTGTGGCTCGCTTTGCAGCTTAGCACTGTCGTAGCCCCTCGAGCAGTCAGGCAGCTGCATCCCTGCGAGATCTTGCACTAACAATTTGCATCCCATTGCTTGTTGACATGGCAGACCAGACCCCGAACGAGGCCTCATCTATAGTCGTCACTCGCCGCGATGACCGATCCTTTCTCATGTCCGTAGTGCTCTTCCTCGTTCGCCGATTCCGCAATCAGATAAACAAAGGCGACCCCAAGCACGAAGATGGCTCTCCCAAGCTCGATCCGCCGCCCTCTAAGCTAAATGGCTACACTCTCCACGAACGTACCGTATGCGATATCCGTGTGTACGACTATATGCTTCCGAACAAGCCCATACAGAGCCCGAAGAGGCGATTATACTACTTCG
Source organism: Plenodomus tracheiphilus IPT5 (assembly GCA_010093695.1). Taxonomy (NCBI): domain Eukaryota; kingdom Fungi; phylum Ascomycota; class Dothideomycetes; order Pleosporales; family Leptosphaeriaceae; genus Plenodomus; species Plenodomus tracheiphilus. Next base: position 407,819 of record MU006300.1, read on the forward strand.
CAGGCGGGAGTTGGCAGGAGCCGCCGACAGGTCAACACTACACCATGTGCGCAAACATAGCAAGGGAGATGCCGGACACGGTCTTGTCAGTCGTCTCGATGCCCCTCGCTCCAAACAACCCTGCGCCAAGTTCGTTCCCGTGGTGCATGAGGCTGTATCGCGCGTTGATGGCAGCAGCAGATGCGGCTGGTGAGCAAGTCGTACTGGCAGGCGACTCGTCAGGGGCAAATATCGTGTTGTGTTTGCCACTGGAGGCACTGAGGGAGGATAGCGAAGCTGGACTGGATTTGAAAGAATCACCAGCTCCAGTTGCAATCATGGCTATCTCACCTTCTACCGACCTGACGCGCGAGAATCCTGAGATCAAGAAGATGGCGCACAGAGATCCACTCCTCACGCCTGAAGTGATCAAGGGAACTGCAACTGCGTGGTGTGGCGAGTGGAATCCTGCAGACAAACGGATATCGCCTCTCAACAACGACATTTCATTGCTTGCAAAGCGCGGTGTTAAGGTCCATGGCATTACAGCAGGATGCGACGTGTTGAGTCCAGATGGCGTACGATTCCGCGATAGGTGTGCCGAAGAAGGTGTGAAAGGTGAGTGGGTACATTGGGAGAATCAGATGCACTGCTTCGTTCTCATGTTACCTTACGGACTGCAGGAGGCCAAGGATGGCGTGCAGTGGATCATAGACACACTCAAGAAAGAGTAAGACTTCTTCGTGAGAACTGTGAAGTTCGTTCGCATTACTGGCTTACCATAAGTTTAATACCCAAATCCATCTTTTGAGTAATTTTTGATGATTGACAAGTGCTCAAGCGCCTGACGAGATTATACCGTATCTGAGTCGGCGTGCTGTCTCGCACCTCCCGACAAAATTATGCCCTCCATACTCATCTTCTTCCGTTTGTCATGCTAAGCAACCTACTTAACAAGCTTCGCGTGTCATCAAACAATCCTGAGACAACGAGTGCGTCTGTAGATGACCTAATCATCGAGCTCGAAGGTCCATCGTTGGCAAATATCTATGTGTCGCATGAGAGACCTTCGATGTCTTTCGGTAGTAGACCTTGGGTTCTCAATAGAGCAGGGAGGACTTTCGAACCTGAAATACTCGGTTAGCACAATCGTCTTGCACCAGAAAGCTCTTGAGTATTGCAACACTGCGCACCCTGGAACTCCATCATACAGGCGGTAACCCACCTTCGACCAAGTACGCCCTTGACGCATTTGCAGAGATGAAATTCTGTGCCCGGGAGATCGTACATCTCCGCTCTCCCATTGGACTCCAGCGACTCACTGTATCGTTGGACTATCGACCCCGTAAAGTTACAACAATTGTTCGGACGCATATGTTCTATCAAGGCGATCCATCCATCCATCCCGATCATCGTGGATTGAACGTCTTTGGAGATCCGACCACCACCTACGGTACTGGTGAGACAGTGGATATTGGCTTCTTCATGCTGGACTTCAGCTCGCGGAAGCCAGGTTGGACGATCACGATCAACCGCGTCTCTAGTTTACTTGCGCATTTCGGACCAGAAGTTGAAAGCTGGTCAATCAGGATAGTTACCGACAGCGAAGAACGCTCCCCAACGCCAGAGCTGAACCGCAGACCCATCGGGCCTTCGATTTGGGCGTTGGCTTTGATTTTACCTCGAGTGCAAGCTCAACAGCGTTAGAAAACATGGGTAGGATAGACTCATGGTTCTGTACCCCAGTTTAACTACATAACGAGTGTGCCAAATCTTGTTCCCAACCATCCATGGAACATACAAATTCTCACATGATCCCCATTCTCAAAAAAAATCCATCAATGTGTCCTCGCAACCGACTTCACCATCAACGGCGCCTTCTGCCACAGAATAAAGACCTTTTGCTTCTCCCACTCCACCGACTCATCCTCCAACTGCATATCAAAATGCCACACCAATCTCACCAAGATCGTACGAATCTCAGCCCACGCAAGACTCTGACCAATACAGTTCCTCGGCCCAACAGAGAACGGATTAATAACCTCGCGCTTATCGTTAGCATATACTTCTGCACCTAGAAACCTTTCGGGGGCGAAGGTATCCGCGTTTTTGAAATGGGTTGAGGAGCGGTACATGGCGTACTGGGCGATTCCAAGTTGTGTGCCAGGCGGTAGGGGGTTGTTGCATACGATTGCGCCTTCGGGTGGGACGATTCGGGGAAGGCTTGTTGGGACGGGTGGGTACATTCGGAATGTTTCGTTGATTATGGCATTTAGAATGCTGAGTTGGCTGACGGCGGCAAAGGAGATTTGATCGTCTGTTTGGAAGGCGGTATCGATCTCCTCACGTAGTTTGATCATCCATTGTGGGTTCTTGAGGAGGTAGTAAATTGCACCGCTTAGCAGGGTAGCTGAGGTCTCACTTCCAGCGACAATTAGTGTACTACAAGTCCTTTCAATATCATCGACAGTTACGCGCGTGCCGTCGTCGTTCTGAAGAACGTAGCTATGCCAATTTTAGCAGTGAATCTATCGTGATGTACAGTAAACTGCTCACCTCAGGAAGTCTTTTCTACCAGTCTCAGACTTCAGTCTCCTCTCGACCTTCTCCCGGGTAAAGCACACATGCGCATGTCTTGCCTTTATCAAGGCCGGTACAAATCTCAAAAGTGCCATGGCCGGTACGCCGACGATCGGATACTCTCTCAGGATGCGGAGTGCGCTTGCTGCTCTCACCATCTTGAAGAGAGTGGCTGTCCATACGTTGAAATTTTCGTTGTTCAAGGAGCCGAAGGACTCATCGAATGTAAGATCTCCCGTGATGTCGAATGTTGCGAAATTCAGCCAGCGCATAATGTCGACTGGAGTCTTGGATACTGCATGCTTATGAAATTTCGTGATCATAAGCCTAATGTACGAGTAGATGATGCCTTCTTGGATTCGCAACGCTTGCTCGGAGAAAGCATAGTTGAGTGGACGGCGAATCTTTGCATGATCAGCATCGTTCGCAGCTAGACAAGTCAGCGTGTAGAGTGTCGCATTTGCTCTGGAACGTACATATTATGTCCGGCCTACCAATCACGCCATCTTGATGGTAGAAACTGAGATCTTTCAGCAAAGGCATTTTGTTTCCATGACCGTAAATGTCTAGCATAAGTCAGTAAGGTATGTGATTTCCAACGTCACCATGGCGAGCGTCATACCTCTCCATGCATCAGGATTGATGTATGAGAGAGTATTTGGATTGATACGCACTACTTCGCCATATTGCTCGTGCAATCCGTGCCAGCTAGCAGGGACCTCTCCGGTTAGAACTTCGTAGGCGTTTGGGAAGTAGAAGGCGGCGCGGAGTCTGGGTCCCGGGAACGTTGCCAGTGGATGAAAAGCGATATTGTATAATGCTTGAATAATGCTATACACAAAGTACTGCACGTTCTGTGAGCAATGCTGCCGAGTTTCAACGTGATGATTGACCTACCGCTGCAAGCAGCGTGATCAATAGTCGTTCTGTGGACGACTGCTGAATCCAATCAACCATGGTGGTAAGTGCTCAGCAACAGCAATCGCTAGTGTAGTTCAAGAGTGGAGATATAATCAGCTCCCAAGTCTGTCATAGATGGGAGGCACGGGTTCAAAGATGTCAAAAAGCTATGAAGAGTGGCGACTGCTAGAACACCTGGACTTTGCATGTGCTTCCGGTGTTGAGCTTCCGTGAACGTGATTCGAACTGCTTTGCCCACGATTTATAAGACTGATAGGAGCGTCTCTCGACTTGTCTTGGGAGCTGCACATCAACTCCCAGTGGTCTGGTCTGAGCTGCAGGATCAAGACCCTGACGCTCTTCATGAGCCTGGACATCGGTGTAAACTCATGACAATCTGGAGAAGTTGAGTAAGATCGTAAATCGAACCTTCAGGAAGTGTTCCTCAATGTCGCCGTGCGACATGCAATACGAAAAGTGCCCCGCACTCCGTAATTTTTCATCGCACATCAACACCTTGCTTTCAGTTGTAAGAGCTTCGGATGTGACACGATGTGGAGACGTCGTGTGTGTGACCATGGCTCTATACCATGGCTGTACTACTCAGTCAATAGAACAATCCTTGATAACAAGCGAGCAGTGTCGAAGCTACAGCGTCAACGTGTCGCAAGTCCCCTTTCTACACCACATGTTATACCTGCATACGGTGGGACAACTTACTCATCCATGTTGAAACGATTTCCTTCTGATAAAATTCACTGATACCGTGAGGCAGTTTTGACGTCAACAACCGTTACATTGTGTACGAGGCTGATGAGCTGGCCTACAGCTTCCTTTCTTGGTATACCTGGCTCCTCCTGATGAGGTGTCCGGAAGCCATGAAACAGATTTGCTGTTGTTGAGCCCAGAGATTTATTGAAGCATACCTATCGCACTCGACATACTGAGAAGAACTGGAAGTCAGCTAGAAGCAGCTATTCGCATCTGGCTCGATCAGCGGAGAAACCGGTACTTTGAAGCCGTGACCTCCTCGACCACTGCATTAGTGTGGTAGTGCATAGGCGTGGCTGCGTCACAGGCACCCGTGAGATATCATTTGAATGGCATCACATCGTTGAATGTGAGTTGGCAACTGGGTGGATTGACTCCGATCATATCGCGTGATATGTGGACACAATTGTGCTTTATAGAGTGCCCACAATACCCGCTACTCATTGAACGAAGCCTGAACAGTGGTGATATATTCTTCTGTCCAAGTTGTCTGAAGGGCGTGTTCATTGGATTTCCTCGCCTATAGGTACTCAATCAACAGAATGCAGTGGAGGTCAACAAGGTACCTATAGACTTCAAGCCCTGGATGGAACTTTATGCTAATCCCTGTGTATAACTCTGGGCTTCTGAGATGATCGCCGTCGAAAAGGAAGAAACATCATGAGTCTGAAATTAACAACAGCAAAGATCGAGTAGAAAAGCAAGCCTGGATCAGCATAGCCACAAGCATACCAGGAATCTGACCACCTCGATGGACCAGAGAGTCCAACGCATCATCGGTCATCCAAACCCCCTCACAGCAACAGCCTCAAACCACGCGCATTCGTACACGTATCGTATCGCTGCATCACCCCGAACATTGCCCGCGACAAACCACTCAATCACATACAACCGGCGTGACGCGTCCCAGCCACAGCCACAGCCGACCGTTCCGCCACACAGGGGTGGCTAGCCAATCAAACCCCATCGCAACCCATCATATGACGATATAACGAACGAGAAAAGTTCAAGGCGCATAACTTTATTTCAGTACGAGCGCGAAAACGGCTGTCCAAGGCGAGTTTTAGGTATAAGAAGACTTGCTTGCCCCTGCTTTTGAGATAAGGTTGTACCTGTTATTGTGACGCGACCTGCAAACATTCCGCCAGAAAGAGCAATCACATCACCACGAGTCCACCACCTGATTCATAACAACAACACAATCTGCAATAACAACTACAATCACAACGAAGAACCTGCGAATCGCCGCGAATCCAATCCTCAAACAAAACCTTCCAAGATGATCAAAACAATCTTCCTAATCCTCATCACAATCTTCAGTAAGTCTCACACCACGCCATCCATCCGTCCCACTCCAACCTCAAACTCACAACCACAAAATCCCCCATCTATGTAATCTCTTCAACCATCCTCATCCTCCTACCAAACCCCCCTCCCTCATACCAAGCACAAAACTAACACCTAACCCCCCCAGTTCCCCCCCTAGGCGTCTTCCTCATCTCCGGCTGCGGCCCCGACTTCCTCATAAACATCCTGCTCACAATCCTGGGCTACTTCCCGGGCCACATCCACGCTTTCTATATTGAATACGTGTATTTCAAGCGGCGCGATGAGGTGAGGGCGGGGATTTATAATGCGAGGCCTGCGCCGGGGGTGTATAGTAAGAGGGTGCAGAGTGGGGGGCATAAGGCGGTGCCGGCGCCGGTTGTGGTGGAGGGGGCGGGGGCGCCGGTGGTGGTGGGAGGAGGGGTGCAGCAGCCGGCGCAGCAGGGGTATGGGACTATGAGGTAGAGGGCATTGGGAGGGGTGGAATGGGGGTGCGTTGGTGTGTGTGGATGTGGGATGGGATGGGATGGGATAGGAGGGAGGTGGTGGGTTTGCTTTGGTTTTAGGTATACCCTCATGGAGTTCATAAAATTTTTACAGATGGATCGAGTGGAATGATATACTGCTCCATTCGAAGGATCAGAATCACTCAAACCAATATCTCGTACATGTTGTACAGTATGCCACTCCTTTCCAACCCATATACACCTTTTCATGATACACATCCACACCTTCCCTCCATATATGAACTCATCTACCTCTTCTTCCCTCTCCCCTTGCCCTTCTTCCCACCCCCCAACATCGCCGCCTTGGCTGCATCTCCCTTCTTCCCCTTTTGTCCCTCCGACGTACCCAACGCAGCCTTCTGCCTCAGATACACCCTAACCACATTCTCCACACTGCCCCTATCATGCTTCACAGTCCTCATATACGTCAATCGCGCTCTCCTTGCCTTTCTCGCCGCGCGCTGCACAACCTCTATCCCCTCAACCATTGGGCTGTAAACCTTATACCACATCTCGACACCCACGCGAGTCAACTGTCCGCGGAGCAGGATGGCGGTGTCGACGCCCCGGCGGCGAATGTTGATGCAGACGCCGGCGAAGGGGTCGCCGGTGCGTTGGCGCACGAGGAGGATGTCGCCGACGCGAGCGCATTCTGGGTTGTCTTTTGCGAAGAGGCGGGTGCGGGCGCCCGTTGGATCGAGGACGCTGGTTTGAGAGGCGGTGACGGCTGCGATAGGGTTGGGGCAGGTTTTCTTGATATTGAGGGTGGGGGATTGGAAGATGGGTATGCCGAATTGGCGGCCTGGGTGGGGGTGTTAGTTGCGTTGGGTATTCAGGATGATAGATGTATGCGCATTGAAGCATATGGGAAGTAGGGACAGGCATAGGTGCGGCGAGAATGGTGAACATACTCTGATTAGGCTTCACGCCCGCCTGCTTCAACGTTGTCTCCCACTTCTCATTGATCTTCTTGTAGCCCTTTGAGTATTTGACTGGTGGCCTGAAGGCTCGCGGAATTTGAACCTTGGAGTACGCTTCTGGGTACAGCGACTTGGTCATCTGATCCACCAGGTTCTTCGTCTCTTTGGCTGTACGGGTTGCGGAAGGCGGAGGCACGAGTGACATTGTGGGGGCTGTGTCGACGGCGACGGCCTCGGTGCTTGCATATCGTTTACATTGTCGAGTGCGTAAGGCGACACGCTGGACCGTGGCCCGCGTGCAGGGTATGGCGGATGACATTGGCTTGTGCGGGTGTGATGGTTGGTGTTGAAGGTGCAGCTCAAAAGTTCGAAGTAGATTATGTAAGCCGTGCACACCTGGATATCACGGAACGGTTGTACTGCGTGTCAACTCTAGCATCTCATCACACACAACACCATTCATCAATTGCATCAATACTCAAGGACTACTAGAATTTATGGCGCGTTCAGTTTCAGATTCGAACGTTTTAGAGGTACAGGATTTGTTACGTAACTGTCACCCATGAGGATCACACTTGTCTATGTGTACCCTATCAGAAAAGAATGAAATAGTCATGCTCCAAAACGGAGAGACAAAATGATCACAACTTTTGTAAATGCAAATCGCCACCACCGAGGTATTCCGCAATGCACCCGCCCATGCTAAAAGAGGCAGCCCAAACACCATGCTTGCATGTAAATAGTTCCTAGGCCAGGATAGCCGCATAGGCCTGAAGAGGAGATTCCGCGAGATCAGCCCCAAGCACGCCGTGGCACCATAGATTCAACGCTGTTCTAGCTGTGATGCTTCGCATGAAAGTAGAGAGGAGAGAGAGAGATGACCAGACGCCGCCGTTATGCTGCTGTGACCGACGCCGATGGAAATGGAAAGAGGTGGCACAGTACGAACCAAAAGGAGCTGCTATAGTCGGGCCTGGTTGAGCTGCTCACTCAGGCCCACGATAGCGTTGGGACATTGGAAGATCTCGCCCTGCAAGATAACGCCAGGAGTCAGCAATTGACTTGTTCGAAGTCGATTTCGACGTCTCGCCGTGGTGTCTCTACCTCTTCCATCCATGTCAGGCCATTGGCGGCTTCTTCGACTGGGAAAACCTCTTGGGCGTACTCTTCCATGGAGCGGTTTCCCTCCCATAGGTCCAAAGACACCTTGGGAACATCAGGCTCGAGATCTGGACCAAAGTAAGGCGCGCCCAGTTCGCCCAAGGTGTAACCCAGCGCGGACAAGTGCTCCCGGTATCCTATTGGGGTGGGAACGTTGATCACTATGGGGCCTCGCTTGTAACGGACTGGTCTTCCTAGGCCGCGGCTGAAGGACTGACAAACTTCCTTTGGAGTCAACGATTCGAATGCCAGGGGTATCCTATAGCTGTCAGTACGTAATTTCAACTGCCACGTGGGCTCCAGCACTGGCGCGACGTGGCCATCTTGAAAACGTGCCACAAGGACTGGGAAAATTTGAGCGAGAGTAATGGCGGCATGTAGTCATCAAATCGAATGAAGGTGGGGAATGCACGCATGATGTGGAGCAGGATATGCAACGCTTACCGTTTGCCGTTCCACTTCCGTGGGCCTTCCTTGAATAGCTGGATGATGGCCGGTCCTATATCGTGTTCCGAATCGAGCCAAGGAAGTGGTTGGTTTGGATCGAATGGTGCTTGCCAGACGAAACTTCCGTCGGACTGGTGCTCCATGCGAAACAGTGGGAAGTCCAAGCCAGTGAAATTGTTGTGGTAGATGCCGCAATAGACAAAGGTGGCCTGGAGTCCTATTTGGCGAATGTACTGCTCGACTGTGAATTTCGGCGCCCATAGTGGTAGTGCTCTCCAGTTGTTGCCAAAAACGGAGTGATCGGGCATGCTCGAGTAGATGTAGTGTTGTATTCCGGCCTTCTTTGCGGCGTCGGCTAGTGATCGACCAATGGCAACCTCATCTCCCCAATGCGTGGTGTTGATGAATGCGCATTGCGCGCTCTTGAAAAGATCATCGAGAAATTTCTTGTCCTCCAGGCGGCCAATGTAGACGGTGACATTTTCCAGCTCAGACAACTCTTGGGCGACTATGCCGTTCAGGTCTCGCATTTGAGCGCGCACCTGCCAGCCCAAAGCGGCAGCCACGCGAATGAAGCTCGCCGATTGGCGGCCATTGCTGTTGATGGTAACGACGGTCCTTTGCATTCGTAGGACCTTGGAAGAGACAACTAGGTTTCAGAAACCGGGCCTCGACTTGATTGTGACTTGGTGGTCTGTTCGCAAACGACGCAGCGCCGTCAGTAGTGGGCAAAGAATGTCCGGGGAGGCGGCCGATGGATATATGGTCGCAGGCAGGGCCAAGGCGCGTGTACTCGCAGCTGTCGTGTGGGTGGCCTGCGACGAGTATTTAGGCTGGGCTGCGTTCCAGTGGTGAAGGTGCGTGCGATAGCAAGATAAGAGACTGGTGTGACAGGTTGGTGGAAAGGGCTGCTTTGGCTGACGGGCTCGGGTCGATGGCCTCGATGCCGCTTCGGCGACAGGTACCGACAAAGACACTTGGGTGCTAACAGCAGACGCAGCGTCAGGCTCCTAGGCCTGCAGTGGATAGGGTAGGGGGTGGACGGATGGCGCAACTCGAGGGCGAGGCACGTGAGCCGCAGATGCAGGGAAAGGACTAGTGGGGTGAGTTCGGGTGAGTACGAACATCTGAAGTCACCAGCAATCCTCACGGGCGACCACAGTCCACGCACACCGCGGGCGAAGAGCTTTTACAACCCGCCGACCGCGCGCCGGAGATGTCAGGAGAAATGCTTTCGTTGGCGCTCTCGCTGTACGACCCGCTGGTCAAGGACCGCTCATCAGTGAGCGCTGCCGGTCAATTTTTACATAATAGTGGACGAATGAAAGCAAGCCTCTGCTCTCGCGCGCTCGTGGCCGGCATGGCCCTAATATGTGGTAATAGTTTGCTCCGCAGGTTTCCTCGACCCGGGCAGGGCTCCTGCAACAGATAACAGCAACCGAGCTGGGTCGCCTCAGCGCGGTCTTGAAATCTAACGCGCTCAGACGCAAGCGGCCCAGTGTTGTCGATGCGGGGAAACACTTGGTGCCTAGGATCAGGTACACGTCCAACCGATGACGGAAGAAGCGATCCACTATCGAAGGAATGACATCCACGTTGCCCTACCGCTCGTTGGGAACCAACAAGGCATCACCAGTTGTCAAACAAAGATCTCGATAACTCGAATGCAGGGACATCAAGGTGTTGAATCTTGGCACGCATAGCAGGTGGGTTTCTTTGACTAACTTTATACAAGGCCCCAGAATCTCCATAGGTATCCGCTACAATAGCGGTACGCGGGCCGCCATCGTCCCCATGTCACGCCGTATTGCTAGAATAGGTACTTGGGTGCGCGCCAGCAGTGAGTGCCGAGCATGGCTGATAACAAAAAGACCATGATAAGTTTGCCATAGTCTTCGAACAACGGTCCACGTTGCCGCGTACATCGGTACTCTCCCAATAGGAGCCGCACATCACATGCTCGTGGAACAACATCTGGTGTTGAGCGTCTGGCCGTGTTAGATGCGCACATTGATAACAACTTTCTTAGTATCAGTGGAGTAATGTCGCGCCAATCCAATGATTCAGTATCCTGGATGCGCTCAATCTGTACGTCGGGCTGATCCTGGTACGTCACCAGACCTTGGGGACCAACGTGCAACATGGCGACATCCTGAGGCGGCATGCATCAATTAGATCATCCGAAAAAGGGAGAATTCAACGTGCAGGGCTCACTCGGCCAATGACCATCTTCCAAACCTCAGCGTTGCCGTCGCCCTCCGCGGCATGCAGCCTGGCCGCCCTCACTTCCTCTGTATGCAAGTGTGCACCAGAATCGATCAGCACTTGTACGTGATCTTTCAAGCCAGCCGCTGCAGCCAGGAAAAGCGGTGTATTGCCTGATCGGTTCCTCAGATGCACTGAAGCGCCTTGAGCTAGAAAGTCCCGTAGGATGCCAACATTTGGACTGGTCGCGGCGAGATGCTACGTCGTCAAGTCAGCATAGAACGCAATTTCGCATCATTTCCACGGAGCATAGTAGTTCCAGTTCCGAACGCAGCGCAGGCCTGAAAGATAAGCGACGCGTCCGTTGTACCGTCACACTGGGACGTGGCTTGAGACCTGTTTGGCTCAATGTCGTTTGTGCCGACGGCATCTTGTCTCTTTATCTGCGATAGACGGACGCGTTGTCTTGTCTCAGATTGCTGTGCCTTTCCGGTCCCAGTACAACATCTGTAATCTGAACTCGCAGATCCACCAGATGGCGAACCGTGACCAAGTTGTTCCTCGTTCTTACAACTCCAGAGAATTGCTCACACGTCGAGGAATTCCTGTGCTCCAGGCGAAGCTCCTTGTTGTACAAAGGCTGCGTTAGGACGATCGATGCTGCACTGCATGCAGAGCTTCCGATGCCGGCGATCCTTTCATGCAGGAACCGCGAGAGTTTCGGCTGGCTTGCATATGCGGAAGGTAGGACGTGAATGAGAGATAGGCATGGGAACGTTGACTGGACAGAGCGAAGATATGAAAGATTACTTACTACGGGGCTGTTCATTTGATAGTCGCAATCATTGAGGAGCCATCGACGCTCTCCTCGTATGATGTCTCGGGTGGCCTGCAGATCTCCCTTCTGCACCGCGTACCCGAGCGCTGTTAAGCTGGAGAGCTCTGGGGTAAGGACTCCACTCCGCGAAGGGTGCTCGAAGTGGGTTCTTGTAGTCTCGGTCAACTCACCACGGATGGACACGGACATTTGCTTCGCAACCTCTTCGGGTGTAGCATCCGGTAAGGCTAACAAGTAAGCCAGTTTGGTCAGCGCCGCTTCGGATGTCATGTCCTGACCAAACACAACACCGGCCCGACCTAGCATCGTGGCAGGAGCATACAGTGCGCTGACGCTGCCGCTCAGGCATTGTGTTACGTTGACGATGACAATACCCCTCTTCACAGCGTCTGCTAAGCATCGTGTCATTGCACTGTCGGGACCTCCCGGGGTGTTACCAGCTCCAAACGTCTCCAGTACTAGGCCTTTGAGCCCCTCCAGTCGCAGTACAGAATCGACGAGTGCTGGCGTGATACCGGGGAACACTCGGAGACAGGCGACATGTGCTGTGTTCAAACTTGTTTGAATCGCAAAAGGGCTGAGGTCTATTGAACGGTGCACCCTGTGCCACAAAACGTTTGTCTTGGTCGAGGACACAGTCGCAAGCGCTGGATGATTTGGACTTCCGAACGCGTCGAAGTCTTCCGCGGATATCTTGGTGGCACGGTTGCCTCGAAAGAGCTTGAAATTGAAGAAGAGACATACTTCGGGTATCATGAAATGCCCAGCGATGATGAGCGAGTTTAGGAGGTTATCCGCAGCGTCGGTCTGTAGTTCCATCATGGGAGCTTGGGAGCCAGTGAGAATCACTGGCTTCCCCAAGTTGTGGAACATGAAGCTCAAGGCAGATGATGTGTACGCCAGTGAGTCTGTGCCGTGCAATATGACAAAGCCATCAAATAGCTGGTAATTCCTTTGGACTGTCCGAGCGATCTGGTCCCAGCCTGTGGAGTCGATGGAGCTACTGTCCAGTAGCTTTTCGAATTCGAGTACGCAGTATCTGACGCGACGCTCGTATGTGCTGACTGGTGTCCGCAAGCTCTGTACGGCTTTGCGTGTGCCTTCATCGTCGATTACAATTTCCAATGGTTCTGGGTAGGACCCGTCGTTGAAAACAGGTCGTGGAGCCAGTCCGGCTTTGAGAAATCCTCTCGCGGGGACCAGCCCATCTGCAGACTTGCGCATGCATATTGTACCGCCTACACTCTGTCAGAGGGAAATTCAAGACATTTGTACATGGTGTGCTACCTGTGATGACAATCAGGACACGTGACTCGGGATGCTGGAGCTCCGCGAACTGATCGTCCATGTTGTCTACAAGTGGTAGAGTAGTGCAACCGAGATGGCGTGACGGTCGGTGGTATGGGCCCCAGAAATGTTGCAATCGGACACAAGCATGCACAATCGGAGTGATGCGGATGACGGTGTCCGAGTAATCAAGTCACCAAGTACGAAAAGAAGTCGAAAGATTCGGTCGATAAGAAAAGTTACGCGTACCAGAATATTTTCACTCGGTACCAGACTAGCACACACAAAGAGAGATAAGAACAGAGCAGTCGTGGAACACAGTCTTGGCAAATACAGAACGTCGTGAGAGCGTACTATCGCACCGGCTTATGAAGCTGCAACCTTGGAAGACTCTAACAGAACAGTGCAGTCCAAAAAGTACACGACATAGCGTGCTCCGGGTTCTGCCTTCCTCATCGGGCCGGGGCTCAAGCGCAGCGCACATTGCACGAATAAGGACCCACTTGAGCATTCTCGTTACCCCTTCGAAACCCATCGCATTACCCCTTCAAAACTCCCTTCTACCACAGTATTACCCCTTCAAAATTGAAAATTTGCTTGATGCCATGCACCCTTATCGCTCTCCACTTGAGTGAAAATTCTGCGTGCGCGTGAGACGGTCCACGTGCACGTGTACAAGCGTGGGAAGTGTGCATTGCTGATGATGACAACTGCAGCGGACGATCGGCTGCGCTGCGATCTGATGCGCTGGTGTTGCTGGATGCTCGTGAATATCGCGATGGACGGCCACACGTCGTACCGCCAATGACCTGTCGATCAGGCACTCTTTGCAGCCTCCTTCACAGCAGCCGTTCGCGCTTTCTCCAGGGCCTTGGCCTGCTTCCAATTTTCCAGAATCCAGTCGAGAACAGCGTTTTTGCTGCCCGTTACCATGAGTGAGATCCACGCTGTATACTCCTGCACTTCACTGGCAATACACGGCTTGCCATCCTGAAAGGCTACCCAGCGTCGTAGACTTTTCAAGGCCATACCCAGGCTATTCCCTTCCACTGGCAGCCTCTCTCGAATATCCTTCCATAAATCTTCTTCAGCCTCCTTGAGACGATGGCCTCTCATCATCTCTTCATACTCCGCGTGCTTGTCAAAGAATTGTAGTGCTTCTTGGAGAACCTCTTGTCGCGTAATGGTAGTTGTAGTGCCTCTGTGAGGATGCGCTGGCATGTACTCTTCCACAAACCGACGATACATTGGTCTTTTGGCCTGTCGTGAACGATCGTTTGCCTTTTCGACTCGGTGCTCGAAGATGTCTCGGGAAAAGAACCTGCTGCTGCTTGCCCAACCGAACAGATCGGTCTCATCCGCGAAGCCGGCCTGGTATTTTGGAACATCGAAGCCGTAGAACTCCATCGCCTTGACTGGGTCTCTGGTGAGGAAAATTAATGCACTCTTCTTGTTGTAAGGCTCAATCTCTTGCACCCTGACGTGGAAGCCACGATCGTTGCAGGTCAGTCCTAGCGAGCGATGTGCGATTCCTATGATCTGGAGAAGGTCGGAGTCGCCCTTCATGAAGAGTGTCCACTGGAACAGCTCTGTGCTGTCCGTGGTTCCATTGCCTGGCGAGAGCTCGACATCGACTTGCACATAGGCGTCCGCAATTGTTGGATGTGCGACAGCATAGGAGTGCGATTCACCATTAGGCAGGTGCAGGTGTGCAGACAGAACGTTCATGATAGCAGTCCAAATGTTTGTAGTGGTAGGTTGTCGGATGCCTTCGACAAGGAAGTCAATATCGCCATAATCTGCTTTTGCTGGTGCATCTCGAGGGATGTAGACCCGTTCAAAGAGTGCCTCCAGTTTGATCTGGCAGTCATGTGCGACCTGGCGATATACCTCTGGTGGCATGCGAGGAGTATGGACAGGCTTGCCATTACTGCCAGTATAATTCACAAAAGCCAAACCGCCCATTCTGATATGGCTCTGTCGTACGAAAAGAAGAACATGTATGTGTCGAGGAACGGAAGCTCTGGGCCAGGTCAGCGCCCAGGTCAGCGCGACATGGTGAAGAAGGTACTGACTAGGTAACAACCACGAATCGTGTGAGTCACTCCAATCCAAGCGAAAAAGACTATGCGAAACAGCGATGAGTTAGAGAGAGTGCTCAATGACGCTGCGCTCAATGCAATGATGTCGACAACGTACTCCAGTCTGCGATACTGGTACCGGTACACCACCCAGAGGACTATACTACATGGACGAAAGGGGGGCAACGTAGATCAGAGAGCAAGGCAAGGCTGCACACAGTCCCAGTGTGCTGGAATGGAAAGGCAGCTAATGTCGGCTCTGCATCAATTGAAGCCTCGCATCCACAGTACAGCCTTACCCGTCGCCGTCCCCATCTCAACGTTTGATCTGCACTGGCGAGTGCTGGTGGAGTGCGGCATCTCTCCGCACTTGTGGGCCCGTGCTCCAGCTGCACCTCCGATCCCTGCAGTAGCTCTCAGGAATTAATTTTGTGGCTACGCAATGCTGATCGTTTAAACTCTTCCGTTTGCAAAACGAAAAAAAAATTACCACGTCCCAGGTTAGTCGCACACCCTCGGTTTACCTGACCTGACTTTCGCATTTCTGACACTTTTCTCACCACAGGAATATACGTTGTTCACTATGAGCATCATGGCCGACACCGAAGTGCCAGAAGAGCTTATGGCGCGCTTCGAAGAGCTTGGTGCTCTTGAGGCAGAGTTCGAGGACGCCGAGCTGGAGATCAGTAAGCACACGCCAATGTGGTCGCGGAGGACAATTGATCTAACTGGACGCAGTCCGCAAAGCTGAGGCGCTCCATGCTCCACTGTACAAGAAGCGCGCTGAATATGTTGCCAAAATCCCACATTTCTGGTCACTCGTCCTGGAGCAGGCGCCCCCAGAGATTGACAACTTCATCCAGCCTACCGATTCCAAGGTCTTCGCAGAGTGCCTGGACACACTGGAAGTTTCGCGATTCGAGCTAGACGACCCCAAGGGCTCCCCGCGCAGCTTCTCGCTCAAATTTGGCTTCAAGGAAAACGAATACTTCGAGGACAAGGTGCTCGAGAAGAAATTCTGGTTCCGAAAGACCGAGGACTGGGCTGGCCTCGTCTCTGAGCCTGTCAAGATCAACTGGAAGAAGGGCAAGGATCTTACTGCTGGTCTAACGGATGCCGCGTATGAGCTGGGTGAGATCAGGAAGACGAACGGGACAGATACTTCGAGCGCGGAGGCTCGGAAGAAGGAGACCGAAACCAAAGAATACAAGCAGCTGGCAGAGAAGATCGAAACTGTTACGGATGCTTCGGTCAGCTTCTTCTGCCTCTTCGCATTCGTTTCGGGTTTCAGATGGGTTAGTGCCGAAGAGAACGAGAAGACTGTCAAGGAGGACAACGAGAGATTGGAAAAGATCAGGCGCGGGGAGAAGGTTGAAGATGATGATGATGACGATGAGGAAGACTCTTTGGACTACCAGGAAATCGAAGTCTTCCCAGGTGGAGACGAGGTTGCCACAATCATCGCCGAGGACATGTGGCCGAACGCCATCAAATACTACAGTACGTCTACGCAGCTCACTAAATGCTCGTTACAGGAATTAACACATCACAGAGGCCACATTCGAGGAAGAGGACGACGAGGAACTGTCAGATCTTGACGAGATCATGGATGACAGCGATGATGACGACCACGCCCAAGAGGTCGAATCAGATGACGATGACCAAGTCGACATTAGGGCTCTTGTTGGTAAGGGCCGCAAGTCAGAGCAAGAGCCGCCCGCAAAGAAGCAGCGCAAGGCCTAGGACGCCTTTTGTTACTGCAACATTACGAAGATGCGATGAACTCTACCAGGACTGCCAGTGACTTGATTGGTGTTCACTGCGCAAAGCAATATAATGAAAGCACGGTGTCCTTCGATTGCTTACGAAGTCTGAATACGATATAAGCGAGCCGAGATGTGCGGGCCAGACGCGTAGCATCACGAATAGGTTCACGATATCGCCAGGCGTTCCAGGATATACCAAAAGTTTGTTTTCCACATAGACCAACTATCGCTTAATACAATCTACAATTGCTTCCCAGCCCGACAATACACGATTTACTCATCACGGGCTGTGTCAACCAGTATAGTAGGCATGCGGTCCGATTGTGACCCGAAGACATCCTTCTGACCGCTCACCATACCTCCCAGAGTAACATCCTCGCATTCATTTGTCTTGGTACCTCAACAAAGAGACCAAGAGTACTTCCCTCCCCCGCAGACGCTCCGTAGCATGCCTTCCAGAAAGATCATGTCCACCAATCAAAATCCTAGTTCTTGTTACTTTACCCGTTTTAACGCGGAAGTAGACCCCGGTCCCTCCGTTGAACTCTCAACTGGTGACGTCTGTCAGCCTCGATCACCATTTGTACATGACTTTGTTGCCGCGGCGAAGCTTGGAGCTTGACCTAGCTTCTGGCCATTGACCAATTGCTGGTGTTGTACCTTTTGCCTGCCCATGATACCGGACCACAAAAGATGATTCCGACGACATCCACGGACGCTTCCTGCATGCCGAGCATTTGAATCCTGGGTAAAGCTCATGAGGTAACGTGAGTTATAGTCGAGAAGATGTAGGCGCATGAGCTACCCTGTCATGTGGAGTCTCTAAGCAGACTCAATTCTTTAAGTACTATACCCGCCTCGCGAGGAGCTTCAAGTCGACCATCTGCTTGTCGTATTACATGAAATACTATTGCATCATGGCTCAATTGATACCCCTTCTCGGTGTGCTATTTCTGAGCTCACCGGTAGCCGCGCAAGCCAACGGCACAGCAACAATCTCCTACGCGCTGCCTTCTGGTTACACTACAGCAAGCTTTAATGCTTCCGCACAGCCAACTGCATACACACGAACCGACTTCTCCCCCAATGCACTCGCATCATTATGGGACCTCGTTGGCCCCATAGCTACAGGACCCGTCACGACGACCGTCTCCCCTACTCCAGAGCCGACTGTGTATCCCCAGCCTGATCCTCAATACTACCATGCTTTCGTTGGGAGTGGCTACCCGGAAGCCAAAGGGTTGAAGCTGCCAGCGAACTTTCAATGGGGTTTTAGCTCCTCGTCATACCAGATTGAAGGCGCGGCAAAAGATGAGGGCAAAGGTCCTAGTATTTGGGATCTGTTGGCTCACCGAGTGCCGAATTATGTTGCGGATAATACTACGGGGGATGTTGTTGCTCAACATTACTACTTGTATAAGCAGGACTTTGCTAGATTGAAGAGTCTGGGTGTTCGGGGTGAGTTTGATGCATAACGGTGAGAGTTAATGGAGTGTTATGGAGACTAACAGAATACAGCTTTTAGTCCCAGTTTCTCCTGGCCACGCTTCTTCCCCTTTGGCCATGGCGCAGTCAACGAGGAGGCCATTGCACACTACGACGATGTGATCTCGGAGATGCATGCCAACGGCATCCACCCAGCTGTAACCCTCTTTCACTGGGACACACCACTTGCCCTCTTCACCGAGTACGGCGCATGGACCGACCGCCGCATCGTCGACGACTTCTTCAACTACGCAAAATTCGTCATCACGCGCTACGATGCCTACGTAGACGAGTGGTTCACCATCAACGAACCCCAATACTGCAACTGGCAATACTCCTACTACCCCGCCGGCCAATACTACCCAGCGCCCAACGGCGTCACCGGCGGCAACGAAGCACGCTTCCTCTGCGGTCACCACACCCTGCTCGCCCACGCAAAAGTAGCGAAATGGTACCACGAGGAATTCCAAGGTCGTGGCCGCATCACCTTCAAGAACTCCGGGAACTACTACGAAGCCAACAGCACCAAGCCCGAAGACGAAGTCGCACGTCAGCGAAACTTTGATTTCAGTATTGGTTGGTTCGGCGGACCCTGGACAGACGGCGATTACCCCCAATCCCTCAAAGATACACTTGGCGACCTGTTACCCGAGTTCACACAAGAAGAGAAGGATATGATCAAGGGTTCTTGCGACTTCTACGCTATTGACCCATACTCCTCGTTCCTTGCCTTTGAAGTCGACGGCGGTCTGGAATCCTGCACGAGTAATCGCTCTCATCCTGCGTTTCCGGATTGTGCTGGGTCTGCGAGTGTGGCTCCGAATGGGTTTCCCATTGGTCCTGCTGCTGATCCGGCGATGAGTTGGTTTTACAGTGCGCCAGCTGGTGTGCGCCGGTTCCTCAAACATATTACGCAGGTGCTTTTCCCCGCTATCCCCGATATCGTCGTGTCGGAATTCGGTTTCGCAGAGCCATTTGAGGCGCAGTGGGGGAATTTGAATTCCGCGCTTTGGGATCTCAAGCGTGCGGATTACTTTCAGCAGTATCTTGATAATATACTGTTGGCTATTCATGAGGATCACGTGAATGTTAGCGGGGCGTGGGGTTGGTCTGTATACGATAATTATGAATGGGCATTGGGGACGGGCGTGCGATTTGGCTTGCAATATGTCAATTATACGAGTTTGGAGAGGACTCCAAAGGCGAGTATGTTCCAGTTTCTGAACTGGTTCAAGGAACATGAGGCGGGGAGTAATGCGACGATGAGGATTTGAGGGGGTTATGAGATTGGGCATGATTGGGAGGAGAAGCAGAATACGAAAGGACTGAGAACACCACCTTGAGAGATAGTACTATGTAGAAAAAGCATATTAAATGCAATGATCCTGACCTGACTTCAACTCTGCACACATTCCAGATGAAAGCTCAAAGCTAAAAGCTAAAGAGAATAGCTGAAGATAATTTCAGAGTCGTTATTTTGTGTTGTGGGAAGGGGTCCGGTGGCGAAGTCTAGGGCAGAGTGACAATCTACCTTCACATAGGCAGTCATCGGTGACATGCTGGGACTTCTAAACGGTGCGTCGATAGAGCCGTTGACAGGCTAAGGTGGTGGTTTGTCCCGGAAACTTCCATGAGGCGTGGTTGGCTATACATCCTGGCAGCGCGTATCTTGTTTCATGTGACGTGGTGAGCTTGGGTGGTGAGCTTGTTCCACGGTCGACCGCTCGGTGTTCAGAACGAGATCCACCTCGACGGCAATAGCGGTAGGAGGTACTTCTCATATCGGTCACTGTCTACTCAAGGTACGGCAGCAGATAGCCCTGGAGGACACGAAGCCATTCACGCGGGCGGGTTACAGTGGGGCGCGGGAGTGGTGGTGATGGGATCGATGTTAGCGTTGGCTTTATCGGGGCGATAATGCACCTCGTGACGCGGAACACGAAGCATGATGCATGCCCTGTACGTGAATCCATGGCACGCTGCTTGATCTGCACGTGTACCTAATAGTAAATGTTGCTGAGACCGCTGCCTTGAACTTGACAACCCATACCACAGCTTCTTGCTACCCATCTCCTGTCTGCACTGGCTGCCTGAAGGGCGCGCCTATTAGCTTTCAAGCTTGAAGCTTGACGTATCCGGGGTCCAGCTCTACCTGAGCCCTCGTCGGCGTGGAGCACAGCAATCGAGCTACTCGACTACCACCAGAGACGACAACAGTACATGCCATAAGCTGTACCACCGCCGTAACCACGCGCCTCTCCGTGTTGGAGCTTCACCGATCATTCAAACTAGGCTGCAAGGCACCTGCCGTCCAGTTTGCGGCATCATCGCTCGGCTCATCACATCATCCACTAAAGCACCACCTCTACGCCCTCGTAAGCCCGCCGCTTGCTCCACAGACGCTCTATGCGATATCCATATCGTGCTGGGCGAACCGAAGATTGCTTGCCCCCACCAATGGTAGCTTCCTGACCCGGACACGACGCCGTACAAAGGCACAGCGCTGTCGCCAACGAATACCTGCGTCATCTGCAGGTAAACCTCACCAACGTTCGTCCTGGCAGACGAAACCACCCCGACCGCTCTTCCCCTAATCGCCTCCGCCGACCCAACCACCCCGAACTCCCCAGCTTCTACTTCCCCAGTAATCTCTGCCCACTCCACCTCCTCCGAATCCACTGTCAGCACATCTGAGCAGCCAGCCACCACTGCCAACATCACCACCACCTCGTCCGAACCCACTCGGGCCGAAAAGCGCAGACACAGCTTTTCTGACAGCGACGACGCTGAAGAAGACGCCCCAGCACACGAAACCGCACGCCGACTCACTCGTCACAAATCGAAGCGCAGGCGCAGACACGACGGTACAATGCGCCTTGACAGTGACGCCTCGGAAACCCCACAATCATCCTCACACAACTTTGCAAACGGATCATCACGGTCGTCAGGGCCTAGGTCACCCCTGGGCAGGTCATCGAATGGAGCGTCGCAAACCAGAGGCGAGAGCAACGGGTCGCATACAAATGGCGGGCCGGTAGCGAACGGTCGGGTGGTACCCTCGACCTTCTTCGGCCACGACAAGGAGGAAGTGACGCGGATACTCATACAGAGTCTCACGGATCTGGGATACCATAGCGCAGCGGGAGCGTTGTGCAAGGAGAGTGGCTGTCAGCTGGAAGGCCCCACGGTCGCGTCGTTTCGCAACTCTGTATTGAGTGGCGAATGGCATGTCGCAGAAGAGCTATTATTCGGTACAGAAACATATGACAACGGAGGCGGAATCGGCCTGGATGCGTCGTATGACAAGTCGTGGGGCAAGGCGCGGTCGCGACCGACTTCGCAGCATATAGGTGGTCTGACGCTTGCGGAGGGTGCGAATCGCGACGAGATGCTGTTTTGGATGAAGCAGCAGAAGTATCTGGAGTTGCTTGAGCAGAGGGATTTGAGCAAGGCACTGGCAGTGCTGAGGCAGGAGCTTACACCGCTGCATCAGGATGTCAGCAGATTACATGCTCTCTCGAGGTGAGTCTTGGGAGCTACTGAAGTAATGTTGTATTGGAAGTGCTGACTTGATTCAGTCTTATGATGTGTCAGTCTGCTGAAGACCTGAGACAACAAGCACAATGGGACGGTGCTCAGGGCGAGTCGCGGATGCACTTGCTATCTGAACTGTCAAGTAAGTATAAATGCGCCTACGGTAAAGTGCAGTACTAATGCTTTTTAGAATCAATATCACCAAGCGTCATGATCCCAGAACATCGATTAGCTGTCCTTCTAAATGAAGTCAAGGAGAACTGGATCGAGAACTGTCAATATCACAACACGGCGGCATCCCCGTCGCTTTACCTGGATCACAACTGCGAGAGAGATGACTTCCCCACAAAGGCTGTTCTTGATCTGAAGCATCACACTGACGAAGTATGGTTCTTGCAGTACTCGAACGATGGCACGATGCTCGCATCAACAAGCAAGGACACGACTATTATCATCTACGAGACAACGACATATAAGATGATACATCAGCTCGATCTTCATGACAAATCAGGGATAACTCATCTTGCTTGGAGTCCCGATGACAGACGGATCATCACATGTTGCTCACAGCCTGAGAACGCTGCGCGGATATGGGACATCAAGGTATGTCTACATGTGGGTTCTGATGAGCCATACTAATCTGTCACAGACCGGCACATGCATACAATACTTCAACGAATTCACATACCCCTGCACAACTGCCGCCTGGTCCCCCAACGGCAAACACGTCATCATCGGCTCTCAAGACGATAAATTTGGTTGCGGTATCTGGTCGCTTGACGGCAACTTAGTCCACAACTTCTGCGCCCCCGGCGCCAAACTACGCGCCAACGATCTCGCCATCTCTCCTGATGGCCGACGCCTTGTCGTTGTCGCCGAGAATGCGATTGTGGTGTTTGATTTCACAACCTACGAAAAGCTCTGCGAGTGGCCGATTGACGACGTGAAATTGACTAGCGTAACAATTAGCCAGGACTCAAGACACATGTTGGTGAGCATGGATCAGGATAGGATTCGGCTCATGGAGATTGAGAGTGGAGAGGTGATTCAGAGGTTCAGCGGGCATTCGCAACGGCAATTTATCATCCGGTCGGCGTTTGGGGGTGCAGATGAGAATTTTGTGGTTAGTGGTAGTGAGGGTATGTTTGTTTTCTCTTTATCTTTTTTGCTTCTCCACACTGCAAACACCGCCTCGCCATTATAAGCCTGTCACATGTTGTGTTCTTTTGGGCATAGAGAAATGGTCCACTAACACAAAAGAACAGATTCCAGAATCTACATCTGGCGCTCTAACGGCCTCCTCATCGAAGCCCTCGATGCACACCCCGGCTGCGTCAACAGCGTTGCATGGCACCCTACTGACCCCTCCACTTTTGCCTCTGCGGGTGATGACTCAAGAGTCAGGATTTGGAGACCAGTTAGTGCGCCGCCTTTTCCCGTGGGGAGTGGGGGCACGAGTAATGGGTATGGGGCGTAGATTGTGTGTTGTGTATTGGCCATGTGTGTTGGATTGAGGTGGATTGGTATGTGTACAAGACACGGTACGGTATCGAGAAGTGCATCATTAGGCGTTGGAAATCATGTACACGTGTGTTTGTTTGTGGGCGTGTGTGCGAGAGAGAGGAGGCGTAGAGGGAATGAAGTGCATGGTAGTGGCGTGCACAATGTCATGTTTATGTACCTCCAGTGATTGGGAAATCGTTCAGTTGATGTGGTCCAGTGTGTTTTTGGAGAGATTTTGTGTCGCAACTCAATCGATGGCATGATTTGTTTTTGTCGTGGTGAACCACAGCATGAAGCTGTACAGAAGTCCCAGGTGTTACTGCCTGATGGTCCTGCAGCGAAGGGCTGGGGAGGAGGGCTTCGCGACTGCTCAAGCCAGCGAATGACGTTGATGTGGCGTCCGTCTCCCCCATTTCCTCCTCTTGCGTTGAACACCTTCTCTCTCCCTCCAGTACTGTCCTCTTCAACCCGCGGCGTCAGCGAAGTCCGACACAGCACGACCTTGAGCTATTCGCAAAGTGATGCCTGATTGTTCTGGTGATGTGAACAAGAATGAGGGAAATTCAAAGTGGTGTGGCATGGCATGGTATGCAGGGATTGGGCGGTAGGCTGTGCTGACTGCAGATTAGGTGGGTATACAAAGGCTGTCGGTAGCCTTGTTGGAATTATTTTTTCAGCCTTCTCTGTTTCTCTCCACTTCTTTCTCTCATCAGCCGTCTCAAGATTCTCTTGACGTCTCGATCTTTTGTTCGCTGTGTTCTCTGACACGGTCGGGTTGGGGTTTTCTGCCCGTATTCTCTCGTGAAGCACGGGAGTCAAGAGTGTTGTCCCGAGACGCGATACACAGAAGAATGCAATACTCGATTAAAGTAGCCTTTTCACGTTTGAAGTCTCGCCGAAAACGAGGAGAGCCTGATGAATCTGAGGAGAAACGAGGAGAGCCAGATGAATCTGAGACTGAGAATGACTACAATGCAATCCCGAAACACACGTGCTCGCATTGTGAGCGTGCTGTTAACTCAACTGGGCGACCGATCATATACGGGCCTCGTGCTGTCCAGGAGAATTGGGGAAAGCGTTTATCATCGAATAGGCATATGGGAAGGTGTCTGGGGCTCAACACCAGCTTGGTCTCCTTCTGTCGAAGTAAAGGATGTAATGATCGTATAGCGCGAATTGTACTATCGGTGTTTATCTGTCTCTGTCCTTCAAGCTACTCGTAATCCCAAAGTCTTTTAGACCCGCGACTTTGCTGTCATTTTTCCTAATCACCAAAGAAGTCCAGGCCTTTGCATTTAAACACAAGTCTGCGCCATTATCTTTGCAGCATAGCTTCGCTCTTACCGTCATAGCCCAACATGCAGAGGAGTTTGTGAATATACACATTGGCACGCTTTTATGTTAGACCACGACCAAGTTTTCCAAGACATACAAGGTCCTTTGTATATCCATAGCCCGCCTTTGCGGCTCAAGAGACGTGTGACTGGGACTTTACTCGCGCTGAGAACAATCGTGAGGTGTTGATAGTAGAGCTGATAAGGGAACTGTCAAGTGATGTACAATCTTGAATAATGTGTGAGTGTGAGAGTTTAGAAATAGCGTGACATGGTGAGATTGGCTGAGACGATACTTGATTAATTTGTTTGAGATGTAGACACTCGCGTAAAAAACCAAGATAGACGTAAAGTATCTCCACACATACCATCACATGCAGTATTGATCCTCATACTACCTACATTCCAACTTCCCAGGCCACAACCACACCCTGCCTCTCCACCCTATACTTCGCCCACAACGCACTGACCCCCTCACCATCCACATCCTCCCGTCTCCTCTCCCACACCCACTTGACTCCCTCCCCCTCCTCCTCCCCCCCTACAATCCTCCTAGCAACCCTCTCCCCACCAACCCACACCTCCCTTAACCTGCCACAACATCTCATCGCACACCCCACCACCTCATTCTCCGCGCCAACCCTCCTCCTCTCATCCCCCCTCCACAACTCCATCCTCTCTCCTTCGGTCCTACACTCCTGAACCACACGTTTCCAAACAGCGCGATACCCCACATCCAACTTATGAATGCGATTCAACCGTAACACGCGTAGTCCTTTGAGTCGGGACAGGATAACCATGATGCACGGGATACTCGCGCGGTACGTGTACTGTTCAGATTGCATGTTGAGATGCGTGAGGTTTGGGAAGTTGGAGACGAGGAAGTTGAGTTCGGGGGTTGACCAGGCGGCGGTGGTGGAGAGGTGTGTTAGTGTTTTGGATGGGAGGGTGGCGGATGGGAAGGTGGGGGTGGAGGGGAGGAGGCGGGATGATAGGGATGAGGAGGGTTCAATGGTGCATTGTTCGTTGTTGTCGCGGATGGTTAGGTGGAGGAGGTCTGGACAGTGGGCGGCGAGGAAGGAGGCGCTGGGTGTGAGGGTTAGGGATTTTATGGTGGGTAGGAGGAAGAAGGTTGGTGTGGGGGGGTTGGGGGCGGTGAAGGCGGATTCAAAGAGGTCTAGGCTGCGGCTTAACATGCTGATTGAGAGGGTGGTGAGGTTGGGGAGAGTGTGGATGAAGGCGAATAGGTCGATGGCGTCGCTGCTGTTGACGTAGAGACCGCTGCACCACCACCATAGACTACCGAACATGTCGATTTTTAAGGTGTGTGCATGGTGGTGTTTGAGTGGGGCTTGGGTCTTTCGAAGGAGTTTCAAGGGCGCGTTGATGCGTAGGATCTTGAGAATATGCGGGAGTAGGACTTGCGAAAGACGGCTGTTGACGATGGAGAGGTTCTTGAGTGGTGTTTCGAGGGGTTCGCGGGTTTGTTCAAGGTAGGAGCAAACTATCAAGAGGACGTCGTCGCAGAGCTCTGATAACGTGATTGCGTGCTTCTTTCCTTGCAGAGAGGAGGGAGGGCTGAGGAGACTATCGACTCGTATCAAAGATGATTGAGGTGCTATGATGTTTGATTCCATGTTTGTGGCGGTGTTGTGGTGAATTACGTCTGAATGTGGTAGAGATAAGCAAAACCTTGAATAACGTCAATGAATGTTAGGGTAGTGAGCTGTAGCTCCCGAAGCTACTTGAGCTACCCCACACCTGGTGAACGATCGATGCCCAAAGCGGAAAAGTCATTATCCAAGGGCAAGTGGAGGCTGGAGGTGTAAAAATTCTTGCTTTTATATTCATAAGTCATATACCATTTCTCATAAGTCATATTCAGCGCTGCGCACAACCTTACCCTATTGAACATATCAAGCCAACCAAAAGCCAATCATCCGCCCAATTGTTACATGTGGGTATCGAGTCTCAACAATAAGAAAATGTTGTTCCTGGTGAATACAATCATGCCACACTCACGGTAGCTTTACCTTTTCCAAGATTCTGATTAGATATAAGCATCTCTCGCAGTCGCGTCTCTGCCTTTGTCAAGTCTTGATGACTTCCATCACTTAGACCAGACGGTCGAGGCCACGGGAGCCATGATGATATTGTAGAAAGGGTTCCAGAACGCAGTCTTGAGGTTGGTAGATTGATGGCTGACGGCCCTCTTCGATGTGTGAAACTTCTTTGCGGTATTGCTGTTCGAGGCCGGCATTCTTCAGCGGCACTCGGCGCCGACGTTGTATCAAGACTAAGCTGCTTAGAGGGTGTGGGCGATGCGACAAGCGTGATTGCTGGCTGCGAGGACGACGATGCAGAAGGATTGACAGACCACGCAGGCCCTTGCTTGGCATGCGCTCCAACCCGTGATGAACTGCCAGTTTGAAGGTCTCGAAAGGTATCCCCATCGAGCGCCTTTCTCTTTCCACTACTACCACTGATGACGCTTTTCAGACTGCCATAAGCAGATTGACTCCTCTTTCTACTACTGACGTTCTTGTTCTCTTGTGCCAACCTCTCGCTCGAGCTACTCGCTTCAGGTACAGCCATCAATGTGTTGTCTGCCGCAGTCCAGCCTTGGCTGACTCTATTCAGACGACCTCGTCCAACGAGGGCGCTTGTACTTGCAGCCCAGCCTGGCCCTCCACTTGTAATCTCGCCCTGTGGAGGAAGGTGTGCATCGTACTCGTCGGCCATGCTCAATCTACTTCGCGCGCATATCTCGGCAATGGCATCAATGGCATCTCTAATCTCAGGATCTACAGCACGGAGTATGGCTGAGAAGGAGAAGTCGTCCGCCGAGGGTAATTGCTCGCCCCGGCCTGCCAGGCCTGCTGACAGGGCGGAAATGTTGTTGTGACCGTTCATAGCGAAGGAGCGTGGGGTGCTGAAGCCTGAGCCTGGGCGAGAGGCGTGTCGCGACCCTGAGTAGGTACGGACTACGACGGGCTGGCTGGTCACGGTGGTCCGGCTCGAGGTTGACTTGGCGGGCTTTGATTTTGCGAGTGAAGAGTGGAAAGCAGGCGCATTGAGGGCGCGGAGGGCGGCCGACTGTGTAGGCGGGAGTGTGTTTGTCAGAGTCGTCGTCGTACTCGGTACTGAGCCTGTGCTTGCTGTTAGGTCAGACGGCCCTCCTTGTGCATCAAAGCCAGGCGCGTGGGTGAAGATGGCTGGCACGGTGTTGTCGGACAGGACGGGCTGAGCCTTGGGCGCGGACGTGGTATTGTCTCCCCACAGACTCGAAAAGCCGCCTAGGGGCACCGAGTGCCTAGTGGTAGTGGTTGTGGCCGGCGTCAGTGTCGGGGGGAGGGCATTCGTTCCCGCACCACTCGAGTCCGGCCCGTGGTGGTCGGGGGGCGGGGCAGACGAGGGCGGCGGGCGAGAGGGTGTCTGCGACGGGTCGCTAGGACCACTTGCCTTGGTGGCAGAGTCAAGCATTGTGGGTTTCTGCTTTACGGAGCTGCAGGCCAGTGCATGGCCGCTATCCGACGCAGTCTGAGTTGTTGGACGGGGGGCTGCGGTGATCGAGAGAGATGCGCTGGCCGACGCGGAACAGGCTTGGCGCCATGTTTTGTCCCACCGCAGAGCGCCTCGTTGCCATTGGCCAATCGTAGCACAGGACGGCCAGGCTCGCTCACTTTTGGTACCTATTCGCCAGCGACATCATATCGTGCATACGGCATTCAATCGACGGAGAGGCTTCATGGTTTGTGATTACATCAATATGTCTCATGCTTCAAATGCGCTCAACCAAGCCGGGTTTCATCGTCCAGCCCACCCACTCTCCAGAACAGCCAGGGTGCTACGCCGGTAGTCGCTGTGACAGCTGCAGAGACCGCGTCTCGAGGTAACACAAATTGCGTGTACATGATTGACGCACATCGAGCGCCCCTATCCTAATCAGAACAGCATCCTGTCTTCTGTTGTTCTACCGTGGGCGTCGCTCTCCTGGTCCTCTGCGCATACCAGGCCACCAGGCTGCTCACAAGATTCGTCAAGCGCTCTGCGTAGCCATGAAACCAATCCACTCGCCAACTCATCCAGTATCTGCATCTCCGCCTTCAGGTTAAGCATGAGCATGGACTGCAGCTCCTGCCTCCACTCTTGCTCTGGACCATCGTGGGCACACAAGTCCCACTCCAGCATCCTGATTGCTTTGGCGCGGTCTCGCGCTGTCAACTTCATGAGACCCTGCAGTCGTGGCACCGCATCTGTATCTGTGTCACCCTCGTCTACCGGAGTTCGGCTGATGTGGTGCACCTTTACACCAAGCCAGCGGATCTTGGGCAAGCTCAGCCCGTATGTATTATTCGGTGTGACATCTTCGTGAGCGAGACGGTACGACCCATACTTGTATGTATACATGATGGCAATACCATCAGGATCCAGATCTACGAATGCATATATGGGTATGCGGGGATTGTGGTCCGCTAGATGACGCAGGAACCTTCTCGAGGCTATGTCAGGGTATCCTTTTGCCTTGAACGGATGAGTCAAGGCCGAGCAGGAGAGGGCTAATCTTACTGTGAGTACCACCCCGTATGATTTCATTGCTTCCCAATGCGGAGAGCTTAGCAGAGCTCGAAAGGTTGCCTTGAAGACGGTGTGAGTTTGGGAATGATGGGAGTGCGAGACCATACCTCTTTCTCAATGACCAAGATCCAGCGAACCAGATTCAAGCTCAGCATATCTTCTTCCCCAATGGTTGGTATCAGCATGCCCTAGTAGTTCGGTCAGAAGCCGGATTTCAAAAGCGGAGGGCTGCGCCTTACCTCCGCTTCATTGATGGCATGTACTTCATTACCGGAGGCTCGCACTAATGTAAAGTTTCCGGCGACCAAACCTTTAGCTGCGGCAGTCTACTGTGTTTAGTGACTTGAAAGTGATTTTGGAGAGCAGCAAGTAGTACAACGTTTAATTGCAACCTGCTGATACCAAAGGTACATGCTAGGTCATCGACGTATCGGTCAACCACGGCTTGCTTGACGAATAAATCCGGATGATGGTAGTATATATCCCTAGAAACATTAGGGACCTTACTAAGTTCATGAACTTTGAGTCAGAAGTAC
Organism: Plenodomus tracheiphilus IPT5; assembly: GCA_010093695.1. Classification (NCBI taxonomy): domain Eukaryota; kingdom Fungi; phylum Ascomycota; class Dothideomycetes; order Pleosporales; family Leptosphaeriaceae; genus Plenodomus; species Plenodomus tracheiphilus. The sequence goes on from MU006300.1 coordinate 437,556, forward strand.
CGCTTGGTCATGACTGTGTTCCCGATAAGACCACTGTGGATGATTTCCATGATGCGTAGGAGCACAGCTAAGCAAAGTCAGTACACAGTGAGCAACCTTCAGGAAATACTTGACTGAAGTTCCACGCTTCCTGAGCACTTGCCCCAGGGAAGCTGATATGACGTTCCTTTGGTTCAGGGAGTCCAGGCTCTCCCTGTTGAGCTTTAGTCTGTCGCCGCGATATGGATGCTCGAGATCTCAATGTGACCGTCATCGGACGGTCTTCTTCAAGAAGGCTCTCAAGAATCTTTCCTAGCATGGCCTCGATACAAGTGATGACATATGATCTGTCACATCGTTAACACTATACCAGTTTCACGATCTTTCGGCTTACCTGTCGCGCAAAGGTGGTTGGCCCGGGCCACTAATAGCAGTGGTAGCTTGCAAGTAACTTGAACCGCCGGCAGCAATTATGGCTGTACTGCAAAGCTTCTGGGCGTCGGTAGCTTGTGCTTGCACTGGTGGATCTTGAACATCCCATAATGTTGGCTGATCATCGAGATCACTGAAGAGGAGCTCACTCTCAGACTCGTCGCTGAAGTTGTCATCCAGCCATTCCTGTGAGCTTGGGCCCTCGAAGAGTATGTCGTCGAAGAAATCGTCCATCTATATGGACAGCGATCCTGGCTAGGAACACTGTGAAACGTATATTGGAATCTCTCTAGATGTAAGACAAAGGGGATTTGAGGCGGAGAGAGGGTGAGAGAACTGATGAGTGAGAAGTTGCGAGGTAAAGTTCATGCAGAGCAGCTAGTGCGCCGAAGTAGAAGGAGCGAAGGACAGACCATCAGGGCAATTGCAAACTACACCATGCTTGTTCAAGTGCATACGGGGTCTTGAAGAGGCATACCTTAGGCAGCGTAAGTAGGTGTCTCGTCCCTCTGCAGCTCTCGTGCTAACGTTCAGATGTGGGTTCTAGACGTGGTTGACGAGAGGCAGATGCGCGGCATTCGCGCTCAGACTACAAACAACTTTAGGCAAAGCTACAACAGTCTCTCTACACTACCTTTGTCGCGCCAGAAGTGATGTTCGTTCTGATCGATGCAGTCATGGTCTTGGAAACGGGACTTGCTGTACTGCTCAAATGAGAGTCGCATTGGAGATAGCGACGCGGAAGCAGTGGTTCAGAACGAAGATTTGCAAGCTCTTGCTCATGGAGAACAACAGCGCTTGGATGGCTTTGGATGCCGATTTTTTTACCGAGACCTGATCAATGGTGGTCTCTGGCTGCACAGATTGTGGGGGAGATATGTTAACTGGGGTGGTAGGTGCGGGCGGCGCCTTCCCCAGCTAGGAAATCAGCCTATGATTATGGAAACAGTGCGCGGATTCGCGTTTCCAGAGACGCGTCGACTGCCCCAGACGCGTCTCCTCCACCATTCACTTCCAACTACCATAGACACACAACCCATTCAACCTTTACGCAACCCCGCTCTAGCGGCCTGCGATTCAATTTACCTTCGTTCGAGTACCATATTCCACGCTCTACCGGCTGTCTGGAAGCCACCAAAGCACACCCATGGAGGACTCAACACCCGCCGCGCCGACGGCTCAGAAACGTCCACTCGAAGAAGATGTCGCACCTTCCACGCCCCTCAAGGCAATCAGATCTGAAGCATCTACACCACTATCCGTCCTTTCTGTCCTTTCTGTCCAAACGCCTTCGCCTTTGAGAGGTAGCGCTCCTACCTCCACAGCTCCCACTAGCACCGATACAGCACAAAGCACCAGCCAGTCAGCTAAGAGACGCAAGTTGACCTCACAAGAGAAGGAGCAACAGCGCCTTGAGAAGGAGGCCAAGGCCAAGGCACGGGAAGATAAGAAGGCGCAGAGAGAGGCTGAAGACAAACTAAAGGCTGAACAAAAGGCACAGAAGGAAGAAGAGAAGCGCAAGAAAGCGGAGGAACGAGACGAGAAAAAACGGCAGAAGGAGGAGGAGGCCCAGCAGAAGGAAGAGGAGAAACTTAAGAAAGAACGGGTAAGCTTATTAGAACCAGTTCTCCTATGCCGATTGCTGACGCATTGCCAGTCTCAAATGAAGCTGAATGCCTTCTTCGCAAAACCGAAAGATACTGGAAGCAATGGTAGACAAGAAGTGGTAGAGTCTATCCAAAATCCTGTTGCACAACCACTATCATTACTACCAGACCGAACCGGAGCAGGTACTAATTCACTTCCTTCATCTCCACAGAAAAAGATCGTCAAGAATGCGCAGTCAGATTACGATCGTTACTTCCTTCCATTCAATTTACCAGCGCATACCATATTAGCTCCTATAAATGCATTTCTAGATGATCCTGCCAAAGTAGAAGCTGCCCGGAGCCGGCTTGACGAGCTGTTCTCGAACGGAGCTAGCCATGACAGTTCCGTCACCCAACAGACCCTGCGATTCACATTTTCGTCACGGCAACGTCGAGGCTTCAAGACTGCAACAATCACAGAGATTATTGACTGTGTCAATGGCTCGTCAGAACAACCGATCGACCTGACCGCTGATGCAAATGCAAGTCCAGGCCAGCCACTAGAAATGCTCAAGGACATACCGATGAAGTACATTCACTTTCCAGAAGATGTCCGGCCCCCTTATTACGGTACATATACCAAAGCATACGAGGATGCGGAAGCGCGTAGACTGGCACGCAACCCTATCTCTCGTGTTCGTAAGGATACCCAGTACGATTACGACTCTGAAGCCGAGTGGGAAGAGCCAGAGGAAGGCGAAGATCTTGACTCTGATGGAGAGGATGACGGCGACGAAGAAATTGAGGACGATATGGATGGCTTTCTGGATGACGAAGAAGACCCTCAGCTGAAGCGACGACTCATTAGTGGCGACCTCGTCCCTGTCAGCACCGGTCTATGCTGGGAGGATCCAGATCACGTATCCCAGCTCAACGATGGGTCAGGGGCCATCTGCACCGACTTCAAAGACTTCACCATCGGATACCTCTTTGAGCAGCAGCCTGTGTCAATCGACCCCTTCTCTACTTCCTACTGGTCACCCGAATCTTCGAAGCTCGCATCAGCCACTACGACGACAAGTAAGGGACCGACTGGCAATGGTCCTATGAATCCACCTCGGGCACCATTGGCACAGCGCACAATGAATGGTCTTCTTAACACCTTGAACACACCTTCAACGCCACAAGCGAGCAGTTCCAAACCTGCGAAGGCGAAGCGCATGATACCGCCTGAGCAACTCCCGGCTTTTAGAGCTGAGGTCGATGGCAAGGACCTGACCAAGATCGGTATGATCGAGGCCCTGAAGAAAGCGTTCCCGAAACTCCCTAAAGACGCAATTAGCAACACCTTGAGCGTTATTGCGGCGCGAGTTGGTCCAACTGAAAAGGAGAAGCGATGGGTGCTGATCAACACCTGAACGATAACACGTGCATAGCCATATGAGCATCGTTCTATTCCATGTCAGGCTCATGTTCCATCGATCCATGTCGCCCTGTTTACATCTTCACGTCCTCAGGGCTGATTTCGGTGCTAGCATGAAGGCCTATGTTTGCAAAAGCAGTTTGCTGCTATTTCTCCTCTTTAAAGTCACATTCAGCGTCATTTTAGCGTCGTCAGGAGTTCAACGGAGCGAAGGAATATCTTAACGTTTACTATTTAGATTACCGCGGTTCATTCGTGAACATGGACACACGCTTGCACGCTATTGCCTCCATGATTCAGGTACATAGCAGTACGCACAGTCTCATGCCAGATTTGAATCCCATGTAATGCTACTAGCACTGAGATGATACGTTGTGAAGCGACCTTGCGAGTGGCTCATACCACCTGGGTATGCTCGTGGTCAATATTGCGCAACAGTATGTTGCAGCATCTCAGACTCAAGCGAGCACTTTTGTCGACCAGAGAAGAAGATCCTTAGGCACCTGAAGGCATAGGCTGCATATCGGCCAAGTCATACGCAGTTGGCGATCATCCACTACATCACGCGGTGAAGCGACAGTGTCTGGAAATAAGACGGGCTACAAACGGCTCCACATGAAACATTACCGAGGGGCGAGATGCAGAGCTTACATGCCTAGCGGGTACGCAATCTGCAGTATTATCTTGTGAGCGTGAGCCTTGGTAACTGATGAAGTTAAGAATAGCAATCCAGACTTCAGGTCCGCTTTTAACGTTAGGCCGCGCCCGGACATCCGGGCGCTTACGAAGGCGAGAGTGCTGTCCACCAATCGACCCCTTCTTGTAGACGCCCGGTTATCTTTAGTACTACGCTCAGCCAAACGTGACCAATCGTGTATAACCACATGCTGCAATAGCTTACATTCGGCGCTGGAACATTATTTGTCCATATTCATCCCTTCCTCTTGAAGCGCCCACGCCAGCCCTTCCCCGGTCGCGGTACTCCCGCATCAGCATCAGCAGGCGCTGTCGAGCAGCAATTCTAACCTTTGCGGCTCCACGCGGCGCCCAGGTATGCACATATGCGCCATGGCGTGGCTACTGTGGTTAAACCCGCCTTCAAGAGTAGTAGTCTTGAGTTTGACTGGACCCATCTCATGCAGGCCCATCTTAGTGTGTGGAGGTACAGGTCAGGGAGGCCTACAAAGACACTGCGTTGCCTCCAACATGTCTTGACTTCGAGACGTTTTGCGATTCTTGTTCAAGTTTGCAGGTCGACTGTGTACGCATAAACACATAGCTCATAATTTGCCATATTCGACATTCCTGGCAATCGACTATGGCGCCACCACTCTGTCTCTGCCTTTATGCTACTGTGCTGTTCGTTCAGTCAACAGTTGCCTTCAACTGCTCGGGAAACAAGTACATCTATGTCGACATTCATAAGCGTGCTGTGCACGATTCGCCTATCTTTCAATATGGATCGTTCATTGGACTCGGAACACCTGCACAAAACAACAGTTTATGGCCATCATTGTCACAAAACCACACGTCATTCGCGGCACCAGGGTACTGCAAAAATATTACATTGAGGAATTGTGACAAGTCGACAGGAGGTTTCTTCAATGATCAAGACTCGACATCGTAAGTCTGCTGGCCGGTTCAAAGACTTTCGTGAACTCACACACGTGTACAGCTTCGTAGAGGAAGACAACTTTAAGTCGTTAGATCAGCAAGGCAATGTGCCTATCTCAGGCTTCTTTGGCCAAGAAACCCTTCGGCTATACACACATTACTTCGAAACGGACGGCGCCACCCAAACACCAGTAGAGAATTCCACCGTCATGGTGGTCGACGAGGGGACAATAACACCAGGCAGAGTGGGTGTGGGATCATCGTCTACGTTGCTTAGAGACCTCGCTGCAAAAGAGCTTATCGCCGCGAAGACATACTCGCTATACATTGGACAGGGCTTTGACCGTGCTGGAGGTTCAGTAAATGGCAGCAACGTCTTTGGCGGATTCGATGCTGGAAGATTCACAGGCGAGCCGCACAAGTACCCGATGAACATCGCAAATGTCAATCCCATGAGCCTTCGTATAAAGGATATCGTCATTACTGATTCAAAAGACAACGCAAACGTATCGCTGTTTGACAATACGGTGTTCACAGACATGAACTCGCGCCCGGAAGCCTTCGAAGCCCAGATCACCACAGAACAGTTCCCACTGTCCCTCCCTTACCAGATCACAAAGAACTTTATCGATCGCTTAGGTGCCGAACCTGACAACTACTGGGGTGACAATTCCTTGAAGCTGAAGAACGCTTTCAATGGCACACTTTCGATTGTCCTGGAAGACGGCTTCACTGTCACTATTCCCCCTGAGGTTCTTATGAACGTATCAAACATTACGCCTATACAGTCTCGTGACGAAAGGTCCACAGCTCCGTTCTACCTCGGCGCTGCCTTCCTCGGCCAAGTCTATCTAATGGCTGATTTTGAAACCAATAACTTCTTCCTCGCTCCCGCCGTCCAGAAAAACAACATGGTCATGCCGCAATCATTCTGTCCCAAGTCAACACCGGTCGCCTATACGCGCCCACAACAGTCACAATGGCAGCGCCAGGGCTTGATTGGTGCCGTCGTCGGAGGTGTAATTGGTGGGATGGGTCTGCTAGCTGCGATGTACTGTCTGTGGATTACGTGGATGCGGAAGAAGGATGAGAGGAACTTGAGGAAGGAACTGAAGAGGAATCAACAGCAGAAGATGGAGCAGCTGGACATTGAAGAAGCGCCTGTGTTTGACCCACCACCGAAGACTGTGAATGCGGCGAAAGCGATCTTTTGGAGGAAGAACAAGCCGGGGTTCTGAGTTTTGTGGGTGTTCTTGTTCATGTCAATTATTTCTTATACCCAGAGACGGCAGTGCGCTTCTCTCGTTCACCATTAGCGCCTACGATCAGCAAATTCAAACTTTCATGATTCCGCATATAAGATTCGACTTATACCCATAACCTGTGAATATCTGTCTGGCGCGTTGATCAAGAAAGGATAGTGCTCTACTTAGGTAAGCCGAAGCTTTGACGCGACAGTTTCGCGTCATCGATCCTTTCACCTCGACGCACACAACATCACTTCAGTTCTTCGCGATCAGTGCGCAATGCCGCGACTCAGATAATGTTTCTCATTATTTGAGATTCGTAACATGGTTGGAGCGTTTCGCGGACTACTTGCCCTAACACTCGGAAGCATGCGACTCTGATGTCTACGACAGGCGTACCGCTCGCCAGGTACAGAGTGCGATGATGCACCAATTCACCAAAGGAGATGCCGCGCAGACCAGTGTCGAGACATCTGATCCTTGGTAGTGGTGTCGGGGTCAACGGGGCTCGCGTCTTCTCACGAAACTAACGTCCTCCCTCGATTGCCCTGTCGCACTGACGCAGAACGCGACTCTACTCAAAGCTCCAACGAAACTGTATTGAGTCGTCGCCACAGCAAAAGCCGCCGGTATCATTCTGAGCGCAGTGATGAAGCCGTCGATACTGTGTAGGCCAGACGACTACCACATAGACTCAGTGCTGTGCCAAAAGGGGACCCTGGACTGTACGAATTTGTCCTGATCGCCTGCAGCTTTTCCACATGAAATTCATTCACTTCCTCCAATCCAATGCAATCGGAGCGATTATATTTCCTATCCGCCCTGTCTTGCTGCAAATCATTCGATGAATCACATTCCTTTTGTGAGCCTCCTTCGCTTTGTTGTTGTGCACCTCATATTTTCTTCTACATTCCTGCCGGCTTGCCTTGACAACCCTCGACTAATCGCCCAACTACACGAGAATGTATGTTTACACGCGATGTGCCCCTGCGTGTATGTTACTGTTGAAGGATTTGCCGCGAATATCGCCGCGCCATTCGTTACTTTGCGTGAGGAAAGAGCTGGAGAAGAGGAGGATCTGATACGACAAACGACAACGCGACTTCACCGCGACTCGCTTTGGATGGATTGTATTAGCAAGTAAAATACGCTCATTTTTGAAAGTTACGGACCGACGCACAACAAACAACTTCGCGACTTACATTGCGCCGTGGACTCGCGACTTATACTACGCCGTGGATGCATAAACCTCATCAGCCATGGTACCTCCGAGTAAGCGCGCAGCGGGTGCTGCGCCATTGAGCACCACCGCGATTGCTGCCATCGTCACCGGCATTGGTGTTGTCATGCTATGTTTACTCAGCGCCTTGATCTTTCTGTTGGTACGCGCCGTCCGCGCCCACAAACGGCTCATCGCAGACCTGGATGAACGAGGTGTTTCCATCGCGCAAGCACATAAAGAGGTGGGAAGAGACTCGGTTGCGAGGCCACGCGCGGTGTTAAGGCGCAATACTGTTTTGCCATTCAATAAAACATCAGGATGGGGGACATTACCTTCTACAGAGACATTCAGGTCTGTAGATTCAGGAGGAGTGCCGGCGCACTATGTACCGCCCATGCCCACGAATGCAATGAAGCGGTCTAGTCACCTATCGTGGCCCTTCTCGACGCGTCGCATGAGTGGTCAGTCCATGCAGATGAAGAAGATGAAGGTATCAAGACTTTCGACTGTTATGGAGAGCCCAAAGTCGTCGCCACTGCTCCTGAACACCTCTCACATGAACGCAAGCGGCCAGTCTATCGCCATGTCGAGCGAGTACGCGAACTCATCTTGCCAGTCGTTACTACAACATCATCCCGCGTTTCGCCATCAGCATCAAGCTATAGGACCACCGGGAGCAGCCACACGCGGTCCCATCGATGCGAAAAAGCGATTACACAGAGCACAATCTGTGGTCGAAGTTTCAACTAATCAGATGACCCGACCTTACCTCAAAGCGAGATCTGTCAGTCTATGCAGTCAAACATCGGGTGTTGTGCCGGATGTCATTCTGCCGCCACTCCCACTGGAAGTCTCACGCATCAAGAGCATGTCCAAAGATTACAGCCAGCTACACCGCGCGCCTTCCAAGTTGTCTATATCTAGTTTCGGATCAGCAGACTCTGCAATACTTGCCAACCGCAACAGCCCTGTCGTTCCTCCACCAGCGAAATTCCGCGGTCAAAAGATCACAAAGCCAAACACGAAAGGTTCCTCATTTGCGGGCGGCAAGAACATCAGGGACACGCTTGACCTGCGCGCAAAGGTCTTGGGTGGGCGATGCGCTAATGACGCAAATATAGCGGCAAAGGCATCAATAGAAACGCAGCAATTGCAATCAGATCACAGGAGCACTCTAATGGAGGAACTCAACATTCAATTGCCTGGTTCTGTGGAGCCAAAGAAAAGTAACAGCATGAGCAGCATGCCAGCACCTTCCACAGATTCACCTCAAAAGCGAAATTCGGTCACACCGAAGCGCAGGTCTAAAACTCAGGTATCTTCTGCTGGTTCTCCTGAACGGCAAGACCAGAACCCTACCAATTCCAGGATGGTCGTAGGAATGAGGTCGCCCAAACGTCAGCATTCTCAAACCTCTTCTAGAAGTAGTGGAGGAAATCCCTTCCAATGGGATCCCACCCCGATTTTGCCCGCCTCTGCTAAGCCGTCAAACCTGAAAGGGAGTCCTAGTGCTCGCAAAGGGCATGGAAGGAAAAACAGTGTACGCATATCTCTCGTTCCGACCATCCATGGACCTCCGAGTAGGGTGAACAGCCTGTCCCTGCACAATGGTCACCAGGACGGCTCTACGGGAGGTGGCGCTGCCGAGAACATCAACGGCCTAGGTCTTGATCTGGAAAGTAAGCGTGCTCTTCCGACACCGCCAACATCCTCGACGTTCTCTCCAGACCTGAAGTTCACAGCAACATCAATCAAAGCAGCCTTGACCACCACTTCTGCAACGCTGCCTCTGGTCGGGTATGATCAGTCCTTTGTGGTATTTCCAACGGATCAGATATTGCCTCCACTATCAGCGACTGAGCAGAAGCGATTGAGCAATGGCTCTATGTTCAGCTTGTCACGGTTCCCGGCTACACCTTCGATCATTGAGCCTGTTGATTATGACGTTTCAGGTCAATATGGGCCGCCTTCTTACAATAACCATGACTTCAGTGGCAACTGGATGCCAGATACGCCACTAATCCAGCAATATCCATTTGGTATGCATACGCCCGAGCGCAATCGGTCTCCTTCCTCCCCAACCAGCATGATCGACATCGATGAATATAACCCTGAGCAACCCAACTGCATATACGAAACACCCCCTAATCCTAATGCCAATTCACGTACATATCAATCAGCTTTTGCTACAATCCCAGAAGAATCGTCGATATGCTCCAACAAGACGGTGGATACCGAGCAGTCACGAAACGGAAATTCACCACCAATCTCACCGAAGACTATGTCCCCACCAAGATTCAACGCTCAGGATCGCTCAGCGTATAACTTACCAGTATATGCTACATGCATTCCAGAAGAGCTCTCAGACACCATTGATCCATCCATTATAAGCAAAGATGCCTTTGGCGAGTACTCAACCATGGACGACAGTATCTTCGGAACGCATGCAGTCAATAAACGCATCAGTATCGTGATACCCGCAACTTCTCAATCGGCACAATCAATGCTGGAACCTCTTCTCGATGCAGCTTTCCCCAGCAATGAGTCACCAACTATCGGACATGACTGTTCAGAGTTGTCATTGTCGTGCTATTCGTCACGCTCCCCATCTCCATCTCCCGGCGCTTCGCCAATAGAGCTACCCAGCCCAGTATACCCGTGCTCACCCCGCCCAGCCCATGCACAGCTACCGGGCAGTCAGACGCAAGGACTATCCATAAACTTCGCCGAAGTTCCCAAACTACAACCTTCTCCGCGTGGACCACGACACTCTCCCCCACGCCCCCTCCGCTCCTCAATCGCCCAACTCCGACGTATGAATTCAGACGCTCTGGAAGCGAAAGATGAAAAGGCCGGTAGAGGCGAACGTCGCTACCTGCGTCTGGGCCGCGAAGATAGCATGCACGTCCCCGGCGATGAATCCTGGCTCGACGAGCTAGACGATTCTTCCGCCGTCGAACTCGACGAAGAAGAAGGACGACGTCTAGTGGGCGACCTACTCGAAGAGCACGAAAACGAATGGGACGAAGGCTGCACCGTCCTCGACCTCGAAGCAACAGACGACCAAACCATCGACTCAATCTCAACTATCCGCCCAGACCTGTCCACCAACATGAACCTCTCCGCCCTCCAAGACCACACCGATGCAGACACCACTTTCGGCGCACCCTCCTCCACCCGCTCATCCAGTATATGGGAAGACGGCGAGAAATTCTGGACATCCTCGACCCCACCACCCCCATGCACTGCATCCCCATCCTCCTCCCCCATCATCCCCTCCAACTCTACCCCTTCACGCCCCCGCAACCGCAACCAAACCTACCAACCCCTTGCCTCCTCCCCGCTCGCAACCCCCGACCTCTCCACCCCAAAATCCACAACCACACACCGCAAACGCCACTTCGAAGTTGCAAAAGACGATATTCCGAATCAGCGGGGTCTCGAGCACCAGGACCTGAGTGCGAATGATGAGGGAAATCCGAGTCCGACTAGCAGTAGGAAGAAGAAGAGGGATGCAGCGAGGAGGAATGGGATTGTGGGGGGTGCGGGGAGGTATAGGAAGAGGGTTGTTTTGGGGGTCGGGACGGCGAATGTAAATGCGAATGGGAATGGTGGTGGGAACGATGATGATCGTGATGGTAATGGTAATGGTGGTGGGGGTGAGAGTGCAAATTTGAGTTCGGCTACGGGGGTGAGGATTCAGGTTACGAGTCCGGGGGGACATGTTGTTGTTGCGGGCGGGAATGGTATGGGGACGCCGGGGAGTTTGTATGATAGTCAAGGGTTTTTGAGACTTTGAGGCATGGGATTGATTGCTGGGGCAGTGTGTGATAGTGTGGGAGTGGTATTGATTGTGGCGCCATGAATGAGAGGAGAATTTGAGAAGAGAATGTTTTGCATTGGAGGGGATGTTTGAAGAGAAGTTTATGCATTGGAGGTGCAGTGCAGCATAGCTTATAGCGATTAGTATTAGTGTGTAATGAATAAGGATTAATCTAATCCTATCGTAATCGTGATCATTGAGCGTTATACCGGTGACTTTTAACCAATCAGCAAGATCACGTCTCTCGTTGTATTGATACCCGAGATACCAAATATCCAGGTAGGGTAAGGTATATAAGAAGTCAAGAAATTCGTACTCCAAGTGGTATCCTGATCGGATGTCCCAAAGTTCTCTAAGCCTTGGGCTTCTTCCGCACCAAGCCAGCGGACAGTGTATTAACACGGTTAGATTCCACAGGAACCGGTTCAATCTTCACCTTTTTTCTCACCAAACCTTCTCCAAGACTAGCGACTTCTGCAGGCTGGCTAAAAGGTGAGCTCAAATCTACTGACGGCTGTGGCTTTCTCTTCTTCTTGACACCCATAACCACGGTAGGTGCCACGTTAATGGTACTGGTTGTAGAAGAAGCCAGTGTTGCCTCTTTTTGCCCAATGACATTCCAACTCCAGTTCTCCGTGCCGCCAAGCACAGCAACTTCCTCTTTCCACTTTTTGGTGCTCCGCTCAATGGCTGTACGGTTCGCGAAACTCTGCTGCAGCAGTACCTCGTGTGCGCGATTGTAGTTTTTGGTGGTAAAGCAGATTGTACCTCGTGACGAAGCCGGCCACTTGTAGTAAGGACAGCTGTCAGGAAGTGTCCGACCGCCAGACGCGGTGGAAGCGAGGGATGTTGTGGAGAGGTTTGAGGAGCTAGTCTTGATCTTTGGTAGGACTAGGGGTATGGGGCCGTACTTGATCTTGTCGTCTCTTTTTCGTCTCCGCTGCTTTCTCTTTTTAGGGCTGGGCACGCTGTCTTGAGATTCGATTCGAGAGAAAGATTGCGAAAGAGATTGCTGTGATGGCTCTTCTTCATCTTCTTCGGGTGTTGATGATTTTGGAGGATTGATGACAACCCAGATGAAGCCTACAATTCGTCCTGAAGAGCACTCTTGTCGGAACGCCATGAACTCCCAGAATTGATCCAGAGTCTTTACGCTCTTCCACTGCCCATTACTTCGTGATGGTGTGCCTCCGTCCGCGACCATTGCATCTGTTCCCCGATCTGGCAGCTCTTCGTCCAACTCGTCTAGGAATCGCGTCTTGGGGTCGTCCGGAAAGTGCGGAATGAGACATCGTGGCGGGGCAGCGGGCTGAGGAGCGATTTGTAGAAGTGGATGTGCGGCTGCCCATCGACGAGGGGTGTTGGCAGGTGGTGCTGGTGTGTAACGAAGTGTATCGTACAATTCGAAGCCTGGGACAACGAGGTAGCCCTTTGCTGTATTCTCCGTCCGGTGCGATAAGCCATTAGTCTCTGAGCCTCCTCCCTGGGCTAGACGCTCAGCAAACGGCTTCCGCTCCTCTTCAGGCTTGTACTGCCAGACAATTGGGTCCAGAACCCTACACCACCACTTCACAAGACCCCTGTCATCCAGTACATGCTTGTTCTTGTTCTCGATGCTTGCTGGGAACAGGTATTGATCCTGGGCTCGAGCGAACAGTGAGATGACCAGCTTCTTGCCTTCTCTTTGCCTTTCTCTTGCTAGCCACGACACAAATGTCCCACATATAACCTTCAGAGGTGAGCCAGATTGCGACCGTGGTAGCTGGAGTTCCGACAAGGCGCCCGTTGAGTCTGCTTTCGATACGAAGATGGTGGTGAGGTTGCGGGTGGTGTAGATCAGGACCTCGATGGCGAGGATGAGAAGCTCTTCGGGAAGCTTTGAGTTTGTGCTATCTTTTGGTAGTATCGAGGCTGCGAGGAAATGCGATTCACAGTATGTTCGCTCAGACTTGCCGTGCGGCGGCGCGGAGAAGAGGGCTGAGGACTTAGAGGGAGGAGTCGAATAGTGATAGAAGCGAAATGGGACATCTTTTGGCAGCTGTTCAGCCAACAGCGCTTTGAGCGACTTTGGGGTATCAATATTTGCCATTACGGCCCAAGTGAAGTGTGACAGGCAGAGAGAGGACGCGTGTGGTCCCTTGGCTATGGGTGCGGGAAGCGCATCTGGAGGCTAGCACACTTCCGGTAAGCGCGATGTTTGCCGCAACTTTTCGAACCATTGGAACTTCACTTGAGATGGTCGCACGACTTGCACCTAGAGCCAGCAAATCGCCCATCCCGCCTCACTCCCTTCTCCCACAGCGCTCCTATGGCTTCGAAACGGCCCATCCGCGCATTGCTATCCACCGCCTCGTCGTCGCTACGGCCCGCCCAGTCGTCGAAAACCGCCATCGTGCGGACCTCCGCATGCGCATTCTCTACCACCCCCCCCTCGAGAGTCCCGGAATACGACACACAGGCTGAAGACCGGCCGCGATGGCAACAGACACCAGCTCGCATGACGGCTCCCATCCGGATACGGCCGCAAGCACGAGGAGGCGTGTTCCAGGTCAACGACGACCCAAAGAGACTTGATGATGCGTACATACGCATGTTGGGGCCTGGGGGAGACAAGGTGCTGGGAGACGAAGTCAAGTGGTTGGCTGTCACACACAAGAGCTACGACCACGGACGGCGGGGGTTCAACGACCGACTGGCATATCTGGGTACGCTGGGCTGAGCATGGAGACGGCTGGAACGACTGCTAATTGTGTGCGCAGGGCGGAGAATAGTAGAGCTGCAAACATCACAGGCCCTCATAAATTCGCCGCAAGAAAACCAATGGCCGAGGGATAGCAAAGGCGGTCCCTTGCCAGACGAGTTTGGCAGGAAACCATACCTCCACCCCGCACTGAATGGGCTGCAAGGTTTGACGGATGAGGCTGAAAGTGCTGTGTTGAGCAAGCAGCGACTATCGCAAGTAGCGGAACGATATGGCCTGGACAAGGTCACACGGTGGAAACCCAAGAGGGTAAGAAGTGTATTGCCACCCCCTCAGGTCAATGCTAACATCAGCAGGCGGACAATTTGCAAGGCTCAGGTATAGAGACTGTGCTCATGACCTCATTATACGCTATCGTCGGTGCGATTGCTCTCGAGCGAGGCGGTGAGGTTGCCAACAAGATCGTCCAAGACAAGATCCTGGCACCCCTAGGCTTTACCTTTTCGACAGAGACATGATCATGTCAAGTATCGCATCTAGGCAGAAAATGCCGTCAAACCTGTATCATACTGTAGAAAGCGGCAATCAACACCAAGACTAACGCGAGTTTTCAGCGATGGTCTTGTTTTAAGTTTCTCATATGCACTTACCGTCATGGTCTCTCAGATTGTCAGTGGTCATCTCAAAGTCCATCCTCCGGTCTTCCACATTGTCACTTGGTCTTCCCTCTGTAGAATTCCTGCCCATTCCTCGCACATCTGCACCTTCTCATCGATATACCCTTACGCTCCCTTGATACCTTACAAGCCGGATGATCCCTATACCTCAGTTCTTTTTGGATATTGCGTACAACGAAGGACTAATTCCGCTGTCGTGCCGTATGAGCGATCGATCCAAGGTCAAACAAGCGGCCTTCTCTGCCTCCCTTCAAAAAGCTCGGATGACGGGTCGGGTAAAAGGCAAAAACGTGGACAAACTCAGCTCACAGTTGTGCTGACCCGTTACGCAAGGAATGTTGGTTAAAGTCTGGTGTGGTGAGCGCAGGGCGACTGATATCATTATCAACAGTGTTTGCCCTCATTTTACTTTGGCACGATGCGGAACACGTCACACTTTCTTTGGGCTTCGGATATGAGCACAGGCACAGATCTAACAGCACTAGTACAACAACCTATGCTGGTGTAGCTTGGAAATATTCTATGCTACGTGACCAAGGAGGTCATTCCCCACGGAGCAACTGTGCATGCCAACAATGGCATTGTAGTCCTGCATAGATCCATACATCGCACCGGAAGAACAGAATTTGAAATTGACTACTCCTGCGACTGAGGGTTTCGATTCAATGCTGTCAGCCTCGTTCGCCTCCGGACTTCGAGCTCGCACAGCTCTAATCAAGATTACCTTCCACTCCTGCAAGCAACGGGCCGGCAATGCACCTGTGCAAAGAGTAATAGTGACTGTTTTAAAGCTTAATACGTCTCGAACATTGTGTGTTATTAGGACCTGCGCCCAGTTCACGAAAAGGTACGTCCCACTTGCACTGTGCTGAGTGCACAACTTTAGCACACTGCTTGCATGAACTTTCCACGCACAGTCAAGAAATATTCACCGACAGCATGAATGCTCTCTCCCAACTGTTCATTCATTCAGCTCCGTACTTTTTTGCTGCACCTACCTCTAACGATGATATAGGCTGTTCATCCAGCACGCTTGTAACCGCGCACAACACTACGTCGCATCCAAGTATCTACGATCCGTCTTCCGCCTACCAAGGAACAACGGTCGTTGAAGTTTGGATTGGCCAGGAACCAGTGACTGTTGGAGATGTTGGGAGGTGGGAACTCGAACACGAAGTTCAGTCTGCTATTCGCACAGTCTGCATCAACAACAATGGCCAATGCAACACCTCATCTTCGCGGGACGTATCATCCAACTACGTAATTGGCAGGTCGGCGTAGACTGCAGAATGGTAAGCCAAATACGAGCGGATTTATTCATGGCGGATCACTCAGGGGCAACAGGTCTCACTGGCGTCACAATCGAAGGCGCATCCTTCAAGGACACTCTGACACGCGACATCCTCATTGTAATCATCGCGCGTACTGTACACGCCACATTCATGAACAAGCGGCAGAACTGCTACTGGGAGAAGAGCATTCGCTTCTGCATTATCGGTAACCTTCTCCGCATTAACATGCACGAAATGGTGTGAAGAACTACATGCATATGCGTCTACATAATGAGCAGTCAATTTCAGGGGGCTTTCAAGTGCTGCGACACGTTGAGCAGGGTCGAGGGGGCTGTTGACACGTTTAGAGCGAGTATTGAGGGGGTTTTTGGGAGGTATTCGAGGAATGTAAGATGTATTACTGAGGGGTCCGAGTTGTGTGAGGCAAGGGTAGCTGAGGATGGTTGAGTGTTGGAGGACAAGCGGGATTGATGGCTACTGTGAATGATTGACATTCGCGTACCTGGGAAATAGGTTGTTTGCCAGATGTTAAAAGATCACTCCATTGAATCCCTCATGTGATGTGCATCGATTCTGCACAAATAAAATCCACGGGCATTGTTTCGGCCAATCGATGTCAGCGAAACATGCGCACGCGGTGTTTTCGGTCGAATTAGAGGCACGATCCAGCATGTCCTAGCAATCGCGCAGTTTAATCCACAAACAAAATATTCACATTAAATACAGACCACGTCCTCTGATCCTTTGGTTCGTGTCAAGATTGATTGACGAACTTCAGTGTTGCTGCGTCTTGGCAGACGTGACTTCCTTCTTTCAACTCCGCAACCTCCGACTCGTCAGATTCGCCCAGAAACATCCCACCCATTCACTCGCTCAGAACACACGTCTTCCGCGCATGCTTCGCGCACCCACCTCCGCAGCAGGGACCGATGATGTCTCTATGTTGCGCACCATCGTTGCCACTGGCTGCCTCATATGGTTTGTCGTAGTCTGGTGTGTTTGCGCTATTGGCTTCACTCAACTGTAAATATGCACCTCCTCTCGATATCCTCATAAGCTAAGAATGTCGCGATAGGTTCCGATACTACTGGAGAAGACCACAGCCGGCAGTATGTGTCTCCAAGCTGGCTGAGGAGGATGTGCCACGTGTCACGGTCATACGCCCGGTCAAGGGCCTCGATCCCCGCCTATACGAGTGTCTCGCCGCAACCCTCCGCCAGACATATCCGAAGGACAAAATCAACACCGTCTTCTGCGTACCTGAGCGATCCGATCCTGCCTTCCCCATACTCGAGCGACTATGTAAAGACTTCCCCAACGCCGATGTGCAGATCTTAGTAGAAGAGGAGGACCCGATGCTGCTCAAGAATAACAACGCGCTGGGACCCAACCCAAAGATTCGAAACATGAGTCGGGCATATCGAGAGGCAAAAGGAGACATTGTCTGGATACTGGACTGCAATGTTTGGGCTGGCAAGGGCGTTTGTGGAAGGCTTGTAGACTTGCTCTGTGGTTTCGGCGATGAGAAGAGTGGGAAGAGCAGGACTAAATACAAGTTTGTGCACCAGACACCTGTTGCGATAGACCTGGATTCGCAGGGTCTCTCGCTCGAGGACCGCAAAGAGCTACTAGGTGGACGGCCAGATGAGAGTGGTGCATCTGCGGCTATTGCTACAAGCACACTAGCGGAATCACGGAAGCAATCCAGTAGCACTATCAAGAAGCTCCTTCAGCGTGGTGGAGGCCGCCTCGATGAAGCATTTCTATCATCTGCACATGCCAAATTCTACTTGGCCATCAACACAGTCGCCGTTGCGCCGTGCATCATCGGCAAGAGTAACATGTTTAGACGATCCCAACTCAATTACATTACTTCGTCAAACCCAGAACGCGCTTCTGGTATCGACTTTTTCTCCGACAACATCTGTGAGGATCACCTGATTGGCGACGCGTTATGGAAGCAACCTCAAGCCTTCGAGGAGCGCGGCTACAAGCCAGCCAAGGGTGAGAAGAATGAGAAGTGGGGTAAACATGCGATGCTCTTTGGAGACTTTTGCTTCCAGCCCATCAGTCACACGCCCGTCATGGCCTACCTCGATCGCCGCATCCGATGGCTGCGAGTGAGAAAGTTCACAGTCACATTGGCGACCTTTGTCGAGCCCGGTACGGAGAGCATCCTGTGTGGTCTCTATGGCGCCTATGCCTTGACTACACTACCGTACTTTGCAAGCCTTGGTATGAGTCCCACATGGACATCTTTCCTCGCTATCTGGATCATCCACATGGCCACGTGGTGTCTGGTAGATTACGTCCAATACCTCCTCCTGCACTCCGCGAAGACTGTCGAGCTCGATGCCGATACACCCGACTTCATCCTACCCCAGCGATCAGCCTCTGCATACCACCGCACCGAGGTACTACAACCTCTGTTGGGCGACAAGACACCCAAAGAACCTAGCCTACTCGATGGAGCCAGACGCAACTTCCGCGAATTCCTCTTTGCGTGGCTGTGCAGAGAGGCAGCTGCGCTACCAGTTTGGATTATTGCGTTTTGGGGCGGGGTTACGGTGGAGTGGCGGGGAAGAAAGTTTTGGGTTGGCTTAGATATGAAGGTGCATGAGATATTGCCGGAGGGAAAGGGTGGGAAGGATGAGGCGAAGAAGGGTGCCGTAAAGAAGAAGAAGGAAGTTAAGAAGTAATCAGGTTATATCTGGGATTACATGGATTGTGACCTTCAGAGCGTTGTTCAAGAGTTTGCACGAGTCGTTGATCGGGTGCTCCTTCTAGACGGTAGATACTCCTAGATGAATAACGACCTTCTATGACAACAGGAGCTAGAAGCTCACTTTCAAGATTGGCAGGATCTCCCGAAGTCGGGAAGTGTTTAAGTCACGTGAGAGGCTAGATAGCCTACCTGGGCAGGAGGACCCCTGTCCTGTCCATAATCTATGATTTTGCACTCGTGCTCAGTCAGCTTCTGTATCTACTAGGTAGCTCAACCCTATCATACACCCTGATCCAACTGCAGACATGATGGTAGGAGCCTGCCTGCATCCGTAACGGCAACAACATTCGCCTCAGCCTTAGCCTCAGTCTCACCTCAGGCATGAAGGCTTAAGCCTATATGCCGCCTAATGTAGCGCATGTCTACGAATGGGATCAAGCCATGCCTCCCTCACACCGGTGCAACCATGCTAATGGACTATTCACCCTGTGAGCGCTCGCCTAGAGCATCCCGAGCGTTCTTATATCAGTACCTCAGCGGCCTGATACCACCTTGAACCTCGGGTTCCAACACAATCCCAACACAGCGCAGTAACTGTTGTCAAAGTAGAGTACAGGAGCAACGCCGTTTCCCCCCTCCCTCCATAGACGCGCTATAGGAGGTCTCCACGACCGAAGCCGCCTTGAAAACTGCCTACGCTTCGTAAGGCCAATAGATTCCTCATTTCTTTCACCGGACGAAATCCATTGGTCGGGTAAATGCGACATGTGCATATGATTGCTGTAAAGCTGACTTGTGTCAGATGTATGATGGCCACGCAAGCTTCCCTAGCCTTGTGGTATAAGGGAGCACCGGAATCCAGTTCAACAAGGAGACTTTCTCACCTTGTGCAGCCCAAATCATGTCATTCGGATTCTCTGTGGGCGATCTTATCGGAGCCGCAAATCTAGCTCAACGTCTGATTCAAGCCTTGCGCGGAAGCCACGACGCAGGTGAAGACTACCGTGCTGCAATTACCGAGTTGGGCTATACCCAGCAAGCCTTCTTCCATGTGATCAATTTAGGTTCAGACAAAAATCTCAGTCGGGCAACATTTCAGTCGGCGTCGTGCATCGTCATGGGATCTATAGACATCATTCAAGAATTCCTGGACAGAACCAAAAAGTACGATAAGCGACTAGGGCGCTTCAGCGCTGGGCCCTCCGGCTTGGCCCAAGGCTTCAGAAAGGTTGGATGGGCCCTGTTCAAAGCAGAAGATATGAAGAGGTTGAGGGCGACGCTGCATGTCAAGTTGACAGCGCTTGGTGTTTTGCTGGCGGCTGCAAACGTGTGAGTTGACCTCGTCATTCGAACTTCGGTATTCAAGCTTGAAGTGGTGCTTGCGAAGTGACCCAGATAACACCACGACGCAATATCTGAGCGGTAGAGTCGACAAACCAGCCCCGTTTCACGGTACGAGTCGTAGCAATATATGCTCTCTGCCAATCGCACCCCAAGTTCCGCCACGTCCAAGGGAACACGAAGTCGTCACACAAGCTCACAGCAATGAATCTGGACATATTGGGTCTGCTTCTGAAGTCCAGGGCGCACTCCCTACACCAGATCTGGCACTGTTACCATTGCTTTTGCCAATGTCCGAAGATAAGATGGCACCATCAAAATTGCACAATACAACACCGCCAATCTCTATATCCACTTTCACCCATGAAGAGCTCAAGAGCCTGATTATTGATCCAGCCAACAGGACAGCAAGGATCATGGAGCTCTGCAGACTGCTTCAAATCTTGGTAAAATTGGGGGGATCACGATTCAGTATGAACCGTCAGGGTAGCTTGGAGTTTGTAGAGCACCTTGCGAGAATCTGCGACGATGTCGTGGATATGCCGGTGGCACCCGTGAAATTTAAGGATGCTCTTGGTCGAAAGTTCAGTTTCCCTTGGGGATTATGCATGACATGGAAGGTATGGTACCTCTCCCGTCCCCACACGACCAGCCAAAAGAAACTCACATATGCATACACATACAGGGGACTGGAAGAATTAATTAAGCAAGCGTTCCGTCACATCGACATAATCGGACGGCACGTACACGAGGGTCATTACGACCTCGAAGGCCCAGATGGCAAAACCATCCTACCTCAGGCGTGGGACAGAGTTATTCAGCCGGACTGGGCTATCACAATGCACATGTGGCCAATGCCTGAACCACCACCACAGCCAGCATCACTGCCACCAACTCCCTTGAATTATATTTATCATCCTTCTCCTTCTAAACAGACAACAGCCACAATCCTCCTGGATTCATCTTCCACTCCGCCGCGAACGCCGTCTCCAACGCCTGTGAATAGCGCCTCTGAGGAAATCTCCATGTCAGGATCGAAAATGCATGCACCAAGGGGAGCAAGACCAGAATTTCGAAGGGCGTTCAAGCCGGAACTATACGAATCCGAAACCAAAAAGAAAGAATCCAAACATCAAAGATATGGATATCCAAGGGTTACCGAGATTAACGACGAAGGTTGGGAAAGTGATGCAGAGGCCAACATGAAAACCGTCACAAAGGACCGTGTGACCAAGGTAACAGAGTAATATCAAGAGGGGCAGAGTCCCTAGGAGAGAGAGAAAACAAAAACAATATCGGCGTAGACGTGTTACGCCAGTGACTGACGGGAATACTGTTCCCACTGACAACGGCAGCGGAGTGTGCATGTGTACTGTGAAAATGAGACATGTCTGATGATTGATTAGCCAACCTAGACGTATGTATGTATATTGTATATGCTAATTCCAGACATGTTCTTGAACTATATGTACCGCGCGCCTATAGGTCTATACGATTTACATGAATAAATGCACCCCGTTCTTTACATATGCATGAGGGAGACCATATATACGCACTCATCTATCCAACCCACCCGAAAGACCAGAGTGGAATATGAAAGAACCACCCGCTCGCCAAAACACCCACTCCCTCATTGCAAAACCCACCTGATTGAGGGGATTAAAAAAGTTCTAAAACCGAACTGCATCTACATGATATGATACCCAGCATGCTCCCCTTACCCCTTGAAAAACGCCCTACAATGACTTCGCAGCCATGGAAAAAAAATTAAGAGAAGGAGAGCGAAAGAGAGAGACAGACAGACAAAGAAGGGGAAATCCTAAGCCCTCTTCTCCCTCATCGCCGGCCCCGCCGTAAACGCCCCACTCAAAATCCGCCTCAACTGCTTCGGATTGAACCGATCTGCAGCGGTCGGCCTGCCCACCTCCCCAGACGCACTACTCCTCCGACTCAATCCCGTCCCCTGTCTCGAAATGCCATCCATGGTAGTGATATCCATTGCACTCCCGCGTCGTGCCCTCCTCGTCGCATCCTCATTCTCCTTTTGATGCAACGACTCGCTCGGCAGCAAGATGGCGCGATCAAGCGCATACGGCAAGCCCCTGTGCCGGCCACGAATCTGCATAGCGACCATGATGAGTTTACTCAGTGTGCGAAACTGCGCTGAGAAACTAGCGTTTGTGCCTGGGAACCCCAGACTAAGGCCTACGGTCCCGTACGCGGAGACGATTTCAAATAGGACGGAGAAGAGGGAGAATGCGTATTCGTTTGTGTTTTCGAGGCGGGAGCCTTCGACAATGGCGATGAGGAAGAAGCCGAGGAAGACGAACCAGAGGTCGAAGGAGAGTTGGCGGCGGAGATGGTGGGAGAGGTATGAGGATTGGGTTTCGTCTTCTTCGTTGTCGCCGGCCCAGACGCCGAGAGATTTTTCTTCGTAGACGTTGGTTTGCCGCATGGACATTGCGATGGGGAAGATGGAGATGTACATCATGATTAGGTAGGAGACTTGGATGGCGGGGTGTAGGTCGGCAATGTTGACGACGGCGAAGCCGGCGGTGCGGGTTGCGGCGGCTTGGAAGAGGCCGGCGAGGAAGCGGTAGCCGCCGGGGAGGGAGGTGACGGTCGGGTCGTTGAGCTGGGTGGTGTTAGTCGGTCAGTGCTTCAGAGTAAATGGAAAGGGGTGACTTACATCGAGAATGATGAAGAATATCAAATCGATCCCGTTGAGAAATACAAGCACAGCAAACAACCACCAGTTCGCTTTGCTAGGAAACAGCAGAGTGAAGCATCGACGTGGATGATCCAGTAAAAAGCGAAGTTCCTCCCATACGCCACTACCCCTTGGTACCAGCTTAGACAATGCCCAGATAACGAAACGCAGCATACACGGGAACCCGGTATTCCCAATGATGATGAGAAAGGTGCCCAACAGCAGAGGCAGCACAGCATACTGAAACGAGATCATGGAATCTGGCGTCAAGGTAAATCCCAGATCGTTGAACATGGAGGCTGACGTGAAGAACCCCCACCACGTTGGATTGACGCCGACTTTCTGCACAACATCGGTGTACCTTGCACTAGCATTGATCCAAGGAGTAAAGCACACTACACCGAGAAAGTGGCCTCCGAGGTAGTATGCCGTGAGAATAACTGCCAGGAGCTTCAGTGACCGATACTCGATGCCACCCAGCTCCTCGCGTTGCTCCTCATTCAAGTCGACGAAGTTGGAATTGCGGCCAAGAGTGGGTGTCCAGCTAAGGTAGGGCATGGGATCCTCTTCTTCCTCTTTGGTCCGGGTGAGAAAGCTGGCAAGGGTTCTTGATCTTGATCGATTGCGGATATGCATCGCTGGTGTGGGAGCTGAAGGATCGGCGACTTCTTGGGTCCTCGAGCGGTTGTATACTGAGGCGCCAGTGGTAGGTCGATCTCGGTGAGGGACGTCGATGGTGATATGATTTTTAAATGGCCGATCATCTGCATGTGCGACAGGGGGCATGGAGTTGGATCTCTCCCGCCGGCCACGCGAGTCTTGTGAGATCCTACTAATAGTCCTGTCCAAATGCGGCTCTTCAATGTGCTCTGGAACGAGCCCTCGGTCAAAGTCACGCGGTCCAGGAATGCGTAGTTTTGCCTTTTCTGTGCGGTTCCGTTGAGCCTCGACAAACGCAATACTCTTCTCCTTGTCTACCTCAGGAAAGCGCTCCTTGGTACCCACAGACTCAGCCAAACGCTTCTTCTCTTGATCTAGGGGAGTACTGAGATGGTCTGCCCATACGATGCCTGCAGGAGCATCCTGTACCGGTGTAGTTGGAACTTCAAAAGGAGAGGCATCACCGTCCGACGAATGTGAGGAGCTACGGATACCGGCACCATCTGCGCCTGCAACGAAAGCGTGCTCGTCCTCGATAGGGCCACCCTCCGCAAAGCCATTCGAGGCGCGCATGACCCGGATCTCCCGATTACCCACTCCTCGCTCTTCCTCAGCCATATCGCGGCCAGTATCAGCGGCCATTTCGCTCTTTCTCCTAGACATGGTCCGGGTGCGCAGGCCGCTCCTGCTTCGAGCCTCCTTTGCCAGTTTCTGAAAGCGCTTCTCGAACCAAAGAAGGCGGACAAAGACCACCGAGCCATTGATGAAGATGGGTGTGCAGAAGCAAGCCTCGAGGTAGAGTACAATCTGCTGGTAAATGGATAATTTATTCACATCAACGCTGTGCAAGTCAGTCACGCGCCCATCTGCGATGTGATCCAGACGTACGTATTGAGACCGCTCTGGGTAGCCGATCCACTGGCGAAGAACAGACAGTCAATGTACGATATATGAGAACTCCTGTCGCCGTATAACATGACAGAGCCCAGCAGGGTCCAGGTGATAATATAAGCATCTACCAGGCTGTTAACAAGGAGAAGGCCGTCACGCCATGCGCTGGCAACATACAGTGAAGCATGAGGAAATTGAAGTTTGGCTTGAGCGCCGCCAATCCGGCTGGCGTGTGTTGCTTCAGCCACTCGAGGGAAGACAGCCATGGGCCGAACATGGCTGCGGTGGTGGGTCTATGTGCACAGATAACCGGTCTTGACTGTATATTCTATTCTCGAGTCGCGATGTGCAGTCTGGAGGGTGCCGTGCGCAGCGTGGGCCGTGGAGGAAAAAGGGCGGCGGTGATCGGGCGATGAGGTCGTGGCGTGCGTTGCAGAGCCGGGGGGGATCAATCGCGCCAGGAGCAGGCGTTAACGGACCGACCCGGTAGCGCGTCGCGTGAGGGCTCCGTTGGATTGCATGGTTTGTGTGGATGCAGGTGAAGGGGGAGTGGGGTGGTTGTGGAAGAGGCGGAAAGAGCGTAAAGGGTGGACGTCTGGGATGTGCGGATGGTGAATGGCGTGGGAAGCCGAGTGCAGCAATGACGCGCCAAGGGGCTTCAGATACGAGATCCCAGTCGGCAGTGCCACCCCTGTTGCGGATAATTTAGGACAATAACAAGATTAGAATTACAACATGTCGTCACTGTCAAGACTCCTATTCTCTCTACATTTTGTTAATTTCCCAGGATCAGCCTATCACCACAAACATGGTTTCAAGAGAAACAAGCATGGCTCTTTGTGGAGTTGGCCATGCACCAATCTGCCGTCAGAGGCCAAGCTCATGGCTAGCCGCCTAGCGCTGGCACCAAGCATCCAACGACCCTGAAACACATGCCCACGAGTGGATCCCCGTTGAGCACGTCCCGAGGCCGCGGAAACGGGCTTGTCTACCTACATATTTTATGCCATGGTTTGCCCTGGAAGATGGAATATGGTACATGCACTTTGTACCAAACTTCAATGTAAGTATTCTCAACAGTCAATGCCCACGCCAAGTACACTGTATGCACGTCAACCCCTACATTCTTTCTACCCATCCATCATACTGACATCCACTGAAGAGTATCGGCGTGAAGCACTCCTTTGGAATTGTATGCGGTTGTTTTCGGATTGACCATGTACATGACCTCGCTTGGCCTGGTTTGAATTGGGCCTTCCAAGACATTCTGTTATATAGACACAGCACATACATACATAACGTACCTAGACCTTCAATTGTAGATCATCAAGGACTATTCGCTATACATGAAGAGTAAGCGTTGTTAAAACCTTGACCTCACGCCCCGCCCGGCTGGCCACACCTCCGGCCATCCGTAACTCTCCCAAGAAGCCAGCGCATTGAAAAGCGCCAAATCATCTTCATCTCCAGATAATTAGAAACACGCACTGCGCAATCGCAACATAAATCACAAAATGGAGCAAAAACATCACAAAACCCCCATGATATTCACACTTTCTAAAATACATACGCCCATCCTCATCCTCATCCTCATCCACACCAACCATGCCGGCGTCTCTTCATCCATCCATCCATCCATACCACCCATCATCTCATCCCCACCCCATCCAATGCAATGAATCGCGCGTAAAAGTGCCCTAACCAGACCAAAAACGAGTGCTAAAAAACATCATCATCAAACTGGTCGCACATGCAGCAGCAATTTCTCGAGTCGACGCTGTGCGGTTTCCAGTCACCCTGAGACACACACAAAACTTAGTCAGTGCCGTTGGTTGCAACAGGTAGAGTAGGAGTCGTGGCGCCCGAATTGGGCTTACTCTTCGTCTTGAGCGTAAGCGGGAATGTAAAGTCATCGGGCTCTTCCTCCTCACTGTGATAGATATGTTAGTTGGTTTCTAGTTCTGCGGAAATGCTGCGTCATGGGACAAAACTTACGGAAGCTTCCACGCAATGTAATCCTCGGTGCTCAACCCCTCGCGACCTTCTTGCAGCGATGCAAAGTCACCAGGCGTCATCATGCCCGACCGGTCACGTGGGGATCCAGGCTCAGACAATGGCCGCGAGATCTTGACGTCTTGCGAGCCGAAGAAGTCGGGCTCGTCGTCGTCTTCGTATGCAGATGGGTATGCGCGTCTCAGCGCAAGTTGACGTGCCTTGACGTACTCAAGTCCCATGCGCTTCCAGTCGAGCAGGTCGCTGAGGCGCTCGGTGCGGTTACGCTGGTTGATGCGCTGGCGCTTGCTCTTGGTGGTGAAATCAAACATGTAGTCGACCAATTGGTTGACCGAATCATCTACACCCTTCATTCTGCGGTCAACAATGTAGATACCGTAGTCTTGGGCGTTTTCAATGAGCTCCTCCATGTAACATCCGAACCCTGACAGGTTGGTTGTAATACTGGGAACACCCATGACTGTGCACTCGGCAGGAGTGTAGCCCCATGGCTCGTAGTACGAGGAGAAGACACCGAGATGTGTTCCGCGAACAAAGTCGTCGTAGTCGAGGGGTAGGACGGGGTTTGCGGAGTTGAGGAACTCGGGGTGGAAGACAACCTTGACGCGATCTGAGGGGTGGTTGAACAGCTGGCAGCGGCGAAGCTGGTTCAGCACCGGGTCCTCGGCGTCGTTTGCCATGTTGTGGGTGACAATCGGAGGCAAGTTGTGGCGCTTCATAGCAAACAACCGCCGGCGGAGCAGGATCTTGTCAGCGGGCGAGATCAAATCCTTGTCTTCTGGCAGCTCTGAACCCTCTGTCCAGGTTAACGAGCGCTCGAAGAGCTTCTTGGCAACATTCTCGGCAATGTTGTTAACAGTGTCGTGGAGCGACTTGATGACTGCCTGACCCTTGAGCGAGTCTACGGAAAGCGAAGTCGTCTGCGCGGGCAGAATGATGAAAGCCACTACCGTCATCTTCGAGTTCTCGCTCTTCATCTTGTGGTTCAATCGAGCCAACGACTCTATAAACATATCCACACCTTTGTTACGGTATTCGTAGCGTCCGGCGGTGAAGAAGTAGAGAGTGTTTTCAGGATCGAAGTCGTTGTGTCCGTAGAAATGTCCGCGAACAAAGTCATTAATCTTGACCTTGGCCTGCTGATGCAGGTTCTGGAACTCGTGAGTGGCCGAGAACTTCTTGACATTGAGACCGTTGGGCAGGACACCGTCTGGCTTGCGCTTCAGGAGATGCTCGCTCTCGTATGCAGTAATGTGCGAGACTGTGGTGAAGACATCGGCGGCGTGCGTAGCGGCGCGCTCGATACAGTAGCGGTGGTAGATACCACGCTTTCCGGCCTCAGCATCCACATCGAAGAACTGCAAGTTGTTGTAGAAATCGACGGAGCCAGCACAGAGGTAGCGTCCAAGCAGTGTGGCATGGGTGGTGAAGATGGTCGTGACGTCGATGCGACGCTTCTTGCACAGGGGAACTGCTACACCGGCCAGCCACTCGTGGAACTGGACAATGACAGCACGCTTCTTCTCGTGGAAGACATACTAGGGCGAGTTAGCGGAGGAGATGGGCTGTATGCACCAGACAATTCTTACCTCGCCCAGGAACCATGCGACCAAGTAGCCAAAGACAATGGCCTCGTTGGTCTCGGAGTCGCCAGGCGGCGAGGGGATGCCAGTCGAGGACCACAAGTCGCCCTTCCACTCGTCGAGCCACCTGTAGCCCGTGCCGGTGTCGAAGAGGAGCACGCGCGGGGCGCCGTCGATCAGCCATCGACCATACAACATCTTGACGCCGCGATCATCCATGGACTTCATGGTTGCGATCAAGGCCGGATCCTTGGGCTCAATTGGTTCGACCTCGACTGCGGCCTTTTTCTCCATTAGCCAACCACTTCCCCACTGAGTGAGAAGTATTGCTACTGCTGCTGCTGCTGCTTACCGAATTCCTGTTCCAGGGCCCAATGAGTGTGTATGCAGCACCATACTCGGCGGTGGTGACCTGTGCCTTGGACTTGAGGACAGAGTAGATGCCTCCCACTGCGCGGCTGTTAGCACCTGGTCTCTCTTTCTCCAAGCCAATCGACGTGAGACGGACCTCTGTTGGCGACTTCGGTGGCGACCTCGAACAGGACGTGGTTCTGCACGTCTCTCTGGGTGGACGCAGCCATGGCGGAGCGTGTCTGGCTGGGTGCGGCCGGGTGTGGTGGTGTGACTGCGGAGGGCAGAGTCGAAGAGTTGAGCAGCTGTCTGGGGGGACGGTGACAGCTGTGGGAGCAGAGCAGAGCAGAGCTATAGCTCGGGACTTGGTTGAGCTACTGCGGGTGGGCGCGCTAGGCAAGCGGAAGTATTGCTCTGGGTGAGTACGAGCTCTGGCCTTTCAACACTTTGGCGTTGGGGGGAATGCTTGCACAATGAAGCGGTAGGGACGGGTAGGGACGGCGGCTACACACAAAGACGGGC
This sequence comes from Plenodomus tracheiphilus IPT5, assembly GCA_010093695.1. Lineage (NCBI taxonomy): Eukaryota > Fungi > Ascomycota > Dothideomycetes > Pleosporales > Leptosphaeriaceae > Plenodomus > Plenodomus tracheiphilus. The sequence continues at coordinate 466,351 of MU006300.1, forward strand.
CTTATGCAGCAGAGGCTCGCGAAGCGTCGAGTTTATGAGGCTCTGGGAAATGCGCATCCTCTGCCGCGCGCCGCTTGTGTTTGGAGCACGAGCGGTATAGCGGTGCGAGAGCGTGGAGAGGTTGGGCCGGGGGGCCAGAGCTCCATGCTCCACTCGGGGGGATGACGTCGGGCGTCGCTTCCACGTCCACCCACGGCGCGCAGATGGACGATGGACGATGGGACCACATGGCCTCGCGCTCGCAGCTGTCCATGGACCATGGGCGCTGCAGACACTGCGACACTCCCGCACCGCCCTGGGCCGTGAACCGCCGCCGAGCTGCGCCTGCAAAATCTCTGCTTCCCCACGGTCCGCCGTCCCAATCGTTCGAGGCTGCATCGCAACAGGCAAGGTTGCGAGTCAACAGCTCAACACTCTGCTGGTGGAAATGAGAAGCGGAGCCTCGCCCGCTCCCGCCGCAGATGCGCACTGTTGGCCCTGGGCATGCTCCTCTGCGTCTTCTGCTGGCCTGCGCGCCTGCGGTGCCAGCAGTCCACAGCCCAGAGAGCGTCCTTGACGTCTGCTGCAGCACTTAGTGCCGCGGAACTGCATGTCTCTGCTGCAAGTCCCCGTCATAAGGCCGACTGATGCGGGGTTGCCGTTGAAAAAGGTGGGAGGGATTGACAGCACGACCACCCTCTCCGCGCGACCGTCGGTGGGTCCTGAGTGGACATCTCGAGGCCGACGACGACACGTGAACGCCCAAGTCGGCCACTTCCGTCCAGCGTGACCTCATGCCATGCGCACTCGGAGGAAAAACCGGACGATTATACATGGACTGCCTTTGGTGTAGCGACGCCGTCGTGGTTGCTGTGACACATGGGGCGTCTTGATTCACGCAAGACACTGGGTCAACTTTTATCGCTAAAGCAGGTGTGGTGGTGTATTGTCAGCAACACCAGAGCACTATCGTCCTAAGGTACATTATACATAGCAAATGGATATCTCGATAACTTGCAACGCGCGGGACAGATCCCCAGAAATAACACAAGGATCCTCAGGAAGCAGATCGCACCCCAGCCGTCCAATTGGGCAAAACGTAAAACTGAACCCCCGTGACCGCAACCTCAGTCAACATATCGAATCCAGGGCGAACCGAACAGCCTTCGGGACCCCCTGACCATCTGGTCATTTCGACATATACTACCTGCCAGACCGATCGATGATGGGCTCATTGGTGCTGGGCAGTGTAGACAGCAGACTGCCAGATGCAAATTGCTTGTCATCCCTAAAGTCGAGCATAGGTCCCTTCGCCTTGGACCCGTCCATGACTCCACGTCCCACAGGAGCAAACCCCTGCGAATATCCAGCCGTGGAAACCAGCCCTCCTCCTGTAAAGGCATTTGTATCGTCCTCGGGTGCTCCAGAGTGGTTGTTCTGGGTATACGCCGCGAGGGGCTCGCCTCGGCCTTTTAGCGATCGTGTACGTTCGTGACCACCAGTACCATATGTGCCATGCGCAGCACGCGAGTTTCCCGGGCGTGCTCGCCAGTCTGTAGAAGAGGGTACTTTGATGGCCTCCTCGGGTGATGTTGCGCTTTCGACCAGCGGACCTGGCGCCGACCCTGGGTTATAGCCCCTTCCCTTACCCTTGGAAGCAAACTGTGGTGGAGGTTGGTAAGATGGCGTCAAGTCAACCAGAGGTTGTGGCATGCCTGGTGCACGTCTCGAAGTACTCCGTTTGAGATCGCCTGATGTCCGTTGGTGTGTACTACGCACTGACGAGCTCCGCTTGAGACCAGATTCATTTGTTGAAACTTGAGCGACGCGGCCCATGTTGTTGAGCAGTGATGGACCTTCGGTGAAAGGACCATTACTCTCTTGTTCACGAGCTTGTAGTGCGGCTTGTCGTTGAGTGTAAGCACGCCCGAGGAGCCCTCCAGATGCAAAAGTGTCCTCCTCTTGCTGGTCCACGCTGCGTCGTACTGAACCTGATCGTGCAAGTGGCTGAGAGACACTCTCAGTAGCAAGTGCGCTCCTGCTAAAAGCCGTTGGTGGTGGTTGTTTGACTCGTACCGATCGTTTCCTCGCATGCATGGCCTGTGTATCAAGCTTGGCGAGAGGCTTGTCGTCAGGGAACTCGCCAGGTCGATGAACTTCCATTTCATCCAGAGCTTTGTTGAAGTCGTTCATGTCTAACAAAGGTTTGAATGCACCCAACTGGTAATGCGAGCCTACTGATTCGCCCCGGGCATGTGAGGGTTGTATCTGGCTAGGCTCTGCTCCTGATACATTGCGCGAAGCAGTAACCGGCGTTTTCTTCTTCAGTCCCTCGCCCTTCTGATGCTTGAGGTACCAGCTTCGCCAACGTTGGAGGGCCTGATAGAAGATTGTTGCAGTGCCTCGATCATTCGTACAAAAGAAATGAACATACTGCGACTCATCTGCAAAAATGTTCGACTTTTGCATGCTCTTGACGGCATAGCAAATCTTCTTGGGTGGCTTGACTCTGGCCAATTTTTGTTGGGTAATGGAGTATATGTCGTAATCGGTAAGCGTACATATGTTCTCTTGATCCTTATCCTTCGCCTTTTCATTCTTTGCCATGACCAGCTGTCCGTCTGGACGAAGCGTCAAGTAGCGTTTTGACCACTTGCCAGGACGTGATGAGTACTGGATAAAACACGACATGCCCTCGGGCCTACTTTCAGAGACCTTATAGGATAGCAGGTCATCTTGGTTGATGCCGTCGACGTCAGAATCGATAATTGTAAGCTCGTTTTGCGTGTCGTAGTCCCAAGAGTTCATGACATCTCGAACATATTCGTAGTTACGTAGTGGCCTCGTGATGCTGACTTTGGCGAACAGTTCTGAAAGCACAGCCGTCCGAACATCAATCGAGTCCGTCAGAACAGTCGCAGCGGTCTTGATCAAATCCAGTGGCGTCGTCGTTGGCGTCACTGGAAGTTGTATACATTTTTTGTTGCATACAACAGTCACGCGCTGTTGTTTGTTAGTATTTTGAAAAGATGTGGTATGCTTCCCATATACTTACTCTGTCGCCAGCGTTCACGGCAGAGGTGGGAGCGTCGATGCCCAAAACTGCACCTCCACCACCCGGCTTGATGGTTTCAGGTTCAGGAACGGCATGCGCCACTGCCAGCTGTGGTGGACTTGAGACCTTTGGGGGTCCATCAGGATATAATGCAGCGTCTTTCCTCCTTTTGAACAAGCCAAAGCCTACATCCTGTCTTGGCGGTGACACCGGGGGTGACAACGCGTGAGCTTTCCGCGACGCATGTTCCTGCATAGCTCTGCGATCTCGATCCTCTTGTTTGGCTTTTCGAACCTCTTCTTCTCTCTGTTGGAGTGCCTTTTGGGCCTCTGCTTTCTGCAAGCGCTGACCACGCTCCCTTTCGGCCCGAAGCTCTTCCTTTTGTCGGCGTAGTGCCTCAGCGTCGTCCAGCTCCTGTTGGGCTTTCCTTTGCGCTGATTCTTCCTCGAGCAGGCGTAGCGTGTCTAGTCTGTTCAACTCTGCCTGTTTGGCCTCCCTCTTCTCACGAGCCTCGGCATCATATTTCTCCTTGAGCACTCGCTGCCTCTCCCTCTCCTTCTGCAGGAACACTCGCGCACTGTCGTCGCCACGAGGGTCAGCCTGGCGAGGGTCGTCTGAGGCATGTCTTGCTGTTCTAGGGCGATGCTGGCCGGTGTTTGCAGCGTGCGACGCATGCTGGGGTGAGCTCACAGCGCGGCTGCGAGTTGCTGAAGGGGGTGGCAGCTGAGCGTGCGGAGGCGGTGATTGGTGTGCCTGCAGGGCGCTGGAGGAGAGCGCAGGCACGCTTGGTGTTTGAGTGGTGGTCGCGTGCGAGACGGTGGGTCGGCGGTGGTAGCGAGACATGCTCCTACTGATGGGCGCATCGTTGTGAGGCTGCATCTCCGGTACCGCAGGCATGGCAGGCACGGGCGGCGCTCTGGGGGGCGATGTGTGCTGCTGCTGCTGCTGCTGCTGTTGTTGTTGCTGTTGTTGCTGAAACTGGCCCAATTGCGGTGTCTGCGTCTGCTGTTCCTGCTGGGCGCGTCGCACACTTCGGTAGCGCGAGACTTTCTGCACAGCCGCTGCCGACGGCGGTATTATCTCGGTGGCCATGTTGTGCGAGGATGAGAATGCTGTGCGACGCTCTCCCTCCGCGTTCCTGCGCAGAAGTTCCAGCAAGGGCAGACGCTCATGGAGGTGAGGGGGAGCGACGGCAGGGGGTGGGCGCAAGGGACGGGCAGGTGCACGCGGGTACAACGGCTGCGCATTCTTTTAATTAGGCACAGTACGTAGGGTACTAGACGCTGTACGCTGGCTGGACCTCTTACGTAGTGAATGGCGCCAGGGGTGGTGTGGTTGGTCCCCTACTCTGGTCAAACAATAATCCCCAGCCGACTGTTCCAGCCGCTAACAATAGGCCAGCCGCTGAGTGCGCCTCATCTGGCCTCGCGCTACGCTGTCACTGGTGCCACTGCAATCTGCCGGTTACCACAAGAGGATGCGTCTCAGCCACGACTGCGTACCCCAGACTATATGGACCCCTACGCCGCCGCTTTGCTGCAGATCTCCGTCAGGTACGCCGTTTCATCGTCTATTTGGAGCAGTGATGCACATAAGCAGCGGTATAATGTTCGAGACATCAAATCTAGCCGCCTAGACGATCGTGATGAAGAAGCATGCTTTCAATACATTTTTGCATGCCTCTCTCTGCTGAAAATCCACTTTGACGGTGGGCCCATCTAGCGTATCAATATTGGCATCGCACTACTGATAATTTCCTGACAGATGTCTACAGCCGACGCACTGGAATGGGGCAGACACACGATGACAGTCATTTACAATTTACAATTACAGTACAGTTTGTATTGATTGTGGGGATAACGGCATGACAGAACAATGATGAAGGCGCGCCTCGTAGACATGGGAAGCCTTGCATTCAACATAGCAGCTGCGAGCAAGTACCATAGGTAAGCAATCGTGAGAATAGGTGAGCACCCAATGGACATATTACTATCTTAAAGGGCAAAGATTGCGTACACAGTGGGTAGCATAGCCTTGAAATTATCCAACTTTTGGAGACATGGACGCTTGCAATGGCAGCGACAAATGTCTCTCACCTTATGATTGTTCTGCACATTCACGTTTGCTCCAACCCTCACTTACCACTACGGTCCACGCTATGTCCTCTCACCTCACCTTATCTCAATCTCCAGTCTTCAACACAACTCTAATTTACACCATCCAACCCATGAACAAAGCCACGCGGACGCAGCCACATCCTCATCTTCTCCATACTCCTCGTCTTCTACATAACTCACCACGTAACTCGCCTCCTCTTCCCCAACCCATCGCCACAACCCACCGTCCAACCCGCAAACTCCACCCTCGGCTTCGGCACCATCCTCACAGTCTCCTACGCCGCATCCCCGCGCCGCCTCAGTCTCCTCTGGGCCGCAAACCTAACAGACATCGACATTGTGATACCAGAGCAATCCACTTGGACGGAGCGCGATGTGCAAGACTTGAAAGCGAAAGAGGGAAGTTATACTAGCAATGGCAGTGCAAGGGCGTGGATGAGGCATTGACACGCTCTACGGCAGTAAGTCTCTAGAAATTCTAGGTCTCGTTGGAGCGGGAATGGGGGAGGTTGTATATAACAAATCCGGTCATACACACACACGCACTAACCACAACCTCAACAAACCAGTTTCCTAACCACCGCCCTACTCCTAGAAGACGACACAGACTGATCCCCTCCCACCTCTGTTTGTTCTACACAAATCCTCCTCCTCGCCTCAGCCCCGCGCACCTTATCAAACACCCCCAACCCCTATTCCGCAAACACAACCCCCAACACAAACCCAAACTACTGTTCACCCCCCCCCCCCCCCTTTCAACCTGAGACATCATTCACCCCAGCCACCGCAACTCCGCCCTAACCCCCTCTACAACTCCCCCTCCCACCCCCACACAACCTACCCTGACCCATCCACCCAGAAACAACACTCCTCCTCTCCAGCCTGCGCGTCCCCCAGCCGTCTCGCATACTACACCGTTCCCACCGGCCCTTTTGCACATTCGCGTACGCCGTAAGCCGCACATCTGCGTCTCAAATACTCAACCGGTTAGGCGGGGAACAAGAAGACGGGATAAGCGCATACGACGTTGCCTTGTTGGCAATGTGTAGGGATCAGGGGTGGGAGGTGTTGGAGTGTTAGTTCTGGGGATTTTCCATCATGGGAGGGTGGGGGGGAGTCAGATTGCAAGGGTGGATTTTGGGGGTCGTGGTGCGGGTGGAAGTGGGGAGGGGGAGAAGGGGGGGGGTTATAGAGGGGGACGTGGAATTTGGGGTGTGGGGTTAGACATGGGGGTTTTTGGGTTGGGGATTGGAGGAGGAGGATGAAGGGGGAGAAGAGTTGGAAGGGGTGTGAGGTGTAAGTGGGGGGAGTGTGGTGCGCAGTCTTGATTTCTTGTCGTGGGGGAGTGGGGATCTTGAGATCATTGTATGTACTGTATGCCAAGTCTGGGTACACGTTGATCGCAGACGCTTGAAAAGTGGTGCCCATGTACATGGAGTCTCTTATATGCCAGCTGTTGAGCTATTGCTATTTCTTTCTTACATATGTACAAATATTCCACCCAGCCTGGTTCCTACCTGCGGTATCTCATTCATGCCAACCATCAAGTCGTGCCTTTTGCACCGCAGCAAATCCCGAGGCTCAAACTCCAAGATCATGGTATAAAGATCGCACACGAAAAGAGAAATGGATGGGTATCCAGAAATGAAAGAAGAAGCTAAAGTCGCTGCTTGAAACGAAGGTAAGAATGTTCTAAAACGCCAGGCAGTTCATCGCCAAAGGTCTGCGCGTGAAGCCCGCTTCTCCCGGCCAGAGTGGCTCATCCAGCTCGCTCTTGGAGGAGCGAATTCGCTGTGGTTACCGAGTGAGTTCGAGTATCCATGGCCGAACCCTCCACTGGACATTGCATTTCCAGCACTCCGCGGCCTGGCATCGTCCGCGGGGACAGCCAAGAAGCCTCCGAAGCCATTTGGTACGACGACGCTCTTCCTTGCGTCTCCGCCCCACTGCGGACCCAGACCCTTGTGCGCGGAGTAACTACTAAGGGGACGACCACCTGACACTGACATTCGACGTCCAGTAGAGTCTGGGGGAATGATGGATGTGAAGATCCATTCCAGCTCGTCGAGGCCCTTGGAGTACACCTCGAGAGGCTGGTTGAACATGGGTGGTGGCGCTTCGCTGAAGGGACGGATCGGGGGTGCTAGAGTAAGAATTTCTGGAAACTCAGGGTCACGTACGTAGAGCTGGCGCAGGGCGGGAAGGCAGTTTGACATGAGTGACTTGGCGAGATATTGGTAGTAAGAGGCTCCGGCTGGGTAGGTTTGATGTGAGTTGCTCGTGATGATCTCGTAGCTGAGCTTGTGAAGTGTTTTTGACGCCATTGGCGGTATGGGGTCCAAAGGCAACGACGCAGTGACTGCCGTAGTATACTCCAGGGTCTGCAATCTGTATGCTGCAGCCAAAATCACGTGCATTGAAGCAGGTGGGAGACCGTGGCAGTTCTTGATGATGAGTGTTTTTAGGCGGTTGCCGCACATTGGGCTGGAGAGGTACTGAGCCATGCCTTCTGCAGTGATCCCATGTACCTTCTCTAATCTAAGCGTCTCCAGCGCTGGGAAGTACGGTAGTCCTGGGGCTTCATGGAAGGTCGAATCGTTCATCCACTCGACGCTTGTGATGATCAACTCACTCAACCGAGGGAGCATACCGAGGACCTGCCTCAGGATGCTCGGCTCGATGTGGATCTTGTTGAGTTCAATCACTCGGAGTTCTTGCCAGTAGCCTTGCAGCAACGTTTCCAATGACTGCTCTCCACCCTCAATGTACCTCATCTTGCGGATGTGGGGGCATCGTGCCTGGAGTTCTTGCCGTAGCAGTTGGCACGAGGAATCACCATTGTAGAAGCCGTCGGGTAAGTCGACGAACTCGAGGTTTGGACACCCTGACACGGCGCGTGCCAGGTCAGCCTTGCACGACTCGCGTGTCATGTACGGTAGTTTGATGAAGCGCACACGCTGGCCAAGGTACTGGTTGTCCCGCACACTCTGGGAGAGCTGCTGGAGTCGTAGCGTAGGGGCGTCGATGTCGTCGCCGTTGCGCGATTTCCGCCGCCGCTGGTCGGCATAGACCTCTTCGAGCTCGCAATAGTGCACGGCATCAATGCGTATACTGTTGTATCTGCACAATATTAGCTACGTCATGGTCCCCGCATGGGATAGGGTGCACGTACAGCAAGCCAGCGGCGATGCCATACCATTGCCGCTTTGTCAGAGCGCAATGTGCCAGGTCGCGCATGTCACAGCTCATGCAGCCATCGTTGCCACTGTCCTCGCTGCCGTCGAGGGTTTCGTCGGCCGAGTGGGGACATACTTCCTCGAAGATGCGGCGCAAGATGGTGTCGGGCAGGCGCTGGGTCTGGTCGGGGCCATGGTAGGCATAGGTTGCTGGGGCATAGAGGTCGTTGCGCGGAAGCGAGGCGCTCTTCTTGGGGCTCTTTTGGCGGCGGAAGCGCTTGAAGAAGCCCATGATGCCACGCGACGGTCTGGAGCGTACAGTCAGAATGGCAGCACGACACACGCGCCAGACATGGCGCCTCAAGTACAGCAGCAGGAACGGGGTGGGCCTTTGTTGGTTTCAAGAAGTGGGCTGGAGGACAAGCTACTTACTCGCGGCGTTCTGGTAAGGGCTGCGGGGTGTAGCCGCCGCGATGCCGAGACATGCTTGTCAGCGGCCAACAATATACCCAGGTAGGCCAGGCACGGTAGCTGGTAGGAGGCTGCAATCTGCAATCTGGCACAGCGACCCCGGTACGTGGAAACGGCGCTGTACTGCAAGCAACTTGTGCAGCGCTGAAGGGCGACGGATTGCAGTGGACTGCGGTGCTCGTGCTCTGCCGGACAGAGAGGAGGAAATGGAAAGGCGCGTCGCCTACTGTTAAGGGGTTCCGTCACTTCTAAAAGAGTCAAGAGAATCCAGCGCGGCGCATCCAATGGCCTGCTGACGGCCTAGTGCTCCCTGTGCTGTCAGCAAGGCCCGAAGAGCCAGAGGATCGGCCTCCCATTGCTCCCTATCCACGGTGCAACTGAAACAACGAGCCGTGGACGGTGGGCATCACCGGGTCACGTGTCGCCGCGGGGAGGATCGCCAGGGGTACCAGGGACGCCACGGCCCACGGCCGACACGCGTGGGCGACCCAGGCGTGGCCTGGTGTGCCATGTCTTGTTCCCAACCATGTCCGCCGCACCAGTAAGTGTAGCGACGAGGGCATGGGGTTGCCACGCTGGGATGACTCTCCACATGTGCGTTGGCTGGGGATATCTTGCATGTGCTCCCAACGGGCTCCCATGTCCGATAATCTGTCCTATCTGTCGGTCAGTGTCTGGGGGTGCGGTCCAACAGGAGCCCCCAAATGCTGACATGCAGCCTTACCACCAACCACCTAAGAGGCGTCTCGCTGTGCCAGACTGAGTGATTGCTTGCGACGTCATCAGCGACATCAGCGACATCCACGACACCAACAGCGACGACGACGCCAAAGATGGAGATGCAGACTGGCCACTTTATGTACTGGGCCACAACTGCGTGCACAAATCGTCGTCCAGGTTCGTTGACCTCCTATTTCGTGAGGCAGTGCCGTGCAGTGCAGAGTGCAGTGCGGCGTACATACACTCCGCTCGGACCTGAGGCAATTAACGGGTACAGAGCGTATCGATCAACAGAACCACCACATGGGCGCACACGGTGGTACGGCGGAGGCGGAGCACACGCGAGAAGGTCCAACAGACGCGTGCAAGTCTCAATCAGAGGGCGTTTGCCATGTTTCAGATGGCCACAGAAGCAGAGTAGTGGGCAGCTTTACCGAGCGGGAGCATCGACAGTGGCATGAGCAGCAGTCGGCCGGCCTCACATGGCACTGGTGCTCGCAGGCGGCAGCGCATGCAGGAGCCCCTCGGAACGGCCATGCTGGGCGAGGCCACATGTAGTCTGCCGCACCCAGAGGGCGAGGGCTGTACGTGGTATGCAACTATGTACCTGGGAGAGGCCATGTACCATGCACTATGTACTCTCGTCGTGCTGCACCGCTGCTGTTGCGGGCCAACGGCCGTCTACCGGGCAATGCGGTCGACGATTCGTCGCAGCAGGTGCGGGCGCCAAGCTCGCAGGACGGGGCCCTTAGCTCTGCCATCCACGTCAAGAATCTTCCCGGGGCGCATTGCACGGAGCTTCAGACTATCCGTCCACATCTTATGCTGTTTGGCCTCATCTTACCTGGGGATCTCTACGCAACCTCATCTCGTGTGCCCTCACCACGCTTGTTAACCCCCTTCACTCGCTTCCACGGCTGATTGCTTCGCTGGCAGTCCCCTCATCACCTGCTCCGTCTCCTTCACCCATCCGCCCGCGTCCTCGCCGCTTCCGCCGTCTTCCTCGCCCCTTCCCTGCAAGCTTCGACGCCTGCCCTAGCTGCCACGCCACACTGAAGTGCTGCATCCGAGCCCTCTGAGCTGTTGAGTTCTCCTCCCGTGAGAACATGACGAGCCAGCCCACGCCCACGCCGCAGGCACCCAATCTCGATTTATATGTGGTGATACACGTCGCGACCACGTGCGATGAGCACGGTGTGTATGTAACAAAGGACTCTGCCGAAGTCATCGAACTCGGCTGGATACTGCTCGATGCAAAATCATGTGAGGAGGTATGTTGACTACCCCTCAATCGCACCTACACTGGCTGACGTGTTACGCCAGCTTCACCGGGAAAGTGTTCTGGTGAAACCAGTCAACACGCCCATAACCGCACTATGCAGTAAGTCTCCTCGTCCCTCTCCCCCCACCCAGCTTCGACTGACCCAATTTTCACAGCGAGCTTGACCACCCTGACGTGGGACCAGGTCCGGAACGCCGGATCGTTTCGTGACGCAATCGAACGGTTTTCAGCTTTTGCTTCCGAGCACATCACCCCAAAGAACAAGGAGTTCGCGTTTGTCACGCTCGACTCGTGGGATCTGCGCGTACAACTGCCCCGTGAGGCTCGCGACAAGGCCGTTGTCCTCCCCCCGTACCTTCAACACTCGCGGACTTTCGACCTCCGTACGGAATATCAGCGGTGGCAGGCCCACCACCCCGAATCACTGCCGTTCGGTTCCAGTGCACTGACCAATATCTGCGCGGCGTTGGAAGTGGAGCCTGTGCAATCGTCGGCCCCGATTAAGCATAACCTGCCTTTCCACCTACAAGCCCTAGCCCCTGCCTCGCCGCGGCGTGCTATGGAAGAGGCTGTAACCCTTGCTAGAGTTCTTCGTGGATTGATTCGCAAATCACAGCCCCCGCAGGAACACCCCGACGTCCTCACCAAGCCAATGGATGCCAGGGCTGATGTGCGCGCTTTCCTCTCGGAGCGCAGCAAAGTCCTGCACATGAGCGGACTGCCCCACGACACCACTCAGTCTGAGCTTGAGAGCTGGTTCACGCAGTTTGGAGGCCGCCCCATCGCTTTCTGGACCCTGCGTACGCCCGATCAGCACAAGCCAACAGGTACGGGCTTCGCCATCTTCTCGTCCCATGAAGAGGTATGTACACGAAACTATAATGACTCCTTTCAAGAACTGACAATCCCAGGCTGCAGAGAGTCTTTGCATGAATGGTCGCGCTTTGAATGAAAAGGCCATCGAGGTCTCACCTTCATCGAGCCGTGTCCTTGACCGCGCCGCTGAGATTATTACACCCTTTCCCCCTAGTAAGAATCGTCCTCGTCCTGGTGACTGGAACTGCCCGTCTTGCGGATTTTCCAACTTCCAGCGTCGCACGGCATGCTTCCGATGCTCTTTCCCAGCGATGCAGCAGGGTCCACCTGGCGGCGACCCCATGGGCTACAGCGGATACGGATATAATGGCGGCCATCCCGGTATGATGGGACCTCCTCAACACCACATGGGCGGGCATGGTCACGGTCATGGTATGGGCGGTGGAGGACATGTCCGTGGAGGTACTGGTGTGGTTCCCTTCCGCGCCGGTGACTGGAAATGTGGTGAGAATGGTTGCGGCTACCACAACTTCGCCAAGAACACTGCTTGCTTGCGTTGCGGCGCTAGCCGCGCCGGTGCTGCAGTCGTTGCTGACTCCGCGTTCCCATCTCCCATGGACACTCCCTCCAGCTTTGGTATGGGCCCTCCCTCCATGGGCGGCACTCCGGGTGCTGGCCCCTACGGCCCTGCTGGCTACGGCGCTGGTGGCTACCCGGCTCAGCAGTATGGCGGACCCCCAAGCCAGTACGCTCTTCCATCTGGTATGGGTGCTGCTAGCCCCTACCCTCCCATGGGCGCTCAGTATGTGCCCAACGGCGGCATGCACTCGACGCCTTTTGATAGTCGCTCTGCTGAGGCGGCTTTCTCTTCGGCGGATCCATACCCCAACCAGGGCGCCCCCAACGGTGGCGATGGCAGGAATGATCCCTTCTCTTTCTTGTCAAGCGGCTTTGGGTCGCTGTCCATGAACGATGATCGCCGCAATGTCACGAACCCCGCCAACAAGTCGCCGGCGTAGGTGTGTATAGGTGATGATCTTCAAAGGCCTTGATCTTGCGTGCAATTTGAGTTGGACTGTTTATTTCGGAAAGGATGGCGTGGGCAAGATTGGCTTTCGGGGAGTTTGTCAACATTCGGGCTGGTTCAAATTTCGTGGCATTTGCAGGCAACCTAGCGGGATCGGGTGCGTATAGACTGGAGATCATTTGGCGACGGAGTTCGATACCTCTGCGGTTTGGGTGTTTGGGGATCGACTTGACAGATTCCAAAAAAGCTGGACGGATGGGCAAAAAGTTACACCATGGACGGCGGCAACACGGACTTGCTATTTTGGCTTGCCGGAGCTTTTTGCATCTGCTGAGGGATCTTTTCGAAGGGTAGCTAGCGTGCGTCTTTTCTTGCTCGACGTGTGTCTTGATTTCGTCTCTTTCTTCGGCTATCCAAATTGAGATATGGGGAGGTGGTATTACTTCACCGCCTAGCCAAGCCTATCTATCGTACCTAATTTGAACTTCTGTGTACTTTCTTCACCAACGTACAAGTTTTGCTTTGCTGCTGCATTCGAGAATCCGACGCACGCTGTACTGAGACGTAGAAGAAATCAGGTTGAACGGGACCATTCAGTTGAAACGGGACGGAGTCGATCCTTGATGCACACAGAAAGTTCTTCATCTCACCTAGCCACTACCCACATGTCACTCCTGAGCCCTATGCGGTATGTAACACCGAATCTGATGCTACAAGCTACATAAGCTCAACACCCCAGTCCAGTCAAGAGGCTTTTATGCATGGTGAAACTACTACGATAGGCACCTTTGCCAAGCAAACACCTCGACATATCTCTCATTACTCACGAGCCTGATTCCATATGCACAGTCGAGACGCACATGTGTGCGTGCGTGCTGTTTGACCTTGAACTCCCATACCGTATGCCGCCTCTTGCATGCCAACCTCAAAAGTGTCAAATTAAACTCCAAGCCACATCCAAGCCACACACAACGGCCTGCCCGTTTCGAACCAAGTATGGGTACGCTAGCGCAGGTACTTGGGGGCAATCTCATGCGTTTGAATTTATGGTACAGTACAGCCTTCCTTTCCAGGTACTTGACGCCTCTTAACGAATCCAACGTGACAGGTCGAGGCCTCGTGCATCTGAAGACAAGGGTGCAGTCACGCTACACTGCATCAGTTATTGTGAGTGTTGAACAACAGGGCTCTGTCCTTTTAGATTTCCAATCTCGACCAACTCGTCTTGGCAGAGCACACCACCAACGTTGGTTTACCCAGGTGGTGGGATGATGGAAGTATGATTTTTAAACAATGGCGCCGTGGTGTTAGACGGAAAATTTGTGATTTTCTTTGTTCGTTGTAGATGGGGGCTAGCTGGTTATGGATCAGGTAGTTGGAGTGAACATGTACTGTGTAGACCAGTTGACTGGACGTTAGACACACACATACACACCAACCTAATACAGAGATGGCGCATGACATTCCACCGGATAATCGTGCTCTCTCCCACTCCACGAATCACTTTCGTCTGTTGCATTCCAGACGCCTTCCCGTTTCCAGGGCTTGGGACTACTTTTTTTTTTATCTAACCGAGCACCTGGTCTTGGCCATGTGCTCTTGGGTTGAAGCTTTTCTGTCGGAACTGTACCAATCCTGAGCACCCCCCTTGATATGTACAAGGACTCGGTTCTATGTGAAAGTCTTGCAGATTTGCAAATACATAGACAAGCCCTTACTGCACACCATGTCACGCAGACGCTCGCAGACGCAACACAGCATGGCCGAGTCAGCCCGGCCCCCAAAAGACAAAGGTCAGCTTCGATCCAAAATTGCGATGGCGCTTGCGGGAACTAGCCAACCGGCGCAGCGGTGGGCGTGGGCGGCCGAGTTGCACAACGCTATCTGGGAGGTCGAGCCGCTTCCAAGGCTCCCAACACCTTGCCAACGCCATGCCAATCAGCACCGCGTACGCTGGACATGGGAGCGATACGAGGCCCGAGTTTGAGGCCCTGTGGAGAGAGCCCCCCTTGGCCCGCGAGTGGGTGCCCGGTGCCCCCTGAGGGCGTTCGCAGGATGCTCCATGATTGCCGGCAGGGAGCGTGGGTGGTGGTGGCAATGTGTAAAGACGTCGGGGCGCGGCCGCTGTAGGGAGTGCCAAGCTTGCATGATAGCGTGGCTAAATACAGACCTCGTCAGTTCAACGACCCGCTACCTCGCACCTGCATGCGGGACAAGCCTGGACTGTGTGCGCGCCTGAGGCTGACCGGCTGCGCGATACGGCGCCGTGCATCATGGCACTGGGCCCGCCTTGCACCATCCACGGGCTGCCTGTGACGCGCCATCGTGGGCCAGTTTCCCGCGTCTTCACTACGCAATCTCAGCCCCGCGCGCGCCCCAAGCCTGCGCTTGATCACTGCAGCTGCATGGTGCCACCCTCCGTCTCTTCGCTCGCTGGCCGCACAGCCCCCAGGACCGTGCCGGTGCTCGTCGTCGGGCTAGCGCCGCTGAGATTGCTTACTCGCCCTCGTATTGGCATCAGACAGCCAGCGCTGCTCACTAAAGAGCCTCGAGGGCGCTTTCTGCCTAGCTCCAACTGCCGCCACCAACGGTGCCCGGGTTCCTGTGCTGGCCATTGTTGTATTAGGCCGAAGACGCCCACGATACCTGCCAGTCAACAATCTCCCACGCCGCACCCTTTCGCCCGCACCTTTGCCCTCACCTTCGCTCTCGTCCGCCCCGCGCCTGCTTCATGGACAGCATCTCACCGTGACCATCCGACATACCCAAGTCATGTTGATAAACACGCCCCATGTCCTGTCCTCAATACCCCGCCTCATCGTCATTCCACTGTTCCTGCTGCTCAGTGGTCTCTTCTTTCTCCCACGACAGTACGATGGAGCAGCCGTCCTAACCCATCTTCGCTTCCATGGAACAAATGTCACCGAGGCGGCCTCGACATTCAACGCAACCGTCCACCACTTTTGGCAGGATCTCGCCGCTGCACTTCTCGAAGCCCAGCCCCAATGCGACTCTCTCGCCGTCATCCAGAAGGAAGGCGAATCCCTTCCGGATCCCATATGGCAACCTCTCAAACAGGACACAAAACCCGTCGACAGGCTTCTAAACTTCACTGATCACCATGAGAGGGCACTGTTCCGAGCGCACTACTCGATGCGCAGTGCTGCGAAGCACCTGGGCCCCAAGTTGCCCTTCGCAGCCGGCTCCACCGGAATTGTAACCACCGCAAACGCAAAGTACATGCCTATCTTCCTGGTATCACTCCGGATGCTGCGGAGAACCGGGAACGACCTGCCTGTAGAGGTATTCATCGATGACTGGAGCAAATACGAGCCTGTCATATGCGATACCGTATTACCGTCACTGAACGCGCGGTGCGTTGTCATGTCCAACGTATATGCTTCTGCAAAATATGTCGCACAACCCGATCACTACCAGTACAAGATTCTCGCCATCTTGTTTTCGTCATTCCAGCACGTCTTATTTTTGGATAGCGATGCATTCCCAGCGTACGACCCCAGCGTGCTCTTCACCACTGCACCATACACTACCCATGGCCTTGTCACGTGGCCCGACTACTGGGCCCTCACGGTTTCAACACACTTCTACCACATCGCTGCCATCCCCGAAGAGCCCTCTCAAGGCCGCCTCTCTAGCGAAAGCGGCCAATTGCTGATTAACAAGAACATTCACCGCGAATCTCTCCTCATGATGGTGTACTACAATTACTACGGCCCCGACTACTACTACATCCTGCTCAGCCAGGGTGCACCTGGCGCCGGCGACAAAGAAACTTTCGTACAAGCCGCCCTTGCAGTTGGCCTGCCGTACTACCAAGTCAAAACCCCACCCCGGGCCCTTGGCCGCTTCGTCGACGGGTCCTTCCGCGGCAGTGCAATCGCACAGGCAGACCCTGGCATCGACTTTGAATACCAGATCCCAATGCGAAGCCACATCCACACCGACGAGCAGTGGAAAGACATTGACCTCGCCCATCCCGACCCTGCCGTCGCCAAAGCCCTAAACCGCACACGCAAAGCACCACCACGGCCTCGACCCGTCTTCGTCCACCAAAACATTCTCAAACTGGACCCGGCAACCGTGCTGAACGATAAGAGTCAACCGATATACGAGCCAGATGGCACACCGCATAGGATGTGGGGCCAAAAAGAAGACATGGTTAAGATGTTGGGGTACGACGTCGAACGTCGACTCTGGGACGTCATTGCCGAAGAAGGATGTAGAGGGAACCAAGGCACAAAAACGTGTGGCAACTTGAGGGCCTTTGTCACAGAGGTGTTTGGGTGGATGGACAGTATTGATCGGCCGTGGTGACGGGGCAGGCAATACAATCCAATCATGATCATCATCCTTACTACGAAGAAAACGTGCGTGTATGTGTGTTTCGATACACATTTACGCACTTGCTACGATATCCCCGCACGACTGAGCGAAATGTCTATGCAGTCTTTTTTTTTCTTGTAAAGATACGAGGGTGGGCTTTTTGCCAAGGGGAGTTTTTTTTTGGTTTTTTCAGGAATTTTGGCCCTCCCAATTATGTGAATTGGGACCTGGTCTTCATCAAGCGGCGGCGCAATCGTGGGATACATTTTAGACTTTGTAATGAAGGAAGGAAAGAAGGAAGGAAGGGATGGGAAGGCAAGGCAAGGATGGTGTTTGTGGGGAATTTGTTTCTCTGAGCATATGTTGTGTATGTGGTTTTTATATATACCCTCTTCAAATGTCCTTGTAATCTCTAGCCACTTCAGCATAGTATATGTTTTAATAGGAGTCTGTCAGTCTATCCGAAGAGGTTATATTCGGAAAGAATACATTGTCCTCTCGTGTCCACATTTACTATTATTGATTTGACTTTCTCCATCCCTTGGTAAGTCTGTGTGTGTGTTCTTCGTCACGAGGTGAGCTTGTACACTGTACTGCACGCTACTCTTACTGTTACCCTATATTGTATTAGCATTAGCATCGTACACCGTACACTGCACCTGACATCCCACAGCAAGGGCTTCCCCATCCCCCATTCCCTCCCCCTTCCATCCAATCTCAATCTCAAACCGTTCCTCAAACTCAGTTACACAAATACCCCCCCTCGCACCCACCCCCATCTCCCTCCCGAGCCATATATAGCAGGTACCACACACAACACAGCGCTAATCCACACGACACACGACACACATGGCATAGTGCGTACTGTAGTGTACTGTAGTGTAGAGTAGCGTAGTGTAGCGTAGAGTTGTGTAACAGCCCTCGTACAACCCCAACCCCAACCCCAATCCCAATCCCAATCCCAACACGCACGCTTGCGCGCAATCAGTGTGAAATACGACACCCTACTGTATATACGATGCGCTACGCTGGTTAGCAGAACGCGCTACTCAAACTACTTGATGCTTATATGTATATATATGGATATATAGTCAGGGGGTTGGTGGGTGGGTTTGTAAAATTTTCCGACTGTGTTGGGTTGGGGTTTGAGTAGGGGGCAAGTAAGGGAGACGGCGGTGTGTGTGGGTGTGATGCTTGACTCCTTGTTGAAAAAATATGGGAAATGATAGATATAGTGGCGATGGTGATGGCAATGGCAATGGCGATATAATACGATACGTTACGATACGATGCAGACCTTCACTTGCTCGAATGTATACAAGTCTGCAAAAAAAAAAAGAAAAGGTCTTGGGGAGGGGGGGGGGGGGATAAGTTTCCCTTCTCTGATGATAGGTATAGGGATTATTCATTGAGAGACATGGACTTTCATCGAACAGTAAACAGAGTGTCAAGGCATCTACACAATCCACCCCCATCATTCATGCCACAAAACGCCTAAACCCTGTGCCAACGTCCTGAAAGGAGAGCAAGGAAGAAGTTCTAAATCTCACTATCCAACAAACTCTCCACAATATCATCTTCAGTAACCACACTCCTCCTCTCCCTAATCGTCAGCGTGCTTCCCTCTGGTAACTCATCATCGTCATCCTGCTCCTCCTCTTCATCCTCGTCTTCAAGCGGCATACGCGTACCCTCCCCCTGCATCCCCGCAAACATAGTTGTATCCTCTTCATCCTCGTCGTCTCCAATCTCCGAGCCATCAACACTTGGCTCCACACTACGAGTCTCAACCCCTGCGTGTTTCCTTGTCCGCGTTTCAGGGACTTCTGTTGCATCGCTCTCCACCTCGGGAGTATCCTCCGTCGCAGTGGTGGCCGCTGCCTCCTCATCCTCAGCACCTGGACTCTGTGTCGCAACCTCCACCTCGCCCAACCTCTTCGTGAGCAACGACTCCAATTTCGCAAGTGCATTCCTCTGCGTAGCATCCGCCCCGATCTTGCCTTCTACCGCCTCCCCAACCAACCCATGCAACTCCCTCAAACCCTCTTCATCCGCTCTGCCACCATCCTCGTGCCGCCTTCGCTTACTACTACTACTACTACTACTACTACTACTGGGCGCAATATGCAACTTACTCAACAGCGAAAGCAGCGGTTTCCGCTCATCCTTTGTACACGTACTGGTCAGTGCGCGCTCTAATACCGCAATCGCGAGTTGGATATGCGGTTCCTCTGCCTCGGCGCTCGTGCTCGTTTTCCCATCGAGCCCGAGTTCCGTGGTGCCAACGACTTTGCGGCCGTCAGTCCATTCGGCCAGGTGCGCGGTGATGACGGGCCAGCCGACCATTTCGTCCACGTCGTCTTCTTCAATGTCTTCTTCGCGTATGAGGAGGAGTTTGGAGATAATTGGCACGGCCATTTGCGCCATGATGTGTGCGTTCTTGAGCTTGGAGTGGCTGTAGACGGGGAGGAAGTAGCTTAAGGCTTGGCGGAGGGCTGGGTTCTGGGCAGTTTCGGGGTCAAAGTAGGTCGAGACGAAGGCTTTTAGAATTTCGGCGGTTGGTGCGGTTGGGAGGATACCGAGGAGGAGCAGTTTGGATGCGGCTTCGCAAGCAATGAGGCTGAGGCGGTGGGAATCTGATGCAAAGGCTTTTAGGAGGATCTTTGTAACGGGGCGGAGGCGGGGGTTGACGATGGGTTCAGCGTCGTCGGCGGTGGCGTCTGGGTCTTCGACTGTAGGGGCGAGGAGTTGGGGATGAGTAATGAGGATGTCTGCGAGAACTTGTAAGACAATTTCCTTAAGGCTTTCGTGGCCCTTGACGAAGCAGTGGAAGAAGAGGTCAAGATTCGATGATGCAAGATCCTGTCTTTGTTAGTACTGTGCTAGAAGCAAATATGATTGTGGTCACTTACTCTGCTGAGCAGTGCTGCCAGGCCAAGGCATATAACGCCACGCTCTCGAAGAATAGCTTCGTGAGCCTGGACAGCCGGGATGATCAATGTGTTGAGAATACCCGTCAAATGAGGACTCGACTCGAGATCGCAATGCACATTTTCCAGCGTACATTGCGCAATATGCAAACACTTTGAATGTACCAGCACCTCACGAGTCTGTCGTTCTAGCTCTTCCTCTTCAGTTAAGACCTTGCCATTCGCACGTTGTGGTTTGACCAAAGGCGCTTCTCCTTCAACATCAGATTGAGCAGAATGAAAGCTCTCTTCTTCTTCTTCGTCACCAGTCTCCATGGCGTCGTCGTCACCGTCGAGCAAGGTATCTCGTACTTCGGCAATTGCCTCGACGATCAACGCGCAAAAGTCCGACTCGCCACGTACTCCACACACTATACGCAGCACTTCGATGGCCAGTTTCGTGCATTCTTCTGGCAGCTGAGCTTTTGCAATTGCCTCGCGAGTGATATTGTACACTTGTCGTCGACCGATTTCGTCGGTGTAGTTGAGAGTCTTGGCAATGTGAAGTAACTGCTGTACGACAAACTCAGTCTCCTCGAGATCTTCTACCACGTGTTTGAACTCTTCTGGGTCATCGTCTTCTTCAAGCAAAAGAGCTTTGGTCGATATCTCCATGAGGGAGCGGAGCTCTTTCTGGAGTATGAAGGCGAACGAGCTGACTTCAGGCATCTTTTCCTCGATCTTCTCTTTGATGCTGGCATCTTCGGTGTTTTGAGCGTAGTCGTTGAGACTGCGTACAATAAAGCTGGTCTGCGCGTCTAAATCGTTCCAGAAGTCATGATCGAAGGAGACGTAATCGAGGTAATCGGGGCGGCCTTCCCACAAGTTCTTCATTGCTTCATGTGCAATGCCTTCCTCGTCTTCGCCAGATCTTATAACATCAATCCGCTCGAGTAGCTCACAGAGCGCGACTATGTTTGGCGGTAAAATCTCTCCGAGCTGCTTTTCTTCCTGTGGGCGCTCGTCGTAGGACGAAGCACATTCTTCAAGCCACTTCTCGCTGAACAAACGAGCTGTCGCTTTTCGTACGATGTCATCCCGGTCGCGTAGGCCCCAGCGAAGGAGCTTCTCTCGGTCGACCACAGACAACTCTCTAAAGTCGCCCAGTGTCGGTAGAAGCTTCCCATAGACTTGCCTTCGCAGAGTTACGTCGACATCACGAGCTCGCTTTAGGCTTGCTTTTATTGTCGAGCGCCATCTTGGAAGGTTGCGAAGTACCGCCCGCCGGACCTCAGCGCTAGGATCGTTGGTCATGATGCTCAAAAGTTTCTCGATGAGATTTTCTGCAGTATCATCGTCGCTGTCTTCGTCCTCTTCCTGCTCGTTTTCATCCCCCAGCAGCGTACCTAAGCCAAGTACAGCCTGCACACGAACCGGAGGATCCTTGTCTCGCAAACGCTTTATGAAGCCGACTCGGAGGAGATGATAGAGGTCGTCATCAAGCGTGGCGATGTTATTTATAATGAAGGCGATAGTCTGTGCAGCCCGATATCGTACTGTCTTCTCTCTTGCTGTGAGGAACGCCATAGTTGTGAGGATGATGTGTCTGACAAGGCGGGTGCTCGGCGTCTCAACGAGCCCTTCTTCATCTGTACCAGCAGAGAAAATAGCTTGGTCTGCTTATTGTCAGCCAGTCGTCATTTCTGCGGGATGAGACACCCACCCTTCTCCGAAGCATGCTTCAAAAACAGCCCCAAGAACCGAATCACGCGGTCCCCCGCAGTCTCACTTTTCTTCACATTCAGCAGCCTCAGAACACACCGCGCCATCTCATTGTTGAAGTCCTCCTCGTCAAAGTCCTCTTCAACCTCCGCGCGGCCCTTGTTGCCACCTTTGTTGCCCGTCTCCGGCGGCTCGAAACAGCATGCCTCTTGTATCTTCCTCAGATGGACCGCCAATTTACGCTGTGTCGCAGTCGTCTTCTGCGCATCGCTGAAGACTTGCGCAATCTTAGTGCGCAACGAAGTCACGGGTCCTTCATCTGGAATCTCTACTGCGTGGGCTGACTGTCGTGCTCCAGATGCGCGCGTGGACTTTGTGACTCCACCACTAGTCTTTCGTGTTGTAGAGGCCGCTGATGTCCGCGACGAACGCGATCCTGCTGGTCGTCCTGGCATGTTGGCGGTATCGCTAGTATGTGTTGTCGCCTGGTGGGGGGTGATTGATGCTCGTGGTGTTGATTGTTTACAAGTGGCGCACAGACCAAATTGCGGGCGCAGGGCAAGTGCGAAACGCGGGTTCGGCGATGCAGGCAGGGGTGAACCCCGCGGCGAAGGAGGGTAGATTGCGACATCGCGTCATTCGCCGATGAACCGAAGACGGGCATCATTGTGAGGCCTTCTGTCTTTTTCTCTTGGAAAATACACTCAATCGGACTCCACGCAACAATGTTCAGAACAGCGGCAAGGAGTTTTGCAGTCTCCGCGCGGAGGGGCGCAGAGAGTGTCAGTCAATTCGAAGCTGCCCATCAGACGGCAATTGGCATCTCCAAAGCTCAAGGCATTGGACAGCGGGGCTTCATCGATGGTACCAATCCTTTACCTCAAATCCCAATATTTCTACTAAGGATATTGTACAGCAATCGGCAAAACCCCTCTCATACGCCTCAAGAAGCTCTCTGAAGAAACCGGCTGCAATGTCTTGGGCAAAGCTGAGTTCCAGAACCCAGGCGGCTCTGTGAAAGACCGCGCCGCGCTCTTCGTCGTCGAAAACGCCGAGAAACAAGGTCTCTTGAAACCTGGCGGCACCGTTATCGAGGGCACAGCCGGAAACACAGGCATAGGCCTTGCGCACGTCTGCCGCTCCAAAGGCTACAAACTCGTCATTTACATGCCCAACACGCAGTCGCAGGGCAAAATCGATCTACTGAGACTGTTGGGAGCTGAGGTGTATCCTGTGCCCGCGGTGGCGTTTGATAACCCAGAGAATTATAACCACCAGGCGAAACGACATGCAGAAAGGCTAGACAATGCGGTGTGGACGAATCAGTTTGATAATGTGGCAAACCGACAAGCGCATATCGAGACGACTGGACCTGAAATCTGGTATCAGACAGAAGGCAAGGTGGATGCATTTACCTGCGCCACTGGAACCGGAGGATCGCTGGCTGGTGTGACCCGGTACCTAAAGGAGAAGAGTGATGGGAGGGTCAAGAGCTTCTTGGCTGACCCACCGGGATCGGTCCTGCATTCGTACATCCAAAGTGGAGGAAAGCTGCAAGATCGGCAGGGTGGCTCAATCACAGAGGGCATCGGTCAGGGTCGTGTAACAGACAACTTAAAACCAGATATCGACCTGCTGGATGGCTCATTGCACATCAGCGACGAGAAGACAATCGAGATGGTGTACAGGTGTCTGGACGAGGAGGGTCTCTACTTGGGCGCTAGCTCATGTCTCAACGTTGTTGCTGCGAAGGAAGTTGCTGAGAAACTGGGCAAAGGACACACCGTCGTTACACTTCTGTGCGATGGCGCGTACCGATATGCAGACCGCTTGTTCTCCAAGAAGTGGCTGGAGCAGAAGAAGCTATACGACGCGATACCCGAGAGACTGAGTAAGTACATTGTTTTGGACTGAGCCACATTACTGTCATCAAATAAACAATACTTGTACACTTTAAGATAACTCTGCCGTTGACCTCTATCCGACTCTATAGATCTAACCACGAATCTAAATCATAGGCGTCCCACTAGCAAACCCATTCACCACCGCCGTCATAAGCTGATTCGCAATCGCGGACGGCGGCGGCAATCTCAACCCCCCCTCCTTATACTCACTTCCCGCATCATCTCCCAACCCACTCGTCCCCACCCTCAACGCCTCCCTTACCTCCTCCGACGTAAACCACTTCGCATCCTCCAACTCAGCATCATGTCCCAGATGAATATTCTCCCCTGTTGGAATGGCCTGCCCAATCGCGCCAATCATCAGATTAGCAGGGTACGGCCACGGCTGCGTCGAGTGAATCACCACACGCCCCAAATGAATCCCGGACTCCTCCCACACTTCACGGCGCACAGCTTCCTCGACACTCTCTGCCGGTTCGAGAAAGCCAGCAAGTGTACTATACCAGTATTTAGGCCAGCGCTTTTGACGACCGAGCAAAATACGCTGACCGTCTGCGGAGACGACGGCCATGATGACTGTGGGGTCTGTGCGTGGGAAGCAGAGGTTAGAGATGCCGGTGCGTGTTGCGCAAGGGGGTCTTTCGCCGTTGTTTATGACGGCAGAGGCAATGTCTTTTGGTGGGCATGTGCGTTTGAAACCGGCGTTTATGGAGAGGGTTTTGTAGCCGCAGGAGGCGCAGTAGGGGTTGCGGGCGTTCCAGTCGAGGAGGTGACGGGCTTCTGCGTAGATGGCGGCTGTTGGAAGTCGTTAGTTGGTATGTTCACCAATGTTCCCTCGACTCAAATGAGATTCTGGGAAGGGAGATTAGGAATTGAAACATACCCTCTTCAGCAACTAGACTCATCTGTCTCATGCCCTTGCCAAACTCCAAACCCCCACCCGTCAACTTGGTTATTAATTTCTCCGCCTCCTCTTTCACACTCTCCTTTGGCGTGATATCCACTGCAAACCACGGCTGCCCCTTGTAATGCTCCTTATACACAAACCCCTCTTTCCGCTCATCCAATCCTAGGAACACAATCTGCGGCAAGTACAAAGACGAATTATACTGCGCGATTACATCCTCCTCAGGCCGCTCAAAAGGGTTTTCTCCAATAACACCCTTGACATCATCGAAGGACAAGCGAGCGAGTTCAGAAGCGGATTTAATGAGGGGTTCGAGATTATTGAAGACGAGGAAAGTGGTAGATGGGTGTTTGAGCGCAGAGGAGAGAAATGCGTGATCGGGGCGGAGGAAGGACACGCGGTTCAAGGGGGAGCCTGAGGTTCATGTTAGATACCAATGCCACGCATGTCTGTCCTGTAGGTAGAGTGTGAATGAAAGGAGCATATAGTACCCGAGAAGTAATTCGCAACCTCCTTTCCAAACTTGCGGCTCAACATTGAATCGACGTCTGGATGCGCTGGCTCGGGAAGCGCGGGTTGAGGGGCTTGTGGCATTGTATCCTTATCTTTGTGTCTGTTACAATACTACTTTGCGATCGATCGTGAGTTGTGATCCGCAAAGTTCGAGTTTCTAGCCGAGGTGGCGGTTTGCAAAAGAACGTCAACCGAAGCAATTTGACACTGGAAAGATCGAGGGAAAACAATGCAGATTGACGTCTACTCTACTTCGCCTCACGGAGGGGTAACGCAGTTGGACTAGTTCCAGGGACGGATTAATAATGACACTTTGAGCTTGGGGGGGGGAGGTCATGTTCCGAGGCTGCGGTACGTACAGTTCCGACGCTTATCGATAAGGTTATTCGAACTTCGCGGGCTGGGACAGCTGGCGCGTCGACATTGGATGCGAGGGAAGTCGTCAGTCCACCGTCAATTGATGGACAACAATTACCCGCCATGAGTCAGTTCTATGTAAGTCTCATCCTATGCTTTATTCATCCCTTGGCCCCAAAATATGTGCATTGTCGCCGATAAGACGACAAGTAAGATCAAAGGCTAACAGCACACACAATCTAGATCAACGACTCCCGCTCAAACACCTCCTCAGACACAGCCTCAGATTCCGACGACGATCCAAACACCCTCCCCTTTGCCGCACCCCTCCCCCGCTCCGCCTTTCTCTCCCCCCACTTCTCCGCCCCAAAATACCTCTCCACGCTTTCCAACCGCCACCAAACCCTCGAAGACTTGCGCTCTGAACTCCGCGCCCGCTCCCAACTCCTCAACAAAGAACTTCTTGATCTCGTAAACAGCAATTACCAGGACTTCCTCAATCTAGGCAATAGTCTGCATGGCGGCGAGGAAAAGGTCGAGGAGGTGAGGGTGGGGTTGCTGGGGTTTAGGAAAGAAGTTGGGGGGTTGAGAGATGTAGTTGGGGAGAGGGAAGAGGAAGTCAGTGGGTTGTTGGAGGAAAGGAGGGAGGTTAGGGGCAAAATTGAGATTGGGAGACGGATAGTGGATCTTGAGGAGAGGTTGAGGGAGTTGGAGGGGGAGCTTGTGATTGAGATGGCGGGGACGGAGGCGATTATTATTGGGGAGGAGGTTTCGGATAGCGATGAGGATGAGGATGAGGATGATGAGGGCGAAGAGGGGACTTATGGGGTTTCAATTGCAAAGTTGAGAAGGACGGTTATGCAGTACAGGGTTATACTTGAGTTGCAGAAAAGCCTGGGTGAGCATCCGTTTGTTGTGGCGCAAGCGTCGAGGGTAGCAAAGGTGCGGAGTACATTGTTGATTGATCTGAGCACGGCGTTGCAACAAGCGAAGAGTGCGGGTATGAGTGGGTCAGGACGTGTTATGAAGATCATGAAGATTTACGCGGACATGGAGGAATCGGCCGAGGCAGTGAAGGTACTCAAGTCGTTGAAGGCATAACCGGATAGTATAATACCAGCATAGCGGTGGCGTTATAGTACATTGAGTGTACATCAATAATATGCTACATGCAAACATCTACAACGGTCCTGACAATTCCTTTGGCGCTATCGAATTTGGCCCTCGATACTCGCCACTCAGCGTGAAACCTGGTCCGTTTGTTGAGCTAAGAACCTAGAGTATATGTTAGCAATAAAGATTGAGAGAACATCTGATTCGGAGAATCTTGACTTACCACTTCGTGAATCTCTTTGGTTATCCGCCCCTGCATTTGCGCAATATCCGTCTTCAAAGCATCCAAAAAAGCCCTGACGTTGCTCTGCATCTCCTCAGGCGTGAATCCTAATTGCCCCACCGCCAATCGAATCACACCCATTCTCTCCCTATATTCACTTCCACCTACCATGTTCTTCAGAGTAGGCCCCACCTTCGAGACCACTGTTCCCGCCTTCGCACTCGGCATCAATCCCTTGGGACCCAACACCCTTCCCACACCCGCCTTGTTCAGTTTGGGCAGACTGTCAATGTGACAAATACACCTATCAAAGTCTATGATTCCCTCCTTGATCTGCGCAATTACATCGTCTTCTCCAACAAGTGTGGCACCCTCAGCCCGAGCTTCAGCAGCGGCTTTGGAGTCTGGGGCAGCGATGACGCAGATTCGAATGTCTGTCTTGACGGGGTGGGGCAGCCGTAGGCGGTTTCGAACCACAGGTCCGTTTTTGAGCGTGCGCAGACGGACGTGCAATTCGTATTTTGAACTCGAGGGGTTGCGGCCGACTTCGAAGGCGCGGATATAGCTGTTTCATTCGTCAGTGTCTCTTCATAATCCAACCTTCCCACCACATCCAGGACGACATACTGCATAGCATCCACCAGGGAAAACTGCTCCGCCCTCTTCAAGTCATACTGCAGGAATGTATTCCGCGCTTTTCTCTTTTTCTTCGGTTGTTCTTTTGTAGTTGCGTATCGTACTGTCTGGTATGGTATTGAGGCGAATCTGGGAAGCTCTGATCTCGAACAGGCGATTGAGGATGTTGTAAGTCTGCTCAGAGGAGCTAGCAGCGATCGTGGGTGTGCCATTACAGGCTGCGCGGTCTTTCGAAGGTGTCGCGCTGCTTGTCAAAAGTCCTGGTCATTCGGAGATTCGGAGGAGCCAAGACGCTAGGCGGTTTAGGGATGCATCGACATCTTACTTGGTGCGCCTCCATCTGACTCAACCACTACATTAACAAATTGTCATTGGAAAGACAAACTCGAAGATTCATAGTGCTCCATAGAATCCTGGAGATATTCCTGAGGCAAGCACTCGTCTTCTCCAGGCTAGCCAGCGAAAAGTCCGACCAAGCAAACTATCACACCGTGATTACCTATTTTCTTGCTTAAGCATCGTATCCGCTCGCCCAGAATAACACATGTACAGCATATGAGATAGGACTGGTAGAAATTCACTACGAACTGGTGTAATTGGAGGATTTTCAACCCACGCATAGCCCTTCTCAAGTACCAACAAATCCGATGAGCTACCGCTCACAGATTAATGCTACTTCCGAACCCCCATCACTCCACCAAGAACATGCCATATACATTCAACTCATCCTTCTCCCTCCACTGACCCGCGATATAAATAGCCTCACCGTTCCATTCATAAATCCCCAACAGCGGCATCCCAACCTTTGCCATAACACGCTGACTAGCCGGATTCTCCGCATTTACAATAGCGCGTACAAACACCTTCTCATACGGATTCCAAAAGGCCGGTGCGCGCTTACACGCATCGAAGACTGCGCCGACAGACTCGGTTCCATAGCCTTTGCCCCAGGCCACGGGGAGGTACTGGTAGCCGACCTCAATGGTGAGGACGTTGGGCGATGACTGTGTGGAATCTGGGAAGAGGTGGGGTGGTAGAACGAGGTCGCGTGATTCCAAAGACTGAAGGGTGATGAGGCCAATGAAGCGGCTTGGGCGGTCATTTTGTGCTGCTAGCCCGGAGTTGGAATTGGTTGTTGGAAGCAGTTCATGTACGGCATAGGGGATGCGGAAGGTCTTGTCTTCATCATTGTTTGTGACTTGCTTTGGTAGGATTTTTTCGATGACTTTCTCGGTGTCTTCGAGGGATTTGGAGCGGCCTGAGAGGCTGACACACTGTATTAGCTTCGGAGCAAGGCAAAAAGATGAGCCTTCACTCCAGAATGAAAGGAACGTACCTCCACCAAGTGACCTTCTCATCACTCCTCAATTCATGCAACCACTCCAGCTCTTTACTGCCTCTTTCCGCAGTCGTCACCAGCGTAAGCTTCAGTCGCGGGGTGAAGATCACTGATTCCATTTCTGAACTTTGAGTATTCTTGGGTTTTAGCATCTGTCGATGATTGTAGTTCTCGTTTTATATAATGTTTGCATGACTCTAGACCCGTACTACGCCACGTAACTAAACGTGGGTGCCTGATAGTGCTATCGGAGTTGGTTATACTAGATTCGGAAGTCATGTTTGTCGATCGGTGTAAGCTCGCCTCGGTAGTCGGTGTGACTAGCCTATTTTCGCGACCTGTAAATACTGTGCTCAGGCTACAGCTGAAATTTACTCCGAAACATGATCAGTGTTGAGTAGGACTGTTTGACATACAACATAGTCTGATGATGTTATTCTACTTGATTTCTGGTAGCCATCTAGGTAAACAATCCGCTACCTAGGTTTGTGGCTAGTCGATATGGCCATGATAATGGTAACGCTTCAATGTCTTTGCCAAATCGGAGTGATAGAGTAGACCAGATAGTGACTGATTGTACGTGACTGATTGTACATACTCAAAGAGTCTGCCAGTATGGCGCTTCATTCTTTTCGTTCATTCGCATAATACTCCGTGCTCTTTGAGCAGCTTAACGACTCTGTTGTGACCACCACGAACTGCTGCTTGCATAGCTCTGCTGCCCGTCGGTGTTGATACTGTAACATCCACTCCATTTTCCAGTAACCATCGAAGAACTTTTTCATAGCCGATACTTGACGCTAGAATTACTGCATTCTCTCCATTCGTCGCAGATGTACCCCGGTAAAATACATTTTCGAGTACTTCGCGGAGAAGCTGATCGTGGACATCCTTGTATTCCTCAGAGTGAGACTTACATCCATACTCTATGCGCCTCGTACGCTGGTGCGTGTCGTCTATTACGAAGTCTCCATCGGCGGCCACATCAGCGCCGATGACAAGGACAAGCTCGGCTTCATGTTTCCAGTCCCTGTTGTCGATATTCTTTGATGTCCTACTGTAATAGCTCCTGCCCAGCAATAAATCTGGAACCTGCCAATTTCCATGTTGTAGATCCTTTTGGAGGGATTTTAGGTTTTGCTCTCGTTGCCCGAGAAGATCTGCACCATTGAGCAACAGTGCATGTATCCACTTCACGCGGCGGTGCTGAATAGCTTCAGCCAGTATCCTATCCATGTCGAACCTCTTTTCTCTAACCCAATATGGCTCTTTCCAGCGACGGAGGTCGGTTTTTAGGATCCAGTCATTCCCTGCAACGACTGCAGCAACTGCAACATCCGTGATTGAACGCTTTCCAGGTATTCTTTCGAGTCCCAATTCCAATTTTAGAATTAACACTGCTACGTGTAGGTGATCATTTTCCATGGCCCAAATGAAGAGACTGTACTTGAAGTTCCCTCCATTACTCTCTTTCACGATGCGTCCCAACGGCCATGACGGAAAAAGTGACAAACCCAGGACTCCCTGAGGACTCACCAAGAAGCTTATGAGGTTGTGCAACACCATTACTGTTGGAATCGAATAATTTGCGTACAGGACAACACTGTTGTTTGCATCCGATGACAATCCAAGCAGTGCAAATATCTTGTCTCTTTCGTCGGAGGCTTGACTGTGGGAGAATTTAGAAAGGAGGGTGCGGAGATTTCGAGTCTTACTCCACCATGAGTATCGTCTGAACGGACCAGGCATTACGTCCAGTATGGCTTGACAGAGTGGGACCAGCTCGATATTCAAAACAAGTGGCATCATGACAAAGATCCGTGAAGAGACTTTCAGGTGACCACATATAATTGTAGCTGTCCGAGCATGGGCGACTTCCTGAATGATCCACACTCGATCGAACCACGAACGACTTAGAAGGTCTACAACACCGACACGTTGTTGATCGAACCAATCATTGTCTTCATTCCTGTGACCGATTGTGGACCACCAAATATCATGCCATCGTTCGTCCGAAGGTTGCCAGTCATTGCAAGGATAGCTGCGTGCTTCCTTTTCGAATTTCTGCATATTGCGCAAGACTAAGTCGGTGTACGGTGTAGGACGTCCCAGCCAAACGTTGACCCGCACTGCTCCTTCATAGATGGCTCTCATCCGTCGCACTTGGTGTCCGCGCTCTTTTATATTATCTTGGTCGATGCTAATGGCGTCTATCCACAGGATACGATCCTCATGAGGAAAGCGAAGGTGTTGTAGTGCTTCGAGAAGATTTTGCGTCACTGGTAATATTGTCCCTACGTCCATCTCCACGGCCTGGGTCTTCGTTGTGCCACCCCAGGTGTAAGACAGGGCTTCATACTCTACAAAGCTGTCTAAGTCCTGGAGAAGCGCGTGAAACAGCTCGCATCGGATCGGTAAACCTGTGCCCTTGACAAGGCGGATGAGACGGAAGGATTCTTCTGTAAGATCTAGTGGCTGATATACGTATCGTTCCATGGTTCTTCATCGCCAACCGACCAAGACAAGGATATGGGAGGCGTCACTAGAGGTGTGTGCGTTGTGTTGGCCGTGTCCGTAGTGCTCTGCAACGTAGGGAAAGCACCGCGGCTTCCAGCCTTGCAGAGCTCCTCGTTGCATTGCCCCCAGAGGACTGCTTGTTCGATTGTATCTTGGAAATCTTGAACGCTTGGCCTTGGTATGCGATAGCGATGGAAGAGTCGTGCCAGTGATAGAGAGTTGAATAATGGTGATTTCACACTGCTTCGATCGTTTTAGGCAGCAGCAGAGGTGTTACAAGGCTGAGTGAATTACCCCAGAAGAAGGAGGGGATAAACAACCTTGATGGTTGGCTGGCTGAAACCCAACTCTGCAGCAAGCTAGCGTGTCAATTTATCGCATGTCAGAACAGGGCTCACCTACGATCTTGTTTCGCTTTTCGAAATTCCCATGGAACTCAAAGTAACCTACAGTAAGCGTCGAAATAGTGAATGTGGCGCATGCTACATTTAGATGAGCCAGAATTCGATGAGTAGACCTCGCACTGCATTAGGAAGCCTTCGTGAAGGATTGATTGCACAGAGTGAACTGGGAGACATGGCTCGGTTGACCAGGCTTGCCACAGTGAATCTTCTCATCCCGCCTAGAATAAGATCCCAGAGAGGTTACGCAAGAGAAATGTTCGGGCTATACTGCGGCTTTTAGTTCGAAATCTTCAGCAATGCGCAAGGGAATGACTTTTACCATTATCGCCGAATATACGCAGATTGTTTTCGTTTTTGATAAGTGTCCATCTCGTTCTCATACTCCAGATTAAGCCTCAGCCTTCCACTAATATCACCTTCCAACCTGTCAGTATCCTGACACATCCATGGACCCAACAGTACACCGCAAT
The DNA here is from genome assembly GCA_010093695.1 of Plenodomus tracheiphilus IPT5. Classification (NCBI taxonomy): domain Eukaryota; kingdom Fungi; phylum Ascomycota; class Dothideomycetes; order Pleosporales; family Leptosphaeriaceae; genus Plenodomus; species Plenodomus tracheiphilus. The sequence goes on from MU006300.1 coordinate 498,352, forward strand.
TTAGGTGAGGATAGGATCCTTCGGTTGTCGGTATAATGGCGAAAACGTTCCCTTTGTCAGTCAGGTACGCGATGATGACGGGTGTGTTGTTAATGTGTATGACTTAACAAGAGAGTTCAGCTTCTCAAGGGAAGATTGAGAGCTATAAGGAAGTGGCAGCTGGCGCCTGCGGTAATCTGCATGCTGGGTCACACGCCGTGACGTGACAATTAGAGATCAGGCAAGAACTCAGCAAACAGGTCGTGAAGACAAGCAGATAGGTTGGATGCATCAAAGATGGATAGCTATTGTATTGATATGTTAACGAAATATTGGGGGTATCATGCGCAAGAAACAAGATAAACAAAACACTACGCTCCTTCCTCATCACTAGCGTGAACGCGCACCTTTACACCCTCGTTGGCGTAAACATGAATCATGTTCTCTTGGGCGTCATAGTCGAGCGACCCCAGGTTTCGGTTACTACCCACATCATAGAGCGGGCTCAATGCTCTGCGCCGTTTCGACTTTGGCGGGCTGATGTCATTTGCGAAACTTCGTTTGCTGCCCGTTGGTGGCGCGTTTGATGCGAGATTTGTTGCTGGAGGCAACGCACCCGCTGGAGCATGGAAGATTGACGTTGTCGAGTCTACAGTGGGTATTCGCTCAGAGGTATCCTGATGCACAAGCAGGCGAGCCTCGCGAGAAGCTCTGAGACCTTTGCCTTGCGTGCTGCCGGCTATAGACCATTGTGTTGTAGAGTCGGTGGTGTGCGATTCCTCTTGTGTTTCTGCAACTTCAGCACCACTCACAATATGCCGCATTGTCTCTTGTGAGCTCCGCTGCGTCGTCTGCTGCGTTGTTTGCGTCGTCTCTTCTGTTGTGATGGTGGCTTGAGAACCGTGAGCTTGTCGCACGTATTTCTTTACCAACAATGCGACGTCCTTCGCATGGCCATCAAGTTGGTCTGCGTCTGGCACCTCCCACTTTTCCTCAGCCATGTGTTCCAGCTCTTCTAGGCTGACTGTGTCTTTCCAGGTACGATCTTGGTGGATCTTCTTGACTCTGGGATGACGGAGCATCTCAAAAGTCTCGTTCTGAAGCTTTTCGAATCCGCCACCAAGAATCTCCACAACGAATGGGTCCTTGAACGCAACAGTCATACGCCGATCGAACCCATTGGATTGCTCAATGTGAAACTCCTTGGTAGAACCGTCCTCTCGCAAAGCTGATTGACGCACATAGCCTTGGATATTGAGGAACTTTACATCCGCCTTTGGTATACACTTATCGAGACTTAGACTAGCGACGACCTTGAACTTTGGCTTTGCTCCTGAACGCTGCACGTGACCTGGGTTTGTACAACATCCTAGGTGGAAATGCGTCCAATGCAGCGGCTTGAGGTTGGTTTTCGGAGCAACCTGCGCATCGAAGCTGGCTCCAATTACGGCGAAGTCACCCAAGTCGCGCTCGCCCCCCATGTCGCTCAGATAATCTTTCTTCAACTTGATGAAGAAACTTGATTTTACATGCCCCTGTTCCGAAAGCAGCGAAAAGTATGGCGCATGAACCGGCTTCAATATCAGACCTTCTTGGCGTTCGGCCAATGTCCGGGCAAACGTCTGCTTAAGGTCCGTAATGCCGTCCCCTGTTTTGAAGTCGAGCATGGTCCACTCCGACCGCATTGATCGACGAGGGGTAACACGGACGAGATCGCGCAATATTGTCCGACGGTCCTGAAGGCAATGACGTAGGAGCTCCTTGTCGTCCACTTTCAGGACGTCGAAGAACACAATCATGAGATGCTCCCACTCATGTGGCAGTGAGTCCTGAAGCGTCCCAATGAAGGAGCCTGAGCGAGAGATGTGTTTTCTGATCTTTGAGAAAGGCATGATCTTCTTCTCTTTATCGCTGTATATGACCATTTCGCCTAGCACGATGCATTGCTTCTCGAAACGGCAATCACGTCGGCCCATGCGAAGGGCTTCACGGATAGGGCTGTGTAAAGCTTTGCGATCCGCTGTGGCGTCCTTGCCGTTCTTTGAAAAGATTCTGATCTCATCTGAAATGTTCCCTAAATCAATATGGATTTCACAGTACTCTATACACCTATATCAGTAGTGATCACAATATACATGCCACGTAGTGCATCGTGGTACTTACCACCGTCGTATTTGACTTCAGCCGCCCAAGCACGCTTACCGACTAGTTGAAGACAATGTTTGAATGACTGTGGACTGGTTAGCTACTTATGTGTATCTGTGAATTTGAGTTTGCAAATACTTACCCAGGCTTTGTGGAACGTTGGCCGCCCAACTTTGACACCGGCCACAGCATGGAGCTTTTTCGCCGCCTCAAAACGCATCTCTTTCTCTCGCGTATGGCTAGGGTGTGCGGGATAGCAACTCAAATCACCCCGCAGCAGTTCAAAAGCCGCGTCGAAGTCGTTTTGGAAATTCAAAAGATCGGGCAGGAGGAAATGATACTGCGCGAATACGTAGTTCTCCTCTAGATCTATCGTGCAGTGATTTCTGAGAATTAGACGGACTAGCCACTTTGCTTCCCATGATTCGAGCCGGATAAGTATGCTATTTAGCTCCGTGTCGGTGTTGATGTCTTTGCTGCCTTGCTCCCGAATCAGAGCATCAGAAAATCGTGACTTCGCAGCTAGCTGCCCCAGTAGTCGATCGACACGCTCAATCGGAACAATGGGTTTACTGCGGAATGTGCCATCGCGGGACTTCAACGCCGTTTCTGTGTATGTGCCCAGATCGCCTAGGACTCCGCTATTCCAGCCACCAAATATGGTTTTCTGGTTGTGATTGAGACCCAATAAGCTGATGAGCTTCCTCGCAAGTCGGGGTTCTCCGAGACCATATACTCGATCCTTCCTTCGATGAGGAAAAAGTACCGATAGGACTGCACTGCCATTGGTAGCTGGGTCATCTAGATTGTCTCGTTGGGTCCGGAACCAGTTGCGAATGATTTGGCGCTTGCTCTCCGTGATTTGTTTCGATGTGCGTTGGGGCTTCTGAGAAGAAAGGGTCTCAATGCTTTGCAGAAGACTGCAAATTGCTCCAAAAGTAACAGTCATCGGTAATGATGTGGTTGAGATGAAATCGCTCTCCTAGACTGAGATGAAAACGAACAACAGACTGGAGTGGGTGGTACTGCTGGTCCCAGGTATTATGAAGAGCGTGGATGTTGGTATGTGCACCCAAAAGCGCACCAGGTAATGCAGGGACTCTGCAATTCACTGGGGCGCGAAACCGTACTTTGCACAGTAATAATGTCAAGGCCAGTTATCTGAACTTGACCATGTAACGAAAACGCATCGTGGTCCTTGATCGTGCCTTGAGGTCTGGAAACTTAACCATTATTGCGCCTAAGTTGACCTAAGGTAAGCCTTGATGGAAAATACGGGGACCAAGGTACAATAGAACAAACCACAAAGAAGAAATGTACAAGAAGACAAGCCGTCGAGCCTGTCGCGAACAAGGAGCATTGAAAGAATCGTGCACGCGCTTTGTCTGAAAGTCATCACGGGAACACGCGACTCGACTAGTCCGTTCTAGCTTGTAAGCTTCACCTTCCTCGGACCGACTTCCGAGTTGCCATCGTTGCCCTTTCGTTTACAATGTTGTATAGCACTCTCAATTGATGAAATTCAAGAAAGTTTGAAATATCAAGGGCTCCAAATAGAGGCTTGAAGGGAGTTGTGTCTCTGTTCGGCATACGAAAGCCGAAGTATTTAGTGTGTACGTCATCGTCTCGAAGCTCCTCCACCTTCGTTGATCAGCTTCACCCTCTTGAATAATTGAGCGCACATTTCCAAACCCGATATCCAATATTGTAATCGTTCGAAGGCTGTGCCATCGCCGAGAAATATCAACAACCACATAATATAATACAGTACGTACCTCGCCCCGTTCGGGTCTTCCACGGTTGTCGCTGACAGAACAAACATAGAACGATACTCAAACCGCGGTCTTTTCGATTCTTCGCGTATACGATGCCTGGAGCTCAGGATAGTATAAAGGACCCTCGCTCAGATGAGTCCAAGAAGAAGGATTTGATTGCGCGGGGCGATTACACACCGACGCCTGCTGGCAAGACAGTCTTCTTTCTTACGCGTGGCCTCGAACCTATGTTACAGTATTCGATCCTTGCACATGGTCTGGGAACGTCTCTCTTCCACCGCATAGGCCTGAACACGCTCCCCCCGGGTCTTCCAGCACGCACGGGTATTGCGCTGATTGACAGCCTGGAATTGTCGCCTTACAGGCTAGTGCTTTTTGGCATGGCCGTCGGCGCAGCCTTGAAGCAGAATATCTGGGTCACAACCTTGTCGGGTGAGCCGATGCCTGTAGGAGGTGCTCTGGCTGTTGGAGCTTTCAACGCAGTGTTCAATAGCGTGAGCACTTACGCCTTCCTACTGTCCGCTACGTCCGCCTCGAAAGAGTCTACCTTCCCTCAGCCGGCCCTCCTCATCGGCAGTACATTGTACGTTGTCGGCCTATCTACAGAACTTGTTGCCGAGATCCAGCGCAAGCGCTTCAAGTCAGATCCCAAGAACAAGGGAAAGGCATATACTGGAGGCCTATGGCAGTTTGCACGACACATCAACTATGGTGGTTACACCTTATGGCGAACTGGATACGCTATTGTCGGAGGTGGATACACGCTCGGAGCACTAGTAGGCGCCTTCTTTGCGTGGGATTTCGGGATCCGCGCCATTCCGATCTTGAACGAGTACTGCGAGAAGCGATATGGCGCTGCTTGGGAACAATTCAAGAAGGATACACCTTACCGTTTGATCCCTTACATTTACTAGACTATTGAATTACGCACTGTCTACACGGTACATCTTTATCTTTCGACAGATGCGGCCTTGTGATTATTGCATCAACGTTGAATTTGCCAGCCTCGAATTGATCTTCGCGAGAGAAGTTTGCTGGGCCATGTGGTAGTTCGGTGTAATCTTGCTATTCGGATGGGGAGACTTCCGAGATCATCACTAATTGAGGGCAGTTTTTCAAGCTCATTGCACATGCGCTTGAACACAACAGATCACTCGTTCGCCCGTGATCGACAGTCAGTCAGGACTGACAGCGGGACAACTTCGTAGCTCCGGAGGTACGTACCGAAAGGGATGAAAGCACCATCTTTGCGAGGCGGGATTGGCTCTAAGCAGTAGTTTACTCCCAATGAGGCAGCCTACGATAGATAAGCTACCATAGGGTGTTGTTGTAGCACAAAGCAATGCGATTGCCTTGATTGGACCTACCGCAAATCCGCCGCAGAACCGCAGTAGTCTTGAATCATGGTCTTCACCCATGCAATTGCAGATTGCAACCACGACCGATTCTTCGGCAAGAACATGTCCAAGAACACCATCGGCAGCTCTTTGCGGGCATGCGGTGCTCATGCAGCATCTAACCATCATGACCTGGGCCAGTGTCCGCGCAATCGTCAGCTGAAAGGGGACAACGCATACCTGGACGATGCATGTTGTGCAATCCCACCACCATACACATCCACCACAATGGTAAGTAGTGGCTTACCCACTACCAAGAAGATATTCCTGGTAGTGGGGTAACGTGTTTTGCTGAAACTTGCGTGCAACAAGCAACGATCAGCAGCTGGCAGCCGCTCGCAGCCATGCCGAAGACCCTGATGAACGCGCCACACGTTACCCTACCACGGCGCATCTCCAGTTTTCCAGAAATACATTTCCACCCCACAATTAATTATCGATGATTGACGTTGATGCTCAGGAGGTGGCTATAATTGCAAAGCTGGCATCGGCGATGAGCGATACACTGGGGACTGGCCGGCTGCAGTTGCGATGGTTGTGGCGCGTGCCGGTGGGACTGGCAGCCTTGGAAGAGGCTCAACAACTGCGACGAGGATCACGATCGAGGACTTGTTCGGCTGCTTGTTGGCTGCGAGCCGGCGAGCCTGCGACTAGAAGGCGGGGCATGGATGCGCGGGATGCATGACCCCACCCGGACGCGAACAGCATGGCGGCGGCTCAGGCAGCTCACATCACAGCAAGCACAGCACGCACAGCAAGCACAGCAAGCAACTGCAGAAGTGAAACACGGCAAGCTGCTTCATGCACAGCACACGGCTCAAGGCCTTGGTCGCGCCCCCTGCACGGCGACGGTTCGCAGCGATGAGGCCGGCTCGCTGCCATGTTTCACCCACACAATGCTGGTGGTGAGGCATTTTGAAGGCTGAGGTCATCGCCTCGTGTCCCAAGACAGAGCCGGCGCTTGGAGAGGACCATCTGCGATCTTGTGGGTACGCGAGCCACCAAGACTCGGCACACCGGCGATCTGTACAGTACGGCATGTATGTATGTACCTGTCCAACGTGACACTTGTGAGGGCGCGCGGAGGGGCAAGCAGCCTTGGAAGGCAGCAGAGGCGGTTGTCTCGCTGGGCGCCTCAACTCCCCCAGGTTGAGCGAGAGCTTGGCCACGTTCCTTTGTGATTTGACACGGAGTAGAGACTCCCTTGGGATTCGTTGTTGAAGCGATATGCAGGCCAGCCGCCAGGGCTCCCTCAGGCCCCAGGATACTCGGCGGGCGGCCCAGGATCGCAGACATGGGCTGCAAGTGGAGTGGACTCCGCTGGGCGGGCGTTTTGGCTACAGCACGCAGGCATATCGTCAATTCAAGTTTGGGTGGCGTTAGCAGAGGCGTGCTATGGCCGTGCAAGGAGGGGTTACACTCGGGCACGCGTTGACGTCCCGTATCCCTCGTCTGCGCCGCCAGACGTTGAGCAGCGCATTTCGTCATTGAGAGCCGTGGGTGGAGCCCGCCAGGTTCGCACCTTTCTAGCGCCATCGCCGCCAACGGCAGACACGGAGGAAGGAAGCGTAGAGGAGATACAAAGCCCTCCGCTCCGCTGGTGGGCGCTGGATTCACCTTGTAGTTGCACACATTCCGCAGCCCGCAGCCCACCGCCCGCAGCCTGCAGCCCGCAGCATCCGACTTCGGCTCCCTACGAGATACAACACGACACGACACGACACGACACGATACGATACGATACGCTGCGCTCCTTTGCGCGTCGCTGTTGCACGCCTTGCATACCGACACTGCACCGCTACCTACTGCCTTCGCCTGTAGCCAGGCTGAGAAGGCGTGTGCCGCCGCTGCACCCTCGGATTGGGCCACTGCCGCACCTGTACTCGGTAAGTCAGCTCTGGCGCCATGCCTCTTCCCACCCGCGCTGTTCCCACGTTGTGCTGGTGCAATTGGCACTATGCTCGATTGCTGCAAGCAACAGCCAGGCCCCCGAATACATATCCCACTGGCTCACGGCCGCTGCGTTCGCGACTGACGGGCCTTTGTTTCTAGAGTCAAGCCTTTCCCTAGCGCTGCTGGCTTGATCGTACGAGCCCTCTACATTAAGGCGCTTCCCGCCCACGATAGCACCCTAGCCGGGAGGCCATATTCCCCCGTTCCTCCACCCTTCCGCCCTGTCGCGGCGCTCTCGAAGGCTTCGCAGCGCCCGTCTGACCGCCCGCCCACCTCAGCATCGCCCTTTCCTGCGGGAAGCTTTTGCATCAGGCCATCGCCGGAAGCAGGTGGAAGCCTGTGCTGTGGGGACCGCGTTGCTGCAAGCGGGGCGCCAAGCCTACCGTGCTACTGTCGCCATTCCATCTACATAAAAACACCTTTGCCGTCGACGAGCGCTCACGCCCCGAGCGGAGCGCATTCACCGTCGCAGTCACCATTCGCTGTTGACGCAGAGTCGCCTTGACGTCAGCACGCTGATCTGTATTCCATCCCCGGCGGCTGTCAAGCGAGCTCCCAGGATCCTTTAACCATGCAGGCCGCCGTGATGCAACCCCCGCAGGTTTCTGCCTACGGAGCCATTCCAGTGCGGCGCAAGCCCATATCCAACCCCGGTGTCGCCGTGCGCCCGCCGTCACAGCAAATGTACGCCGACGCGCCGCTGGGCCACTCGCGATCACGAACAACCTCGTCCGGCATCTTCCCCGTCGCACCTTCGCCAACCACAAGCACCATGAACTCACAATACCCCAACCCGTACCAGGGCGGCCTGCGCCGCACACCCACGTCCTCTACCAGCTCCACCACTGGCACTCCCAACCGCTCCAATAGTGGCGCGCTCCGCCGTTCCTCGTCTTCTCGCTCTGGCGGCAACTCGCCCACATCGTACGTTGCCCTCATGCGGAAACAAAAGGCCACAGTCTGGTGCGACCGGGCCCAGTATGAGGACCCGCGCATCTTGGCACAGCAACGCCAGCTGAAGATGCGGGCCAACATGGAGGTAGCTGGAGGGCCGCACCATGCACCACCCAGGAGTGCCTCGGGCACGTCGAGCATGGCAGGCGGTGTCAGATCCAAGATTGGTCGCCACCATGGCCTTCCAAAAGCGTCCTTGTACGCACCAGTCACCTATGCTGGGTCTGGCGTGCCTATGCGTCTAAGTGCATCTGAAGTAGACGAAGGCGACGACGAAGACGCAAGCTCGCAGCAGGGCGGGCAATATCACCACCGCTCTGGCTCAGGACGCAGCTCCCTCGGATCAGGACGCCGCATGTCCTATGCCAACCCCGCCGGTCGTCAGTCCTCCAACTCCACTCCCCCACAAAACTCCTCACCAGAAGACCTCGGCGACCTTCAAGAAGAACCCACACCAGATGATGTCGACGCGAACGGCTACTTTGAGCACACAAAGACCAATCTGTCGTTCGGCAGCGGCAGTAGTGGGGAACGCAACTTTGGCGGCGTAGGCGAGATGCCAGCCTCGTTACCCAAACCCGCACAAGACAAGAAGGTCTCCAAAGACGATTTAGTACGAAGAGGCAGTGTCGACGAACGGACGATGACCATGGGCACGCGCCTCTTCGTTGCGAACCCCGACGCCGACGACAGCGATTGAGATGGAAGAGCGTGTAGTGTAGTGTAATCTTCTGCGATACCCAGAGACAATGATTTTTTGTATACGATTTTGGAATTTCAAGCATGGTACTTCAGGGACAAACGGGGATATGGCGATTATCTCTTGGCGTCCAAAGCAACACATTGCCTCCATTGGAGAGGCAGATTTCTTTTTTCCTTACTGTCTTGAGCATAGTTGCATGCATATCATTTTTTGGTTTTGACTGGAGAGAACAAGCAACGCAGGTGCGTGCATCAGTAGACCTGTATATACGCAAGAGCGGATGAAGAATACAAGTCAACAATATTTCTACACTTCTTCCGGATTGTAGTTCACTCTATGCTTTCCCGTGTCGACTAGTACTTGAAGTTGACCCTCATCACCTCACACGGACATGCTGAGCACCGCAGTCCGAGGAACACTCCAACGCTCCTTGCTTGCAAGTCAAGGGGATGATGCGAGCAGCCGAACCGAAGTGGAGTGCTTGTGTCGATCATTTGTTGTGTACCTGCCAAGTCCTCCGAAATCTCGGTCAATAATCATGCTTGCAGATCAGCTCACGAAGCAGGCATGACCGCTTTGTTGGAATGTCGGTATAGTGGTGACATCAATTGTTAAAAGGATGTATATGTGCCGGGGAGAAATAGCCTCGTAGTTTATTCTCTGGGGGCGGGTGCGGGAGAAGATCATCAGGGTTCATGGTAGAATATAGTACGCTCTTCAAGATGTTTTGCTATGGTGGTAAGCATGATACGCGATTAATTAGTCAAGGGATTCTGGCTAATGACAATCTTAAAGTTAGTAAATCGTTGTGAACAAATTTTCCTGGAAATCTTGTGGAGCACTCTTTCAGGTTTTTGCCCCTGCCATGGATTCGAGGGCGCTGTGCCTGCCAAGGAGTCCGATCAGGGACCTCACCGCAACACATGTATACAACACCACGCCACCACTTCAATAATGGCTGTCACAGCCTAAATCAACGTCTGGAAAGAACGATACGACACTGAACACGATGCCGAATCCCAATGGCTCAACGACTGGCGCGACGAAACGCGCAAACAGAAAGGGGACATTGAACGGTCACAGCGGAGTTAGGACGACCACGGTGGCCCAGGAGAAGACCGACTACACAAGATGGAGGCTCAAAGATGACCGTGGGTGTCAGATATGGCATTACCTAGACAGCGACGAAGAAGTCAAGGCATGGCCGCAAAGTACAGCGGACAAATACTTCCTAGGTCTTGAGACTGTAAGTTTGCGCCTCGCCCAAGTCCACGGCATAGTGTCCTTCCACGCGTCTCAACGCTTACAAGTATGATGCCAGGATCTCCCCAAACTCAAGCCCCCGAAGACGCCCCTCGAAGCTGCATATAACGGCGCCTCCTTCTTCTCCAACCTACAGCTACCACCTGGAAACTGGGCCTGCGAATATGGAGGCCCCATGTTTCTCCTCCCCGGCCTCGTAATCACTTGGTACGTCACCGAGACACCCATACCAGCGTCGCACGCCATCGAAATCAAGAACTACCTCTTCTCACGGGCGCATCCCGAGGATGGAGGGTGGGGGCTACACATTGAGGGCGAGAGCAGCGTGTTTGGCACAGCGATGAACTACACGGTACTGAGATTACTGGGCGTCGATGCAGAAGATCCAAGGATGCGCAAGGCAAGAGACACACTGTGGAAGCTCGGCGGCGCGTTGAACTCACCACACTGGGCGAAATTCTGGTTCAGCGTTCTCGGCGTGATGGAGTGGGATGTCGTTAATCCTGTACCGCCTGAGTTGTGGCTGCTACCGGATTGGGTACCAATCGCGCCATGGCGCTGGTGGATTCACATGCGGCAGGTCATGCTGCCCATGTCGTGGGTATATTCCAAGAGGTGGTCATACCCGCTAAATGACTTGACGCGCCAATTGAGGTCAGAACTCATACCACAGGCCATTGAGACGGTCAACTTTGGAGCTCATCGTAATACCATTTCGCCAATGGACAACTACCACCCCAAGAGTTGGCTGCTCATGTTTCTCTTTTGGTTCCTTGCAGTAATCTGGAACCCATACCTTCGCCCCAACTGGATGATCAAGCGTGCTGAAGAGCACACATGGTGGCTCATCCGAACGGAAGACGAAAACACCGACTTTGCAAACCTCGGACCTGTGAATGCGACCATGAACACTCTTGTTTCGTACATCAAGCTTGGCCCCGACTCTCACAATTTCCGTGAGCACCTCAAGACGCTTCCTGAATTTCTATGGATCAAGGATGAAGGTATGCTTATGAACGGTACAAATGGTGTACAAACATGGGACACCGCCTTCCTCATTCAAGCCATGAACTCTTGCGACTGGTGCGAGGATGAGAAGTGGAGACCCATGCTTAACAAAGCCCACGAATTTCTTGAAGACCAGCAAATCCTTTCAGAATGCAAGGATCAACACGCATGCTACCGTCAACAACGAAAAGGCGCCTGGGCCTTCAGCACGCGCAAACAAGGCTACACGGTCAGCGACTGCACGTCTGAAGGTCTCAAATCGACGCTTATCCTACAAAATCAACACAACTACCCAGCTCTCATCTCAGAGCGCCGCATCAAAGACGCCATTGACGTCCTCCTCACCATGCAAAACACCTCCGGCGGCTGTGCCTCCTACGAGCCCACACGAGGCAGTGTCCTCCTCGAACACCTCAACGCCGCAGAAGTTTTCGACAACATCATGATCGAATACGATTACCCCGAATGCACGACTGCCGTCGTAACAGCCCTCCACATATTCTCCCAACACTACCCCTCCTACCGCGCCGCCGAAATTGCCGCTTTCCGCGACCGCGCCGTAGCTTACATTCGCAACGCGCAACGCCCGGACGGCTCCTGGTACGGTTCCTGGGGCATCTGCTTCACCTACGCCGGCATGTTTGCACTTGAATCCCTCGCCTGTGGCGGCGAAACATATTCCAATTCCGAACGTGTACGTCGCGCGTGCCAATTCTTCCTCGACAAGCAAATGGAAGATGGGGGGTGGGGCGAAACCTACAAGTCTTGTGAAGATGGGGTGTGGAGACAGCATCCTCAAAGCCAGGTTGTGCAGACTGCATGGGTGGTTATTGCAATGATTGAAGGGGGGTTCCCGCATAAGGAGCCGTTGGAGCGCGCGTGTAGATTGATTATGGAGAGGCAGAGGGCGAATGGGGAGTGGGCGCAGGAAGCGATTGAGGGGGTGTTTAATAAGAGTTGGTAAGTTTGACTCTAGTTAACAAGGAGAATGTTTTTATTCAGACGTGTCACTAACAGAACAACAGTATGATCTCTTATCCGAATTACAAGTTTATCTTCCCGATTAAGGCGTTGGGTATGTATGCGAAGGCGTTTGGGGATGATGCATTGTTGTAATGTGGGGTGGGATAGGATGGGTTAGAAGGCGGTTGGAAGGCGCGGTGTATACCATGGGTGGAGTATGGGATGAGATTGGTCCTCTCTGCTGCAGGGCTGCATAGGTAATATTACTAATAGTCTGCGTCTACTTTTTATGATGCCTTTAGCAGTAGTTTATTGTCTCTAGTCTGGGGGGTTTCCAGAACGTATACATGCAAAGCGGGCTTCTGCAGATAATGTACTCTTCTGGCAAGCATATCGGGAACACCGCGACTATTTATCTCAAATGCAGTGAAACGCTGGGTGAATTGTAATCATCACTGCTAATGACTTCAAGCTTGGCCTCCAGTGCTCATGAGAAAGCAACAGAATAATTCTTCAGGTAGTAGTGGGGATGACAGGAAGATGGACATCTGACAAGCCACAGCAAATGATATAATGCAGCAGGGATATCGCCGTTTCCGTCCGGCGCAGAGTTACTTGCTTTCCTATACCTAGTTTAATACGGTCCCTCTACCCCGCAAAACCTCCGTCCCGCATCTCGCAACGACGTCCTTGCCCATTCAAGACAGAACCTCATTTATCTTCAATGCACGTAGCTTCCCCACCCATACTGCAGTATGATGGCAGATGGAATCCTTTCACCGCCGCTGACGATGCTGTACGATACCAAGCCGAATGATTTACCATGTCCTAGGTACTCTAGGTGCATTCGCAGCGTATGTACTCTACCTTAAATATGCTGGACTAGAATACCTCGTGCTTGCACCTAGCGGAAAGGGAATTCATGCATCGGTACCGAAGAAGATAATGCTGATTTGGTTGGCTGATCTCAATAATGCGGTTATCGTGCTGCATGGTTGCAAGTCGTGATACTACATCTGAGACTTGGCTTATGGACTGTGGTCCTTGGCGAGGAGGATTATGGTCCGTGGAGTAACATATGGTAGGGTGGTCATGGTGAGTATTTATGGTGTTGATTATCATATAAGAAGCAAGCAAGCAACATATTATACTATACCATCCCACCCCCTTCACACCACTAGAACCCCCACCCCCAAAATGTTCCTCCCCTCCCCCAAATCCCTATCCACCCCCATCCTCCTAACCTCCCTCCTCCTACTCACAACACCCACCCACGCCACCGCCCCCACAGTCACAATCGACACCGGCCCCCTCCTCGGCACCACAACCCTCCTCCCCACCGCCCTCTCCCCAATCAACCTCTTCCTCGGCATCCCCTTCGCCGCCTCCCCCCCGCAACGCTTCGCGCCCCCGCAACCACCCCCAAAGCATGAAAAACCAATCAATGCAACGCGCTGGAAACCAGCTTGTCTCCAACAGTTTCGGTATCCGTTGGCGCGGGCGCTGTTTACGCGCTCCGTTTACGACGATCCGCCGCCGGGGGCGGGGGAGTCGGAGGATTGTTTGTATTTGAATGTCTATGCGCCGGCGGCTGTGGGAGGAGAGGCTAGTGTTGGGGAAAGGGGAAAGGGGAGGGCGGTGTTGTTTTGGATTTATGGGGGGTCGTTGCAGTTTGGACATGCTGGTTAGTAAATGTCTGGGGGGTTTTTCCTTTGGGCCACGATGTTTTTTTTATGGTTATATGGGGTACTGATTGTGTGAGGGGTTTAGGTCATCCGTGGTATGATGGGAGTTCTTTTGCTTCGTATGAGGATGTTGTTGTTGTTACGACGAATTATAGGACGAATGGTGAGTGGTTATATGGGTACCTCGAAGTTGACTCGCACGCCCTCTGACAGTGTTGGTAGTGTTTGGGTTCCCGGCTTCTCCTGAATTGCCCTTGACGGAGCGTAACTTGGGGTTCCTGGATCAGCGATTTGCGCTTGATTGGGTGCAGCGGAATATCCACGCTTTTGGTGGAGATCCAGACAAAGTTACTCTATTTGGTGAGAGTGCTGGCGCGTTCTGTGAGACTTTTCCGCAATCACGATACACTTTATTATTGCTAATATTGCACAGCAATCGACTCGCTCCTGACTAGCTTTCCCAAGAATAGCACACCACCATTCCGAGCTGCCATTCTCCAAAGTGGCCAGTATAGTTACCGTCCCGTCCCGACTACCTCAAGCGTCCCTGCATGGGACAATTTGACTGCCTCGCTCGGCTGCCCAGGGAGTTACAGCAGTAACTTGACATGCGTCCGAGCTGCAAACGGGACTACCATCCAAAACATCATCAACGTCAAATCGCTCATCTTCGACCCTGTACCTGACAATGTCACACTCGTTACTAATCCTGCAGCCCGTCGTCTCAGCGGCAACATTGCAAATATCCCAGTTCTAGGAGGCACGAATGCCCAGGAGGGACGGTAAGACCGGATAACCTTACTGAATTGAAAGATGAGCTGATAATAGAAAGGGTATTCCAAGTAAACCAAACCAACGTAACCGAATTCCTCCAAACCACATTCAATACCACCTACCCCTCTCTCATCCCATCCCTCTCAGCCGCATATGCACTCAACACCACCGGCCTCACAAACGGCTACGACATCACCTCCCAAATCTTCACAGACTTCATCTTCCAATGCGTAAGTAGATCCCATACCGACAACATTAAACCTCCCCACCCTACTAGCAAACCCACCCACTAACGCCAACATACACACCAACCACAGCCAGCAGCCCTGTGGACAAACGCAACAGCATCCCTCGGCATACCAACCTGGCGCTACTACTTCAACGCCTCCTTTACAAACACACAAGCCTACCCAAATCTAGGCGCCTACCACTTCTCTGAAATCCCCATCGTCTTCCGCACCTACGATCCTGCAAACTCCACGACGCAGGAATACGCTCTCGCGCAATTCATGCAGAGTACTTGGTCGCGGTTTGCTAAAAACCCACGGGCTGGACCGGGGTGGAATGCCGTGGGTTCGGGGAAGAGTGGGTTGGTGTTGCAGGGTGGGGGTGAATTGGGGGTTGGGGGCGTGTATTTGGATGGGGATGCGGGGGTTGAGAATGGTGAGTGGAGTTTGGGTGTTTTGGGGGATGTTGGGGGGGTTAGGGGGAGTGGGGTTACGGTTGTGGCGCAGTCTGGGGTTGATTTTAGGTGTGGGTTGTATAGGGAGGTGTTTGAGGATATTGTTGGGAGGGAGGGTATGCCGAGGGCAGAGCAGTTGGATTGTTTAGTTTAGGAAAAGTCGTTGATTTGGTTGTTTTGGCATAATTAGTGGAGTTGGTGGATTTGATGAACTTTTCCTCTTCTTATGCGGGTGCTAATCCCACAACTTGACTCGCAATTCCACCTACATCTCTAGCAAAACCTCCTCGTCTTATCTCTAAGCTGGACTAACCTATTCCTCATAGTCAGCAATCCATCCCCCATCCAACCAAAATAAAATCACAAATTCAACTCACCTCCCACATCTCAATAATCACACTCGCCGTCCCATTCCTCCTCAACACCCCCACAGCCGCAACATCATTCAACCACGCATACGTCCCATTTACCGCTGTCTCAAACGTGCCGCGCAACATGGTGCGCCCATCGGGTCCAGCAGGGACTCCCGCAGTCTGCACAACGATGTATGTGCCGTCGTCTGTGCGGATGGCGTAGCGGGCGTCGGGGCGGAATTTTCCGGCTGTGTCGGTGAGGCGCCAGTCTGCGCCTATGGGGATGATGGTGCCTGTTTTGGGGGAAGGGGGCGGTTAGATGGTGGGTGGGTGAGTAGTGGTGACGTCATTTTTGGGGGGTTATGAGGTGTGGTATGATGGGTAAGGAGGTGAAGCGTTTAGAGCATGTATGAGGACAATGCTGCGAGTATGGGAATGGTTTTCATACCAGACATTTTGGGTCCTTTGAAAGTCCCTCCGATGATGGGAATCACAATGCGGTTTTCTCCTGTTGGGATTGGGCCTACAGATAACCTCTCACCTAGGAAGGTCTCCATGCTGTATAACAAAGTCAATGCCGGTGGTATGGGCGCTATTTTTGCCATTGCGAGTGCTGTGAGGCCTGTGAGGATGGTGATGGGGGTGGTGAGACGCATGGTGGAGATGTGAATGTAGTAGACCGTAGTTCGTAACTAGTAGACGCGGCGCAGTTTAGTCAAGAAGCTACGATCGTGGCACTTGCAACAGCTGCATTATATACCCCATCATTTAGAGCAATGCACTATGTACATCATCTCCGTGGGCCTCGATGCCGTTGCCAGGTCCCGGCACGACGTCGGTCGAAGCTTGGGGCTCGATATAGAAACCCCGCTTCGGCGGTGTGCCAGGGTGGAAATCCTGGGATGGTGATGAGCCCTTTTCTTGGGTGCTTGGATAGAAGGTTGCTGCTGATCATTTTAATCGAGACAGCGTTGACCCCCGGATTGCTGTCGATGGTGTGGAGCTTGTTGGTGATGAATGGAAGCGCATTCATGAGAACGAAGTGGCGTCTGTGGCTGAGGCGTGGGGCAACCGCCGAAAATCGTTGACCTTCTTTCGTACTTCGCAGCCCTGGATCCTACATACATAATAATATCGCCGCAAAACAGATCCGAATAATCCGGTCGTACGAGACGCAACGTAAGCTGTCAATATTTCACGCTTTCTGAGGCTATGGCAGTTGCCAATCAATCATCCAGGGAATGGCATCTCCTTCCACCCGACCTCTTGGAGCTACAGATTGGACAAATCGATCTACTACTGGCTATGTATCCTGAGGAAGCGACGATTGAGGAAAGCTCGCAAAAGACGTTGGACCACCTAAGACAAGCCACGGAACATGAGGGCGTAGATTTTGATGGTGTTCCGAATGTTTCGGTACTTCTGCGGATATTGATCGACAATCATCTCGTACATCACGAAGCCTTGCAGTTGAGCCTGACATTCCCTTTCACGGTCGTCGACGATGTAGCTTCTCACGACCCTCCACCGGCCAAGATTCGGGCACAGCAACCATCGTGGCTGAGTAGAGTCGCCACAGCGCAAATCATTTGTGAGGTAGAAGACGGAGAAGACTTGTTTAGCACCCTTGAGCACATTAAGGAACAAGCGATTGTTCAGCTCGAACTATCCAATAGCGCAACTGTAGCTCGGGCTTCGGAAGCCAATGCATCGGAGCAAGCAGGCCCCCTCGTACGAGTTTGGTTCTACTTCCCTTCCATCAGCACACGATCCAAGCGCGACGACTTCATCAAGTACGCGCCATCATACCATCTAACAGGCTTTCTCTACGCTGGGAAACCGGGTCTTCTCTGTGTAGAGGGCGACTCACAGAACATTGATGATTATATGAAGTTCATAAAGACGGAAAGCTGGGGAGACATCCCGTCACACCATAAGAAAGTCAGTGAGCGACATAGGGAACGTATAGAAGAGAGAGCATTCAGTAATATGACTGAAACTACCAACACGCTTGGCGAGAGACATGGTCAACGGGCCAATCGAGGCGACATGAAGGCAATGGAAGATTGGCTAATTGAAAGAGGCTTGGGCGATGCATTCACAAAGGTACTCATGTAACATCAGCTCTAAGCGTCAAAATTGGACTTTTTATTGCTCTAGAGACCGCCGCGGAGAAAATTGGACAACTCTCGCTCAAAGGCACTACGTTTCGACGGATTCTCAAACGGCCATGATAGACTCCCCACCGTCAGTCGTAACTCTGTTCCGGATGCGCACTTTCATCAAACGACTAGTCGCTTTGACGAGGGCACCATCACCGCTCTTCCCAAGTACAGCGTTAGGAGAAAATACGAGCGCTTCTCCCGTTTCCAGTTCCTCGATCTGTCGTAGGACAGCCCTATCATCATCGCGCATCGCACCGATGTGCTGTCTCAAGGTCGCATACCAAGTTGGACTCGTAAACCGGTGGATGACAGCTACAGAGCACAGCGCAATGAGGTCCGTAGATACCATGGGCTCTTGTGTCGAGATGATCACTCGTGCGCCCAAGTGTCTCTGGAGTCGAATGGTAGTTTTGAGACGATTGTTCAGTAGCGCAGATCCAGGTGAATCCATCATGTACTAAGTGTGTCAGCAAGTCTCACGCAAAGTACCTAGGTAAACAATCAAACATACTTTGTGCGCCTCGTCCAACACCACGAGCTTAGCGGCGCTCTGAGAGGACTGCAAGAAACGATCCAAGCCAAGCTTGAAAAGCACACACGCTGTATTCGGCGTGACAAACGGATCGGAAAAGTCCATGATCGTAATCTCTCCCGGCAGATACTCCAAACTAGCGGCCTCACCCGTGATATGTAGAAACGACTCGAGCAAACCCAGACGCATATCAAGCATGTTTCTCTGAGTGGAATCAAATCTCTCTTTCTCCAACAATTTTTTGAAGTTGATGTAATCGAGCGAGCCATCCCGGCTGTTGGTCGCGATGGAGCGAAGTATCGCTTCGACTCTGGCCATGTACAGCGGCACAGTCGCTGTTTCGTCCACAGCCATGAGGGTGAGAAGAGTGCTTATGTTCAGCGCCCTTGCGTTGAGCTTGAAAGGGATTACTCGCACGTTCGGTCGATCATAGCACCTTTTGATCCCTGGATTCGATGGCGACACGAGAACGGTGACTCTCTTGACCTTCGCTGTGGGATAGTCAGGGTGGGATTTAGCGAGATGTGTAGCTTCACTGATCTCGAAGCCAATGCCACCGTCTGGCCAATCGCTATAGTTGAACACTAGCGCGGATGACGGGGCTTGAAGGCGACCAAGATGTTTAGAAGGGATAAGGGCGTTTTCGAGCATCGTGGCCGTTGTGTGGCTTTTACCACTACCCTGTACTCCGCAGACGAATGTGGAGAAGGGGACGTTGGTGTTTTGAAAGAGCTTGACGGTGGCTGCGTCTTGCGACATCTCGTCGTGAAGACATCCCAAAAATCCATACTGAGGAACGAGATCTTGAGCGTGCTTGGCGATTATGGCCTCGGATAGAAGAGGGCCATGTCCGATGTCGCGACGGGTGCCCTGGAGTGTGCTATTGTCGCTTTTAAAGTGGCTGATTTTGCGCATCAGATCGTTCACTAGAGTGAAGTCGGGTTCTGTGAAATCTACATGAGGTTGAAAGCTTTCAAACTCGGAGGTACCAGGGCTGGACCCATCAGTCCCGGAAGTATCCGTACTACTGGAAGTGGAATCAAGCTCAGTATCAGAGGAGTTCCCCGACTCAGCATCAGCCTCAAGGTGATCAAGTAACTGTATGGCTGTCAGTGATTGACCCAAAGTTGAGCTCAGACTCTTGCTATGAAAGCAGGGCAACTTACAGGATTGGAAAACGTGAGACTTTGTCCTCCTTGCGCAGGCCTGTGATTTTCCTTCTTTGGTCCAAGGTCTTCCACAACTGTAGAATTGGATACAGCGAGTGGCGTATCGATGTTTGTAACAATACCCAGGTCCACACGAGGGCCTGCGGTATTAGGTGCAGCTTGCCTGCTGGGCATCTGGGCTTCAACAGTCTCCAGTCGAAGTGCAGCAGCCTTCGATATTTCTACGGTTTCAGGGCTCTCAAGACTATATTTTTGTCCAGATTGACGAAGTCTCAAAGCTATTAGTAGTGAATCACGTATCATTTGGTAAATGTACTTACTGCTTCAGCTTTTGTCTGATCTCAAGCTGTCTACTCATGCTTGCATTGGGCTCCGTCTGGAGTAGAACATTCGCGAATTTCGACCATCCTATGAACCTTGGGCCATCGAAAGCTTTATTCGAGTAAAGTGCATGTATACTTTGTCCCAATGAGTCCACTGTAGCTTCGAACTTTGGCGAACTCATCGCGATTTCTGAAGTCGATTTGTTAGTTGTAATGGACACGTGAAATATATTGTACTTGACCAATAAGCGGGAGGTGCTTTAATGTCAAGATACTGAGTTAAAGTTGCGCGAGTGGGCGGAGGTTCAGGTCCGGTATTATACTCGTCGACCGTTTGCGGAAACCACCACTTACGTGAACGGGAATTCCACGTTACCTGTCAGGTGACCAGCTGCAACGTCGTAGCCGAGAGATAGACAGACCTATGTGTTGAGCCTGTCATTTTCGATAGGTAGACTTCCGGCACAAACGCACTGGATGAGTACTTGAGTCGCAAACGTTGTCTTGATGCAACCAGGAAGTTGACCAATGCAAAGGCATGACGACACCTCCTCGTATGGTGATCCGTTTGACGCCTGTAATGACTTTGTAAGAAAGGCACAAACATTCGAGAAGTTGCAAGCAGAGTATCTGACTCAAACAGCTTGTATGAGCTAGAAACGACAGTCGCAATTAGATGGCGCACAACCACTGCTATCGCTCTTCATGAAAGTTTGAGTTCATGTAGCCATGTCATGGTTATCTGGAGGACTTGTTGAATTATTGTCGCAGCTGAGTCGTCGATTTGTATATAGACAAGCGGTTGGTTCAGGTTGAAATCGGAGGAGACTTGCACAGTGAAGGTACGTCTAAGCTGTGCCTTCAAGCAAACGTTACCTACCCAAGTAGCCTGTTGCGAGACATTGGGAGAGAAGAAAACATCGATATAACAGTGGGTGCTCCAATGTCTTTTGGAAGAGCGTTACCCGCTGCATCTAGGCGACCTCGGGAGGTGCTCCTACTACCAACCCTTGGCCTTGGCGTTCCAGTCTAGTGATATATAATCATACCTAGGTCTTGCTGCAATTGCCAATGGCCCTATCAGATGATGAGATAGTTATTTGTATTGTCTCATCGGCTGTCCACTAGAAGTGCGGAAACAAGTGACACTACGCAGGAAGAGGGTAGTAGCGATATGGCTTGCGACTGCGGATTGCGCAATGGATAGACGTGCTATTAAGAATGTAGTTGTCGGAATGAACACGTTTCACCAAGCTAGCCTGATGAGAAGCCAGCCACGAAGGCCTCAACGAAGAACCATATTGGCGGAGTGCAGTTATAGTAGAGTTAAGATATCGATCGTAGCCGTGCCTTTCAAGTGCGCGAATCGATCGAATATGTTTGCGATGAAATGCCCGGTCTCCTGAAGCTGGTTAGCTGTCTACAGTATTCGGAATCAACATTGCTAGCTCTGAATTTTCATAATGCTGGCCTTGATGGTGTCATGCTAGCATCCATGTGAAGGTGTTTGAGATTGGGTACCCATGATGTCTTGCTAGGTCCTTCAGTTGTCGTGACAATTGGCACTCTACATCGCATAGATACCACACCGCAAGAGCGAGGATCTTTAGCGTTGTGCTAGGGGTCAGAACCAGGTAAGTAGATCTGGATGAGATGCAGGGTCATCACGTGCGGGGTGCAAACGGTCGGCCCCACCCGTTCACATGCATTTGGGTACTCACCTCCAACTATTGCTCTCTGTGTCCCAACACACCATTTTGTTACCCAGGCTGCAACAACAAAACTACCTTCAGTTGCGCATACAAATTTCATAGCGATGTCCCAGGAGCTTGACAACTCGCTCTCGCATTCGATGAGAGCATCCGAAAGTACGATTAGTATGTGGCTTGCGATTGAACAGCTGCTCGGAGGCTGAGTCGTTGAGCTAGAAGGAGAGGCTGATCGTACACAGTACACAACCATTTACAAGCGCGCATGAAAGACCTTGTTGCTGTACGCAAATTCAGACAGAACCACAGCAGCCTAAACTCCGCGTACACCTTGGCAATCCCAGTCGAAGAGATTAGAACTCTCGAACAGCGACAGCTGTTATCTACGGGGAACCCCTCGCGACTCAAGACCTTAAGTGATATAGAAGTTCAAGAGCAGGTTGGAAAAGCCCGAGACTGGCTGTTCGACATCCTGGATTGCCACGATCTCATGTTCGATCGAGAGCATAATATGCGAATGTTCAAGTCGGCGGTCGAACGAGATTTTGCTGGACGGCAAGACAGCTGGTCAGAGAGGGAGAGGATATACATGGCTTTGACGGATCCTGCTATTCCGACACCAGAAGACAGGCTTAGATCTGCATATCTTCTAGTACTGCACATGAATCTCGCAGTGCGCCTGCCAGACGTCAGCAAATTTGCAGCAGTGCGCATGGCGCGTATTCAAAATGCGAAGAGCCTAGACGATGACTTACACAAGACACGCGAAGGCATTGTCGACAAGATCAACTCGAACAAGGTCGACCACTTTGCTTGTGCCGTTCCACTCTCATCACTACAGCCATCTGCTACTTCGTCCGTTGTAGATGACAATGCCGGATCTTGTCCCATTTGTCAGAACTCGTACACTGATCTGTCAGCCTTCAAGATCAAACATCTGATTGCCGACTATCCTGTTCGGATTAAACATTGTGGACATGTTGTAGGGAAATCATGTCTTGAGCGGTGGATGGCCACACCAAGGATCAACCCCGCGAAGTACCCGCACCGAACTTGTCCGCTTTGTCGAGTAAAGATTGAAGGCGTCCAGGTACCTCCCGTACCTCAGACGTTGAAGAAGCATCTAAGAAGCGATCGTCGAGCCATGGAGACTGCTCGAGAACTGGTTTATGGTTATGACTTGGAACCAGAAGAGTGTCATGAAGCTGTAATTGCGTGCATGAGCATGAGCATTACATGTAACGAGCTATTGGCCGAAATCCATCGTCAGAAGATAGAGGGAAACAGCGCTCACTTTGACGAGAACAAGAAGATACTGAGTGAGAGGCTCGAAGATGTAAAAAAGGAGATGAGAGCTTGGGGTTTTAGGGGTAACGCTGTATGGAATAGCATCTGCAACGAGTGGATGAATGTTGGTGTCATACGGACCGAATGATTGAGACGACAACGGCGGACGCCCAGAGAGGGACGCTGAGGGAAATAATGTGAGAGATGAAGACCGCAGACTAGAGTATACGTGGAAAGTACAGCCTAGGGGGCAGCTTGCGTACGGTTTGCGCCAAGATTACGACCTACTGCTTGCATCTGCTCACCTACTCCGGCTCATTCGACCTAAAAATGCCTCGATTGATGCATCCAAGATGTAGTTCTGAGCGATTAATTCTATACACATGGTGCATAGCCACACCGGACATTCCCCACTTGTTCCCACTTGTTCCTGTCTTCACCCCGCGGACGCCCACAGACGCTCTAGACCACTTGGCGCCCGCATAGTGTTGACCGCTTGCGCACACTGGCCATTGAGGCTGAGTGCATCACACTCGGAACCCAATACTCTGGAACAGCGGGCAGACAGTCCATTGGTTTCACTCGAGCTGAAAATGATGTCATGGCGACGATGTCGCGTGTGCGCTTGTCGCCACATACCTAGGTAGCTCATGCTGGGCGCATTTGCTTGGCACCATCCTGACGGCGACGCGAATGAACTTCTCCTGGGCGTGAGATTCAATTCTATAGCTACCTGCTGTCCGCGCAAAAGGCAACGGGCAATTATCACCAACTATCGCTAATCGGAACATGAGTGGGTGCCACATTGTCGACTCTGGCGTTAGCAGAGTAGGTCCGGTCTTGTCAGAACACGTTGCTTACGTCACGCGACCCCGTTCTCTCCATATTCCTTTATGGATGCTGACCTGTGCTTCTCCACAGATATTAGGATCACGAGAAGATCAGGAGGACAGGTATATCGCACTTTCTCCTGGATCGATCAAGTCGCGAAAAGAGCTTGCGCTCTTCGCTGTCTACGATGGACAGTAAGTACCACGTTACGAGCGACTCGTACAAGCCCAAGCTAACATTACTACAGCGGCGGATCAGAGACCGTGAATCACGTGTCTCAGAACTTCGTGACACATCTCGAACAGCACTTTAGCAGACCGAAAGACTCGACGCCCGAAGCATACCAGTCAGCCATCCAGCGCGCCCTGAAAGCCGTAGACCGAGACCTGGATCGAGCGAATCTCAGCGGTGGGTCAACAGTAGCCCTTATCCTTATCGACACCAAACAAGGCATCCTCGTTCAGGCCAATCTTGGTGACAGTCATGTCGTTTACGCGGATCACCTGCCCGAATCACAATCACCCACACTTCGTAGTGGAAGCAGCGACAGTAACCCTATCGATGATGAATTACCAACTGGATGGACCGTCGAAACTCTCAGCGTAGAGCACGCCCCAGACAGCCCCGCTGAGAAGAAGAGAATCGAGGAAGCAGGCGGAGAAGTGAATTATGGAACTGGTATTGCTAGGATAGGCGCTGTCAACATGTCACGCGCACTTGGTGATATCGACTACAAGAAGCCTCGTGTGAACCGTTTGGCAGGCCATAACTTGTCCGATCTACCTGGTGTGGAAACCGGTCTGGCTCCTGGTGCAAGTGCAACCCACGATCTCGTGTCCAACAAGGCGCACTTTGCAACACGCCACCTCAATGGCCAGAGTCTCGTTCTCCTTGCTTCTGACGGTGTGGGCGATGCGAAAGATGCCGAAGAAGTCACCAGGCTCGCAGTCGACCGATGGAAGCAGGGTGCTACAGCAGCAGCCATTGCGAAGGAGCTCACCAACAGAGAGGGAAATATGAGGGGCGCCGATAACTGTACAGTCATCGTGGTGGTACTGGATACGGAAAAGAAAGGCAGAAGATCTCGATCAGATAGTATGCGAGGAAGTTTGGAGATCCCAGATATCGAAGGAAGCGGATCGCGGCGGAGACGGAGGTCTTCAATTGCAAAGATCAAGGACTGGATACGTGATTAGAAGTCTTGTTTTGAATGATGTAGCAGTGAGATGCTATTGTAGGACAAGTCTTCTTCTCATCCCATGCAAAATATTGATTTGTAAACAAGTGCAGATTACTCTATCTATGGCATGTCTGAGTTCGGTGGCCCCTTTGCCAGCTTGAAATGACCTGGATTCAAGCCCTGAAATACACCAGTTGGATAATACTTCTTGCTTATCGCCATCGATTTTTTAACAGTGGCGGCGCCGTAACTCGCAATTGGGTCTTCGAACTGAGTCGCGTAGTTGGTGTAGATATAGCCATTGTCGAGGCCCCTCCTCTGCGCCTCAACCTTGACCTGCTTAACGATGGTCGAGAAGAACTTTAGTATTGCTGCATTATCTGCTGAGTTGCTGCATCTTGAGCTCATGTTCACGATGAAGAAGGAGCCTTTGGAAGCATCAAGACCAAGCGCATTACCGCCGTTCTTTTGCATGCCCTTTAGCTGCCCCTCCATGATGGCTTGAATTGATATGGTGGGTAATGCGCCAGGGAGGTCTTGTACATCCGGTAGAAGCGTGTAGAAGGTGTTCATGAGGAAAGTGAAAATTTGGTGGGCTGTAACGGCTTTCTACATTGTGGTAAGCTATTCTCAAAAAGAGGTAAAAAAAGTACTAATTTGCTGAATTTCTGGTAAGCCTGGCTAGGCAGTGCAATGTCAGGTGTTTTCACATGTACCAAGTTAAACGAGAGATTCTCCAAAGGCAGATGCAGCAGTACACCAAACTAAAATGAGCGCATAATTTTCAGTTATACTTTGCCTACTCTGTAGATGTTGCGACAGCTCTTGCAATTGAGTGGCGTCGCAATAATTTTCTTCTGCGAAATGAGCTGACTCCTGAGCAGGTCATGTTTCTACCTATTCGATTGACTTGGAATTTGCAAATAGGGTCTTAACACTCGGAAATCTTCTCACAACGTAGAAGGTTACATAAAGCAAGCGGCCGACAGCATCGAAATTAGGGGCATCATGAGTTCAGGAAATCGTTTGAAACATACGCCTACAGATCGCCACTGGGATGCAAACATACATCAGCCAGAAGGAGATTGCGAGGACCTCCCGTAACATAGTAGTGACAACGGTGTTACGCGTGAGTGATGAGATGGAAGGGAATGCATCAAACGCATCAAGTTGATCAAAAGCAGTTTCCCGCAATATGTTTCGGAGCAGTACTGCGTCATAGATACATTTCAACCTGCTGCGCCTGCTACAGCTTGAGCCTGCGTTCGCCAGACACTCAACATCACATGAGCGATCTTGTTGATCTCACCTTTTGGCTGACCTAGCCCTTCGCTGATAGCCTCAAGTAACCGAATTCCCCGCCGTTCTCGGATGCTGAAGCCATCTGTGATGAGTCTTCTCCAACTGCGAAACCTGACTTCGCAACTCATGTAAGGTTTCGATGCCCAATCCACACTGCGGTCCATTGACATATAGGCTATCAGCTCCCTCAGGAGGTGTCGATTGCCAGGCCTTGCGAGCCAGTCTACACACGGTATGAACTTTAGATGCAGCGAACGTTGAGAGTCGAAGCTAATCAGTAACTTGGCTGTTGTCACAAGGAATTGAGGTGTGGTCCTTGTTGTGATTACAGAATAGCTGTCCGTAAAAGTCGGCTGACGGTCCCATGTGCTAAGAAAGTATATAGTACGTCGACTGGGATATTCTCCACGTCCAACTGCCGAAGTATACAGATTCCTCGATGAAGGATAAGCCATGTTCAAGACACCTCCAGTCAAGCCACCCCTAATGACGGAAAACGGATCGGAGTACTCTACATCCATACCACGTCCTGGCGCGCGCGTTATTGGTCGTGGCAGCACATCAACCTGGATACCGTTGAATGGGGCGTATTCGACAAGAAGCCGCGCATTGCGAGGCCCACGCACATACGCCCAGCTGTCAGCGTCAGCCCGTGTTTCGATACTATGGCCACCGATCTGACCCAATGGCACCCTCTGTGCGCCGCGGTAAGGAATAGGATCTATAACGATGCAAAACCGGTCTAGTCGAAGGATACATAAGGCGTGATATTGCAAATCGTGGGCCGCATTCTGCTCCCATAAATTCGTTACAAGCTCTACTCTGTATGCGTATCGCCTGAAACGGGCGAGACCTTGCAGACGCTTGCGCAATGCGTTGCAGTTTGCACTCGCCATGGCAAGACAGTTGGCGTACGGCGTCATCTGTCTCCAAG
The DNA here is from genome assembly GCA_010093695.1 of Plenodomus tracheiphilus IPT5. Lineage (NCBI taxonomy): Eukaryota > Fungi > Ascomycota > Dothideomycetes > Pleosporales > Leptosphaeriaceae > Plenodomus > Plenodomus tracheiphilus. The sequence goes on from MU006300.1 coordinate 525,418, forward strand.
ATCCATTGGGGTTCCTGACAGCTCGGCGAGCTTCTTCGGGGATATTCACATCTCGGAACGCATTGTATGTATGGAAGTTCGAATAGTGTAGTGCGGTCCTTTCATTCAGAGCGACTTCGTGTGCAATGGTGAAAAGTCGTTCAGCGTCCTCGTCTTTTTTCTGAATGATAATGTACTTGTTCATCTGATCGTCAGACAGAACTTGTTCCAGCTCGCGCCTGATGACCTCAGCATGCAAGGTACCATTTGGTCCAGCGGATTTAGGCAACGCTGAAGGGATGTTCGGATGATCAGCCACAGTCTTGCTCGTTCCTGCCCATCTCAGTCCCGCGTAGTCACCTGTGCACTTTCCCCTGGGTCTCACGTCAATATCGCTATCATCGTCGTCAGGGCCTATTTCGTCCTTTTTGGGGCATGTATCAATATTGTCAAGGCCGGGAGTGTTGCCCATGGACCTGTCGTCAATGTGCTTGTCGAAGCGCTTGCCGTTAGGTCTTCTGTTGTCGTTTTTGCTGGGTGTCATGTTGTCGTCTTTGATATTGCTTCACGAGGATATCTCTAATTGACTAGACTTATTATTATGTGGACACCTAGATTTAACCCAGCACAAGTACCGTTTTTCACCTCACTTTATAGACAAGGCACTGTCGCCTCGCCATTGTCATTGGCTCTGTCGCCTTGTTGACATTGTCGACATTCAACACTGTGAGACCTGTAACTTAGCCCTTGGGCCGATCAAAGGCGACAAAGAAATGCGGGAGGTAGAACTCCAATTCTTTCTTTGATTTTCCAAGACACAACGCAACGGATGCCAACTCTCGAAGAGGACACAACATCCGGAGGGTTATCTTGTGGAGGGTGGAAGATCTTTGCCACAGCTCTATGCGGAAGTCTAAAATTGAATAAGGTATTCAAATAACGACACAGCTACTGCTTGGCCGAAGCCAAGTCTTGGGAACGCTAGGAAAGCTAATCTCATATCAGGGGATTGGAAGCAGTCTAAGTAGGCGCATAAACTTACGTGATCTTACTGGGATAATCGGCCATGTTCTGGCTGTGACTCAGGGAAGAGACAGTGTCCGACAGCGACTTTACAAATGGCGCATATTCGTTTGCAATGTAGATGTTGTGAAAACAGTATGCTGTCATATCCTAACAGGTGTACCCAATACTTCGTTTACGCTGACGTGACACGCCGTCCGAGCTGAGATCTACCAAATACTGATAGCATGTTGAAAATATTGAGACACGTGACCAACATCGTGTTTGTTGCCTTTGATTATTCATCCATACAACCATTGGCGAGATCTCAGAACGTGCGCATACTATGCTTCGGCTTTCAAGAAGTTGAACAAGACAACAGAGTTGCTGCCTCGTTCATCGCTGTAACTGTGGCTCATCGATAGCGACCATGAAGATGAGCAGATCTTCCGGTTTTAGAGCGATAAGTCATATGAGCACTTCCAATAACACCAGGGGTTGCATGCTGCGATAGTGTCGAGAACAACATGAACTTAGCGCCGAAGGTTTGCTTTATATTCGGTTCCTGAAACATGTTTATAGCTGCCGAGCATCGTGCTCCAAGCTTGGGCTCAGATGTGTAAGCGCTGTGCTATGTGCCGGCGGGGTAAGCGCTGAGGCGCTCTTCGTGTGACGAGCCCTTGGCATGTGAAGATGCTTGATGCGTAGGATATCTAGAATGTTGCTAGGATAGCTAGCATACTGAATAGGTGAAGATATGCTCTGAACCGAATGCATTGGTTCTTATTTGCCATGGTAGAAGACACCAAGCTTGCGACAGGATCACGTCGATCGAGGAAATAATAAGCGATAATTACAAATGCGGATCAGCACCATATGCAGGTGCAGGGGGCTGGGTGTTTTCAGCTCCTCGTAGGGTAGAGCACCTTATCTCGTATAGGCTGAAGGCTGAAGGCTGTACGTTAATCAATAAAGTACTGCCTGGCCTTTGCAGAGGGGACGTCCCAACCGAATGTCATTCTTGCGATCTCAATATGCCGCCACACTATACTTCAGCCCATCATGATCATCTTATTGACAGTTTCCAGCAACTCAGCATCGGCGAAGAACGGCAACAGAGCCCACATGCAACACTTGCGGCAGTACCTCGAAGTTTCTGGTCATGGGCTGACATCCTAAGCCGTAGTGAAAGATGGGATCTGATGGATTCCATGTCCTGCACGCATCGCCCAGATTCGTATGGAAACACCCTCCTCATCGCGGCAGCATCTTTTGGTAACGACTCCTGTACTACACGACTGATCAGTCAAGGCGCAAACGTCAATGCCAAGAACTTTTTGGGTAGAACCCCTTTGATGGAGGCTTCACTGTGGGGAAGACTGAGCATCGTGCAACTCTTGCTGGCTCGCTCAGCAAACATAGACCTTACCGACGACGAAGGAAATCGAGCGTTCAACCTCGCGAAGCCGGTAGAGTTGAATAGCTACGAAAGGTACGAGCGAGGCACTAAAGAGCACATCATCGAACGTCCATGGCTAGACGAGCAGCACCGCCTGAAAATCCTCGAACTACTAAGTCCAGGAGAAGGATGTATCGTCGCGAACAAATCTGCGGAGGCCCGGATCAACTACGCTTTTTTCGATCGATCACTAGACGGCAAATACACTAACCTCGTACTGAAGTACTTTCCTACGAAGCCGGACCCAGCGAAGCGCCCCAAGACGGTCGCTCGAATTGTAGATGGCTCAGTAGCTGTTGACGCAATGAGTGGCTGGGGCCACGACGATCAGTACACGATTCCAGGCTCTTTGACGTGGGAAGTTCTCAAGTTTGCGAAGGAGAACATGGTGGAATTCCCAGCGCATGAAAATGATAAGCGTGGCTTTCAGAGAGGGCCCGAACAGGACTTCGAGACTCAGCAGTCGGTGGAGGGAAGCTATTATGCCAGCCATGCAGAGCCTCAGGCCATTGTGCAATACTTGAAAATAAAGAGGATATGTGTAGATGTTGAAGCCGTCAATGGACAGGCGACCGGTACAGGACCCTCAGCCATACGAGATGTACAGCTCATTGTGAGCAACAAAGTCTGTCCGATTTGTATGGGCTTTATGAGCCACGTCAACAGTATTACCAGGAGATCGGCGAAGTTGCAGTTCGTGGCATGGGAACGATACGTTGCTGATAACGGTGAGCTGGTAGCCCGCAAAGTAGAGCTGGTGGTACGGGGGCCTGTGTGAGCAGGTCATGGGATGATGGATTCCTCGCGGTGTATACTATGGTCAGGGACAAACTTCATGCAATAATCTGGTTAAGGGCGATGAGCTTTGAAGATGTGCGTCACTTAATGCACGCGACATGATGCGCCTCCCTCATATCGGATAGGTATAAGATGAGATTAGTACTAGCGTAATGCAACCCCTCACCACCATCCTGCTCTAACCTCTTAGACCACACACCATTAGTCGACGCGCAATGCACTGATAAGCATAATGACACGTTATTACTTCTGTGTGGTTCCTACTTCTCACCCCTCTTCACTTGAAGCTCCAGACTGACGCATAGACGCCCTGTGACAGTCATGAGTCCTACCGATCCGCTACTGACGTACAAGCCATTGCACCCAAAATTTGGAGCGGAATGCTACGGTGTCGACTTCTCACGTGCCGTGTCTGACGAAACTGTGGAAGCGATACGACGCGGTCTGGCCCAATATGGAGTGCTTGTCTTTTGCCAGGCCCAGCTCGATGACGCAAGACATGTTGCATTCGCAGCCCAGTTGGGCGAGCTCGACGACTCTACGCCATATAACAAAGCAAGCCGGAGACACTGCCTGGCACCTTATACTGAGCTGTTTGACGTGAGCAACCTTGACGACGATGGCACAGTTGTGTCCACCGATAGCCTGCGGTTCCAGTTGGGGCTAGGCAACGCCTTCTTTCACGTTGATTCTGCCTTCAATCCACGTCGAGCAGGCTACTCCATACTGAGGGCGCATGAGCTTCCCTCAAAGGGAACAGGTGGTGCTACTGCCTTCATTGATACGCGGACAGGGTATGATGAGCTTGACGAGCAAACAAAATCGAACATACAAGATCATATCGTTGATCATTCATTGTTGCATAGTAGACGTCTTGCAGCACCGGACTGTGAGTACCTGACGAGCTTGTTGCCGGAAGACCACTTCATGGCTCGCCATGCACTCGTGCAGATACATAAAGCAAGTGGAAGAACGATTCTGTATATCGCACATCACGCTCATCACATTAAGGGTCTGCCTTTGGGAGAGGGACAAGAACTGATTCGACAACTACTGAAACATGCTTCACAAGAAAAGTATACCTTCAAGGTCGATTGGAAGAAAAATGGGGACATCATCGTATGGGTATGAACCTTCTCTCATTCGATCATACCTGATCTGATAAGTCAGGACAATACATGTGTCATGCACAAGGCTTGCCGCGGAACATTTGAAGGCCAACAAATCCGGGACATGCGAAGAGCAACTGTATATGATAGTTCATCTAGCGCCTGGGGCTTTAACGATAGAACGACTTTCCGCGCAGGTATGCTATAGGCCGTCTCTCTTCCGTCCACTCGCCCGGCTCTTCCATTGTAATATGCTCACCAGAGCAACGCATTTCTCGATGACACATGACATTTGGAATGTACTCGTGGCCCGCAGGGAACCTGAAACATACTCTGCTATTAGGTAAGATTGGATTTTGGGGCATGCTGATTGCTAATTGGCATCTGGCAACTTTACATTCCAGCAAACACTGGGGAAGCGATCGCTTGTACTACATTCCAGCATGCACCTGCTCTACAACATCAGCCTTTTTCGAAAGAAGCGCTTTCAATTACTTTTCTGGCGCTATGCTCATAAGGCTTGTTTTGATTTCTAGCAACAAGAATTCAACAAAGCTATCTATATCTTTGGATCAACACATCTCACAACAAGTCTTGGCCAAGCTTTCTTCTTGTCACTCTTTAATACCAATTCGCTTATTTCACTGGCTGTGATTCACTATCGTCTCTAGTCACCTACCCGTCTTGACGACTGGCTATCATGAGGTCCTTCGTGTTTGGGGCTCTGCTCTTACGGACCCTGAATGCGCAAGTTCTCGCAGACCCCTCCGCATCTGCAACTCTTGCGCCGCTGCTAACACCTGGTCCCGATGCCCCAACTGAGTCACAGCTTTCGGAGTCTGCTGCTGCGGTCGCGGAGCCCATTGCCACATCTGCTTCCCCAGATGTGGTAGTGCCATTTGGCATTTTTGACACAATTATCTCCGAGTCTCCAACGAATGCAACTGCAGCAACTCCAACGGCTGGTCTTGAAGCGTAAGTGATGGTTCATCTAGAGGTCATACGAGATGCTAATTGTGCTCAGCGCTGCACTCAGTTCGAGCGACACTGCCACCACTAGCGCCGCGTCAATCGTGCTTCCTGTTGGACCTGGTGCTTTGGCGGTATCAGCATCGGCATCGTCTACCCTCGCCGCTACCAACTTGGCCTCTAATATTGGCGCGCAGGCTGCAGGAGCTGCGGCGGCTCGACCTAACGCGAACTATGCAGGAAGCGCAAGGCCCGGCGGTGGTGGCTGGTCTGATTCAGACGATAGCTCCTATGATGGACAGGATTACGGCGATGATTGGGATGATGGTCAAACCGAGGGCGCCCCTGATGGTAGCGACTCCTATGGTGCCGACATCGAATGTCCCGCGGATTGCACCTGTGAAGCTGAGAAGACCGAGTACGACTCTCACGAAGGCTATCCTCCCCCGCCTGGTTACAGCCCTCCTCCCACGGGCTACACACCCACTCCCGTCTACTCTCCTTACCCTGAACCTACGCCAGACTACCCAGATGGCGGCGATGAGGGTGGCGAAGACACTTACCCCCCTGGCAGCCGCAGGCTTCGCGCCCGTCAAGCGGCCTCTGGTGGTTTCGCACAATTCAACTGGCCCGGCGCTTCTGACGGCAGCGGTGATGGTGCAAGTGAAGATCTCCCAGACTGGCTCTACGACTCTGCCGGTGTAGCGAAGCCCAAACCCAGGTGCCCCAAGGCTTGCTGCAACAAGCCCACTGAAAAATACCCGACATATCCAGCACCCGTACAACCATCCGGCTATGTACCCGCCCCAACCGGTTACGTTGGCTCCGATGCTCCAGCCCCCACCGAGGAGCCCTGGTACGACTCCAACAGCACTACCCCTGACTCTGGCACTCCTCCAACCTACGATACTCCCGCCACACCCACCTGGACCACGCTCGTCTCGCCGGTCGCCGCCGCCTACGCGCCTGCCAAGTCCGCGGACTACACTGGCGACACACTGGCTGGCATCTGCCCCAAGACGTGCAACCCCGATTCCGACAAGAATTTCTGCGACATCACGACGAGCTGCACCACGACTGGTGGTAGCAAGAACTACTGCGCCTGCCGTGCGGGATACATGGCCAGTGCGTGGAACGCGAAGGATTTCAGCAAGCAATTCCATGTCGATGGACAGCCGTTTGTGTATGTTGCGCCTGGTGTGGTGTGTGACAAGGTTTGCGACGACTATACGTGCAAGGATGTGCTTACCCGCCCTAAATGTGCTTAAAAGTCTTGGTCAAGACTTTTTTGGGGTGGAGAAGATGTAATGGAGATTAGTCTACATAATGAGAGATGCTGAGATGAGGATACGAGAGGTAAGCTGCGAGGGAAGAAACATTTCTTATGTCAACAACGAGGTCTTATTTTTATATCAAGAGCATGCTGTTGAACTGCATGGAATGGTGGGGTTCGGTGGGGGAAATATAATTTATGTATTCAAAATGCATACCTAATCTCACATGTTCGATCCTGTGATCTCCACCGTAGTGATTGGGAAGTGGTGTATCATTATATATTTCTCGGGAGATAAATCGAGAATTACAGTGCAAGAAATGATACTGAAGAAGTACCCTAGCAAGGGTTTTGTTGAAGTACAAAACAGCCTCACAAAGCCGTTATTATCGGAAACCCAAGCCAAACGTCCAGAGGACATGACCTCTGCAGACTCAAACTCAAACCACAAACTCATCGCTTACTTCCTAACCGCTTTCGACACCACAACCTTCGGCTTAACCTTCGACTTCCCACCCTTCACCGGCGTCGTTTTCGGCTTCTCCGTCTTCGCCCTCTTCCTCGGCTGCACCTCATTCACCTTCTGCGCACCCCTCTTCTTCCCCTTCATCTCCCCCTCCTCTTCATCGACATTCTCCTCGTCTTTCTCTTTCCCCTTACCCTTCTTCCCCTTCAGCTCCGGTCTCAGCAACCCATGCTCCTTCACATAGTAAATGATATCCAACGCGACATCGCAAAACTCCTGCGCCCCCCGAATCAACAACACGCCCTTCCTCCCACTCTCAATCCCCGCACGCCATCTATCAACCACCGCAAAGAAAATATCATCAGGGTTAGCATCCTTTGCATCGCGCACACGGATATATTCGCCCTCTGCATCGTTGTCGTGGTCGGTATGCCAGTGTCCCCGGCCGGTGCCAAATTCATCACCAATCTCAAACTGCACGAATGCTTCTATGACCATGACGGCGATGTTGTGAAAATTTAGGACCGCGGTGGCGGGTTCAGGGTCCGGTGTGGCGAGGAGTTGTTGCGCGGGGAGGAAGAGGTTGAGTAGGAGGTGGATTTCTTGGTCTGCGTGGTCGGGGGAGAGGAGGAGTTCTTCGCGGACGAGGCCGGGGATGGAGATTTTGGCCGAGGGGATGTCGTCTTTTTTTTCGAGGGGTTGGCGGTCGACTGCGTAGCGGGGGAGGGCGAAGTCGATTGTGGAGGCGGAGGAGGGGTGGGGGGAAGATTTGGGGTGGGCCTCGATGCTGGAGTTTTCGGCTTCGTCGAGGTGACCACTGTGGTACTGCTGGGCCTCGGATGAGTCCTGGTGTGAGGCATAAATAGGACCGGATGTGCTTTGGTGCTGTGCTATTATTTGAAGTTTCGTATGCGAATTCAGCGGCAAGTCCTCAGAGTCTGATTCTGAGTGTGTTACCGTAACTCCGTGATCGTGGGATTGCGGGGACTGATACTGGCTTTGAGCTGTTGACGCGTGTTGCTGGAGTTGATATTGAGGAGCCTGGGTCATCTGGTGGAATTGTTCATTGGTCAATGTACCATTCGGACCTGGAAGTAGACCGGGTGCAGCTTGAGGTGCGTAGCCGTGGGGGGGATACCGGGTCTGCATCATAGGGCGCGGCATATGTCCTTGGAAAGGATAGTCATACGTCGGATACTGCAAATTCATGGCAGGGTATCCTTGCGCTAGGTACGAAGGGTGGTTGAAGAAGGCACCAGGCAGTTGTTGTGGCGCTACAGGTTGGGGCACGGGTAGGGCAGAAGCCATACTCAATCCGCCTTGAGCAAAATTGCTAGGCATCGCTTGAGCCCGAGCGCGCGCAGCATGGAGTGCCTCTTTACGTTTCTCGGCCAGATGTTCAAGACGCTGAATTTCAAGAAGAGTAGGATCTACTACGGCGGCCGGCTGGAGAGGTGACTGTGATTGCTGCGAGACTGGATCAGTGGTCTCGTGCCACAGGTCCTGGTGTTGACTAGGAAGAGACTTCTCCGCTACTTGTGATTGCTGAGACAAGGCAGGTTTCGTTGCCTCAGACTCTCTCATCTGGGCGTCTTCGTCCGCTTCATCTGGAACTATAGTATTAATCAGTCTTGTACCAAACCTTTGGGGTCCTCAATGCTGCTTACTTTGATCCTGTGCATCCAAAGGCATATCTTCTCGCTGCTGCTCCCTTGTTATGGGTTCAGTCGAGGCAGATACTTGAACTACTGTGGAATCTTTGTCGCTGAGATGGCCATCAGAACATGCGGCGTCGTGATACTCGGCTGCTCGCTGTTCATCCGTGGGCTGGGGAAAATGGGAAGAATGATAAATTATGGCATCAGAAACTCCATCAGGCATGGGAACTGGGGCGGTTGTATCGACTTCTTCGGTGTGCTCTTCCTTGATATTGCCTTCGGTGGTGATCTTGGCTTGGTCGGGGACAGGTCGCGCATCTTGCATCGTCCCATCCTTGGTAGAGCCAGCGCGAGACAGTTGCTGTATGGGATCTTCCGGAGGAACGTCAGTCATGATCCCGTCGCTCTCCGTGGGATGTTCGATCTTGATGACATCATTGTCGTCGTTTGTTGTCGCCTCATGAGTAGATGTATTCGCATCAGCCGTTGAAGAGTCTTCTTGCCGCGCGTCCTGCTTCTCTGGGTCATCTGCCTTTATGGAAGCAATGAAACCGTTCTCAGGACCAAGCTGAGTGTCGTCACTGGTCTCAGCGAGTGACATCTGTGTATTTGCGCCCACTGTAGCAAGTTTGGCACTGGGCAACTTGAGTGTGACAGTGAGTTGCTTCACCTCAGGCATGTCGCGCTCTGGAGTGTGGCTCGCCTCATCAGCATTATGCTTTAACAGGTCCCACGATACCTTATTGGCGGTCATCATGTCGCTGCCTTCAAAAGGGTGCGGTGTCGTATGTGGCGACTTGTGCTCCACATGGTTATCGACGACAGGTCCGCTTTGCATGTGATCCGAAAGTTCAAGAGCTTCCTGTACAGCGGCAGCCTCAACGTGTGGCTCCATGCGATCTTGCTGATTAGTGTGAGGTGCGGGCTCGCTGGACTCGTCCATGGCGATCAAGCTTGGAGGTGCCTGACGACACCGCTGCCGCAGTCGCCTATCGCACATTTGTCAGATTCAAGAGTGTCACACACAGCTATCGCACTTACACCTGCTACCGTGATCTGAATAGGGATCTTCGCAACGCCTTGTTTGTACTAGTAGATCATGCGTTGTCGGATGTGGGTGGAGGAGGAGTGGTGGGTGTCGAGGAATTAAAGGGCAGGAATCGGTGCGGGCAACTGGCTTTTTATACGTCGTCACTAGCGACCTTGCGCCTTTACTTGCCTGGTCTCGCAAAATCGTTTTTACGCTCGTCTCTCACCTGGCTGCAGCGCGTTGAGCGTTTGTATCGTGTTCCAATGCCGTGGAAAGCTGTGAAAGTCCTGGGCGCTAGTAAAAAGAACAGGCAGCCAGGACCCTGGTCACCGCCGTTGAGGTCACAGATCCGGGTGCTAAGCAAATTGGAAGGATGCGCTTCATTTGTGAAGATATTATATGTAATAGGACTACAGAATTGTGGTTGTCGTTGAGGTGTGCTCAAAGGTATGGCTGATGCCTAGTGATGCGCTATTCTGAGCCACGCTCGGTGTGATAGTGACAAAGATCGCTTGAGGAGTGAGGAGTGACTACGCAATCAAGTGAAACATAAGAAGAAGAAGTTTTGGTGAATTGTAATTGTGGGGTTGTGGGAGTGTATCACAACTGCCATAAACAGGTGTACTGACCCAGGTCAGCCCGGTTGACTATATATCATGTGAGTCTCTGCCACTCTGCTCCCAAACCTATTGCGTTGATATATCGTGTAGTGGACCTCCATGTTTGGAAATTCACTTCGTCATCGCTTCGTAATATTCCTCGCGTTGACCTGATCATTCACATTCCTGTCTGCCGCTTTCACACTACCGCTCGATCCCCCCAACCAATCTCTGCACAAACCCATCAAATATCGGCGCCAACGAACAGTCCCGATACTTATCCACCAGCAACCCCTCCTTCTGCTCCTCCCCATCTGCCACTTTCTCTGCCTCCCGCACATTCCCACCAACTGCCCTCCCCTCCACTTTCGTACCCTCGGGATACACTGGCCTCTTCCCCTCCTCAACCAATACCACAAACGCCGGATCAATCGGCACACTCCCCAGAAACGGTACCTCAAATTCCCTAGCCATAACCTCCCCTCCTCCCTTGCTAAACACATTTGTGCACTCGGAGCAATTTGGACACACAAAGCCTGCCATGTTTTCAATGACGCCGAGGACCTTGATACCAGTCTTTTTGCAGAAATTGAGTTCCTTCTTGACGTCGGATATGGATATGGCCTGCGGTGTCGTTACAATGACTGCGCCAGCGAGGAAGGGCAGTCTATCGGAAGCGGGTGTACCGCTGGGTGGTGCCACAGACGTCGTGTTCTTCAGCAGTGTTTCGAGAAGCGATATATGCTCATCCGACGTCCCCGGTGGTGTATCGACCAGCAGATAATCCAGCTCCGGCCACAGCACATCTGTAAGGAATTGCCGTACCATGGCCGTCTTTTTGGGACCACGCCATATCACCGCGTCTCCACGATTCGCGAGTATAAAGCCTAGGGACATGCAACCCAGTGCTCCGATCTTTTGTGCTTGTCCCTTGACATCCCCAGCCTGCCCATTCTTTGCGGCCAGCGTCTGCTTCTCGTGTACCTCCACTGGCACCCAACCCCCAGGCGCCTGTCTCACTTTCTCCCCCTCAATGCCAAAAAACCTCGGTATACTGGGTCCGGTAAGATCAACATCCAACACACCCACACTATGGCCCTGCAGCGAAAGGGTCAGTGCGAGTTGTGTTGTTATGCTCGATTTTCCGACGCCGCCTTTGCCTGAAAGCACGAGGAGGATGTTGTGCACGTTTGCGAGGGGCATGGTGGGCGGTTGGTGGGGGTTGCCCAAGTATTGGCTGGTTGCTTGGTATTGGGATTGGCCGGGGAGTGTTCAGTCTGGCGCACGTGGCGTAGTTGGAGGGTTGGAGGGTGGGGTGTGGGTAAAATGAGGGCGCATCATGTGCGGAGAGAAGGTGGTGGAGCGCTTTGAAATCATGGGCGAGAGGCGTGGCGCATGAACATTAGCGGCCGCCTCGGAGGTGCCACACTCCGTGGCTTGGCTAAGACTGCATCCACCTAGATGTGAGCAAACAGTGTTCGACAATAACGTATCTTGCATAAATTTGAAGCTAATTTGCCTATCTGCGCCATCACTAGATGCCATGATGGCAGCCTCGAAGGACCCAATTCCATTCAAAGTCCCTAACCTCATCCCATCGTAATAGGCATGTATCCGCCCATTCAGTGTAAACCCAGTGCACAACGCCACCTACTCTTTCCTCAGGTTGCTGACCCTACCTCCCATCGGACTACCTGCCCTGCTCCTTATCTTTGGCTGTGGCGTAAGACTCTGCCCTCTCGTACCAACCCCCTGCCTCCCATTTTTCAACCTCATCAACTCATCATCTTTCTGCGCCACCGCTTTCTTATAAATCGCGATCTCATTTCTCAAACTTTGGTTTTGATGTTCCAAATTCCTCGCATGGCGGTCCAGATGCAGAGCCTTGACCTTTTCAAGGTGGCCGCTAGCTTGGTGCGTGAGTTTCTGGTTTTCGTCGGTGAGTTGGTCGTTCTTCGCTTGGGCAGCGGAGAGTAAGTCTTCGGCAATGCGTCGTTGCTGTTGGCTGAATTCCAGGGTAGAATCGGCAGATCTGGCTCCGTTGAGGGCGCGGTTGCGTTCTACCTCCTTATCTTCGAGCTCTTGTCGCAGTTGAGTGATCTTAGCGGTCTTTGCATCGGGGGAGAGAGCATCTGTGGCGCGTTGTTCCTCCAGCCGACGTTTTAAATCGTTAACTTCGGCTGTACGCGTGGACAGGCTTTCGCTCTTGGTCTCAAGAGCTTTGGTCTTAGTCTCCAGCTTGGCTTCTAAAGCTTGTTTGTCCCCGATCAGGGTACGGTATTCGCGCCGTAGGTCTTCATGCACAGTCAGCTGCCGCTCCCACATTTGATATTTCTCTTGGTCTTCTTTGCGGGCAGTAAGTGCATCCTGCAGAGCCTCCTCTGTCCGGGCTAGTTGTCTTCGAAGTTTTGATATCAAGACATCGCCAGATTGCTCTCCAGCGGTACCGGGCACTGAATCGCTTACGTGTGACACTTCCTGATCGTTGTTGTTAATGGAGGTATTGTTAGGCTGAGGTGTTGGGCGCATCCGCTTCGCTGAATCAAACTCCTCATCGTCCTGGGTAAACTTGTTAGCTGAGTTGAGCCACCAGACGTGTCTTTTAGCTCTACGTACGAGTGGGCGCTTGTTACGCTCCGGCGCTGAAGGTGTTGTTGAGGCCTGGGAGGGCGACACTTGCGTCTGATACTCGATCACGTCTTTGATACTACCAATAGACGGCAACGGCCAACCATCCTCATCGTTGCCACCAGTAAGCCAGTCAACGACCATCTCAGCAACAACTGGGGCGCGTTCCGTCGCTTCGTCAATAGGCTTCCCAATCTCAGCGCTCCTGGTTATTTGAGCCAGTCCTGCGACAGTAGTGTGCATCTGGTCCACGCGACTCAATGACTGTGATACGTATCGTTCGATGTGGCCTACAGTCCGAGGTATGACCAAGTGGAGCACAGGAACAATCTCATGGATTGGAGATGTCGCCCAATTATTCTGTCGTATCTTGGCCGCCTCTTGTACACCATCCAGACATATTATAACATCTGGGGCGCGGATAACAGGCGAACTATTGCTCGGAATGATCGTCACTAACATGGCACCTTCCGTGAACATCGGGTCGGAGTGGCGACCTTTGGTGGGTATGTCAAAATTGACGTATTTGGCCTTGCAGAACATCTCAAGGATGTGAAAGAGTGCATCGTTGTCAGTCTCCAGCACCAGCACAACGTGCTTGTCATGGTCGCGGAGACGATGAAACAACGTGTGTAAGAACCGGAACTTCGACGAATTCTCCATGCCGAACTGAGCAGTAAATTCAACCTGAGTGGCGGTCTCATTCCGCGAAGAAGATTCTGCTTCAGCAAATACCATATCCATGTGTGTCTCGATCGCCCTAAGATAGTTAAGAATCGCTTCCATTTTTGAGAGCGATGTGAAGCCGCGCGGATCTTTCAAAAATTGCTCCAGAAGCTCTATCTGTTGCTGGATATGAGCGTTGTACATGTCCAATTGCCGCCCTTCAATGAACAGTGGAACGATGTATTCCTCGGGTTCCAGTTGTAGATCATCGTGTAAAAGGCTTCCGCTATTTTCGTCGTCAGCGTCACTGAACTGCGCGTCATCTTCGTTTTCAAGGTTCGGGTCCGCGAAATCTTCCAAAGAATGCTCCACATCAGCCGCCGTTGTCGCGTCGATCTCGACAATTTGTGGCAATCCCTCGGAAACAGTCTCCATCTCTGTGTCTTTGAACGCCGTATTTAATAGGTCATTACTGGACGCAGTAACTACTGCACTGAGAGACGTCGGCCCGGGCGGTACAGGCGCATGATCAGGCACCGCTGATGGCGATCTTGTACCATCGTTAGCAACAGACGATGCATTTTCTCCAAGCAATCTGCGCGCTGCTACAGACGCAGCTAAAGGGACGGCGGCACTTTGATCAGAATTTGCCTTATTTCGATGTCGACGAGGAACAAAAGGGGACGCTTGATTTTTTTCCGCTAGTCTCTCTTGCATTTCGCGCCTCACCGCCTCACTAACGCTCTCGCCTGACATGATGGACCAGGATGAGGTAGGAATCGGGGAGACCGGTCGTGATGGCGGCTTTGAGGCTACAGTAGCAAGTGAGAAACTTGGCGGGTCGGGAATTGGTGAAGAGCTACGATCTGGAGATCCTGGTTGCTCCGGCGAATCCTGGGACGAGTCGTGGCGTGACTCGGAGCTTTCACGTTCTTTCGCGGGCTCGTCCTCTATCGTTGTTTGTATGCTCTCGGTGATGGCGTCTTGCGTACTTAGGTCAACTTCCAGTGGTACGACCTGCGCGTTCTGCTCTCGAGAATCTGTAGATCGCCCTGTAGAAGTAGGGGGCTGTGATTCGCATGCGAAATCGCGGCGAAGGACAGTATCCAGTACACTCTGGAATGGCTGGGACGGTTGCCAAGGCGTGTTGTTCGGTTCACCTCGACGCGACTGCGCCTGAGCGATATCTGGCGATGTGTGGCGCACCGGTTGTTGAAGTATGTATGAGAGCTGGAGACGTTCTTGAGCGTGTGAGACCGGATGGAGAGTCTTCAGGCTTGGGTGATAAGGCTGCACGTGGGATAATGTTGGTTCAATGGTCGGCTCCCTGGTTGCAGTTCCTAGAGCGTTTACTTGGCGTGGGGATGGTGCGGCGCTAGCGCTAGCCTCCGTCCAAGTGGTACCGACGACACCACTGTCCGGCACCTGGTCGGATATTCCCTTTGGGGACTCTTGAGCAATCCCTGAGTAGTTGGACGGATGTTGAGATTGGAACGGAAACTGAGCGTTCTCCTCGTTCACTGCTTGCTCGGGTACCGTTGCTAAGCTTGTGGGTATGGAAGACCGTTGAGGGACTGTCTGGTCAGACGGCTCGGTGGTCCCACTGTGGAGTTCTGCTCCTGACGGATGTCGTGGTTTGTCGTGAGTTTGTGTGTGTGGCACTTGTATCACACTCTGATTCGCGTCGTCTGCAATCGAAACCTCGTCCTCCTGGGTGTCAAGTGAAGGGCCGGGGCCTGGCGCGATTCCGACCGGAAACGATGTGCACTTCTCACGGTCCTGCTGTCGAGCCAGTTCTTCGTCGTTCAGCTGTTCTTCCAATGCGTGCTGTGAAAATTGCAGATCGTCCTCCTGACCGTTGAGCAAAGCGCTGTGCTCTCCACTACGGTAATAGTCCTCTTCCTGTGCCTGCTCCTGCACGTCCTCCCGCTGCCGCAGAGTTTGCCCTGCAGTCTGCACGTTGCCGTCTTGGCTCTCCCCTTGTACCTCTTGACTCTGGCTCTCGCTCGTAGCCTCAGCGCTGGAAATCACGATTGGAAATTGTGTCTGTGAATTTGATTGTGTGAGTTCAATAAGATCTTCTGTATTATTTCTTGACTCCTGGTTCTGCGAATCGACAGCTGTATTAGAATCCGG
The DNA here is from genome assembly GCA_010093695.1 of Plenodomus tracheiphilus IPT5. Taxonomy (NCBI): domain Eukaryota; kingdom Fungi; phylum Ascomycota; class Dothideomycetes; order Pleosporales; family Leptosphaeriaceae; genus Plenodomus; species Plenodomus tracheiphilus. The sequence continues at coordinate 541,190 of MU006300.1, forward strand.
GATTGTCTCCGCAATCGATCGTGCAGGCGAGATATCACGAGTATCCTGCTGTATAATTTCCAAGAGACCCGAGTCCTCTTCTTCCTCTTCGACTTCTTGCGATCTGCTTGTGGTAGCTGTGCTCTGTTGAACGGAGCCTTCGCTGTGTTGTGTAGGCGGCAGAAAGGTCGCCTCTCCAGTTGACTCCTGGCTATCAGGCACAATTCCTGAAGAGTACTGGTACGACTGCGCGCGTGTGGCGGCAAAGAGCTGTGAGCTATCAAGATCGGTGTGTTCGGTATGCGATTGGGTGGAGGAGAATTGTGATTGGGAGGCGGCTAGCTGAGAATAACGTTCGTACTCCTCCGCGTCGAAACTACTGCCGCGTCGGAGTATAGCTATACGTGGGGATGCGCGAGGGGTGGCTGATGCGCCTGCGCCTGTGGGTGATGTCGCAGCACTCGAGGCAAGTGTCCCTTCGCGTGCGATACAGCCGCGTGCCGGTGTCGAGGGCACTGATTCCAGGCTCGTCGAGTGCGTAGTAGATGCGGAAGGACTGCTCTGCGCCTTGCGACTGAGCTGCAGTGTTCGTTGCGCCGGTGGTTGTTGTTGATGTCCGCCACGACTCTTGCGCCTGTCTCTGCCACTGCCTCTGCCACTCTTCTTAGTAGCGCTACCCGTTCGTCCCTTTGCTATCTTCTCAACTTCCCACGATGCCAATAACAACTCTGTGCAATTGCTTCGTGGCTCCCAAGTCGGGTCCCACGGTTTCCCAGTCTCAGGATTTACACCCTGCCATTGGAGTTTGTAGACTGTTCTGCCCCTCTCAATCTTCTCGTCAAGAATGCACTCTACGGGGCAAAAGTCGTCTGCTTGCGTAGGCTGCGTCTGTGTTTGCGCGTCGTGAGCGCTTGAGTCGATGTATTTGGGTCGCTTCGCAGGCTTGTGTCGTGTCGAATTGCGCTTGCGCTTGGAGGACGCCATTACACGGGGTGGCCGCTCGAGAGGATGGAGAGACTGACGGACACGGCCATGGTCAGTATAGCAGATGACTGTGGGAGAGAGTTCAGGCCATGCGCCGCGTCAAGTGACAGTGGTGATAGGTGCGGGAGTGCCCGAGCCGAGCTACCCACCTTGATCACACTAGTAAGATGCGTCGACGCGTCCGTACGGGCAAACCTCGAGAGGTGGTAGATTAAGGAGAGGATGCGCAAATTGTCAGAGAGAGAGAGAGAGAGATTGCAAGCCGTTCTACAATGGAAACGGGAGACCGGATTCAATTAGCCTCGTACATCGGCTCGGAGTCCGCGTCATACAACTGACAATAACTGCGAATGCGATTTCACCTCAATGAGGAAACACAATGCTAAGGCTATTGAGCGCGCTACATCGGTACGCAAATCACACATATGACCATAGTACACCGTGATCCGAGTGTGCCTTCATCGCCTTCACTTCAAGGCGGAATAAATTGATCTCCTGCCGACACGTCAGCCAGGTCAAAGAGACAGCGGATAGCCTTGAGAATATGGTCGTGGTCGAATTTGAAGCACGAGACCGTACGTGCACCTGTAAGACATGCTTAGATTTTGGCGTCGCAACAGCGTGGCATATAAACAACATCCATAAAGGTGACTCAGTTATGTCGTCGCAATTGATTGTTCTGAAGGTCCCACACCAATCTACGCTGAACCTGGCGAAGGCTTACTAGTACAAATCGTCTTCTTACACTTCATCAAATCCCCAGGCGTATCCACGAGCATGGCTATCCAAGCTGGAGGCATCGTCTTCATTGCCAATCACTCCTATGTCATCCTCATCTTAGTACCTTCCGCCATGTTGTCCCCGTTGGCCACCGTTGTACCCCCTTTTATTATTGTTGCTGTATCCACCTCCCTGAGGACCATTGCCATATGCACCGCGTCCACTCTGGTAACCGCCTTGATCCTGACCATAGGGTGCATTATTAGCGTAGCCCTGATTATTGCCATACTGTCCTCCGTATTGATTGTTCATGAATGGAGGGTTCTGTTGCGTGGGCATGAGCGGCGGTGGAGGATATGGTCCGCTAAAATTAGGTGGAGGTGGTGGTGGAGGACCAAAGCCCACTGATCCCTGAAATTGTTGTGGGGGTGGAGGCGGAATGAAAGGCGGCATTGGGTACTGCCCTCCATACATTCCTGGTACAGGAGGCGGAGGGGGAAAATGGGGCGCATTGAAAGGCGGCTGAGGAGGCTGAGAGTACCCTTGTCCATAACCAGAAAATGGTAGTGGCGGTGGAGGCGGCGGCGGAGGAGCAGAGTTTCCGCTGGGTCTATCGGGAGGTGGCGGAGGTGGATGAGCGTCCGCCAGGTTCCACTGGGGGTCTGATTGCGAGTACCCTTGGGCATATGGTCTCGGAGGTGGGCGTGGCTGATTAGATCTTTCATCGTCCAACTCTCGTTCTCGGACATCTGCGTCCTGATCTAGGTCCCTGGGCGAGCGAGCGCGATTCCCGTAACTCCGTTCACGCGATCTTGATGGTGTGCGTGATTCGTGACCATCATAGCCTGCATCACGTCCTCGGCGGTCCCGGCGGCGTCCCTGCCTATACTCGGATTCTGAAGAGGAGCCCCGACGACGTCTAGGCGAATAAGTCATACGTCGGTCGTCGCGATGTCTCTGAGGTATCTCTCGCGATTCTGGTGCTTCTTCCATGCGCTCGAGGTCCTCTCGGGCTATCTTAATGTTCTGCGGAACCCCATGTTTCTGCATGTCCTTACAAAACTTCATCGACCACCCGTACCCATTGCAAACAATTGCGACCTCGCCTGTTTCTTTATCTTGTTTCACTATCTGACCAAGCGGGTCCAGCCAGAGCCGGTACTTGCTCGTCTCGCCTGTCGGATTGTCTCCTGTAGGCGTGTACTTCAGATCGATGTTCTCAAAGAAGTTGTCGAGCAGTTGGCGCACATGCGGGGTAACAGGCTTCCTGTCAAGCTTCGCGATCTTGATACGGGTAGGATCGATAGGGCGTCGGGGCTCTCTAATCATTTGTTCGAGCATATAGGACGCGGGTAGGTCGGACCATGGTGCAGTTCGGTCACCGTGGTATTCGGGTAAGAGGTAGTTGCGCTTTCGTACAGGTGTACCGCCTTGCGCAAGAAGATAGCTTTCCTCCGCCCTGTTGCGACAGGATTTTATGTCCTCAGCATTGAGGAGTCGATTTACTGCCCAGAAGTTGAGTAAAGCCTTGAGCTTCTTCTCGGCTGGCGATGTCTTCTCAAGAGAACACGCGGCCGCCTGTGCAACAAGCTCTGCGGTGAATGGCACACACTCTTGGCTGAAAATGCCCTTTTTCGCTGTATTGCGAGGATGGAATGTGTCAGTATGGAGGACATCATTGACTATCAGCAAAAGATCAAGGCGGTTGCGTGTTGCTTTCACTGTCGCGGCTCCTGCTTGCTGGTCTATGGCTATTGACTTGGAGACAGAGACCAAGTAGTCGCCGAGGACTGCGATGCGGGTCCTGGAGGGGGCTATGTGCTTGACAATCCACTCTGTGCAGTTCTACGGACGGCGATTAGTCTGCTCCCTAGGACATGTGATCAATGGCAAGATATTCGGATACCTGGACATTCACGCGCGTGTTCTGTTTTAGGACAGCATCAACATTGCTGAAGAACTGCGAGCTGGCCTCGACAGCAACTGGCGATAATCGAGCTTCATGGTCTTCCTTTTTCAGGGCTTGTTTGAACTTGAGCTGCGCAATAGTTACAACGGTGTTTGCGCGTTTTGCATCATCGTTCTGCGCCATGAGTGCGACGCGATGTCGTCGCTGCTGCGGATGGTGATGGTGTTTTGGCTGTGCAGGAGAAGGGCACGACATCCAAGGATCTTTCGAACGTGGTCCGTGCGACGCTAGTCCTAACGCGCCTACCGCATAGATTTGTCCTCCATGTACCCAAGGCAGCCTCAATCATGACTACGAATGCTGCAGTTGAGGACGAGCTCACGTCCATCAATTCCATCTTCGCAGAAGGCACTCTCTCCATAGTTGATGCGGATGCACGAATCTATAGCCTCCAGTTACCGTCTTTACCGTCAGTAATACTTCGTCTGGAGTTTCCGTCAGACTATCCAGATGCACCACCTTCGATATTGGGCACCCAATCTGTAGGTCAAGATGTCCCTAAGGGTCAGGGCACGCGGGCTGTGGACGTTATCAGGGATGTCTTGGCCGAGATATATCGACCAGGGGAAGCGTGCATTTACGACTTGCTCGAGGAATCTAGAGAAGTCTTGGAAAGGGCAGAAGAGCAAGGGGAAATACATCTACACGAGCGACTTGAAGAGCTGTCAGTAGAAGAAGCAACTTCTAGCCATGTCCCTATGCCGACTATCGATCTAGGTCCGGAGCCGCCTTGGATCATCGCCCCCGCACTTGTTGAGAAGAAGTCTACATTCATAGCACGTGTGGCACCTGTCTCATCACCAGTGCAGGCTAAGCAATATGTTGCCCACCTTCTAGCAACGGACAAGAAAGCTGCCCGCGCCACCCATAACATGACTGCTTGGCGGATCAAAGGTCCAAACGACACTAGTTACCAGGATTGCGATGACGACGGCGAGACCGCTGCTGGGTCACGTATGTTGCACCTCATGCAGCTAATGGACGTATGGGATGTCATGGTCGTGGTCACAAGATGGTATGGGGGTATTCTGCTTGGACCCGACCGCTTCCGCATCATCAACACAGCAGCTCGGGAAGCTCTGGTCTTGGGTGGCTTTGCGAAAGACGGTAAAGACACAGATACGAAGAAGAAAGGAAAGAAATAATCATCGAGTATCGAGCATCCAGAGAAGAATCTAGTGTACATTCCGAATGACGAGGTGGTCTTAATAGCGCTTGGCTCGGCGATTTTATTCTGTCGTTTCACAATCACGGGTTCCTCGAAGCCATAGCTTGCTAATTGAATACAATGACGAATAAGTTCAACTAGTGGGTTTGGTACTTGCAATTCTACACGTCAAGCTTGAGTAGACTTCTCTGGGCCTATTCAATTACCAATCACCACTTCATTTATGAACCGGCAAAACTGGTATCCCTCGCTACATCTGCGATGCTACGCAGTACCAGAGTAAGACCAGCGATACTAGAGGCATATACGGCTTGTCCAGGTTTACGTCTCTGTAACATATGTCTTTGTCAAGATTTCCAGATGCCCCTCTCGAGCCGCAACCATATCAGAAACTATCACGGGCCCTGACATGGCGAGCCTACCCCATGTCGGCTCGTTGGGGTGTATATATCAAATTCAACACCGATTTAGACCGCTTTGCTACCATTTCTCCGTTGTTCAAGCAAGACGACTAGTACAAATGGAAAGCCAGGTCATCTTTCACGTTGTAAGCTAATCTATCATCGGGTGTCATCAGCTCGAAAAGATCACGAGACATACAGCTGATCATCAACGCCGAATCATACGGTACGACAAGCGTCATGGTACCTCATGTCTTCCTTCATGACGGTGTCAAATGTTGGGAGAGAATTCCGTCGCAACCGGATTTCATGCTCTTGTTTATCTCTGTTCTGACTCTTTTCACTTCTCCCTAATGGCGACAGCGCTCACAGCACGGGTTCAACGCGACGGTTGCACTAACTTAGAATAACCAGTACTGGCCAATCCTTGGGTCGCAACCCACGGATTCCACTCTGTCGTTCAATCTCATTCCATTGTACCCCGACCGCGATCCTCTCCTGCAGTCTACTTGACCGAGCTTAGCTCCCTCAGTATAACAGCCCTGGTGCCCTCCGCCCAGTCATCCTCTCCTCTACACATACAGACATTCAACGCATATCAACAGCGAGTCTCAATCAACCTTCTTACCAATAGTTCATACCATAATCTCGAGGCCTCCAGCCCTGCACATGGACTCATCCAACAAGGATCGGAGAACAGGTGGATGGGATCCCACCAACCCGTATCATGGCTCTCGGCCCACATCCCGTCGTCATATTGATCTAGGAGAACTTGAACAGTCCATCCTGGGAGACATCTCAGCGATGGCTGCCTATCCTCTTGGTTCTCGTCAATCCCATCGGCATGGTATGTATACATCGCATTTGGGTCCTGCAAATGTCCGCCAGCTTTTCGATCAACTTGGTAGTCTGAATATGACGATGCCTCAGGTCAATTCTACTATCAAAGCTGGGGCTCAGCCCAATGTGCAGATGTCAACCTCGCAGACCACTATCTCTCGGAATGGCGTTCGGGTCACCCAGACCACCATCAACTACAATGGACAGTGGACATCGTCAACTGATGCTGACGCTTGTGGAACTCACGCCTTACAAGCTGTACCTTCCAATACCTCGCAGCAACACGGTGTTCTGCATTCTTCTGCGTCTAGCAATTCATGTAGTATCAGAGGTCAACACACTGTCAATGATACGCGGACCCTTCGACCCCTCAGCATTGGTCCGCGCCCAACTGGCCATGACACAGCAGACCATTCTTCCACGCGATAATCTCGTCCTGTTCGCCACACCGCCTCAAACCATACAGTTTCTTCAAGCCACAGTCCTCGATCCATCAGACACCCACACACAACCCATGCATCTTCCCACGACCATGGTCCTCGCCCAGTTCAAGCTCTATGTACCATAACACCCTCCAGTTTTGATTACCAAGCACAGACTCCAGCTGGTCGTCGCGCCACCGCCTTCATAATTCAATGCACGGAGCCCCTCCACTCCGGGACTCGTGCCGCAAACTCTGAGTGCCCAATCTGTCTGGAGCCTGCAGACCGCCATCTACAAGGCTGTGTGCGCATCAAGCGTGCCCACAGCTGCAATCACATGATTGGCCGGAACTGTCTGGAGGCGATGGTGACAGATCAGCCGGAGAATAAGAAAGGTGTGTCCTTTGTGTCGGGCTACTTGAATGCGGGGAAACGGGCATTTGCAGGATGGTGATCTTGGTCCTGAGATTATGGATTAGGGCATACTCGTGGTGGTAGTGATTGGGCTCGGGGGCTTGGAAGAGGTGGTGGTGGCTTACGTTAAGCTGTTCTGATCGGATTATCGCTCTTAAAGGGAGGTGAGCATCAAGCACTGAGCTTGAGGGGTCGAAAGTGTCTTTTGGATGGAAAGAGGTGCTACATGAATTGTATTGTTCATGTTGTGTTAGTCACAGTCTTATTTTTGATGATCACATTTCGTCATCTCTCTGAGTATCAACCACCAGAAGTCAACAGGCGTTGTGCAGCTAGAGTCAAAATCTTTTCTTTTGATTTGATGGGTCCGATGCTTACCTCATCATAATGATCTATCTCTTCTACCATTGACTGTGTTTCTTTAGCGTTTGAGCATGCTGATAACACAATGGCAAACACTTTGGACGTTTCTGATCCTCTCTTTCGTCTACAAACCGAGGATTCGGCACGCTGCAAAGGATAATGATGCTCGATCAGCAGTTTCACAGCAACAAGTCCTTCCGTGATGCATGAGATACATCCACAATTCATTGATTTGAGCATCGACATTCGAGGTAGATGACAGAAAGGTCACCAACATAACATATCCAGCTCCAAGCGATCCTCTGGATCAGCAAGGTCACAGGACCAGCAAAAAGTCAACTGGAAGTTGAAGACACAAATTATGATGCCCTGCATTCTTGCCAGGAAAATAGTGACCCTGTAACCTCCCTGTGGTAAGCACTGTCACTGAGCAATGTCTACACGATAACATGGGTTCGACAAAGATACATTGAAGCATTCGTACCTGCTTACTTCCCCTTAGTTGAACAACTGTACGACATGTACGAATTGATATCGATGTATCGACAACGGATGTAAAAGATTGCGCTTACATGTATCATTCTGCCCTTGGTGATCTGCATTTCACAAACATAAGTACCTTTTTAGTCGCCTGCCATAGTGTAAGTAAATTCGACGCTTCAATAAAGCGTTGCTACAATGTACACGATTTACCTTAATTTGCCTAACTGTTATATTAGCTGCACGTCGTATGTATCCTTCTACACGCCTAAACAGAAAGTACTGAGAGCATATAATCATGTCATCATAACAACCTGGGATAATGCTCCTAAGAACAGTAAATGTCATTGTACGACATCTTCCATAGGGACCTCGAGCCAGTGTAACCCTGAGCTTAACCGTTCACGTACTTCAGAAGTCGAGCATGTAGCTAGATGATTCGATTTTTCCCAACAATATCCAGTGATTTCGGCTTCACGTTCCGTTTAACATGATGCACTTCCCAAATGCTGTGTGTGTTACATTGCATAGAATCATGGTGAGGTAATTTTTACTGTGTATGCGTGCCAAGTGTACACACATGTCAAAGGTCTGCGCAGGTAACCGAGACGCATGGGTCGTCTAGACCATGTCAATACCGTTTCGGTTCTCGGGTGGCTAGATTCAAAGATACCGCAGCCCGACGACATTCCAACACACCGTGCCTCGGAGACAATTGCAGATTGGAGGAATCAAGCAATATCAGAACAAGTCATACATTGCTCATGGGTCTCCTCCTGCTCCTCCGCCACCACCCGCTGCTACACGAAAACCTAATCTTCAGACAACTGTGGGTACGGTGACAAGCCGTCTTCAGGCCCGAAGTCTGTCGGTAGATGCAAGGATACGGCACGGCTAAGGAACCGAAGACGAGATCAAGTGACATGCCGCGTAGACTGGCGCGTATGCGATACGTGCGACGCGGCAGGTCGAAACAAACCTTCGGTACATAACTGCGCGACACCTTTTATGGAGGATACCCCGTGGTGGTGGCTGCGAGTGCCGTCTTATTTCTTCGGGATCGTTGCGGCTGGAGGCGCAGGCGGGGTAGGTAGTGCAGCGGCCTGAACAGCAAAATAGCATCGGAGACGGGACAGTAGTGACATTGTTGGCAAAGCGGCGTCGATATGTCCTCAGTGCTGACTCTTTGTACGGTACATGCTCGTTGGGGATTGGCAAGGAGCGAGGCCTGCCACGTGCGGGATATGAGGGAACGTTGGATTAAATTACAGTGGTGCGAGTTGCGTGTAGCGTTTCTTCACATGTTAATATGACCAGAAGATTGATCCTTGTAGGATCTGTGGCTTTGGTAATTTTCGGTCCAATCTATGCACATCAGTATGAAGCTGCTTTGGTTGTATTAGGCAAGCCGCACGAGGGACTCAATACCATGATTAATGAGGAGAACGGCAAGTTCGAGTGGTAGGTAAAGGAAAGCCTTGTCGCGTCTTTGCCAGCCCATTGATCTGCGTGGGAACTACATAGGCAGACTTCTGGGAACTGATGAGCTAGATCTGACCCTGAAACAGAACGACGAGCTTTTGACAGGTGTTATCTCAGTGCAGAAACTGGCACTTCTGAGCGAGCCGAGGCGGATTTGAGCGCGAGAGGTGGCCTCCTGCGTACCTGCAGGAGAGACACCGTTGGCAACAACCATAGCCGGCTTGACGTGCATTATCAACTGTCTATGATGTTGGTCCGGCTGTGTTCCGAGCGGCTCGTAGACCACTTCCATATGGAGGGATATTGACAATCGTGTCAATCCTGCACTAGCGCAAATGTGTGAGTTCATACGTAGTACTCTGTACGTACAAACTGTGTATGCCTTTTCATTTATGGCTGTGGTCAAATATTCGGGTGGCGGTGAAATGTGCAGCAAAAAACCGATTTCACCTCTGGGCTTGGTGGTAACTTCATCCTCGTGGTTTAAGGCGCGCTCCACCTCCTGCCGTTTGCCATTCCAACAAAGCTGGGAACAACCAACGTACTCAAACACATAGGCCGCCCGAGCTACGACGACCTCGGGCACCGTTCCTCAACCTGGCTCATGGTCCGTAGCCGTTGAAGCCGATATTGTCTGCAACTAGGGTAGGCGAAGGATTCATGCTTGCCAGGATACCGCTGTTGGTTAAACTTGCGACCTGGCCTGGATCGCCCACAGGAGTAGTTCTTGAAGGAAGCCTGAGCCGAGCTATATGTAGACGGGCATGACACTGCTCTGAATTGATCGATCAACGTGTTACAAAACTCAGTCTCTAGCTTGGGCAGCAAGCGTAACCATGTCGCCCCTGCAGCCCGCATCGCGTAGGCAGATGAAGAACATCGCGTGTTGCGGCGATCCGGTCTCAAGTTTCTCTCCGCGCAGACGAGTCACTTAGACTCTGACCTTCAATCAAATCCATGGGAAGGACGATGTGTAGGAAATGTGCGTATGTGATGTCAGAGTTAGGCTGCGGAGGCGGGATCTGCGACGTGCTTAGACAGCTGCCAATGCGAGCACGAGTCCAGCGGATGTATCTCGATAGTGCTCGCTAGTGCTTGAGAGATGCCAATAGGCCACAAGGAGATCTGATGGGTGTGGCTGATGTATGCTGCGCGACATACAGAGCTGCTCTGCCTCTATCGAGTGCATGCATTGGCGCTCATATATAGTGCGGGATCTGCTGCTAGGGCATGCATCGAATCAATCTGATGCCGAAGTGAAAGTAAGCAGGTAAAAAGCCTCAGTTCAGAATAGTGTATAGCCGAGTAGCGCCGTCAATGTAAATTGATGGTGAATGTTTGTACAGGTGGGGGTAGTCACCACAAGCGTAGAAAGGTGACTGGTGGGCAGGCCATTGAGGTGCACGCCACGCTAGATCAAACTCGGCTAATGCGATGACCCCGCCCCCGCCTTCCTAGTCGGGCGGCTTTGACAAAAAATAATCTGCTGCAACACTTGATGTCAACTGGACTGCGAACTACAGGCGGTTCATACAAACATGGCAGGCCTTGACGAGGAAACAATTGACGACATTCTGTATTTGGCACGTGCCAACGAGGCGGTTGAGCTAGAGGCGTATCTTTCGGGATTATCGGAAAAGACGAAACAGTCGAGAGCAGAACTGTTAACGAAGGCCGTGGACCCATACTCGAAGAACAGTGCATTGCACTACGCTGCTGCAAATGGACATATAGGTAGGCTCCTGGTTGCTTTCCACATTATAAATCTGACTGCTATTGCAGATATAATCAAGTTGCTCTTCGCGCCCGGTACTGAGAAACCCGCACCTGCATTCATCAACGCCATTAACGGCGCCGGGAACACTTCGCTCCACTGGGCAGCACTCAATGGTCATCTCGAGAGTGTCAAGGTTCTGGTCGAGGCAGGCGCCGACGTTACCGTAATAAACAAAGCAGGCCATGACGCCGTTTTCGAGGCAGAAATCAATGATAAGGGAGATGTGGTAGATTGGCTGCTTGGAGCTGTTGAGGAGTTGGAAACCGGTATTGGGCAGACAGGGGAAGGATCTGCTGGGGATGAGGACATGGAAGATGCAGGCAGTGACGACGCAACGGATAAGGATGCAGCAGCACAGGATGTCACGTCAGCAGGATCTTCCATCGAAGGCGTGAGGAAACAGATGGAAGACATGAGTACCAAGCAGGACACGTCAAAGCATGGTTGAGCGGGACGGCTATGTCGGTTGATATGGTTATATTGCTGACCTTGGTCGATTCTGCCAGGACCCGCGGATGCTTACTATACCAGACAACATATAGCAAGGTCCTCCACGTGGTACGAACATACGCCAGATGCACTCAAGAGTGTTAATGCGATACGCGAAATGGCACAATCGGACGACACATACATGCAGGAGCTATGATATCCGCTCAGAGGAGGTTGCTACAGATGTACTATAAGTGTCTTGGAAAAGCAAAACGATGGCTAGCTAGCGGTGGGAGATCTGAGAACGGAGACTCCTCCTCTGAGTAAGGCCAAGTTTGGCACGTTCCAGACTCTTGCTAGATGTCCATTAGAGTAGGCTATGAGACATAGATCCGCCTCGTCGCGGAGCAAAGACAAGCCATACATAGCTAAGCTCCACACATTCAAAGTTGATGTGATGATGTCCTACCCAAGGACAAAGAGCCAGGCTGGGTATCTAGTCCTACCTTCAAACGCCTGAGACCATTCCCGATCTTCCAAGATGTTGCTCACACCTAGATCTGCATTAGTGGACATGATGAATCTACTGTTTACTTGTCTTACCGCCCAACGGCATTCAGTCCATAAGCCAAGCACGGCGTTTCTCTTCCTTCTTATCACGACGCTTGTTTTTGAAGGCCTTCAGTTCCTGCTTGCTCAGCTGCTTGCCGCGACGCTCAGCTTTCAGACTGCGGCCATCATGGCTATTGGCAGCAGCATCCACATCAAAGAAAGCGGTCATCTGACGCTTGCTCTTGTTTTCATCGTTATGCATCTCAGGGCCCATGCCAGCCTGTTGAAACTTCCCGGTAAAACGGTTGAACTGGGCAGTCGCAGTGTAGTCCTGTCCAGAGACTACTGGAAGACCAGCTGCAACAGCAGCCGCAGCCGCAGCTGCTTGCTCAGCCTCTTCTTCCTCCTTTGTGGCCTCTCGAGCATAATCTGCATTTGGATCATAACTGCCATGTATAGCTGGGTTGTATCCTCCCCACTTGCGCCTAGGTGGAGAACTGGTGCCGGGCGCACCTGATGTTGTCGACAGAGAAGCAGCGCCACTGTTGAGTTGCCTGTGAAGATCACATATTAGGCTGTGAAAGAAACCGGGAGACGATGATAGTTAGCAAACCTGTCATACGAGCCATAGAAAGGTGGAGCCGTTGGGATACGAGGGTTCTCCCATTGAGACACTCCGGTTTTGTTGTTGAAGAAGTAGTAAGCACCCGCGTTGTAGTCCCATTTGGGCTCCCAGCCGTCGTCCTCGTCATTGGGAGGCGGCTCATCAGGCAATGGAGGCGCCTCTTCTTCAGGGAGCGGTGGATCGACTTCTGGAGCGTCACTGCCACTTCCTTCTGTGGCAGCTTTCTCCACAGCCTGTGCGGGCGACACGCTGTCGTCCTCGTGGCCAGCGCCGTCACTAGGCGGCGCATCGGAGGTTGGTGAGAGCGTCCGCGCCCGCGTTTCGTCGCTGGGATCTGCGGGCATATCGTAAAGCTATGCTTGTATCTGTATAATATGTGGGTTAGAGCTGGTGCGCTAGGAAGAAGGAAGCTGCTGCATGCACGTTGCCGCGATGACGACGTGTTGTTGCGATAGCCGGCGATGTTGTGGCAGACTTCGAGATTGCCTTGGCGCTAACAAGCACAAGTGGCTTGGCGTATCACGGGACAAACCAACTTACTCTCCACTTCCCCGTCCCGGCTGACTCAGGCATCACAGAGAGCTCCTCGCTTCCACCCACCGTCGATCCGCTTGTGCCTGCGCCATGGGCCCTGTCCTCACTCGTCGGACCGTTCGCTTGAGCCGTCGTCACGCTCTGAGACGGGCACCGGCCGCATGCTGAGGGTGTGGTGTCATCGCCTCCTGCGGGCAGAGTGGATCGGCAGAGCAGCAGGATCAAATGCACATCAAGCACGCTCCTATGTAGATTCATATCGAGAGCCACTTTCTCAACTAGTACGCTATTTCGAATCTAGCGCTACGGACCGCGAGAACGCCTTTAGATTATACAAGCATGCCGTCCATCAGCAAAGCTTCTACCCAACGCTTCTGGGCGCACGCATGAACTCGGAAACCTGCAGGTGTCGATACTCCGACCGTGAGGCCCCATGTCCGTTCGGCACCAGCCAAGCTTGCTCCATGCACTTATGGCCGAGGCGTTAGGGGACCCGGGAAGGGTCAAGTCCCGCACTAGGAATCGAGATGGCTCAAATCGCTCAACGGCTGCTGTGAGCTCGTTCCGATCGGATTCGGCGCTGCTTTAAGCTACGCCGCACAAGCACTGGAGCATTCTCCACTACGTTGACGGCCACGCAACAGGTCAACAACGCTGTCATTACCGCCTTGGTCACGAGAACCGAACGGTCAAAACGCCATTCAGGGTAGCCCAGGGCCGCCGGCTATCTAGCATGGGACATTGGGAACAATGTTGCTGCTTATTTGCTGGTTGGCGTGGAAGCATCTTTACGTTGGCTGCGGAGAACAGGCCGCAGCGTGCTCCTGTAGCTCCGCTGAGCCCGTGAACTCGATCTAAACGAAGCTCATTGGATGGAAGTGCTTCACGGGCTTAGAACACAGGTCCAAAGAAAGGTTTGCCGGCAAAATAGGCCTCTGCATTCCGCTCCCACGCCGCAGTGCATGATCTGCACCCGTCATCAGCGCGTTAGCTAGGAATACGGTTGGTCAGCTCTTGTTGGTCACGATCTAGGGCCAGTGCCTACGCACCATCCACAACCAACAGCACTTGCTCATGCACTGCCTGGCATCTCGCGCAATAGAGCGCTCCAGAAACACGCTACGAAGGGTTCTGTTTGCCGCTACTCGATATCTGGAGCCAATATTCCGGCAGGCTTGCTGACAACCCTGGCCTGTTCCAGCGTTCTCGGGTCTCAAACAGCAAAAGCTCCACGGCCATGTTCCTGGCTGTCCGTTGATGCACACCACCGGGGAAACAGCTGGCCCACCTGCAGTGGGTGCCGTCGTTGCTCTATTCTGAGGCCATCCTTCACCAGGGTTTCCTGGCTTGTTGTCAACTTGTGGCCGAACACGCGACGCCGCTGTGCTTCTACTTTTGTCTTTACTACGCGGTATTATCATATTTATTGCTGTGATCCTCCGCCTTGTCCTCGGTCAGCTAGCCGCGTCAATTCGGTGCCCAGATTATTCTGTGTCTAGAGTGCATATCTGCGCCGCAGCTCTTCAGACCCTGTAATTGTAAGTTGCCTCCCGCGCCGGCCCCTACATAGCCCCTTCCTTGCACTACTGCACTGCACTTCGGCTACGCTTCGCAAGGAGCCGGGAATGTGGAGGACTATCGTCAGACGTCAGCCCTGCACGGACTGATTAGACTTTGGCCTATTTGCTAGAACCCTGCCATCTGCAATACTTCCTAGTGGAGATACTATAGCAGGCGAGACGCTCCCACTCGCACTCTTGCTCGCTGGCCACCTGCCCACTTCGTCAAGTACCCTCATGTACCCGACCTTTGCACCTTGACTGATGCTATGATTGCATCAGTGTCGAAGCTGGAGCAAGACCTGGAGCCTGGATCCCCTAAGACACATTGATTCTTCTGTAATCTCTAATTTCTTATGTGGTGGGTTGGCAGTAACATCGTAGCGAACGAGCCACGTCAAGCGCCGAGCACCGAGACTACCACCATCAATTGCTATGCTCATCAACATGAGTCGTCCGCCTAGCATTCCCTCACATCCGGGACCTCCGCCTTCGTACACGCCCTACTCATCCACTCATGCTTCGTCGTCACGACCAGAGCTCATGACATCTGGTCATCGGAGCCGGTCCAGGGATACCAGTGGGTATCAGCATAGTCCGCAACAGCTGCCGAGTCTTCGAACCCTTCTGGAACCAGAACTTCTCGACAAGAAGTCGTTGAACGCACCGCAGCGAACGATTGGTACTCTAGGCGCCCACGGATTGCCCTCACGCTATGGATCCTCAAGCCCGACATTGAAAAGGCGGCATGAAGCTGATTGGCACTCCCGGGCATACCCACAACACAATGCTATCATTTCTCAAACACCTTACTTCCAACATCCACCCCCCTCGATCTCACACACCGATTCGCAGTCCACGACCTCGTCGACATCAGGGTCCGCCTTTCATCCCAGTCGTTACGAGTCGCAGCGTCACGATAGTTATGTGCAACCATCACATGGTGATCCATCAGGTACAAACTACAGATTATCCTTATCTACAGCTGACTCTTTGGGGTCAATCACAAACCATGCTGCTCAAGATGAGCTAGGCGACATGGACAGGCCTGTGAGAAGACGACTCGATGGCTCACGTGCGCCTTTACGAGCATCGCGGTGTGTTGGCCAGCGCGATATGCCAGGCGAAGGCGTTTGCTACGTGTACGAAGATGGAACTTATTGTCGAGCTATTATCGATGGCGAGCCTGTCAATCCATCATGGGGAATCACAAAAGCAGGAAAACCTCGGAAGCGGCTTGCTCAAGCCTGCCTTACTTGTCGCGAAAAGAAGATTAAGTGTGAGCCGGGGGTTCCAAAATGCCACCAGTGCGCTAAGTCGCAGAGGGTGTGCCGAGGGTAAGTTCCTAGCCCGTCTCTCTTCGTGCGCTCGTTCTGTCCTTCCAGAAGCAGTAGCAATGCATTAACTTACTTAGTTCCTTATACCCTTAGGCCCGTATCATTCATTTAATGTTTCAGGAATTGACAAATACTAACGAATAGCAGCAGTCAAAATCAGGCAGGCATGGACACTGCATCTGGTGAGACTTCGCCATCGAATTCCACGCCAGTGTATAAGAATCCGTCGCTCGAAGGCCCAAGTCCTGTAGCAACTACTCACAGGAACAAAGCTCCTGGGGAGCCACGGGACTCATCTACAAAATTTGACATTTGGAACCTTGGCGCGCCCTTCAGACCTCGAACTGTTCGCCCCAATCTGAACGCAGGCTCAAGAGACATGTCGGTACATTCAATAGACTCAGACTGGAGCGGATCCATGACAGAGCAGGGCTTTGATGACCCACGACGTGCATCTCACCAGGACCGGCTGGCTATCCAATGGGAACAGGATCCCTTCGAAACAGATCCCAGGCTTACGATGCACCTTCTTGATATCTACTTCCTACACGCTGGACGAGCAACATATGGAGTGTTTCCTCGTAGACCCTTCCTTGCGTGGGTAGAGTCCAATCGCGACAAAAGTCCAGACTCTCTTATGCTTTTATATTCGATACTGGCCACGGGCTCGCTGTACTCCAACGATCCAGATAAACGAGTTTTGGGGAAACGATTTGCCTACGTCGCTTCCTACGCAGCGGAGAAGCGATTCGGTAAATTCAGTCTGCAACTGTGTCAGACACGATTACTCCTCGCACTTTACAACTTTGCTCGAGGCAAGTCGCAGGAAGCCTGGGATTTCTGTGGAGCAGGTGTCCATGCAATTAGCGCGCTCAGGTTGAACTCAGAAGAAGGCGTAAGAGACCTTTCAGAGAGCATACAGGACTCTATATTTGATTTCGACCACTTGACCTTTGAAGAATGTTGTCGTCGCACCTTCTGGTCGGGGTTCCTGATGGAGGTAAGTTGTGCGCGTACGTCTGCAAACTTTTCACCACTGACTGACCATGGGACAGCGATACAATGGGTTTCTTGGTGGAACCTTATTTGTCCTCAATATCGAGGATGCTTTTGTCCGTCTACCGTGTCGGGACAGCATGTATGAAGCATCGACGCCAACCGAAGCGCCATTCTTCGATGAAGCACTCCTCAGTGGACAGATCCCCTCAAATGCTCCTCTACTGGGCGATATGGCGTACTCGTGTCTCATAGCCGCTATATGGGGCGACGTACTTACCTTCACAGAACGAGCAGCCCGCCGACCCGACCATGGCTACGAATTGCATTATGAACAGTTCTATACGAGAGCCTACGAAAAATTAGCAATATGGCGCAGCATCTTACCGGCCAACCTCCGATACAGTTCCCAGAATCTAGACGCTAGCACTATCGAGGGTAATGCAGGTGCTTTCATCTCTATACACACCCTCCACTATGCAGCCCTCATTCGTCTGAATCGTCACGTTCGCACACATGCTTTGCCCACGGACAAAGTACGCCGAAACATAGAGGAAGCTATTCGCAATTCTTCTAGTGTGTTGGCCATGATGCACTCATTAGCTACAATCAGCCGTCAACGCCGCCTCGCAATCGGCACATCATCAGAGTTCCCATACTCGACCCCCTTTCCGGGCCACGCGCTTCTTCAATCCATAGACGTCTTGACATCAGCTGGTACTTTCGCTACATTACCAGATCTATTAGCGTCAATAGCCGTTACAATATCTTGTATGGACGAGCTGGTGGATTTCTGGACTTCGGCACGGTCACAGCAAAACATGGTCACCGAACGTCTCAAACAGCTGACTGAGGTTGCTGGTCAAGATCAGCGAGGTGTTCGCAATGGAAGTCATGGGTCTTATTGGAAGCTTGACAGGAGCCTGGAGTCAACTTTTGGAAACGATGATGTGCTGTACAAGTCTGATGATCAGTTGTTGTTCGACGTGGTCGGGCAACTGTCAGGCCATTGACAGTCAGCGCCTGAACTCTTATTGGGGAGTTCATGTTTCGGCATGCTTGGCAGTCAAACCTCCTCACTCAGAGACTCCGTTAGCTTGAGTCTGTGCCTGTAACCATGTCATACTATACACGCCCGGTTATTTAGACAAAATCACATGCAGACGATAGAATTTCACCGCTCTCTACATGCTACATCTTCCCGTCCATTTCACTTGATTCGCGTTTCGCGTCTTTGAACGCACTACTGTAGCATGATAGCAGATCCCGTCTCATTATGCACTGCCGTGGAACCATGGTATAAGTTGCGGTATTATTGTCAAAAACTTCGCGCTTTTGTGAAAAGTGTGCAGCACTCGACACGTCGACGCCACGAAGAAAACGGCATGATGTCAGGTATCTATACTGTAGATATATATAATCTGTGGAGCAAAAGGTCGAATGCTAGGATCAAGATCCCGGAAATTCATCAACAGGAGCGTATTAGACGGACATGTTCGGATCAACCACGGTGGTCACATCAACTCGTACTAGGATTCCAGGATAAAGGATCAACCGTATATGTTGTGTTAACGCCCATTACAGCAATCGGCACATCTGATCAAACAAATCCAACACACCATTGGTTTACGACAAAGTACACCAATGGCCTATCCACATCCTCAGAAAGCACCCGCAATGGTTTGAAATCTATGCAGACGCTGTGAGACCATGCATGATTGGGAAACATTAATATCACCTCGGGTGTCACTTTTGTCCATGCTACGAGATCTTCGCCCATGCATTACGGGTACCACAACATCGGACTAGTGGCACAATCCCCTCTCCCCCTTTTATGCAACACAATACCCATACCATCAACTAGACTCCTCACTCCTGACAATGATGATCCCGCGCTCAACGAAACCCACGTAAAAAGATGTCAAGCCGCCAGGACCCTCAATCACGTAAAGCGTGCCAAAATCCAGAACCTCACCTGGCCAGCAAACATATTAGGGACCTACATCATCACTATCCCTGAACCGCCACAGGAGTCTCGCCCAGCAAAGCGTCCTCATGCAAAAGCAGCGCGAAGACTACATCTTGGTTGCCAAAGCGGGGCGAGGCACACCAACGCATTCTCGCGGACCACCCGAGCCGAGCACCGGAAACCATACATGTGGTTTGTTCCCGTCGATCTGCTCGGCAGGTGGGCTACTTACCGATGTAAGACCCTTGTATGCACCCCGCTGATGTATTTGCGTGTTTGCATTGCACATTGGCGTATTTGGGGCGTTTTTAAACCCGAGACAGATAATCATGTGCCATGGCGGGTTGAGGGGATTGCCAGACCGGTTTGATGATGTGGGTGATGGGCTTTGCGAAAATGTCGTTGGAAGTTTGATGATGGCTAGTGCATGGAAGGATCGTTTGGAGCTATGGGGTGCGGCATGCAACCTTAGGTAGGTCTGATATTACGCTTGAAGTGCTTTGGGAGCACGCGCACGAGGCGTCCGATGCGGTTGGATAGGCACAGACGCAGTAGAATGTCGTAGGAGACATGTCCGCAGCACACCATAAGTGAAAAGCAGCCCTGTTATCACATTAACAACTCACAATCATGCTGGTCCTGGATACCACCTAGCTGTCCCTCCGACCCGTCGGCGTAGCCGCAATCCCAGAAAATCCAAGTTCGAAGTGTAAGACGAGTACCCTCTGCTCTGGCTCGGCTGATGAACCCATTTTGCGCGAAACCCGCCTGGGCACGCTACACATAATATTCCGCCGTACACTTAACGCTACACGGCAAACTCGTCGCCATAGCGGTTTGTCGGGGACTTTTGATGACCGAAGTTTACTCGCATGCGATTCAAGGTAGAGATTTCGGTTAGATGATGTCGTTATTGGAGGGGGAAATAGTACCGAAACTCTATGCGAATTACCGGTATGGTATGCGTTAGTCTGGTGCTGGAACTCAAAGGCGCGCAATCTGCCACTTCATGGGTGGATCGTGATAGACCCTAGCATGCACGAGCTGTGTAGCGGGCGGCGTCTCTCAACTCGTCACAAGGATCTCATCTGTAAACGTTATTATGCGGATGGACGCAGGTCTAGATGATTCGCATGATGAAATAGAGGGTAAATTCGAGATGAGAGGGGAGCACGATTGGCCGAGTCCCAGGACCGAGGACTTGGATTTGCCCGTGGTACTGTAGCGCTTGCGGAGAAAATTGGTAGGCTTGTATTTTGGAGAAACAAGACGCGAATACGCATTGCTGGGCGATGGAATTGGAATATGGTTCGCACGATGTGTGTAATTCCCGCTGCGGAAGGTTTATGTACCAGACGTCCCGTCCAACGAAGCTAACAGCCAACACTTATTCAAGTAACAGAATAGACTAACACAATGGAACCAGCCAGGACGCCTGACAGATCGTGGGCTAGTCGCATCGTATATGCCGAAGCTGTGGTTCGGCTTCCCCGGCAGATAGGCAGACACGTTTGACGGCACATTACCGACGTTCACCCAATAGCACCGCTAGAACATTGGGAGAACTAACCATACACCGGTGGACAGTAGCAAAACTCGAGGCCCGTGGGTATAAGCATATCCTTGCAAGCCAACCTCAAACATTAGTAGTCCAGCTCGAGACCCTCTCTTCTGTCACGCCAGTCGATCGCTCACGCGGAGTTGCAGTCTCGAACCACGATTCGATATAGCTAGGCAGCAGCCATGCCCAAGATGATGCCCAAAATCATGCGCTGTGCTGCGTATAAGCTCCCAAACTACACTCGACACTGCGAATGGCCATTGTGACGGAGGTCTCAAATGCAGCCGACAAGTATGGTAAGCTCTACGTGTTATGGTAGTGCATCGAGATCTTTCTCAGCATCACTTCAGTTGAGTTTTTGGACCACTGAGCGGCAGCGGAGTCTGAATCTTATTACTTTCGTGAACCTCGGATTCATTAGGCACCTACCTATGAAGGTAAGTCTCAGGCACTCAAAGAGGCTATGTCGTATATGCTAAACCTCGATACACATTTCACAATCCTCGATTTTTTTGGGAGTGCTTCCCAGCCAATAGTTGCCCAGACACACAGCCGAGTAGTCATCAATGTGCTGCTTAACTATAGGCCAGTACCATCATTACATTCGCACAAACCTGGTACATGCCCCAGTACTGATTTGAAGTCTCCAATGGAGCCCGACCCACAGTTTGACATGTGCAGATCATGTCACTATATCCCAGACTACCCCTTTCCCCGAACATCTTCGGGCAAACGAGAAGGTTTGATGAATATGCCAAGATGTTACATTTGGAACACGTAGATGGATGGGGCAAGATTTGAGCCACGGGTTTAGCGTAAACTTATCAGCCTAGGTTACATCAAAACATGCAAACAAGATTGTTAGGGTCCAAGTCCAAGTTCTTGTTTCCCACAATGTGGAAATTAACATCTAGTACCTAGGTATTACCACATGATATTACCGCGCATCTTCTTTCGCTCCTCCCTACCCGACGCAAAACTTCAAGATGGATAGAATATCTGCTGCCTTGGATATATCTATTTGCTACAAGATACAAGATACAATAGTATCACTTCTCCCCCAAATCTCCACCAAATCCCCGACCAGAAAACCTCTCCATACTCAAGGAATAGGATGATCAAGCAGTCATCATTAACGACAAACATTAATAATCTCCTAAAACACAGCGCACACGTTAGCAGGACCTCCACATTCGAGCCACAAGATACAACATAAATAGATCAAAATTGCATTGTATAACACAATGTGAATAAAGAAACGAGGCTCTTAAGTTTAGAAAAGGACATTTACATGATCTTCTATACTTTATCATTTATAATTCTGTACATTACACTATACTGTACTGTATCCTGCTTGTCTACAAAATGGTAGAAATACATCCACATATTTACGTAGAAAAATAAAATAATACCATGACTGATACACAACGCATACCCATTCCCCCTCCCCCCTAATCTTGCTATCTATCTAACGATCTAATTACACAAATACACACAAAACGCAACCTAACCCCTTCCTTCCTACTCTATTATATATCTATCCCAACAATCCCCTCC
Source organism: Plenodomus tracheiphilus IPT5 (assembly GCA_010093695.1). NCBI lineage: Eukaryota > Fungi > Ascomycota > Dothideomycetes > Pleosporales > Leptosphaeriaceae > Plenodomus > Plenodomus tracheiphilus. The sequence goes on from MU006300.1 coordinate 563,308, forward strand.
CCTCCCCTCCCCTCTTCTCTCAAAATGAACGCGCACTAGAAAAAAAATCACACAAAAAAAAAGAACACCTTGCTCTTACTAAGTCCCTCTCCCTCTCCTACCTCCTACCTCCTTTTACCCCCAAAAACACCTGCTATAAATAACTAACCAACCCCTTATTAATTTACATTAGATACTAAATATTAAACATTTCACTGCATCATTACACGTTCCCATCCCCTTCCCCGCTTAGAAAAGACTTTAGTTGAATAAGAAGAAGAAGAAGAAGAAGAAGAAGAAGAAGAAGAAGAAGAAGAAGACTTAGTCACCTACTGCTCTTTCAATTTAAATAATATACTTCTACTACACTCCACTCCACCCCCCAAATTTCACTAATATTCCTTTCCCCCTCCCCCCCTAACTAAAAACTCAAACACCAACACATTGTATAGCTCAAAAGTTTCAAAGTTTAAAGTTTAATATGCATTGTAACAACCAAAAAAAAAAGAAAAAGAAAAAATAATCATCACGTTTGAATTTCCGTATTTTTCATTCTACCAAGTCTGGCCTTCTTGCTCATCGGGGCAGGATGAGAGAGATTTGACATGATTTGAGAAAATAGATTGAGGGGGGGTTGTGGTAATAGGTTTTACATGGACGTGTGTGAATGGTTCTCACTCTCCAACGGCTTGAACTAAGACATGTATGGCGGCTTGTTTTTTTTTTTAAAAAAAAAAACTCACCATTTACTATGTAGTATGCTGGATTGTTCAATACTATCATTACCTCTGCTTTCCATTCCATTCTGTCCCATTCACCCACTCGCTCACTCACTCTTGTAGCTATACGACCTCACTCATCCCTACCTATCTCCTCCCCTCAGAACCCACAAGCCAATCTTCTCTTGCTCTTTCCCTCTCCCCTCTCATCCACTCGGTCTAATCACACATCCCATCCCCAGCGCTTCCAACCACAGAGTCCACAGGTTTATCATTCATGATGGAGGATTGGCGATTCTTGCAGCTCGTGAACTCAACGTCTTCTTTGTCTTCGGCTAGATTTGCATCTGCGAGATTGGGTAGGCTTGTATTGTACAGTCCAGTGGCGCGGTAGGCGAGGACGTGACTCCACCTTGTGGATGAGGTGTTGATTGGTGACATTGATTCTGTCAGGGGAGCGGTAGGGGATGGTGAAATATCTTTCGGCGGCGGTGAGCGTGGGTCGACCTGTTGACGTGGTGCAGATTCTGCGGAAGTACTCTTACGCGCCTTTGCTTCCTCTCCATCAGCCTTACGTCTCACAGCGTGAGTCTTCTTCTGCCCGTCATGATCAAGTCCCACGGTCTCATCCTCTTTATCCCCATCACTCTTCCTCTTGGCCCGACTGATAGATCCAATCCTCATAAACCTCGACGACGACTCAGGCAGTTTCTACATCCCAGCGCCTTGGTGTACCGGTTCCTTGCCCCTGCTACGCTCCGCCGAATCGCTTGTATCTGCAGAGCCCGCAAACGCTTGTTGTATAGGTGGGCGAGGCTTCGCTGCTATATCTAGCTCCGCAAACTTTGGGCGTACTTGAAATATGTTGACGCGGGCGGCGTTGAAGACTTGTTCAGAGGGTGGGATGGTGACGGCGAGATTTGTGTTTTCAGTGAGACGTGTGATGAAGAACATGAAGCGACCGGTTTTGATTTGCATTTCGGCGAAATTGGCACTTCCGACGGGGATGTTGGTGTGTTTACTGAAAAAGCATGGTCAGTATGGCCTTCAAGGTTATTTAGGGTGGAATGGACCTACGCCATGCTTTGCTTGTGAGTCTTGAGTATACTAGAAATCCGCTCAAATCTGTCTGTGAAGGGATTGGGCTCTTCTGTCTGCCGCGTGACATGCGCCACCGTAAGACACGTTGTCCGCTCATACAGAATCAATTCCCTCGCATCGATGACCTCGGCCAGTTGCTCCAGTAGCGCCTCGATGGTGCCAGCATTCGGTATGAGGTAGTAGATGATCTTTGTCCACGCCTTGTAAAGACTCTGGTCCCAAATACTCGTCGCGAAGAACTCGACCGTGTCCTTGAAACCTTCACTCGCGTCCCTGATGTACTCCGATCGCTCGTCGAACATGGTCTGGCGTAGGCGAGCCTGGACAAGGTCCATCTTGTGAATGAGGCAGAAGACCTTAGCACCTGGACTGCACTCGTAGAGGGCGCGTACAATCGCGCCGTATGATATAACATCGCCAGCAAACTCGCGAGACTCGATATCGAAGACGAAGATGAGGACGGCGACGGAGCCAAAGACATGGTTGCGCGACTGGTTGAGGTAGTTCTCGACAAAGCCGTCTTGACTATAGGGACTGTCAATGGCGAAGATTTTCAATCTGTGGAATTGGTACTGACCCTCCACAGTCCCAAAGATTGAGCATCAGGTTACCCATGAATTTGATGTTCGAATGCTCGACGTCAATGGTGGCACCTAGCCGGCGAACATCCTTTGCGACGTAGTTGCTAAAGACGATGCTGCGCATGGAAGACTTGCCAGCTCCGCTCTTGCCCATCAGCAGCACCTTGCGCTGCTTCTGACGCTTGACATTGACACTATTCATGGCAAAGGTAGGTGACGTGGTGAGGAGCAGCGGTAAGCTGACTGATGGGGGGCGTACGCGGCGGAAATGCGACTGCAGTGACTGGCAGAATATCAATAAAAGCGAAAGACCAGACACTGTTTGGCAGAAAGACTGGAGCAATGTCGCGCGTACAGAGACTCGATATCGAATGACGTATGGGGTAAACACGTCGGGGGAGCGCTGGACTTGGGAGCTTGGGCGCGCTTTCTGAAGCTTGGCGGTGACAGGTGGGGCACTCCCGCTCCGCAACATGTGAACCGTGACATCCACATGGGTGGCAGCTGTCAAAATATTGCGATTTGTGCTATACGCGTTCGCCGGAAACCACGGGCACAGAGTGTGTACGTGCGACCAGGCCACGCTAGCTGGCATTTTGAGCACTGAACTGCTGATGCTCGTTGCGCCGAGAGTCATATTATTACTCCTCTCGACTATACTAGCACGTTCCCCTCTGTGCACGTCTGCCACAATGTGCGACGGGTGATGTGATGTGATGCGAATGACCGTAGTCTGATTGATTTTGTTGGGACTAATTGTGACAGTAGCAAAGAGCCAAAGCGATAAACGCGAGATTTGCGGCGAATGGAAAGGTCCAACGACAAAGCCGAATAAACTAAAAAGTTTCTGTTCAAACAAAGAGCCAAAACAAAGTGGTATTAACAAGAAGCCGCCAAGATGCCGACCGTCCAAATCGTGTCGTACATATCCATCCGCTTGGCCGTAAATAAAAGATCCTATCGGGCGCCAATGCCCGTGAAGCTCGGCGACATCGTGGAGAGGTGTGCCGTAACACCAAGTCCGCTGGCAGAAGTGAAACTCAAAGCAGATTAATTGAGCAAGGGGTATCTCAGAAAACGGTTCCATCGGAGAGGATCATGATCGGCGGCTCCTTGGTGTTTGGACGCGACACTTCTGCGATCTCTCTGCCACCCTGATTCGACTTAGTACCATGGTCACAGTAGATGCAGGACGAAAGCGCTTACCTTCCAGCTGCCCGCCTCCAGCATTTGTGCAAGGTTGAGCTTGCTGCCTCCACTCAGGCCTAATATACTATTCACTTCGGCAAGGAGGTCATCGAGGAAGCCGACAGTGACTGCACGCCACTCAACAATCACATCGTCATCGGCTGTGAACATGGGCACAACCTCCATACTCGGCTGCCCGGTTTGTTGAGCGTTGCGTGCGTATTGTGCTAGTCCTCGCTTCTGGTCTTCTGGTTTGAGGGTCAAGAGACCTGTGTCGATGAGGAGGCCACCGTTGCGATATTCTGGGAGTCCAGTGAGAAGCTCCGCACCTGCAAAGTGGACGTGGAGCAACTTGGTCATTGGCACCATTAATGAATATGTAAGCCATTGTGTGAGCTTGTGAAAGGGTACAATATTTTCCCAGGGGTGAGTTGGATGTGATGGCATGACGGAGCACGGCCAGGCGTCGCCAATGGTGATGCCATCGATTTGGGTCCGAGTCGAAGGCCAAATGGGTGTCAAGGTATCCATGAGCGTGTTCCAGAGAGTGGGAAGAGGGACGATTGGAACTGATGATGCTTGCGTAGTAGGGTGGGAGAGGAGGTAGTCTGTGAAGGTCAGCAACGCACTTTGTGGACCGTCAGATGATCGTACCAAGCATATTGCCTGGCCGCGCCTCGAGACCAAAGACTTCTTGATTTTGCAGTGCATCGGCGAGACCCACCAAAAGATTGGTGCGTCCCTCGAGGCCATCAAGTGGATTTGCGTCGGTGACCTGCAGACCGCGCGCCATGATGGCGAAGTCGAGCTTCCGGAGACCAGCACTGTCGACCTGACATGGCTCCTTTGCATCGCTACTGAAGACACCTGCCTTGAACATTTCAAGACTCGCCACAGCAAGACCTTCACTACGACGGTAGATGCGACCCGACTCTTTGCTCCTGTACTGCCATTTTGTCCCTGCGCCTGCATCGAGGAGGACAGAGACAAGGAAGAGGTCGATCAACCGGCGCGTGCGCTCCTGGTTGTCGACGGTGGACGGCCACGAGGACATGAGCTGGTCAATCCGCGGGCGGCCACCGACCTCAAAATGCTGCCAGCGGCCATGGGGGGGAATGGAGGCGTAGTCGGGGGCATAGTCGCGCTGCACATGTGTTAGCGTGGGCAGTCCATCGGGCAGGTGAAGGTGGCGGCGCACCTTGATTATGGACACGACGAAGCGCGCGACATCGCCAAACTTGCTCATGTCCACAGTGAAGTGCTTGAGCTGGTTTTTCTTGGCTTTTTCAAGAACCAACCTGGAGCGCTCACGAACAGCGTAGATGCTGCGCAGGTAGGCTGCAGGATCGAGGGTTGGGTCTGGGGCTTTTGGCAGAGGCACGTCCGGGAAGCTCGTGGGCCGGGAGCCATTGGGGGTGGGGCCAGGAGATCTGAGGGAGCCATTGGAGGAATTGGGGATGCTGCCCTTGGGAGAGACCTCTGGCTTGGAGCCCTTGCGGTTGAAGAGACGCATGCTGGCGGCGGGGGTGGTGCAGAGGGTGCGGGGGACAGGCGCAGTGCGTGCAAGAGGGCTGCAGAGGTAGAGTAGCAGTGCAGTTAGCAGTGGGAACTGGAAGGGTGGATTCGAGGGTGGCCCAAGAGGCGATCAGCGAGGCCCCGGTCGCTGCGAGGCTAAGCGCAGGCTGGCTTGCGGAGCGTTGCCGGGAGATCCCTGGACAAAGAAACGCCGAAGCGACCGACGCAGAGGGCGGCGGGCGTCGAGGCTGAGGGGGATGGAGCGCGAGTCGAGGTGAGGGTGTGCGCCTGGCACACGTGCGCGATCCAAAAGGTCCGACGGTAGCACACCGTGGGGTGGTGGTGGTGGTGGTGGTGGTGGTGGTGATTTTGGTGGTTGAAGCTTCTAACAGTACACAGTACACAGTAACAGTACCTACAATATACAGTACGCAGGATCCAGCCTGTGTGGGGGCAGCCTGTGTGGACGACGCTGGCAGAGTCGCTCGACTCCCTCCCTTGTTGCACCAGCAGGCGGCACGAGATGCCCAGGTGCATGTGGAGCGTCACGGACTCGAGCGTCTGAGCTGCTTTTGGGTGGGGACGACGGGTGAGTTGCAGCTGGCAATGAACTCTCAGTCTGCACCCTCGCGCGAACTATGCACAACCTTCACATCTTTGCTGCGAACCCTCTACCGAACTGCACGGCGCGGCGCCCCTGCACCTGCGCGCTCCACCAGGGTGCCTGGGTACGTGCAGCCCACGGCAGGGCCTTCTTCACCTTGAGTCCTGGACGTCTCGAGCGTGCGCAGGGATCCAGCGAGCGACGTTCTTTTGCTCGTTGCGGGTAGTCAGCGCGTCGGCTTGCCTGTCCACGACGATGATTTCCGCCGCATGTGCCTGTCGGCCTCCGACTGCAACGCTGAGTCTGACACGGTGACAGTGGAGTCGACTTGCGCGCACACGGACATGCACATCTGCACCGCTGCACCGCTGCACACCCGACATGATGCCCCAGCCAGCCTGCCCGGCGCATGCCACTGCCCACCGCCCACTGCCCACTGCCACACGGTACACCAGACACAACACCAGCCAATTGCGGTAAGCCCCGCGCGCCCAATACACGGAGCCCTGGAGCCGGCTCCTGTCTCTTTTCAGATTAGCGAGCATGTGCATAGCGCAAGGCGCGGGCCCTTTGCACTACTGTGTACTCTAGAGAACCGTGTCGTGTCCTGCGTAGAGTGCTTGTGCTCGCCAAAGCTCCAGGACTGCCCGTACAAACTCCACCTGGCTTGCCCCCAGCTGCTCGCACCTCACAAAGGCCTCCAAGAGCAGCCGTCTGCTCCACCACCACGCGCATTTGTCACCAGCCGTTTGCGTCCGACACTCACCTGCTTACTGCACGAGTCGCCATGGGTGCATAGCGAACACGGGGATCCACGGGAGCCCGCGCCAAAATACGCACATCCCACGGCTGTGGGAGCGGGTAAGCGGGTCGAGCCCGTCTTATCACACAGCGCCGATTCTGGCTGGCTTCCATGCCAAGCCGCACAAGTCGAATGCGCACCTGTCGGCCGAATCTTGCAACCAGCAGAACGCACATCCTTCTGCTCGCTGTTCCAGAAATAAGACTGCAAGGGACACGGCTCCTGTTACAGATATTCTCGAACACTGCAGCATCGCGGCTCCGGGTGCTGTGCCGCTCACTACGGCTCGTTCGATTCATGTCTTTCGGTCCGAGTCAGCAAATAGGGCCTGCACGCCGAATCATAAAGGCATTCGAGCCGGTCGACAAGGCGTCCCTGGTCAGGGGTTTGTGTGGACTAAACACTCCCCTGGCGCCTGGTCGCGGTCCATCTCCGCGGTCATGGATCCAAACAGCTCACTGACCAGATCTTAATTTGATGACCGCGACGGAACCACTTTGTCCTGGCCTAAATTCGGTTGCCGCTCCAACATCCTCTTGACTCTGCTAACGCCCTTGGTCCCGTTTTGGGCTTCGCCGCCGGTGGACTCGTGTCTTCAAATTTAAGCTCCCTGCCAACTGGGCCGCATTCCTGGAACCCGAATTGCTCGCACCAACGGATTGCTCGTACCTGTTCCGCCCGTTGCACGGCCTTGCACATCTGCCGGCAACGTTCCTGATTATCCGCTCGGTCTTTCCGATAACGTACGATAGGACGGGAAACTATGGTCTATATAGGCAATGCTGTATGATCGTCAGGAAGAATTGGGCGTATCGGAAAGTATCGCGGGGGCAGTCACAGCCCGCAACGTTAATGTGGGCACTATGTATGTATGACACAAGTGTCCATGGTTAGCATCACCTTGTCCACATCACAGTTGCAATAATGAACAGTACATTGTCGACGCGGTGTATACCAAATGCGACACTAGGATTCAGGTTGCACACGCTCGTAACTGTTGTTCCATTGCCGGCCCTTGCTTACATTGAACAGCAAACTCCATGCAATAAGATATTATCCGTAATAAAGACACTTGCGATTACTGATTGCGCATTCGTAATTGTCACAGTACATCCTTTGCCATGATGTGCTTGCAGACACAGTAGGTGCTTGAAATGGCTGTTGACTTTGACCCTGCATATGACAGTGTCACGTGTTGCTGTGCGGCTGCTTCCGTAGCGCCAAACTAGAGTAGCAGGCGCGACCAGCTCACGGTAATGCTTCAAGTTGCGACGTCGACCATGCAAGTATGAGACTACACTCTATACACAATCCTTGAGACAATTCAATTACTTCTAACCCTAATGGATGATCTGGCCGGCTTGGACTGGTCGCAGCCCGCCAACAAGACCACCAACACCCCCGCGGCCTTCCCACCCTTTCGCCAGAGCCCCACGCCTCAACTGTCTGGCCGATCCACGCCTCTCTCCACACTGCCTACCCAGCTTTCGAGCTCGCGCGCCAGTCCCGCAAATGCCCAGCCGTTCAAGGCCCCTTCGAAGCCTGCTACACCTGCCAATGACAGCTTCGCTGGTCTCGTCGCCAGCAACAAACCGAAAGCACCAGGCAGCGGTCTGTCACTTCAAGAGCGCCAAAGGCAAATACAGGAAGAAAAGCTCAAGGAAGAGGCTGAACGCAGGAAACAATATGATACAACATTCGGAGGTGCAGACTCGAAGCACTGGGACACATTTGGGAGCGGTAAGAGCACCCCGCAGCCCTCGGCCTTCGGGGTGCCTCCACCAAGCAATAATCCCTTTGCGAACAATGGGCTCTCAAAGACGATCAACAAGCCTTTTGCGGGTTTAGATACTTCCTCGAAGCGACCTGCGCAATCGCCCGCTGAAGATGACCTGCTGGCTGCCTTCAACTCAGCAGCGCCCGTAGACAACTCAAGTCACTTTCCAATCCCACATGACAGTGGAAGAAGCACGCCGGCTTATAGTCAAGACGTGTCCAGGCGCCAGACACCCCTACCGCAACCTTCTGCCAGCGACAATGCAGCCTTGGACGACGATGACGACGACATGTTTGGTTTAAAACAAATGGCACAGAAGTCGCTGGCCCCTGCACCCGCCACATCAACCAACGATGGCGACGACGATATCTTGGGACTATTGTCAAAGCCTGTGTCTGAGTTTCAAAGGAAGGAGGAGGACGTGCCAACGCAAGCAAGGGCATCATCCAACACCCGTGGGTCTTCCCCAGGCCCGCAAAACGCGCATGATAAAGCTGTTGCTGAGCTGGTGGATATGGGCTTCCCAACTGAGAAAGCTGCCATTGCACTTGCGACGACAGACTCTGGGCTAGATGTGCAAGCAGCGGTTGGTTGGCTGTTGAATCAGGCGCACGCAGAAGCCAACAATAAAACAAAAAACCAGAGTCAGGACCGGTCGCGGAGAGACGAGACTGACGACCACCCGAGACGAGGAGCTAGTAGACCAAGTGCAAGAGATGGATCCAGAGAAGCACGTGCAAGTGGACGACAGCCGGCTTGGATGCGAGAGGAGGGTGCACGAAGTCAATCAGGTCACCGCCGACAAGAAGGGCAGTCTCAAGAAAAGGATGTTACGCAGATGGCTTCAGAAATTGGCAACACCTTGTTCAAGTCGGCTAACTCGCTGTGGAAGACTGGCCGCAAACAAGTGCAAAAGGCCATGGCTGACCTGAACCAAGAAGGAGATCCTAATATGCCAAAATGGATGCGCGACGCACAAGCCGCGGAAACCGCTTCCAAGTCGAGCAGACCGTCGAAGGCTGAACAGGCCGCCACTGATGAAGCCATGATGTTGGAAGCCGGTGGCCGCCCCTCCAAACCAACCCGCACAAGAGAATCCCGACAGCATGACGACTTGCCAGTTCGACAGAGGCGAGAGCAAGAAGGCGGAAGGAATGGTCTTCCAGACCGCATGTCATCTCAATCACCTGCCCATCGAAACCAACCTCCCAATTTAGACAAGCGACCAGCGACCCGATTGACACGTCAAGAGGTCGAAGAACAGAGCTCACAAGCCTACACAAGTCCTGCAAGGAGGAAGAAGACTACGCTTCAGCCACAGGTAGATCTCTTCTCACCGGAACCAGCGGCTTCTCGACAACCACCAAGTCATCCGACTCCATCTCAATCGAATAACCCTTTTCTTCAGACGACTCCGCCGTCAAAAGCTCGCATTCCCGCTTCAACTGCAGTACCAACACGACCCAAAGCGCCACCCCGTCGCATACCTCCAGTATCGTCTTCGGCACTCAACTCGTCCGCATCTGATCGACAACGAGGATCTGAGGCGTTTAAGCGTGGAGACTTTGCAGCCGCCCATATCGCCTATTCATCTGCACTGAGCCCTCTGCCAGAATCACATCCCGTCACCATTATCGTACTTTGCAATCGTGCTGTCACGAACATCAAAGTTGGCGACCCAAAAGCAGCCATCGCGGATGCAAATGCTGCTCTAGCAGTCATCGGTGTCTCCAGGGGCGAGGGCGAAAAGATTGCAACGGGCGGAGTTGAGGGCGACAAAGACATGAAGGAATTCTATGGCAAAGCGCTGATGCGCAAAGCCGAGGCCCTCGAGAATATGGAAAAATGGTCAGAGGCGCACCAAGTCTGGAAGGAAGCTGTCCAGAATGGTGTAGGAGGCGCAATCAGCATCTCAGGCCGGAACCGCTGCGAGAAAGCTGCGAGCGGAGGGAACGCTACTGCCGCAGCTCCAACAAAACGCCCGGCGCCAGCTCGAAAAACAGTGCCAAAGGCATCTGCCCTTTCGGATCTTGGCGGTGGCCCGGCAAAGGACTCTGAGGCTGTCAAACGCATGAAAGCCGCCAATGCAGCGGCAGATCGGGCAGATGATGAGAAATTTGCGCTTACAGATCAAGTCGATGCAAAGCTCGTTGCGTGGAAGGGCACAAAATCAGACAACTTACGAGCGCTGCTGGGTTCGTTGGAGAAGGTTCTCTGGGAAGATGCAGGATGGAAGAAAGTCAACATGGGAGATTTGGTCATGCCGAACAAGGTCAAGATCATCTACATGAAGGCTATCGCCAAGGTCCATCCTGATAAGGTATGTTTGAATAGTATCTTGCGTGGTTGGAGCGATGCTAATAGAAGCGACAGATCTCCCAGACGGCTACGACAGAACAGAAGATGATCAGTGCGGCTGTGTTTGCTACGCTTAATGAAGCATGGGACAAGTTTAAGACGGATAACAATCTGTAACCTATGTGGAGCCCTACGAACAATATATATGTGTCCCTGATGAAAAACAAATAACTTATACTAGTAACCTCAAACTTGCAATACGTACCCTCAATATCTTATCAAACAGTTGGCCGTCGACGCGTGCTCATGCACGAGCGCACGCGACTGACCACACGGCGCATCCACTAGCGTTGCGGTGCGGCTGAAAGCCGGTTCCTTGCAGGAGCTATGATCCCTGTAACCCCGGATTTCTGGGCATTATGTAATTATTCCTGCGCGGACCTTTTCATCCGCACAGTCATCTGTGAATTGAACATCAATCATCCTCCGATCATCTATCACCTTCAAATTTGTCACTTATAGTTTGCCGAGGATTTGGCGCCAATTGTTTGCAGGCCTCAAGCTTCTCTTCGTGGCACATTGGTGGTGTCGCGTACCTCGGCCTTTTTGCGAGCTCCTGCAACGACTCTGCTACCACGTTGTACGCCTAATTTCTAGCTGCCAGACACAGTACAGCTACAGTTACTCTGTGGTAGCTTGGTTCGAATACCGAGTTTTCGTTGAATCCCGAGATTCTTTGGTGCCTGGTGCCATTTGAAAAAGAAAGAGCTTGGGATTTGAGCTGCATACGTCATAGCAAAATGTTTCCTCCTGCACAAGGCTTGCGCCTGGACATCGATGCCATCAGTCAGATTTTTGGATCAATTAGTATCGCGTGTTGGATCGTAGTCTTCTCGCCCCAAATCATCGAAAACTGGAAACGAGGTTCAGCAGAAGGTCTATCAGTCGTCTTCATCGTAGTATGGCTTGCTGGCGATTTCTTCAACATTTTTGGCGCCGTACTCCAGGGTGTCCTACCGACTATGATCATCCTAGCCGTGTATTATACACTGGCTGATATAGTGCTGCTACTCCAATGCTTTTGGTACAAGGGCTTCACGCTACGCGATGACTACAAGAAGCCAGAAGACGACTCGGATGACGAGTCCTCGATAGCCAGCGAACAATCACCTTTACTGTCGGAGCGAAGAAACGGTCCGACATACACCAACGGCAATGGAAATGGCAATAGCAACGAAGTCCAGCCTCCTCGCATTTCCGACATCGACAGACGCCATTCATCCCACTCGCAAGGATCCTTCCGTGAACGCTACCTCTCCATCGACGGCACGCATCTCTCGCCCGTAACCCCACTCCACCACGACCCAACACAAGGCCGTCGCAACAGCGCCGTCGCACCCCGACCCCAAACATCCCAAACATCTCTCCAAACCATCCTCTACAACGCCGGCATCATTATCCTCGTCATCGCCGCCGGCATCTTCGGCTGGTACCTCAGCGCCCGCAACGCCACTCCCTCCGACGAACCCGACACACCCCTCCACTTCAACACCTGGGGTCAAGTCGGCGGCTACATCTGCGCACTCCTCTACCTCGGCTCGCGCGTCCCACAACTCCTGCTCAATTATCGCCGCAAATCTACCGACGGCATCAGCATGCTATTCTTCCTGTTTGCGTGCCTAGGCAACTTGACATATGTGCTTAGTATCCTGGTCTACAGACCCAAGTGCGGAAACGGGCATTGTAGACCGGGAGAGGCGAGGTTAGAGTATGGCAAGTATATTGCTGTGAATGCGAGTTGGTTGTTGGGAAGCTTTGGGACGTTGTTGCTCGATGCGGGGGTGTTTGTGCAGTACTTTTTGTATAGGAAGGAGGAGGAGGAGGAGGAGGAGAGTAGTGATGAGGATGAGTAGGGGAAATTGGCTTTGGCGTGTTAATCTATGAGGGAAGAAAAAGTCCTTTTTTGGGTTTGTGGATGAAAGGATTTGTTTTTAATGGATGGGGTATGGCGTTTTGCGTTGTTAGGTGCCCATGATCATATGCGCCTTATGCACGATCGCATGGAAGCTATGCAACCTGTGTCAGTAGCATGAAGAATACATATACATCGCAATCATCTGATGCAATCCCACGGAGCCCTTGTGCTGCCATCACGCTCTTTGACCCCTTCATATCCCCTTTTGAATTCCAAACCTATGATCTAGCGCGGCAAAATCGAAGATCAGAACTTCCAATGCACTCGAGTCCATACATCGAGCTCGACGCTGCCGCCAAAGATGTCAGATAGTGCGCTTCCAAGGTAAGCTGATCCCAATGCTAGAACCTGGAATAATGCTAATGGGTCGTGTGAAGGCGGTCCAGGATGCTGTGAAACGTGCTCTGTCCCTCATACATACTTGTTCTGAGAAGGTTTTAGTCAGTCACGGCTGTAGAGCCATGTGTTGAGGTCAGGTCTCCTTTTACAAAAGTACCGCGACCACAGCTGCAAGCTCTAAAGACATTGATACTATCCAAAAGGACACTACAGCAGTACATCTACTCAGACGGGCCATTTGTAATATTTACCGATCCTAACGGCGCTGTTGTCAAAGTAGAAGAAGCCGTCTGGTCGAAAATTAGTCACGTCCAACGGCTTTTCCCCGCTCTACCGCAAAGGTTCAAAAACATCTGGGATGCCAAAGAATACGTCAGAAGCACATGTATTAAGAACAAAGTAAACTTAACATTAGGAACGGAGACGGTCTCAAACGAGTTCTTTCATTTCTAGTGTCGTTGTGCACAGGGCTTATCACGACGGACTCTTCGATTTAGGTACATGTCACATCCTAGCATCAAGGTCACTAACGAGCAGCAACTCATTGACATCAACCCACAGCCATCACCACCGATCCTCTTTCCCGTTTTCTCTCACATCAACGCAACCCACACCATGCTCCAAGCCCCCTCTCAATCCTCACCCCTCCTTCTTCTCCCCCCTCAACCTCCCCACCTCCTCCTCCACCCCCTCCTCCACCCCCCTCCTCAATTTCCCATAAAACCCCAACCGAAAAAGAACCTCGTACCAAACAAACAACGGCGCCAAAAAAAGCGCCTGCACCAAATTATCCAACAACGCCGGCTTCCTCCCTTCAAACCGTCCATGTCCCACAAACTGCAGTATCCAGCTCGCTACGTGGATGGCGCCTGCTATGCTGTTTATTTTCGTGCGCGAGTAGGTTGTTGAGGCGCGGTTGGCGAGGGAGGCGGTGGCGAGGAGGATGGGGGTTGTGGAGAGGCCGGCTAGGTTGGGGGAGAGGAGGGTGTAGAGGGTTGAGTAGGTTAGGGCGGTTAAAGTGGTGAGGTTTAGGGGGAGGGAGAGCGTGGTTAGGAGGCGTGGGGTGCGGAGGGGGAGGGTGGGTGTGTTTGTGCCCTGGGGGTTGGGGGGTTAGCTTGTAGGTGCCCATGTTGGGGTTAGGGTTGTGGGTTGAGGCATGGTGCGGAGACGACGTACGAAGACGAAGGCTGTGGCTAGGAGGAGAGGGACACAGCCTATGTGTATAGCAACGTTTGTTGGGTCGCGGTGGTATGCGCCGTACTGTGTATGGACTGTTAGTTGCTAGTCGCGACTTGTGTGTTGTCGTGTTGCATGTCCTTGTAAGGATATATCGAAAGTCATGACATACAAACACCAAATTCTTCTTCAAATCAAACAACGGCATCGTGACGTGGCAATATCTCCAATTCCTTTGTTGTGCTGTGTTGCGTGGTAGTCGAGATAGTCAAACGTATGAGCTTCAATCCGGGGCAGCGCGGAGAGAGAAAGGAGTGCGTGCGGGGAACACCCTCCTTCTTATCCTTTCAACCCCGGACATGACATGACGCCCAGCCTTCGGAATGGGTAATCCACTGCATGTGAATATCCTCGCATTTCTCAAGCCTTACCGAATGGAAGTCATTCGGCGCATCAGTTTGGTCAGTTTCGTGATGCCCGTTGCGAGCTTATCGGGGTAGCGTTGCGTTGATATGCAGGGGTGTAGCGCGAGATACCGAGGTATTGTTGAGCGTGTGATTGGTAGCTTGAGGGTCGAAGGAGAATGTGGGGAGGAAGACGGGCGCCAAGGTGTCCGAATAGTATGTTATGGGGGGAAGGTGCGATATTGTCACTTGTACATATATATTAGAGTAAGTTGGGGGTTTGGGACGCGTCTACACGCCGTTGCACTAGGGCTCATGTGGAGCATAATGACGATAGGCGCGACCTAGTATGAGGGTGTTGACCATCAATGCCTTCAGGTCTTGCGACAACGCGTCTCTTATGATTCCTGGATGTTCATATGGATTGGATTTGTACTACAATTAGGGACAGACTAGCAAGACTGAATGTTTACAGCTAAAATGAGGGTATACAACAACGCGCGCCGAGTTCCAAATTACCGACTTTGCGGCTCATGACTACACCGACTCCGACACACCATGCGACTCGACTACTCTCCGTACAGATTCGCAACTCAGACTTGTTTCTCCCCCCTCGGTGCAGCCCTCACATACTCGTCCGGCTTGACCAACCCCTTCCGGCGTCGAACATACGTATTAAACGCATAGCTCACTTGCGCCGTCACACTAACCGGCGGCCGTTGATCCCCAAACTTATACAACTGCGGCTTTGAAAGACCCTTCTTGCGAAGCACATATGTCTTGAACCACCAGGGTAGATTCTCGCCAGCTTGGTACTTCATGTGCCTTGTTGTGGGTACACCAAAAACGTAGTCGAGCTCTTCCAATGTGCGTTGTTTGGTCTCTGGCATCCAGAGGAAGCTGGGGATTATGGTGAGTATATGAGTGGGTGGGTGGGTGAATTTTGGAGAGATGACTTACATCATGATGAGAGCAATGATGTTGAGTCCTGCGTAGAATCCGAAGACGCCTTGAGGCTTCATGGCTTTGAGCATTCGAGGTAGAGTCAGGGATAGGACAGCACCCCAGAAGTTGTTGGTTGCTACGGCCCATGACATACCCACTTCGCGGTGAGATAGTGGGAAGACTTCAGCTGAGTATGTGAACGGGACGGGGCCTTCTCCGGGGCTGTCGGAATCAGCAAAGCGTATCAGTCTGCGGAAGATGTTGCGTACATACCTGTAGAAAGCATCAAAGAGGTACACGAAGAAGGCAATAAGGCCTAGATGTGCTGAACTCTCTTTCGGGATATAGTAGCACATGCCCGCTGCCAAAAGAGTCCAGAACATATTGGGAAAGGTGAAGAGAAGGAGTCCACGACGGCCAAAGGTGTCGATCGTCCTACAGTTATCAGTCGGTGTCTTGTTGGTCTCCTCGAATGTATTTGCTCACCACACTGCAGGCCATGCGAACAAAAAGTTGACCAGCCCAAAGCCAAACGATGCTATCAACGCTTCTTTCTGGGTCGCTCCGCCTTCCTTGAATATGGTGCTAGAATAAAACGCGATGATGTTGATACCACACATCTGCTGTCCGATCATTACGATTCCAGAGGCCTGTGTAGCTCGCCGCACGCGTGGAATTGTGAAGAGCTCAATGAAGCGAGTGAAGAAATTACTCTTGGGGTTGAGGCCAGCCTCGCGGACCAACATCTCCTCTTGCTCGAGTAAAACATGGGTATAGTATAAATCTCGAGCTGCTTGTAGAGGTGTATTGCGCAGACGTAGAAAGGATCGGTAGGCTTTCGCGTATTTGTGCTTCTTCATCAACCATCGGGGAGACTCGGGGACAAACCAGATACCGAGGACCAAAGGGATGGCGGGGATGAAGGCAGAGCCAAATTGTAGACGCCAAGATATGGCACCAGTGTTCTGTGACAGTCAGTTGATGATGAAGAGGTAAGATTGGAACTCTTACCATGACTGCGAGGTTAGCAACAGTACCGAGGAATATCCCGAACGCAGTCTGTGGATTCGTTAGATATTATCAGAGAAGGTTCACAGATTCAAGAAGGCCAAATACCCAGATCTGCCACGACATGACGAGACCGCCACGAACACTCGCCGGCACATTTTCAGCAGAAAACACAGGCACAGTTACTTCTTTGAGACCCATGCCCACCCCAAGGAGCACACGACACGCTGCAAGCTGTCCCCATTTTTGCGTTAGTCCAGAACCAATTGGAGCAAGCAGCGAGAAGATTGCTGCAATAAAGATTGTTCCACGACGTCCCAGGAGCTCATTCACAGGATCGCTAATCCATGCGCAGAACAACGCGATCGCAATGTACGGACACGAGTTGACAAAACCGATAATCCAGCTATTCTTTTCGCAAAGGCCGGGAACATTCTCACAGTCAGGTCCAGAGTCTGGGATGCCCAGTGCCTGTCCAAAGGTCAGGTTAGCTCCATTGGATCCGGTCTGGTCCCAACCTTGGATGGCAGCTGCAATGGAGTTCAATATGATGGTGAAATACAAGGTCCTGGGAAGCTTGAACCGGTGAGTGATTTCCTCGCGAATTGCGGTGCGATCGTCTTCGTCCAATTCCTCGAGCTCCTCGAAGAGTGCTGGAGACTGCGCGACTATTGCACCTTTGATGAGGAGCGGCTCAACGTCTTCGAGATGGTGTTCTTTGGCAAAGGAACGGACGTTGAATATCAGTTGTTCGCGGGAAATATCCACAAGAGGGTTGCGAATCCTGTCATGTAAGTTTCAAACCTCGATAATTGCTTATCTCTGACTTACTCTCCTTCTAGATTGGCTGTAAGTTTGGCGATACTCTCCTTGCGCCTACGCTCGGGATCATAGACTGAGCTCTTGCGTTCGTCGCTCTTGTCAACGACTTGCCTGAGGAGTTGATCAGCACTAAAGAATGGTACGTATGTGACTCAATAAGGCTTACTCAATCTTGGGGTCTTTCTCTGGCTGAGCCATCGTGGGTAGTTATTTTGAACAACTCTAGTATCAAGCTCATATATGACCCTAAAATCCGGCAAGTATTGCTTTTAAGTCTGAGGTAAATTGGATTTATGCCCAGGCCACGTGCTGCACGGCTATAGACTTCAACAGGGTATAGTGCAGGTTGCACAAGGCGGGAAGAGCTGTCCTTGTCGAACTTTCTCCGTTCAGCCCTCGATATTGTCTCTGTTGCAGGGCATCGCGATCACGCGGTCCTGCGCTGAGAACCAATAGCAGTATACAACGCAATGTACGCTAACGCCCATTCTTTCACCACCGATGTTTTGTACGTTGGTGGCGCATGGCTGAGCTACCCCTCCTCGTACCACATTGCATGTGTAAGGTGGGAAAAACGCCTGGGCGTCCTACATGTCAACGTCCCGCACCTCTTTGGCCTTGGCATGCGTTATTGCGGAGAGGGTGTGAAGCTGAGGAAATGCAACAGTTGATCCGATCTACGGGTAATTTGACTATACATGGATTGTGTATGTAATGGTCCAGTTTCGTCTCGTGTAGCAAGTCTGACCTGTTTCATCGCTGCATATATGCGTTGCTATAGGTTAGTAGATCAATATTGGACTTGGGTCGCAGCGCTTGATTTGTGCCGGTCGGATCTCGTCAGCAACGCTGAACATTCGAAGAAGATGACGCTGGGCCCTATGGGCGGATCTTGCGATATTCCAGCTTCAAGACAGGGGTGTGGTATTGGATCTGACAAGGTAAGGTATGCGCTCACATTAGGTAACTCTACCCAAGACAGCGGATTACACAGTCCAAGGCACCTTCCTCATCTCACCGGTGATGTCGTGCTCTATAGCAGCAGTTGTGACGTCGGAGCTCAAGCATCCTCGAGCTCTCATGTTTCAGTCAGTAATACTGAAGTTGTCAAGCAATAGCGAAGCTCTGGCATGAAAGGCTTCGTGGGCATACAAGCCGCGACAAGAACAACCCCACATTCTCGCTTGAGCGTTAGCTTACACCTCCGCACCTTAGCGTTTATGCCCGCCTGATGTGTCTGCCTTTGTTCATACAACTTCCATTCGTCTCATGATGCACACCGTTCTGTGCTGTAACCGTGGGAGGTTATGTCGCTTTCAGCTGCACGCTTGTGTCACACTTCGGACGATTCCCGTGAGCTCGATGCGCAAGGCTGACACCGTGTCCATTCCAACATAGCCTGTCTATTTAACCCTATCATATTGCGGTATACTCCAGTGTCTGTACACATGCTGAGACAATGGGGTCCGTAACGATACCGGCAGGAATCATGTCAATATGGCCCACGAATCTGGTTCCAGCCCCCAAATCAATTACCGCTACGCCGGTGAGGACCTTGTTTTTGATCATCTAAAACTATGCATCCAGGACTGTTAGTAGTATCCGCCTCGTTTTCCTCACTTCGGTGCTCGAGTCGGAATCCGAGGTTGCACATTCTTGCCACAAACTGAAACGGCAGTAACGTGCAGGCGTTCTGCAGCACTCCAAATTTCGATCGTTTCACCTAGCTTGAGCACTTTTGTGTCCATCTTTGCTATATCATCAGTGCAACAACTTGGATTGTTGAATGATCTTGGAAAGCAACACACAGCAGGTCCTTCTTATGTCGTTTCACAATAGCCCTCCCACCGCGGCGCAGGCGAACTTTGTCTATCCAGAACATGCCCATATTCGTTCGAATAATAGTCCTAGTCCCCTGCTGCAGGCCGAGCAACACGACAATGTCCCTTCAACATCGGATTCATCAGCTCAAAACGCTACGCACGATGTGCATCGTATTGAATCACCCGATATCGACAATGGTGATGTGTATGGGACCGAGACTACTCCGGCAATATCGACCACTTCGCACAGCGCTCGAACAACAGAGGTTCCTAGCCAATCTTCCGATGTGACTATCGCACAAGGCGATATCAACGAGCCCAGACCTGGAAAGTTGTCCAAATTTCGACGCCGTCTCACAACGGTACCGTGGCCGAAAGAGAAGTGGTCTTCATCTACTCCTAAAGGTGTTGGTAGCCTCAAAAGATGGTGGCAACGCCATAGATATTTCAATATCTGGTGGTGGGAGATGACTTGCTGCATCATCGCCTTTGCCGCACTTGTCGCCATAGTGGTAACTATCCGTGCTCATGAGCACAAGCCGCTGCCTCAGTGGCGGTATGGACTCACCGTGAACGCGATGATCGCTGCCTATACAGTGATCCTGAAAGCGGCAGCCGGGCTCGTTCTGGCTGAAGGAATCAGCCATCTCAAGTGGATTGCTATCGCCCGACCGCAGTCGCTATCAACTTTCGTTGCGCATGATAATGCATCTCGAGGCCCATTGGGTGCACTCAAACTACTGTGGAAGAATGAATACAGCTCAGGAGGACCACACATGTCGCCTTTTATATCGTCTCTGGGGGCTCTGATCACCGTCTTAGTGCTTTTGGTGGATCCGTTCTCGCAGCAAATCATCAAGACATATCAATGCGAAAGGCGTACCACCACTGAAAATGGAACCATTGCAAGAACCAACGTATACAGGGAGGTGAGAAGCTCGGCCCACGAAGTCCCCCAATTGATATCCCATCGCTGACTTGTGCGTCCTCTTCCAGATTGGCAAGCACTCTGGGTCTTCAGAAAATACAATCCCACTCAGCGTTCGAAACGCTGTTAACAACGGGCTCTTTGCCTCACAGAAGCCTAATGTGCAATTCACCTGTCGGACCGGCAATTGCACTTTCGCAGAAGAATACACCACATTGGCGTTTTGTAGTTCATGCTTGGACGCAACTGATGAATTGGAATACACACCCTACGAGGACTTCGACGAGTTTTTCGACGATACGATGCTATATACGAACGTCACTTTGGCAATAAACGATAGAGAAAACCTGACATTGTCGCGAGGTGGACAAGCATTGTCGCGAGGTTATCTCGGCCTTGTATCCTATTTTGGTGCTGATCTTGCCATGATCCGCTGGGACGGTCCTTCCCCTATTCCCGATCAAAACCAGACTATTAGAGGATATCGCTGTAACCTCTACCCATGTATGAAGACGTTCAAGGCCAAGATCAACACTGGTAAGATAGAAGAAGAGGCTGTGGATACATCTGGTAACGTCTTTTCCATCGTCGCACCCCAGCAATATGCAATGGTAAGATCAGCTGCTGATCTGAACTGTTTGGACAATGCGGACCAGCGGAATACTTTGCAAAGATTGGGTTACCAATTCAACGAAACTACGAGATGGCTTCCTTACAATGTGTCATGGGCCAAGGGCACAGCAGAGACTCCAATCTTTGCACCTTCAGGGTTCGATGACCCCTGCGAAAGAGCTCCCGCAAACCAACATCCAGATCTCTGCAATGGGAAAAAGACGTCCGCGAAAGCCCTCAAAGCTATTCCCGCTCGTTGCGTATACAACATGGGACACCTCACCACCAGCAGTTTATATGAGAATCTTTTCGGTCCAATGTTTACAGGCTACGTTCGAAATTCCTGGATGTATGCCTATGCAGGGTATGAAGGTACAGAGACTATGCTTGCGCTCTTCAACGCCGGATCTGGAAATGGAACTTTAGAGGACGTCGAGGGTATCTTGAGGAATATTACGGATAGCCTGACTACGTATATGCGTCAGGCTGGGGCCGCGGGGTTCAGCGACCCTGTGATGGGGGAGATGTACGATTACACGAGCTGTATCAAAGTCAGATGGGCGTGGCTATCTTATCCGGCAATAATTGTGGGCGCCCTTCTGGTCTTCTTCACGTGGATGGCGATATATGCGCGCATTGAGCAGTCGCGACTCCGACGGCAATGGAAGGATGAGGATTCTGTCCCCTTTATTCACGACTTCAAGTCTTCGGCGCTGGACTTCTTGTATCATGGCTTGGATCGGGACAGTCTGCGGCACATGGATGATATCGGTGCAACCAATCAGATACGAGAATTGGAGAAGAGGGCGGAGAAGGTCATGGTAACGCTTGTTGCGACAGATCAGGGGTGGAAGTTGTCATCTGTCGCATCGTGATTTGCGTACACACCCTTTGTTATTTGCGTCATCTGTGGAACGTGGCAATCATGATGGGCAACTTGCAGGTGATTGGATAACCCCAAGTGTAGGACAACACAAGACCCACACAATCATCCAATTGCTATAGAATGCGGGGTTCCTCCGCCAGTTAACATAAGAACTAGGCAGCTGCGCCTCATTCAGCTTCACGCGTTACCATGGATAGCTCTTCAGCCGTACAATCATGCAGTCTGCAACAAAGAAGTCGATGACCCTAAACATTGCGCACGATGCAAGTGCACTTCCTACTGCTCCAAGAAATGCCAGCAACACGACTGGAGCACCCACAAGCTACTTTGTGCCTCAAATCTCCACCTTTGCTACTTCAAAGCGACCGACTGCGGAACATTATCGTGCAGTCCTGTTCGGTCCCGACAAGGCGAGACCGGAATTCACATGGCTTCTTTGCAAGCGGGTTCAGGACGACGATGATAATGTAGGCGGCGGCTACCAAATGCCCGAGACCGACAAGATCATTGGCAACGATATTCTCATAAAGCATATGTCTTACCAGTACAATCCGAGACTAAAGAAACCGCTTCAGGACACCATAATGCTCGCATACCGCGAAGCTGTTTTGATAGATGGCTCTCGACCAAACAGAAGCATAGCATCTATCACTGCCACGCAGCCTGGGGGGTATCACGATTGGAGAGGTCCATCATTGCATATCCGAAAGAAGGAGAAGAACTCGATCCACCGGCTTGCAAAGACTTTGACATGGTAGACTTCAGACATATAACTGATTACTTCCTTTCATACCGCTATATACCTCCCGAGGACGAGGCCACTGTGGAGCATGTGAAGGGTGTGAGGATCAACTGTGTAGGAGACGTGAAGACGCTCCACAGACCACACTTTGAGGGAATCGAGATTCCAACTACGGATGCAATCTTCGCCAAACATGACACTTCAGACATAGCTGAGCGGATTGGTATTCCCATTCTGACACGACGTTTTCCACACGATCGGAAATGGGCCAACAGCAAAGACGAAGTGTTCGAAGACGAATTCCCTTCTGATAACCAAAGCGCAACATTCCTGCACCGGTGTTGTGACCCTAGCGCTGAATTTGATTTGAGTACCGGGTCTTTGGGTTTGGGAAGGTGTTCCGCACCGTAGCAGAGTGCTGGGGGAAGTGCGACTGTTGTGCGCAAGGATAAGAAAACACTGCTTCCACTGCACATGGAGGCACTCGCCAGGTACTGTCAGAACGAAGTCCAACCGCTCTTGACTCATTCACTTGGCGAGTACTATCTGGAAGAGTCAATTAAGAAGGATGATGTTCTGAAGATAATTTGTCGCCCGATGTTTGTTATTTATTGGGATAATTTCATGGAGGAGAGAAAGGACTATACAACGCCTAGTCCTTATGATGTCAACGGAATATAATTAGGTATTAGATTGTAGTTGACAATTAATCCATAATCCCCATCCTCCTCCCCACCGCATCAATAACCAACCTCCTCCCCCTCAAAGCCGCCCAACCCAAGCCAACAACCACATCCCCATCCTCATCTCCATCCCCACTCCCCTCCGCCTTCCTAACAAGCAATTCACACCTCCCCTCCCGCTCCAAAACATACTGCCAAGGCGTAACCACAAGCTCCCCTTCCCCATCCTCCCCCTCATCTCCCTCCATCTCATCCTCCCCTCTAATCCCAGAAACTAAATCAGGAAACACACCCCTCCTCCCACAATCCACCTCCACCTGCCCCTCCCCCAAACCATCCCCACTTACCCCCGTCGCCAAAACAACAACATCCCAAATCCCCCCCGGCACCTCAATAAACGCACTCCCAACATCCAAGCGTGCAGTATCCACAGCCATGCTAATCGCGCCCCCGCGGCGAACAGACAGTGTGTGTAGCGGAATCCTCGATGCGTAGGTTTGCGGCGTGGGTATGTGAATCCAATGTATATTGTCCTTTTCCAACAAGGAGGAGGAGGGTGGGAACGGGTTTTGTGATAGAAACGGAGGGTTTGGGGAGAATGTTAGGGTGCCAGTTTCGTTTGCGTGGGTGGGGAGGGCGAGGGTGGCGGTTTGCTGGTTGAGTGTGGTGTAGATTTGTAGGTCTTGCATTGTGTGGATGGGGGGGATGCGGGATGCGGGGTTGGGGGTGGGGGGTTGGATGGTGTAATGGAGGGTGGTGTCGAGCTGGGGGGAGGTTAGCGGGGTGAGGGGGATGGGGGTGAGGGAGGTTGTACTTTTAATGTGTGGATGACGTCGGGTTGACTATTTTGAATGGGTTTCTGCTGCGCGTCATTGTGGGGAGTCGCGAGCGCGAGGGTGGATGCCGATGCGATGAGGAGGAGTGATGTGATCATCTTGGTGGTGATAGAATTGTGGGGTTTTCGGCGGAGGATATGCCTTTCGTAGTTATGGTTCTGCGTAGAGGTTCTTCAAGTAGATGCGAGGTTGATGAGAAGAAAGACCGAAAAGCACAATTACTAAATCTCACACGCGTTGTCTGTAGTTATATATCGTATGCAGTCAATCATATACTTTGTCCCCGTTTCAGCTGACTGCGCCGCAAGCCCGTCTTACATCTGCGCATTGCACCGCCCCGCCCACATGTCCACAACTATTGGCGCTCGTGTGGATATACTGCGACAAGCAATCTACAGGCATTACAATGGGCGAACCAGGGCTGCGGGAACATGTGGTTCGGCGCGGATGTGGAATCCGCGTGGTTCGTTGATTATTCTTATCCGTTCATGGGTGGGGATGCGGGTATGTGGCGCGGCTCACTGGTGTGGGCGGCAACGGCAGAGACAAGGGTGAGAAGTGGAGACGGGGATGTGATGAGCTGGAATTAAGAGCGCATCGCAATTCTGATGGCTTCGGTGTGCGCGGCAAATTCAGGATCAATGCTATGTGGATTCTTCAAACGAGCATCGTAATTCGTCCTCTTGGTATTAATAGCCCTACTTCAGCTCCACCACCTTCGCGTCAACATTTTTGCCCGAAACCTCGATGCTCCAACCAGAATTAGGGGGCCAAGGCTTTCCATGATTGAGGAGAATGTCCATAGACTCCCCAGGCCACAGTGTAACATAGTTCTGTGACCATGCAACTGGCACTCGATCATCTCCATTCTCATCCACCAGATTAAATCTGACAAAGACCGCTGGTACGCTTCCCTTGTTGAGCACACTGATTCCCTTGAATTGCGTGCGCACATCCAGGTCCGCTTTGGCCATCTTGTTGAGGCTGGTGAAGTCAGAGTATGAGGTGACGGGTGTGTGATACCATGTCGAATTATCCCAGTCCAGAACATCCAGTTTAGGAGCGAGCCAGTATACGTTGCGACTCAGGGTGTTGCTGGATGACAGAAGCCGCAGTCGAAGTAAAACGACTTCTTTGATTTCGGATAGACTGGCGATTGATGTCACTTTGTGGCTGGAATTGGGTTCGGTAGTAGCGTTGGCACTTGTCTTGGTAATGGACTTTCCGTCCAGTCCAATGACGTCGATCTCAATGACGCGATCTGGTGGTTGCCATGAAAGGGGGAAGGAACGGCGATTGACGAGGTATACTGAGTGGTCTTCATAGTCGTAGATGGCAGTCTCGAGCTTTCCAAGCGCAGCTTTTGTGCCATAATAACTACCCCCTGGATGCAAGTAGTAATCGAACAAGTTCCAGTGCAGCGACGGCCAGGCATTGTTGAGCATCCAGTAGATGAGACCTGTTGCGGGTCTGATGAATGAAGTGGACCAACGGGATGTATATGCTTCGAACTGCGCTCGTGTAGCTTCGTAATCTGCCATCTGTGCTTTGAGCAGGTAGTCCTCCAAGCTTGTAGGAGTGCCATAGCGAGCATACAATGCATCGTTGTATATGCTCCGAGTGTAGAAAGATGAGACGTTTGTCGACATGTGATATAAACCTTTGTCTTTACTCTCTGGTTTCCACAGGTCATCCATATCGCTCTGGCTCAGGAATTTCTTGAGCGATCCCAGCTCAGGTGTGCCCACTCCCGCGCCGAGCTCAGAGCCAAAGCCAGCGGCGCTACCAAGTCGTGTTTGATTGTCGTACCAGTAATTGGGTGGGACCCAATCATATGGGCCGTCCATCTTCATACCACCATTACCGAGGGCTTTTGGTGCACCGCGCTGACTTGCTGATGCAAGAATAGGTGTGTCCCAGGATGCTTCGTCAAGCACATGTGTGTAGTTGCTGGTAGCACGGTCATCAGGCCAGTAGTCGCTGCCCACTAAGAAGCCAAGGATGCTGGGATGTGCGCGCATCATCTCAGCTTCATGTTCCATAGACCGTTTGGCAATGGCGTAGTCAGCGTCAGTCCATTTCTCGCCACTGCCATCCTCGTTGTAGCTCCAACCTTCCCACTTGTCACAGCACTCCCAACCAGCAAGGATCATGATACCCATTTCATCAGCAAGATCGTAGAGATAAGGGTGTTCCTGTTTGCCCTCTAAACGAATCGTGTTGAGACCCATGTCCAGAACGTAACGGAGCTGTGCCCTGAGCTTTTCCTTGTCGAAAGTCAAGAAAATGTCAGATGTATAGCCTGCACCAAGAACCTGGAACCGCTTGCCGTTGACAAGGAACGTAGTATCTTTGTGTTCAGCATCGAGGTGCGAAGTTACGTTGCGTATGCCGAATCTCGTGGTGGGGGTTTGGTCAGATAGGCCCTCATCTGTAGTCGCGTTGCATTGTGCACTGTACAGAGGCTGCTCACCCCACTGTCGCGGCCACCATGTTTGAGGATCTTTGATCTCCAAAGTCCAGAAGGCCTGGGCAGCTTCATCGGGATCGAGAGTGAAATCTTCTTTCTTAAAAGCCACCTGGTTGCCACGGGGGTCATAGATTGCGCACTCGATTTGACAAGACCACCCAACGTTCGCTAAGGTTGGGAAAGCATCGAGCTCAATACCAATCTTGCCGTCAAATCCTCGCGTCGTATCTACGAGTAGACTGGCAAAGGTCGCCAAACCAGTCCGTTTGACCTCGATGTCTCGCCAAATTCCAGTCCCGTTGTCTGGAGGATATCTAGGGATCGTCAGCAACATGTACATCTATGATCAGTGTAGCACATGATGTGTAGTGAATAGACAAGGACGTAGGATGAAGTGGTGTGCTGATCATATCACGTACGGGTTCCAGTCCACGAATCCAAGCGCGAAATCCCGATTATAGTCTGTGGGGTAGACTTTGACGACCAGCACTTCTTTTTCCCCGCCAAGGCGCACGTGGTCTGAGATATCATACTCCAGTCCAGTATATGCTCCCGCCTGCGTTGATTGATTCGCGATCTGCTTTCCGTTGAGCCAGATATCCGCCCTTGACGTTATACCATTGGTCTTGAGCGAGTAGTGGTGAGAAGCGGTGCTTGATTCGTCCAACGTGAACTCAGTTCGGTAGAACCAAGGTACTCGGAATTGTCGGGTATCGACGTCTTTCAAATTCGTGGAATAGAAAAGTTGTGTCTGGTTGTAGACTGGGTTTTGAAGCAGCGTGGACATCAATGTCCCCTTGCTGGCATTCAAGGTGTACATTCGACTGGTGTCGAAATCGGGTGATGATAGCCCGAGCACACTGCCAGTGCCAGGCTCTGCGGACGACCCGACTTTCCAGCCATTGAGTGTGATGGTCGAGGCTGAGGTCAGTGACGATACAGCCAACGCAAATAATGCGAGTTGAACCATATTCTTGACGATGGGTGGAATCGTCGCAGGACGACTCAGATGAATAATGACTAACCAATGCTGGAGACGCGATGTTGGAGAAACAATGTGAGCAAGTTGTTCAAGAAAGAAGACTCCATGGTCGGGATTATGGTAAGGTCCTTCCTGCAGAGGTGAGTACGCGCCTGCGGTGTAACCCGGAGGCAGTCACATCCTTGGAGCGAGTGCACATCATTATTGCACCGAGCCTAAATGATCAGCCGGCGTTGATCATGCAAGGTGTGCGCGCCGACCTGGGCCTATTGCTCCGCATTGCAAGGGTAGCTCTTTGTGGAGAAGGCTGGCGAGATCATGAGAGTAAGACGCGCGAGTATTGCATTCAACTGTGTTCAACTCAACCGTGAGGACAGCACGATGGCCTCTACAGGGAAGCGAATACAGGCAGTACACAGTCACAGAGAGGTGTAATACCAATGGCCCGAGGACGTAAAGTGAAAGGGATGTACCGACATGGTGTCATAGCCCACGCGCAAGCTCCTCGGTAATTTATCTCCAAGCTCCAGCTCCCCGCAAAACGTCATCCCGTCAACCACGTCCCCCCACCGTTCCTGACAGCAACAAACAACACCGCCAACTAACCACCCACACCACCTCTCATCTTCACCACCACCTCACCTACTCGCAAAACCACCCCAAACCCCACCATCATCACTGCCAAACCCTCAAAATGCTGCTCCTCGGCCTAACCGGCTCAATCGCAACCGGCAAATCCACCGTCTCATCTCTCCTCTCCAAACCCCCCTACTCCCTCCCCATAATCGACGCCGACCTCATCGCCCGCCAAGTCGTCGAACCCGGCACAAGCGGCTACAACGCCATAGTCTCACACTTCCTCCCCTCAACACCCGACCTCCTCCTCCCCACCCCGACCCCAAAAGGACGCCCACTCAACCGCCCCGCCCTCGGCCGCCGCGTCTTCGGCACAGGCCCGGACAAAGAACGCGACCGCAAAACACTAAACAGCATCGTGCACCCCGCCGTGCGCCGAGAAATGTACAAACAAATGGTGTGGGCATATCTACGCGGCAACTGGGCGGTGGTGCTGGATGTACCGTTGTTGTTTGAGAGTGGGTGGGAGAGGTATTGTGGGACGATTCTTGTGGTGGGCGTGACGGATCCTGCGATTCAAATTCAGAGACTGCGGAGTCGGGATGAGCATTTGAGTGAGGAGGATGCGAGGAATCGGGTCTTGAGTCAGGGGGATGTGAGAGAGAAGGCGGAGAGGTGTTTGAGGAGGGGGCCTGGGAGGGGGGTCGTGGTGTGGAATGATGGTGATAGAACACATCTGGAAAAAGAGATTGAGAGGGTGATGAGGGATGTTAGGGGCAGGAGTCCGAGGTGGTGGAGCTTTTTGCTGTGGGTGTTTCCGCCGTTTGGGGCAGTGGCGGGGCTGTGGAGTTGGTATAAGATGAGGAATGTGCAGTTGCGGTGGGAGCAGGAGAAGAAGAGGGAGAAGGCGAAGCTGTAGGCTGGTTTGGAGTGGACGAACTTCATGTCTCATTGGTTTTGTGAGAGCAGCGGGAGGGACGGCGCGGGTTGTTTGTAGGCGCATAGATATCCTAGCAATTGGTACGGGCGGGCGGTTTGCAAGGGTGCTGTGACACGGTAAACATGTTCAAATTTTCGAGCATTTCATACATTTGTCTGATTCATCACATGCGAGACGATTCTCTCTTCTCAACAACTACATGCGTATCGATGACATTTCATCTTCACCTTCACTTCTGATTAGCCGCCATTCAGTCAGCACAGCAATGCCCCCAACCCCCACCTCAAAACACACACACTACTTCATCCGTCCCACCACGCGCAGGTACTCCAGCCCAATACATCCCTCACCACATACCCGCACCGTACACCATACCGCACACCCACGCACCCCCAAAATGAGCGCCCTAACCCCACCCTCCTTCATCGACGACCACCCCACCCGCTGCCACCCCCACCCCCCCTCTGAAATCTCCACCTGGCTCTCCACCACCAGCACAAATTCCTCCCCACCCTACCCCCCAACAACCTACACAGGCAGCCTCCTCGACGACGGCGCCGACCTCCTCCCTCTACCTCCCCACACAAAACATCAACAACAACCAGGTTTCGGTCCCGTGAACACGGCTTTCTACGCACAGAGGGAACGAGCGCGAGGACATGAGGAGGGAGAGGGCGGGTTATGGAATGAAGATGTGCAGAGGGCTGTTAGTGGGGATATTGGGAGGAGTTTGGGGAGGGTAAGGGGATTGGGAGTGAGTGTTTTGAGGGGGGGTATGAGTGGTGTTGGTAGTGTTGATGGGGAGCAGGGACAGGGGAAAAAGAGGGGGGGTGGGAGGAGGGACGAGAAAATAAAAGAGATTGTGGTTGTCCCTGTACCGAGGAAATGGGGGAATTTTGTGATTAGAGGGGAGGGGGGGAGGGTTATTGTTGTTGGGGGGGAGGGGGAGTTTGATTCTGGGGTACCTGTTCGGGAGGGTGAGGGGATGGTGAAGAGGTGGGTTAGGGGTGTTTCTAAGGTTGAGATGGTGGATTGTTGGGGGGTGGGGAAAGAAGGGAGACATGGTGGAGATCACAGACGCAAGAAGACGCAGCGTAGACGTTGCTCGTCATCGGCTGCGAAACCGCTCACGCCGATTCAAGAGTGGGAGTATGAAGATGGGTATGAAGCTTCTGGGGGTGAGGATGTCGTGTCATCAACTGGATTCTTTATGACGGGGGGTGCGAGCGGTTGGCCTTCGAGAGATGGAACGGCGATTGCGTCGTCGGTTAGGTCAGAAGCACATGGCCGGTCGCTACCGGGTAGTTGGCCTTCTCCGGCTCTGTCGCCTGTCAAGTCTACCTTTGTGTCACAACAAAGCAGTGATGACAGCATTTCATGGGCTGTCGATAACGAATGTCATTCGAAACGGATTGAGAGCTCGAATCGCTCAGCGAAGAGTCACATGGCTCACAGATCGACAAGGCACGAGATTGAACACATATCGACCAAATCATACTCGACATACAAAGCCCCCACTGTCGAAGACGCACACAACACTTCTTCAGAAAGCGCCTCTAGCTTACAACAACCGGGCTGGGGTGGTGTTACTTATAAGGAAGGGGACTGGCAAGGGGACAAGAAAGGTAGCGGAGCCAGTTGGAACAGAAACAAGAAGAGTGATACTAATGGCCGAGGTGCCTCCAGCAAAGCAGCAAGCAACAACAGCTGGGATGGTTTCGAAAAGAACAAGACAGACAGCGAAGTGAGCGTTGCTGGGTCTGGAAGTGAAAAAAGTGCTCTGAGCAGTCTGGCACCGAGCCATCGCGGTGCGAAAACATCAACACACCGTAGCCACCGAAGTGGGAGAAGTCGGGCAAGCAACATTGATTTTGGGGCTCAGACAGGCTGGGGTGGCAGTGAGGTTAGTAGGAAGACGTGGGGTGGCGAGAAGGGGCGCATAGATGATGATGGTTGGGGTGACCGTGGTGGTGATGAGACGAGCGAGGGTGGATGCCATGTCAATGGCAGCCAGCACGGGAGCGGGAGACGTCGAAGACGGAGAGCTGGAGGGTCAAAGGGATCTGCCAATGCTTTCGAAGAGCCTGACGAAACATATCTGAACGAGAACGAGAACGAGAACTGGCGTGGCACTCCTGCGCGGGTAGGTAGCCGACAGACGAGTGTTGCGGGGTGGAATTGAGTGCGTAGATTATAATGAACGGAAGGAAGGTTCATCTGAAAGTAGCAGGAGCGAAAGACCATGACACAAATGACGATGTGCTCTGCAACTCTTTAGACACCGTCCCACAATCATGTCTACATTGTAACCAACGAATTCTCGTCCGACAGTGCAGAGCGCGCAAACTCGCGTGCATCCTGCCTCGACACGCTCCCTTGGGTGGAGGGGCAGTGTGCGCGCATGCATACCCGCGTCCCAAGTCGACCAGCAGACCAGCAGACCACTGACTCACCAGGCTCGAGAGCAAGCAAGCAACTCCATCACACTCGACAAACCACCAACCACCTCTCCCAAACGCCATGATCAAACCGTGACACCCACTACTGCGCCTCGACGCAAGTCTCACCCCCGCAGCGTCTCACACGCCGCCGCATCCCAGAATCGTAGCCAGCAAACGCGCGCAGGGGAGCCCACAGTTCACGTCTCGTTCACGTCTCTACGCGGTGCGGGGACGCGTTGGAAGTGGCGTCGAGCGGGACTGCCCCCAAGCGGAGCCTTCCCAGCCAATGCATTGCAGCGCATGGACTGGGACAAGCCAGTTTGCGGCACGCTGCATCCTTGCGTCGAGGCGGCGGGTCGTCGAGGCGGACGCGATGGACACGGCTAGAGGCTGCTAGATGCCCATTGCCGCCTCGGCGGGTGCCCTGCGGTGCGAGATGGACACGCTAGGCGCATGGGGACGAGTCGACGCGTTGAGTGCGTGCCTATGGGTAACACAGTGCCTACATACCTATTACTTACCACGCTGCTGCTCCTCTGCTCCACTGCTCCACCCGCGTCTCCCTTCTACCCACCCTCCTCTTCGTCAGGTGCTGATATCGAGAGCGGTTTCCCCCATTGTCGACGTTTGGACCACCCCCGACTTGAGTCAGTCTGTTCTGCTGGCCAGTGTTGATTTGTTGTGGCGCATCCTTGCGAGACAGCATCGCCTTCGCGTTTCACACGCCAGCCCAACACGTCTGGCCTTCCCCGCTATCTCGCACCTTGCCTCCCCAACACCACCACCTTCCGCAACACCAACTTCTCGAGTATCCATCTCAAGAATCGGTGATCCGAAGCTTGCCGGTCATACTGCTAGCCGTATCAATCCCTACACCCACATCATCACCACTCGCTACCATGGCTACCTTTACGCGCCAGCCCTTTGGTGAGCTCGGCTCATCGCGTCTGCAAGCACTGCAAAGCGCAAAGAACAAGCAGAATGGTAAATTGCATGATTGAAGCTGCCCAGAACCAACATTGACGCGAAATCTAGCCATCTCCCCCAGCTTCGCGACTCCGTTGAAGCCGTCACCCTTGGCATCAACCGGTAAGCGCCAACGCGTACCGGACATCTTCGAGGACGACTCTGCCGAAAACATCGACCCATCCCTCTTCTGCTCGCCCACCAAGAAATCCAAAACCTTCAACGACGCAGGCTTCATCAAACCTGCCGCCAGCTTCGCCCTCTTCACTTCACCCTCCAAGCCCAGCTCCAGCTCCTCCATCAGCACCAGCACCACTGCTACCCCAATCATCCCCTCAATCCGCAAATCCCTCTCCTCCCCCAACACCGCAAAATCCACACCCATCAGCACCAGCCGCGGCTCCCCCAAAAACAAACGCGTCCATGCCATTTCCAAGCGCCGCGCCTCAAGCTCCCCCTTCCGCCGCATCGATCCACCTTCCTACTCCACGACCTCCACACCCTCCAACAGCCTCCCCTTCTCCATTGACGCCGCCCTCAGCGGCAGCATCCCAAGCTACACACCCAAACCCGCCTCTGTAGTCACCCCGACCCCACAAAACCAACAACATGTCTCATCCTCCTCCACCGCCGCCATCGAAGACACAATGCCCAAATCCTGGTTCTTTGAAATCCACGAAGATACCCCCGAACAAGAAGCATCGAACCTCATGCACCACTCTGCCTCCATTCTCGACATCAGTTCCGACGATGACGTCGAAACCAAGAACTTGAATGAAGACTCGCAGCGCGGAAAGGAAAATATCCCGCCGCCAGAGTGGGTCCTTGCGCAGCAGCAGGCGCGTGTGCTATCTTCTTCTTCTTCTTCTTCTTCTACATTGCTTGCAGGCGCCGATGCTGCTGATATCGCTGTTGGCATCGAGACCGAAGAACCACTCAAACGTTCACAACCGCGCCTACGCCAATTCATCCAAGACGCAATGGACGAGGATAGGAAACCCCTGGGTGACCTACCGCCGAGTGAATTCTACGGCGAGGGCTGCGACGCGAGTAGTTATGTTACGGTTGATGTTGGGATTGAGAAGCCGAGTGGATTGTCGAGGGAGTGTGATTTCAGTATTGCTGTGGATGGGGATGGGGATGTTGAGGATGCTGTTGTTGTTGGTGATGGTGTGGATGTCGCTGCTGCTGCTGCTGCTGTTGATGTGGAAGAGACGATCATCCCCACTCCTCCTCAGAACGTCGCTGTCTGCCCAGATGAAAATGTATCTGTCGATACATCAAATCTACCCGCAAAAGACATCATCGCACCTCTCGACGACACATCTACCTCCCCACACGAAACATCACCCATCATCTCATAAACACACCCTCCATCCTCCCCTCCTACACTTCCTCACCCCACCCTCCATCTTCTCTCGGCATGGCGGTTCCCGTCCTGCAAGCCAGCCACTCGACTCCCATGTCTTCCCAGCCCTTCTGCGAGACATGATGCGCATGCTCATGACGAACCCACACTCATGAATGACGCTTACGTATTGAACGTTTCTTGCGGCGTTTGGTGGTGGATTATAATGTTTTCCGGCATTTGAAGGTGGTTGGATCAATAATTCTAGTATCGATACCTCTTTCTTCTCACGGCTCTTGTTCCCTGTTTCCCGCTTCTTGTGCGCGCTGGATTAGCGGGTCTGTCTTGTTTTTGTCTCGTCTTGTCTTGCTTATGTGAGGATGTTTTAGGTTTATAAGCGGTGGTTTAGTTTTGCTTGAAACGAATAATGGAGTTTCGATTGTGAGTATAGTGTTGTGGCTAGTTCACTTGTGTGCTGTTGATGTTGATGTTGATGTTGACGATGGTCAAGGTAAGTATAACGAGGATACCTAGCCATGCATGTGGACCAAGAAATATGAGATGCAGTATTTTAACCACATGGGTGGGCGGGACCGAGTTTGACCCCCGACCACCATCAGCATCACCACTTAAACCCATTGATGCACAAATATTCCATTGCCACCAATGCAAACTAGAGATACAACCATGACAAACCAACCACCAGAGGATATCACTCACTCACTCACTTACTACACCAAACGCCTTTTTATAACCCCGACGTCGACACGATGCACACATCGAGCGATCCTACTCCGAATCCACAGCTGAAGCCGACGAAAGACTAGACGACGAGAACCCCCAACCCGCATCACCTAGCGAAGAACGATGCATCCACATCTCTGGAGACTCTTCCTTCCCATCCCGAGTCACAGACAACCCATCGTTCCCAACCACAGTCGGCGAACTCCAAGGAACCGAACCACATTCGTCCAAAAAAGTCGGTGAACTTGGACTAGCCGCTGACACCAATGTCTCATCACTCCGCTCCCCAGGTCCACTCGCAACAACAGGAAGAACATCACTCATCTAGAATCAAAACCACATTAGCCCGTTCTCGTCATCAAGCAGTACTGGGAACAAGGGAAGCTCAATCTGAGACCTCTCCATGATTCACAGTCTTCTTGAGGGGTTCGACGAGTTTGCGGCTGGGCCGGAAGATTTGCAGTTGGTTGTCTTCGGCGGCGCCCATCATTACCCACGGGTCGTTTTTGTTCCAGTCAAAGTCGCAGATGCGGTTTGTGAAGCCGCCGTGCATGAAGAGCCTGTTTGGTTCGTTAGTTTTTATACATCATCAGAGAAAAGAAGTCGAGTGTTGGAATACTTACAGCTCGGGTGGTCCGTCTTCTGCCTCCTCTTCCGTCTGCTCGTCGCCAATTTTGCTGAGGTCCCACATGCAGATGCGGCGATCGTAGCTCGAGCTTGCAAGGATGGAGCTGTCTTGTGGATGCCATTGCAGGCCAATGACATCTGCTCGATGGCCTTGCAGACTGTGCAGCTTCTTGCTGAAGTTGCGGAGATCCCAGAGCCCCACCGTCTTATCTGCGGACCCAGAGGCCAGTGTGAAGTCGAATTCAGGGTGGAAGGATACGCAGTTTACAGCGTCTTCGTGAGCTTCTTTGCGGTGAAGGGCTTTCTTGTGGGAATCTTGACGCGTGTCGATGATCTGCCATGTAAGATCGTCGGATGCGGTGCCGATGAGGAACTCGTGAATGGGGTGGCATTGGACGTCGTTTACGGTGGCGCTGTGAACATTGTAGGTGGCGGTGGGGCTAATGGTCTTGTTGCCCTTGGAGAAGCCAGACTTCATATCCCAGGTCTTGACCGTGGTGTCTTCATTACCAGTGACGAGGTGTCCTTCGCGCAGCGGATTCCAGCTCAACCCAAAGCCTTCTTGAGTGTGCCCTACAAGCTCGGCCTCGAACTGGACGGCGTCGCCCTTGGGTTGTAGAGGATGCTTCGTCCGGTCGAAAATCAGCACTTTGCCGTCTACGCAAAGCGATGCTATTATGTCGGGATTCTGAGGTTGATAGCGCGCTTTGTTGACCTCGCCAGGGTGATTGATCTTCTGCACAATCTTGAAGTCGAATGGTCGCTTAGCATTGCCATGGCCGCCAATCTCGCCGCGCTCCTCGTTGAGTTCTGACAGGTCTGGGACACGGAAATCGGGTATTTCGCAGTGGGCAATCTGCAGGTAGTTTTGCGCCTGGCCTGAGGTGTGGGTTCCGAGGATTACGCGGTGCTGGCTCATGTTGGTGCCTTCGACGCTATGTTGTGTCAGCGCATGAGAACAGAGTGGTCAGGAAGCAGCGTACGGCTTCTTGTCTGGCAGCCATTGAGTAGTGAGGGTGGGCCATTCGAGCGCACGGCCATAGAGCACATCGTAAAGAAAGACGCTGTTCTTCTTCCATATCTTGTACTCCTCGTTGATGATCTTGTGCTCTACCTGCTCCTGGTCTTCCATCTCGCGGGGGTCGAGAGCGTCTAGGGGATATGTCAGTGGCTTTACTCATGCTCCCAATTAACGATGTCATGTGAGACACGAGGAAACGTCGCATTGTAGACCTGCATGTGACAAGCATGCTGTGCTGGCTGGCATGTCGTACTCTGATTCGCATGAAGCTCGCCAGTGGAGGGGTTTGCTAAGAAGGGAATCATTGAATTGCAAGAGGATCTTACCACTCATAGTCTCGTCCATGATGTTGTGTGCGTGCTATTGTTTCGCGAACGCGAATGAGAGTGTATGGAAAGGTGCTGTGAGTGGGCGTTGCTTGTCGTGTCTTGAGAGCGTGCAAATGTGGAGCTCGACCAGACGCGTTCCCAGGCTCGCGTTCGGGCGAGCAACCTTGGAACCAAGACCCACCTACTTGTCTTGGCATTGCCGCGATACATGTACTGCATCTGCGACCACGCTTCCACTCTTTGAAGGCCCCAGCGTCGAGAACCACCCCCTCAGCTCTTTTCCCGCCCTCACCTCCTCTGCGCCTTGTGCGCCACCTCCCCGCGACACTTCTCCTGTCAGTTTGCGTGTCGGCGATCGACCGTAGCCCTCCGCCCCGCCGCCACTTCCGTCGTCATACAGGCGCCGCATCACACATTCCTACAACTATCGCTACGACGCAGCCGCCGCCATGGGTGTCCCCAAGTTCTTTCGATGGATGTCCGAAAGGTATCCGGGCATTTCGCAGCTCATTGCGGAGAACCGCATTCCCGAGTTCGACTGTCTCTATGTACGTAGCTGCGCGGCTTGCAGCGTCCATGGCTAACAGACACAGCTCGATATGAACGGTATCATCCATAACTGCACCCACAACGACTCCGACAGCGTCACAGCGCGCAAGTCGGAGGACCAGATGTTCATTTCCATCTTCAACTACA
This sequence comes from Plenodomus tracheiphilus IPT5, assembly GCA_010093695.1. Classification (NCBI taxonomy): domain Eukaryota; kingdom Fungi; phylum Ascomycota; class Dothideomycetes; order Pleosporales; family Leptosphaeriaceae; genus Plenodomus; species Plenodomus tracheiphilus. The sequence goes on from MU006300.1 coordinate 600,191, forward strand.
TTGAGCATTTGTTTGGCAAGATCAAGCCCAAGCAGCTCATCTTTATGGCCATCGACGGTGTCGCCCCGCGCGCCAAGATGAACCAGCAGCGTGCCCGTCGCTTCCGTACTGCTCTCGATACTGAAAAGGCTCGGGAGAAGGCCATCCGTGAAGGCGTTGAAATGCCCACCGAGGAAGCCTTCGACAGCAACTGCATCACCCCAGGTACCGCCTTTATGGCGAAGCTCACCCAGCAGCTGAAGTACTTCATCAACAAGAAAATCTCCGAGGACCTCGACTGGCAGGGCGTGGAAGTCGTACTGTCTGGTCACGAGGTTCCCGGAGAGGGCGAGCACAAGATCATGGAGTATATCCGCCAGGCGAAGGCACAGCCGGACTACGATCCAAACCGTCGCCACTGTCTGTATGGACTCGATGCCGATCTCATCATGTTGGGTCTGCTCAGCCACGACCCCCACTTCAGCTTGCTGCGTGAGGAGGTAACCTTTGGTCGCCAGAGCCAGACAAAATCCAAGGAGCTGGAGCACCAGAATTTCTACCTCATGCATCTTTGCATCGTTCGTGAATACTTAGAACTGGAGTTTCAAGAATTGGAAGAGCCTGGGGCACTCAGCTTTCCATTTGACATGGAGCGAGTTATTGACGATTTCATACTAATGGCTTTCTTTGTTGGCAACGATTTCCTTCCCAATCTTCCGCATCTACATATCAATGAGGGCGCTTTAGCTCTCATGTTCAACGTCTACAAGACAGTACTACCCAAGGGTAAAGGCTACATCAATGAGGAAGGTGTCATTAACATGGAGCGTTTGGCTCTATTGCTCGACGAACTTTCCCAGATTGAGTATCGCCATTTCGAATCGGAGAACGCGGACGCTGCTTGGTTCAAGGGCAAACGTCTGGGCAAGGAGGATGTAATGGTGAAGACCGCGAAGCGTGGCACGATCGTAATGTCGACCCAACAGAAGGAGCTGTTTTCCAAGGTGAAGAGCTGGTTGGGCAATTACCTGGAAAAGAAGGAGCAGGCTCCTCTGGATCTTCCTGTGTCTCTCAACGCAGAGAACCGAAAGTTTGTACAGGAGCTTGCTGACAAGCTCCACCTTCCCTGGAAGACGGTCAACAATGACGAAGGTGAACGACATCTTCAGATTACGGCACCCCCTAAGTTGGTCGAGGATGTCGAGGACGACGAGGAGGAAGAAATGGACGATGAATCGACCAAGGCTATTGTACGCGTTGTGCAAAAGTATGAGCAAGCCAAAGTTGTCGACATCTCGCCCGACGAGGCTCAGGCAGAGATGCAGAAGAAGTACGATGAAAAGTTCGATGCCTGGAAGAACGATTACTACAAGAGCAAGTTCGACTGGGACCGCAGCAACGAAGAGGAACTGCGGAAGTTGACCGAGAACTACGTTCAAGGTCTACAATGGGTCCTCTACTACTATTACCGTGGAGTAGCATCATGGCCATGGTACTATGGTTACCATTACTCTCCCATGATCTCTGATGTCAAGCGAGGCTTGAAGGCTGATATCAACTTCAAACTGGGCCAGCCTTTCAAGCCCTTCCAACAACTGATGGGTGTCTTACCGGACCGCAGTAAGAAGATTGTTCCCGAAGCCTACCATCCCCTCATGACGAACGAAGACTCGCCCATTATCGACTTCTATCCGCGTGATTTCACCCTAGACATGAATGGAAAGAAGCAAGATTGGGAAGCTGTGGTCAAAATTCCCTTCATTCAAGAAGACCGTTTGCTGAGTGCCATGGCAACGAAGGAACACAACCTGACAGCAGATGAAAAGTCCCGCAACGGATTCGGAGTTTCGCTAAAATTTACCTACGGCAGGGACCTGGATTTTATCTACCCTTCGTCCCTGCCCGGCGTCTTCCCTGATCTCCCGCACTGCAAGTGCATCGAAAACATCTTCGATCTTCCCACCATGGATGGCTTGGAGTACTATATTGGCTTGATGGATGGTGTGAAGTTGGGCGCAGATGCTCTCGCCGGCTTCCCTAGTTTGAAAGTGCTACCCTTCCATGGCAAGCTTGAGTTCGCTGGAGTTAATGTCTTCCAGCAAGACAGTCGAAATGAGAGCATGGTCGTCACCCTACTGGACACAGCGCCGCGTCAGCCAATTTCGCATGCGAAGGAGAAGCTTGGAAAGGCAGTCCATGTTGGATACCCTTTCCTCCACGAGGCAAAGGTTGTCAAGGTCTCGGACGAACTCTTTGACTACGTCCTTCCTGAGAGTGGTCCCTCTGTGCCAGTCGCGATCCCTCACGACCCGAGGGGCATTTCAGATTGGAAGAAGACTGCCAACCGTATCGAAAACAACTACAGCAAACGCCTCGGCATCAACGTTGGCGAAGTTGAGTCCCTTGTACATGTAGAAATGCTCAAGGGCCTCAAGAAGACTGATGATGGTGCGACCATCAAGGAGTACGGAGCTATCCCAGGTCTGCAGATCGAGTATGCTACTCAGACAATTGTCGACGAGGTTGTCAGTGCAGACCCACGTTTCTTGGAGCGCGAAGCCCTCCCGATCGAGGAGGAGTTCCCTGAAGGCGCCCGGGCCTTTTACCTGGGAGACTATGCGTATGGCCGCCCTCTACAGGTTATCGGTCATGCTGATGGCAAAGCCAACATCGTAGTCGCCAAATTGAAGAAGCCAGAGCGCGACTTTGGTCGTGACGTTGTCCGGAAGGCTGAGAGAGCTACGCCATACGTCCCCTCTTATGTCGTTGCTAGGCAGCTCAACATGCCACCGCTGGCGCTATCCAAGTTGACTTCATCTTTCAATGTCAATTCGAGCGGTCTCAAGTTGAACTTGGGACTCAATCTTAAGTTCGAAGCAAAGAAACTCAAGGTTCTGGGGTACTCTCGTAAGTCCCAGAATGGCTGGGAGTACAGTCAGAAAGCTATGGACCTGCTTGCTCAGTACATGATCAAATTCCCTGAGTTCATTGCGGCCATCATCAACAACCCTACAGGCGATGGCTGGGAGGACACCGACTTCTATCCTCATGAGGTTGCGAAGCAGAAGGTCAAGGAGATTGGAGCTTGGCTGAAGGAGGTTCAGACGAAGAACTTCGAAAAGGTCCCGTTGGATGCGGAACAGCTTGATTCTGATACAGTCAAACTCATCGAGCAAGCAGCTGATGCTAACTTCCCGCTCACTCAGGATGTGGAGCCGAAGAAGGTCTCCAAAGTACCGCGTGTTGCCTTGCTCAAGCCATCCGATGCAGAGCAGCGCCTGGGCCATCAGAACTTCTCCATTGGCGATCGAATTGTCTACGTTCAAGATTCTGGAAGGGTGCCCATTGGCTCATCTGGTACCGTCATTGGCAAGACTAGGACTGCCCGTGTCATGCTACTGGATATTGTCTTCGACGCCACCTTCATGAGTGGTACTTCCTTGGGCGATCGTTGTTCTCCATTCCGGGGATCCACTGTCCCAGCGACAGCAGTTGTCAACGTTACGGATCCTCAGGTTGTATCTCTATCAAGTGCAGCTGCCGCTAAGGCGCCTCAACAGGCTCCTCAGTCCTATAGCATGCCCCGCTATGGTGCGCCTGGTGGTCCTCAGCTTGTGCCTGCAAACACTCCACCGCCTCTACAGGGTTCCTACAGAGGAGCATTCGGGGGTGCTAACGGTCGTGGTGGAGGTATGGCCCCGCGCCAAAACGGAGCGCCTCAACAAGGCAGTCAACAAACGCTTCCGATTCATGGCGGACCGCCCCGAGGTGGTCGTGGGGGATTCGCACCTCGCGGGAATGCCAACGGTTCGCCTCACAATCCGCGTGGAAATCTACGTGGAGGCAGCTCAGACTTTGTGCCACGTGGGCGAGGAGGCTTCAAGTCCAACCGTGGCGGCTTTACTGTAGTGGACAACAGCGACCCTGCCGAGGGCGTGGTACCAAACAATCCGAACTTCCAGCCACGAAACTACTCCAACGTTCCTCCACCAGCCAATCTGGATGGAAACCGAGGTGGTAGGGGACGGGGTCGCGGCCGTGGTGGTTTCCGTGGACGTGGCGGACCAAGAGGCGGTGCACAGCCTGCTGCCGAGTAGAATTCGGCAATTCATTTGTACCCTTTCGAAGTATACAGGGCTTATGGTCCAGACGTACTAATGGACTGGACAACGCGATCATGAAGATGATGGATAGCACAGGTATGACCAGGTAGATGGTGATGTTGCGTGCCTTGGCGAGACACTACACTTCGAACAATCATCAGAGCCAGTCATACGATAGAATTTATGAGTCTCTACTCCCTTGCTGTTGTGCGTGACCTTTTGGTGAACTCCTCGATTGGGACTATATGTGATGGTTGCCAAGCCCCAAGACCCTGACCCACCCGTGGACGCCATAGGGCTGATCTCCGACCTCCGCGCCCCAGCTCCAGATACGTGTTAGAACCCAGCCAGCATCAACATCTAACATCACACTCCACCCAATCCACCCACAACTTCACTCCCCTACCACACCTCCCGTGCCGACCTCCCGTCCTGGTTGCCGGCCGCAACCAAAAAAGCAAGCTTCCACGATGCACTCCGCGCTCGTGCGGCTGCAAAACGTCTTCGGCTTCTTCACGACGGTTGCGTTCTCTGTCGCGGTCGTCATTGCGCTGAGTAGCTTTGTGGTGCCGCAGACGCCGAGTGCGAGTATAGCAGTGCGCAATGTGCAGGTTGTGAAGGGGAGACCGCATTACTATAGTAGTAAGAGGGAGGAGTATGCGCATGTTAGGTTTGATCTGGATGCTGGTACGTCCATCATCCTTCACGACTTGCAATTCCAAGGACTAGCTGCTAACATGATATGAATCAGATCTAACAACCCTCTTCAACTGGAACACAAAACAAGTCTTCCTCTATCTCAAAGCAATCTACCCCTCGCTCTCTCCCTCCGCTCCCCCCTCCGAAGCCATCATCTGGGATGCCATCCTCGCCTCCACCTCCGCACCTTGGCACACAAACCACTACATCCACCCCTCTCCCAAAGGTGCCTCCAAACTCCCCAAAATGTCAAAGAAAGCCGCCGCAGCAGCAAAGCTCAAGCAAGCCTCACCATACCCAATTGGCGAACTCCACCTCAGCAACCAACGCCCAAAATACCAAATTACAGACATCACCGGAAAATTGGGGAATCGCACAGATGTAGTGTTGGAGCTGGGCTGGAACGTGCAGCCGTGGGTTGGCCCTTTGACTTGGACAAATTGGGAGAAGTTTGGGGCGTGGAAGGGATTAGAGGGGGGTAAGAGCGAGGCGTTTGTTTTCCCGGAGGTGGGGGCCAAGGCGGTGAAGAAGAAGGATTTGGAGACTGAGAAGGGGGCTGAGGGGTATCGGTTGGAGGTTGGTGGGGAGGTTCCGCGACGCAAGGCTGTTTAGGGGAGATGAATGAGGTGGGGAGATGGTTGGGGTGTGTTGATGTGGAAGGCGGTATATTGGGTTCGAATGGGAGTCACGCGCTATTTGAAAGTGCAGTGGGAAAGCATTTACTGGTTATCGATCTACTTGTACATTCATGGATATGTTAACATCTCCATTGCTCGTCCCCTCCCACAACATCCATCAACCCCTCAGCACAGCGACAACACCGTCATCGCTTAATCAATTTCCAATACCACCTCAATCCACACAACTTCGCCTATTCTCTGTGCATAGTAATCTAGAGATGATTAAATAAAAATAAAAAGATGCCCCTAAGATTCAAAACATGTCGCACATAACCGTACTCTTTGCCTTTACCCTTGAAATAATTCGTATGCTGTCATGTCAGGTTTCAGTGTGACAATTCCTATATCCAAAACCCTGTCATTCAGCAAAAGATCTATGACGGAGGTTCCAAGGGGGATAGTGAGAGACGTTGTCCTTCAGAATTGTACACATGTTTTCTTTCTTTTGCAAATCAGTTCCGGCAATAAAACTCCTTCCCCCCCCGGGCGCGTAGATAACAGCGTTGCGAAGAAGAACCCTGGGTGCTTGTATACCTTTTTTCTGCTTTGAAAAATAAAGTTGGTTTTTGCAAACACGGCTAGCCACGCTGCTCACTGAGCTGTGGTGGAATAGCTAGTTCATTCTAGCATCCCACGAATTAATGTTTTTTACATTGAGGGCTATGTGGCGTAGTGTACCAAATACTCGTTGGTGTAATTCACAACAAGGCTAGTTGCACTACTGTTTGTAGACTACGTTTCATAGTATTCCACCAGGCTGAATCATGGTGCTATTGAGGTTTCTGTTTGTGGGGATCGATAGTGTATACATGTGGTGTTGTGGCTGGTTTTGGGCGAGAGACCTCATGTACTGGATGCTAGGCATGCGATGTTGTTGTATCGCTGTAATTTTTGTGGGTTAGATGATCAACGACGCCATGTTGGGACCAGGCATGGCATGGTAGTTGAATACTCGCCTGCAGAACGCGATGGTTAGAGTAAAACCAATACTTCTGCACAATTTTTTGCCTCAGCAGTGCATCCACGGACATAGAAAACCCGGACACGGTGAAAGCAAGGGAAAGCTGACAATATGGAGTTGTCCCTCCTCACCTCACAGTCAGACTCCTCCATGCGCACATGTGTCATCACAATGACATCACTCTCACTGACTTACCCCCTCCGCCGAAACCGAAACGCTCGCAGCCCCATTCAACGTAGACTACTTGCTGGCTCCATCTTTGGAATCCGCCGGTGCACCTCTACCCCGACGTATTGTCATCTCTAATCGGGGTAGTTTTGTAAATCTTAGCTCAGTTGGCCGAGGACGCACGCGAGCATCGGCGATGCTTGTATGCTAATCCTTCGCAAGTGCTGGGTATGACAGCCTAAAAGGCCGCTGCTTTGTAGTCGATTCGAGGGATCGGCCCTGTGGTCCGGTGCCGATTGCCGGCATTTGTGGAGGCGACGGGAAGGATAAGTTGTTGCTTTGGAAGGTTTGCGGGAGCAGGGCCACTGCGGGAGAGTACCTCGCTTCAACGGGTACGGTGATGAATGGTTTTGCAGTAAGTGTACATGTAAATGGGTTTTACTCTAGAGTAGTGAAGCAGTTCTTGGCATGCTTTGCTGACGGACGTGGTCTGGAGATGCTAGCCACGTGCGGGCTGATAGTTGTTCATGACCTGTTCTGGTGAATTGGCCGTCAATCGGATAAACAAATGGCCATCGTTGCTGGTCGTTCGTGATGCTTATCCGTTCCTATCGTGTGTCAGACGAGGAGCAACTCTGTGTAGATTAAAGCGAGAACACGATGCTATGAGGATCATCATGCGAAGCTGGACCACACGGCTTCGATATCCAGCCACCCGCACAGGCTTCGACAACTCAAGCACGACGACGTGGCTTTTGACAAACGTCAGCGTCTGCATAACCGATCGTAAACGAGACCGTTGTGTGACGTCTAGGTGGTTGGTAGGGGTGGAACGAGACAACGTTGCGGGCGGGTAGCTCGCCTGATGACGAAGGAGCACCTTACGCAAGGCGTAAGCGGTAGTGGTGTGCGTCGATCTATTTTCGCACTGTCGCATATTGGTGTGTGTATGGACAGATGGTGTCAACCTTGTCGAATGTGCATGCTGCTCCTGCACAACCACATCGAGCAGTTCGTCTCGCGTTCACGTCCAAGCCGTACCTTGGAATCTCGGCATCGTGCCGAATCCACACCCGACCCATACTCCACAGACCTCCACAGTAGATCCAGTGTTCTTGTTCAACCTCCACAATCAACATCATAGCGACTACATAACCTCTTATTGGCAGAAATTCAACGTACGCCATACTTCGATTCTGAGTTGTGGATAGGCGATAGCTGAAAGGAGTGGGTGTCGGAGGCTTCCGTGAAAGAAAGTGGCAAACATCGTCATTGTGGAAATGATCGACAGAGCCCATGACGACCTAAATGATATTGTTATGGGGTAAAGGCCACTGTTGAAGACGATTGCTTGCGGTCTGGACTTGGTTGCTAGATTGATTAGAACCTGTCAGGGGGGCATTTCGTCAATGTGTCGAAGCATCGGGAGCTGAAGACCTATCCGTTTCCCAAAGTGTGGTCGACTTCGAATGCTTGGGGTCGTCAGCGGTGGAGGAAGCGAAGAGTTGCCGTGAAGATGATCAGATGGCAGCCAATGAAGAGTGGCCACTCGCTTGGCAGGATTCAGAGATGGGTGGGAACCACGCAACTCAGCCTCAGTAACTTAGTTGGTCGCGTGCATTTGACGCTTGCCGTCAGCTTGTACTGTATCTTCTAGGTGATGGCCCCATGCGGCTCTGTCAGTACTCTACGTAGCACCACGCACAGCTCGTTGCGCAATCGCGAACGCCCCTTGGGCGGCGGTGCAAGGAATAGTGGTTGCTCTGCGATGACATGGTGTCATTGCCAGCCGTACCTGCGTCGTTCAGCTGGTCCAGATTCTGCTCTTGGGCGGGCCTGCATGATGAGGCTGAGCGGGAAGGGCAACAGTCGACCATCGTCACACCTGTGACCTGACGTTGCTCGCGGCAAAACATTGTTGCCCGGTGTGTGCCCTGCATAAGCCCAGAGCGGCATGCTAGCCGTATGCGGCCTAGGTGGACGCGAATCCCGCCCGCCTTCAGATGGAATGACGTCGCCAGGCGCACGGCTGAACAGCCAGCACCGGGATGTTGTATCGGAAAGTCGAAGGGTAATCCGCTTTTCTGGGTTGCAGCTCGCCCTCGGAATGGGAATTTCGAGACGGATGCGAGCAGCGGACTGACGTCGATAGTCCAGCAGATGGACCCACGGTCACCGTACTGCTGGAGTCGGACCATCGAGAAGCCAGGGCGATGCACGTCATACTGTGACACTAGACGCCCATTGTGCAGGACCACAACACAACGGTGTGCTTTGTTGACTTTTGTCCAGGGGGCTCTCTCGACTGCAGTGAACGTTGAGGGTTCTACAGGGAAAGCTGGATGCACTACCGAGGATGCTGGATGCTCGCCGCCTCCACGACCCGGAACCACTCAACAGGCGCACAGGCGCGGTACATGTCTGGACCCGTCGTCACTGGCCGACGCTGCGAGTAGTGTGTCCTGCCTCGGAGACCCCTGGGTGCTGCAGCAAGGCCGCGGGCGCCGCGCCCCAGCCAGAAACCGTCATTGGCGACATCATCGGCGTAGGCACGATTCCCAGTACCTGATTCCGCGGCAGAGCAGCACCTCGCAATCGCGGCGTTGCCATTGGGCTGCTGTGGACCCCGACACTGGACGTGCAGGGCTAACCCCGAATGCAGAAGGACCCTGGAGATCGCTGACCCCGACCCTGGCCGGCGCCGTGTGTGTTGGTGGGTCTGCTGTGCACCGGCGGAGCGGCGATCTCTTGCCATGTGCGGTGATGATGGGCCGTTGCCTTTGCCAGCTGCTGTGCACGACAGGCATGCCCAAAGGTATATAGCTGAGACCCCGCTTCTGCCACTTTCCGATTCTCATTCATAACCTTCAGACTCACGATCCACAACCAAAATCTCGATCTCCATACCTCCTTCGCACGCCTCCCTAGTACTCTTTCAGCAGTCCAGCGTCCTAAACACACACTTTACTTCAACTACCTACACATCGACATGTCCGCCATGACTGATAACCGCCAACAAGTCTACGTCTCCGACGAGTTCTCGGAGCCCATGAGCGCTCAGCACAACTTTGCCAACAACTTCGACCTCAACGACCCTGAGCAAGCTATGAACGCTTACCAGAGGTATGTGTCTGAACAACGCCGCAGTTTGTGTCTACAGTCACTAACAACTCACCAGGATCATGCACGAGCACACCAAGCGTCAGCTCACCACCGCCACTGACTCCGCGCGCCGACGAAGCGGAGCCTCCTCATCAAACGGCTCCGTCAAGTCATCGACAAGCCCATGATTCAGTCACATACATACCATCGACTGGCATCATTTAGCGTCTGCGACGCTTTGCTCAATTAGCGACTTCTATTTTCTTATGATCACGTTTGGATCACTTGTTCCATCATGACCCCTCCCGTTGGCGATTTACTCGGGTGGTGGCACTGGCGTCTGGGAGCTATCTAGGCTATTGTATCAACATTTGGCGGCTCTATGTATTCTTCACAAGATACCTCTACGAAGCGCATGTCCCTATCAGGGGACAAGAGAAATTCACAATTACTTTCCATCTCAACAATTTTGTTATCATCCGTTTTGACTCGTGTGAATTGCTCATGAAATTAACTTCTGGATCCCCAAACATCAGCCCCATCAGTCGCATACTGTCCATGGCGCATCAATTTGCGCCTGTCGGGGTCGGGCATCAACTCACCGCTATTATGGTATTCAGGGAAACCTACTCTCAAAATAAAACCCCTCCTCCCCACCCCACTTATTTTACATGGCAGAACCCAAACTCCTAAAACTCCCAAAACTCCCAAAACTCCCAAAATCAAGGACCACGCCCGGTCCCGAACCGTCCCAGGGTCCCTAACAAAAACCAGGGACCAGCCCCCCCCCCCCCGAGACCCTGGCCTGGGCATCAGAATAGCTCTCCACAATATCTAATATCGTTTTGCTGCCCAGCGATATTGATTCGAGAGCCGAGGACCGAGATCCGGATTTTTTGCTGGTGTTTGAGATGTACAGGGTTGTGATTCGGACCGATTGTGGAGGGGAGGGGTTTTTAGGGATTAGATTTGCGGTGTCTGGATGGATCTTTTCAAGGGTTGAGGGAGGAGGGGCAGGGTCGTGGACATGGTGTGATGTGGATCTGTGGGAGATATGGTGACGACCTTTTGTTGTTTATCTGTCTGTTTGGGTGATGCGTGCTGGCCACGGTGAGCGATATGTTGTGAGTTACGTCTCCTCTCACGTTCTGCGAAACCACTGGAGCTGTTATGCAGCGTACAATGTAAGTTTGTGAGAGGCTCTCAATGTGCGTTTCCCAGTGATTATGCCCATTTGTCTATTGTAGATATATTGTAGAGCAAGATTAGTTCTAAATTGATTTTATAGTTATGATTAGAATATGTTTGGCGTAAGCCTGCCTTCTTTCAATTCATATTCGTCTGAATTTCACAACCGACAAATTGGGAGGTGGACGAGATTGAGAGGTTTGAAACTTTGGCAACGATGCTACCTGACATGCCTAAGAAAATAGGTAACATCAAAGGGAAAGAACGATGTAGCTTCACCGTATAAACACCGCTAACCCGATGTAGACACCTCTCGGTGGTGCCTTCCCTTGGCGTCTCGCTCCCTCCTCAATTGTCTGTAAGTCTATCCAAAACGATTATGGACAGTATCATCACCAACAACCCGACAGTAACAATCATTTCGATTGTAACTCCGGTCCATGCTAAACCCATGGCCACTGAACCAATGCTAGTCTTGACATTCCCATAGCTCGCGGATTCAGCCATTGCAGCTGCGCCTACAGAGCCAACATGTTGCCAAAGACTGGCCATGAGTAACAAGACTGCCGAAACAAATGCCTGCGCCAACGCAGCATGCGATACAGAGCGGGAAGGAAACGGCTTGACATCGACATCCGAGCCCGTTCGCTCGTCACGCTCCTCATGCCACCCAGGGAAAGTGGCCAAGAGTAATGAAGATAGAAATGCAAGAATCACGGACATGAACAGCAACCCAGAGAATAGTACGTCTCCTCGGAACTTTGAGGCTGCGCCGATAAGATTGAGGGGATCATTTTGAGCGCCGATTTGCTGTGTCAATCCGTTCGCATCTGAACTGCAAAACCACAGAACGCCATTTTGCCGAACGCACATCCCAAAATAGCCCGAGCGAACTTCAAGCTGGGATGCGCCTTTGTATGCGCTCAGCGTCTCGGACACGTTCCTCGCGACCGCATTAGAATCCGTAACTGTCGAATTCGCGTAAGACAGCCCGAGGATGTAAATGTTCGTCATGGTCGAGTAACTGGAGCAGCCCGCCAGCAAGATTGCTGCACCACATTGTCAGCTTCGAGTAAATGATTGAATCGGGCGATCAAACTCACATATAAGTATGATAACGATGGCATGGCCCATCATGAGGATGTGGTGAAAACCCAGAAACGGGATGAAGCCTGCAAATGTTAGCATGATCATATGGTACGTTCTGAACGACTCAAACTGACGCTGCAGACCGACGGCGAAACGAATATTGGCCATTATCACAACCGTCTTGTCTTACTTCGGGTGGCGATGTCCACGAATTTCCTCTATCCAAAAAATTGCGGTGGAAGCTGGGGCTGGCGTCGCACCTGCTTCGGCCGTGGCAGCACATGCGCTACATAAATTATGTGCGCTGCGCCTGCAGCTCTTGGCAGAGGTGCCACCGCCAGATTGGTGTACATCTAGATTCGAAAAGGTTAATGATACATGATCTGTGTCCAATGGTGGCTTCCGCACCGTCACGCTTATTTGACAACTGGTGGGCGGCCTCGTGGGGGCCATTTCCCAACCTCCCCCATCAATATGATTTTTTCAAGACGAAGTGCTCGACAACAACCTCAGCAGCTCACTCCAGTGAGATGAAGACGCCTTCGAAGACTATGTGTGCGGAAAGCCTCTTATTGGGATCACAAAGAAATGTTAGACGGAGGGGCACCAGTGCCATCCGTTGACGGCGAGGCTGAACAACCCAACGGTCGGCAGCTAAGCAGCCACCGCACCTCTACCTCTGTATCCAGTTTCGGAAGTAATACACACGAGTACTCTGAAGATTCAGGGAGTTTCTTCCAAGAAAATGTTCATTTCGTGGAATCGCACCAAGATCAGTCCCGGGATGAGTATGCACAAAGCACCGATCAACAAGCTTCCATCGATACAGGAAATGTATCTTTGAAAGGATCAAACCGGACATCTCTTGAAGAATTACGAAAATGGCCTCTCACTCGGACTTGGCCAGCAGCAGAACGTGAGGCCGCGCTTCACTCGTCATTGCCACCATCTGCAGCTTCGTCCGTGGTATCTACAACGTCTGTCTTGGAGCCAACAAGAGACTCCTTAGACCAACATGACTTCTTGCGACCAGAAGATGTCGCATTGCCATCAGCAAGTATAAGAGATGACTCGACAGTCAGCGGCGAGTACGGAAGGTCGAACTCGGGTTCAGATGCGGTCAGGAGTAGAGATACATCAGAGGAAAGATCTCGAGAGTCCATTATATGGCAAGCACCAACACGACCTCCGCCACCGCACCGGGAAGCTTCTGAGGTCGACGATTATAGAGAATATGTGGATCAGTTGGCCACGAGTTTGCCCAACTTCAGCAATGTGGCCACCACAACAGTACGCCATCCTTGGAGCTCGCGGATTGTTCTACACGATCGCATTCGATCCTCTTCTTTGGAAGTGACAAAGCGACTTGAGCCTTGGGCAGGGCCTGATGCTATGCCTTCCTACGAAGAAATCAAGCAGACTCTGAAAGACGTTCCGAATGAATGCGTTCAGAGAGTGATCATTGTTGAAGATCTCGCGCCAATGTTGATCCAGTCCTTAGGAGCCATATTTCAGATTCCGGCGCACGTATTCGAAGAGCATCTCAAAGATTCTGGGTACCAGCCCGTTCGTGATAGCTGGTCAACGACGGCCACATGGGACGCGCAGTCTTCAGCTCAAGGTTTCTTTTCAATGACATGGTATCGTGCGGTCATGCCCATTGTTCCGATTACAAGCCGAAATCGCACAAAGTTAATTACAAATCAGGTGGTATCCATGAGTTGTGTAGATGATGATTGTGGAAAACAGCACAACATTTCTGTCAAGACTGCCAAGAATGTCTGGCGACACAGTCTAGACTTGTGTCCAGAGCCTGGTGTGTACCATAAAGGATCACGAACTGAGTATCCAGTTGGCTGGGAAGAGAGAGCTACCATCTGGTCTCGCAAGATCGGAAATTGTAACTTTGGTACGTGCATATAACATTACCCGAGATGTCCACTTCAAAGGCTTACGAGTGCAGTTATAATGCTGTTTGACCCTCTACCCACTCTTCTAGTCAATGAGGACACTCAAGCTGCTGCAAGACACCAAGCACCGTACAGTCTACCACTAATGGCCGCCCTCTTACCGCAACGGGAAGTGGACAAATTGAAAGCACGCAGGGCCAGACCTCAGGTTGAACCATCGGCACCTGGAGTAGTCGATTGGGTCGCCCAGACATCATCAATGACTGGTGTGGATCCGATCGTGGCTGGGTCGCCCCCGTTGTCACTACGTTCAGAGCATGTTACTGGCACGCCATCTCCAGCTCAAACCAGCCTTTGTAAGTGAATCAATCCTAGCGGCCAACGGCCCCCGGGATGCGACTTTATGTGCTCTTCCCAATTTCATACACTAAGGCGCGTCGATTCATTCCAGTAAGGGCAGTCCAACGTGATAACTGGGACGAGCTACCGTTTCTAGACCTCTGCCTCTGCTTACGGTTGTTGTATAGCATGACGGAGCTTCGAATTTTCACCTGATTACTGAGCCAACGTTAACATGCACATCGTTTGATGGAAGCCATTTCAAAAACTGACTTCAAGTAGCTCCCTCTGCTTCGTCAACAACCTCGCGTAGGCAATCTGGTCTCAGTGCGGAGAGCTTCAGGGTTACAAATATCAATGCGCAGTCGACCGCACTAGATGCTGCCCCGTCTGCGCCACGACGTCGCATAATCAGGAATCAAAGCGATAGCGAAACTACAATCGACTCTAAAGCAGGTGGTTTCAAATCACAGCCCAGTCCCAACAGCCCCTTGACGGAAAATGGACAAATATCTCCGCATCAATCATCGTCACTTTCAGTAACACCCACATCGCTTCTGAGCCAAGGCACCGCGATACATGGGCCATTTGTACCCTATCGTCCCATCAAAGACAGATCTTCTTCGACAGCAAAGATCAAGGACAATTTCACAGCTCGACAGGTCAGGAAGTACGCCAGAAGCTTACAAGTTCCGACTTCGACCCTGGATGAATTCGACTACTTCTTGCAACTACCAATGAAAGGGAAAGAAACCACCCACGATCCATTCCGACCTCTATTTCGTGTGATACACGATGATACTCAAAGTCTTGCCGGTATCATTCGTGTGACGTCCCAACGCATTCGTGAAGATACTATGGACGAGGACTTGATGCAAAAGCGAGTCACAGATTGGAGACGACTACTACACCGCCTAAACGTCAGCCTTGCCGACATTGATCAACGTCTACGCACATTCACGATGTTCGCTCGCGACTTCGACGAACAGTCTCTGGTTTCTCATCAAGCTGTCGACATGCCATCCGAAAGATATGCATCAGACACTCGAGACATCGTGCGGGACTGCATCAATCTCCTCGACAGATCTGCCAATTCGCTGCTCGCGGAGATGCAAATCGTAGACAGTCGTCGCAGTATCGCTGAAGCAAAGAGTGTCGCTAAGCTTACAGAGCTCGCATTCATCTTCATACCCTTATCTTTCGTGGCAAGTTTATTCAGTATGCAAGTAGATGTACTGAAAGAACCTGTACCACTATATCGGTTCGTGCTTATAGCGATCGCACTGGTAGCCGTTGTGTATGCCATCCGCCTCAGTATTCGAAGCTCAAGGATCCTCGAGTACAAGCGAACGACTTTACTAAAGATCAAAGACGACTCACACCTTCAATACAACCAGCCTATACCCACGCGAATATTCCTCGCATGGGTCGGCAGAGCAATGGGAGAATCCACATGGACCTCGACCAAAAGCATGATTGTCATCGTTGCGCCAGTCATCATAGTCGCAGTATTGTTTGCTGCCATTCTCAGTCCGATAGTGCTTCTGTGGCTGCGTGGATTCAACAAAGGCTTCGCCGCTGTCATTACCGTTTTGATGCTCTTGCTGGACGTTATTCTAGTGTATCCGGTGGCGACAACAGCGTCTGGAAAACTGGATATTGATCCTAAACGAATTGTGCGAGACATCAAAGGAAACCTTGAATTGAAGAAGGCAGAGAAGAAGAGAGCGAAGAAGCGGGAGAGGAAACGCCAGGGGATTATTGATCCAGAGGCCCAGGGTATGGAGAGTAGTGATGAAAGTGATGAGGAGATTGAGAGGGTTGGTGAGTTGAAATCAGTTTCTGATGTCGGGGTGAGATAGTACGTGGTGAGCTATACTCGTTGGATTTGAACGAGACTTGTAAACTTTAAGAAATGGCTAGAAAGTCAAAGACGTCTCTAACGATTAATCAAAGGACCAGGAGTCTAGGGGTAATTTCTGTCTTTGAATCTATAGGCAGCCTCGCATACGAATTTCCAGTACGTCATCCCTTGTCTTCACATACATAACCACCACCTCGCAATATAATCATGAATCCTTTATCTATCTTGCCACTGTAACACGTAACACTTGGCACGTGCCTGCATATACCATTCTCATCACCTATAACCCACGCTTTAGATCACATGCACCTTTGACAGGTTGCTTGTCGTAGCGACAATAGACGTACGGCCTGGCAGCCACTCTGAAACGCACCCGTTCACCAAGATCCTTACAGATCTAAAACCCAGAACCTTCGGACCTCGAAACCTCGAAACCTCAGCCCGAATAAAATTTACAGGGTTTAGGTAGGTACCTACGGAATCCGAGCAAGACCTGTTCCAGACGCCGAGACTGAGCGCGGCCCTGCTGATAGGGGAAACGACAAGGACCTGGAGTGGAAGTCCTGTCCCAAAACGAAATTGTGGATCTTGTTACGCTCAACCGGGTCAGATAATGGTATGCAGATGGGCTCACGAGATTGCTTATACCATCATCTGTCATTACGCATGCGAGCCACATCGGTGAATCCCAGCCGGTTACCAGTCAGCTACCACATCTCTTCAGCTTTAGGATTAGGCAGTTGATTGGTTGGTATTGGTTTGCGTCCGTATGACTTGAGTGACTACGTGCTCCTTCACAAGGTCCTCCCTCTAACGCTTCCTCCTTTGGGGCATATAGACATGCAAAGCTGTGGGCTTATGGTCGTACTTCAGCCTCAGGATGACTGGCTTGAACTAAATCTTATTAAGCCTACTGAAGTAGGAAGAAGCATGCTGAGTTGTGCCGCTGCTTCTAATAAAAAACAACCAAATAAGCTTACGCGCCACATGCAAAAAGCCTCCGGTCCGAGACGCCTGCCATGAAAATTTGTGTATAACGCTTGAGCTGGAGAGAGCGAGAGCCACTGCTCCTCGGACAAATCCCGACTTTCAGAATCTTGTTCAACAGCTGTGACTGGTCGAAGTGAGCGGCTGGCTTCCCCTAGCTCAAACATTACTTTGGAATCTCTACGGCACCTAATCTTTGGCACCTTTCGTGATTGGAATGCTTATGCTTGGCACGTGGGGGTTAGGGGTTATTGCGTTCGGTACCTAAGACGTACCCGCGAGTCCGCAATCCTTGCACCATGTCGCTAGAAATCTGACAACCAGGCACACAGGTTATACAACCCACGTCCTAATACCGGGTAAGTAGCAGCCCCCCGTTGGTAAATTGGAAACGTATGAAATGTCATACCAAGTTCATATTTGGGGAAGAGAAGTGAGAAGAGAATATAATAATGGATTGGACATTTAACAACATGCCCAGCGAATCTATTTTACCGCGCAGTTGAAATGTCTAAAACGAACGAAATTTTGCTCCAAAACAGTGCGATCAAAGTAAGCATATGGATCCACTGCGCCACTTCCCTCGACATCCAACGCTACTCCGATTCTAGTCCCCATTCGAAACAACGCCTCTCTGGCCCCTCGGCCAAAACTCAGCCCGCTGTCCGCCACCCAGCATGCCACACAACCTGAGCTACCGGCCAAATCTAAGGGTAAGACGTAGGCAAATCGTGGTAGAACCGGAAGACATTGTTGGGATCGTACTCGGCCTTTAGGCTGACAAGCTTGGGAAGCTTGTTCGCTCCGTAAATGGACTCGAGGCTCTCGTCTCCCCGTGCGTAGTTGACGTAGACACTCAGATCGCCGTAGCCCGAAGTTTCAGCATACTCGCTTCGGAGCTCGACGCCTACCTTGTTGGCTGCTGCTTCGACAGGGTCGCCTACAGTGTCCCAGCGGAAGATTATCAAACTGTCTCGTGTCAGCCAGTGCAATGCAAGATTAGACGGGTAGCTGGTTGGTATACGAGGGGGAGAGGGAAAAGGCGTAGACTACTCACCCATATGTAGTGGCGTCTCTCCACGGATACGCCGTGGCGTCGTCGGGGACCGCAACTGTTGCCTGGTTGGACCACGACTCCAGCAAGATGGCTGAGCCACGGGCACTTGGCTGTTCGTCAAAGAAGTCGGATATCTTTTGCAGAGTGGAGGACATGGTAGCCGGGTTAAAGAGTTTGAGGTTGAAGCCGAAGACGTCGAAGATTTGCGATGCGCCACAGAATGCGGCGTTGTTCTGGAACATGGAGTTGGGGCCGACTGTGTTGTATGCAAGCACCGAGACATTTTTGAATTCGAACGGGCCGAGGTCGAGGATCGGGGCCATGGCTTCGAGACCGGTGTCTTCGGGGCCAGCGTATACCAGACTGACCAAGATTTGTGTCTGCCAGAAAAAGGGTTGTTAGCGAGATATGCCCGGTGGTTGCCAACACGAAAAATGTGTCCACGTTAGTCTTGGCTGAACTTACAGAGTTCACAGCAGTGCTGTAAACAATCGACGTCTGGACAGTCAGGTCGGCGGGCAATGGCATCATGCTCTCCACAACCTCAAAGTAAGACACGTTCTTCTCAAGAGGGACTATTATGTCAACGCTCGTCCAGACACCATCCTTGTACAGCGGCTGAGCCTGATAGGTAGCTGAGGTTACGATGCCAAAATTTTGACCGGCGCCCCTAACCGCCCAGAAGAGATCTGGGTTCGACGTCTCCGAAATTTCCAGCACAGTTCCGTTTGCGATGACAATCCGGGCAGAGATTAAAGCGTCAATGACCAGGCCTTGCAAACCGTTCAAGCGACCAATACCGGCGCCGAGCGTAACACCAATCATGCCGGGGCAGGTCGCCGTTCCAGTTTCTGCGCAGAAAAATAAGCGTGTAGTTCAGACGTGCGAAGACAGACGCTGAGACTTACGGACTTGTAACCCAGCCTCGTACAGGGGATCAAAGATCTCCCCAAAATGCACGCCCGGTCCGACAGTCAGAGTACCGGCATCTTTGTCGACGCTGATGGTGTCGAGCTTGCTCAGGTCGATGGCTACACCGCCCTGCATCTCACCCAGCGTGTTGGAGTATCCGTGACGACCTCCAGTGGCGAGGAAGGGCAGACCATGCTGTTGGGCTGCTTTGACCTGCGTCTCGTTAGTTTAGAGATCAAATGAGCGAACAGCTGGGTACAGTACCGCCTTCACCACATCATCCTCGGTGGCTGGAGAGATGGCTACATTGTATGTGGGGGGCATATAGATGGTCCATCTCTCGGTTGCTTCAAGAAACTCTGTGGAACCCTTTGAAGAGATCGTGGTCCCGTTAGACCAGTGCCAGTTTGCGGCAGTGAAAGGGGCTGGTGTAGTCGCTCGCACTGTCGCGCCAATGCTGCCGCGTGCAAGGCCTAGGAGGACAAGAGAAGAAAACTGGGAAGTGCGCATGTTGAAACGATTGTCAGGCTTGCAGTTGGTGGTCTGGATGGGCCATTATATCGAGGGGCTGTCTCCTTTATACACTCATCGTCCTAGTCCCTGCGCCCGACCTCCACGGCCGGTCAACCCACACGTGGATAAGAGCTGAGGCAATTCGGAGATGTCATACGAGATTGGTGGCTCGACGGGATCATTCTGAAGCGCAAATTTCGAATTTGAGTGGCGCTGCGGAGTGACACCCCTGAGGAAGGCGTCCCGTCACGCATCCATTAGACTCTGAGCTAAGCGTAGGCTGGAGTGAGATCAAACCTGAGCGTGAGTCACTTGGTCTGCCCATTGTTGACGAGCTGGACCAAAATTCAGGACGTGACCGTTGGCTGAGGGCGGGACAGCTATCTCAGGACAGGTCAGTAGGCTCAGGACGCGTCTTCCACCACACTCCAGACCTCGCCCTTCCGTCTCGTTCCCACAAAAATGAGTCTGTTCAAGTATATTCTCCAGTCGCTCCCGCACTCACGGCCCACGTCAGCCGCCATAAAATTGGGCGCAAAACGGACAAAGCTCGTTATCCTCCAACGTATAGTAGTTTGCTGTTGGTGGCGGCTTCGAAAAACATCAAGTCTCCTTCGTGAAGTGCCTACTAATGCAAGGTGGGTGTTCGGTTGGTGGTGGCTTTGAAAATAAGGTCCTTCGTAAAGTACCTTGCAAGGGCCCATGGGCGCTGAGAATGAGAAACGATTAGAAGCCGTTCGTTCATGGTTGGGCAATGTTGTTCATTCCTACAAGAGTCTCGATTGCTCTGGTAAGCATCTAGACGTTGTACATTTATCAGCCCGCCTGTCTCCGTACCATTGTGACATGGCTTACCTACAATACGAACCAATGTTCACCGTCGCCACGGGGCGGCTTGAGTTGGATGAACGGGTGGGTGGCGCCGCCATTTTCTTTAAATCCGAGTATACGGTAGTCTCTTAACTCCACCCAATGATTGTTGTGAATAATAAAGATTTTGCTTTTTTGCATCCTGAATGATGGTCCGCTCAGAATACCATGTGTGGAGCCGCTGACAAGGCTGCCATGTGTATAATGCGTTCGGCGGCACGTGCTTACACGTACCTATTCTCTTCAACTACGATCCATGCTTTGGGTTATAGGGTATGTACCTTTGGCTAGGTTGCAGGGTGTAGTGGGAACGCAGCTCCGTCCTGACAGCCACATGCGCGTCCACTTGCCATCGTAAGGCGTCAGACAGCACATGCTTAACATGTAACCTTTCCATTCACCTAGGAGGCTATATTTTGGGTCATCCGGTACCTCTTGCTGGTTTGCATGAAGTAAGGTGTATGGCATGACAGCCACGTGCTAGTGCGGTGTAGGTGCGGGCGGCGCCTGTAGGAACGAGCTTAGGTAGACCAATCTGACATCCCAGTGTAAGGCGTGAGGCGGGATGGGCTTACATGTACTTATTCCCTTCACCTACAATCCCTTGCACCGGAACGATACGGCACATTTTGCTAGGTTTGCACGGCCAATTGGTGGGAATAGACCTACAGCCTGACAGCTGTCAGAACGAAGGTTACCTGGTATGGTAGGTATGTTCCCACCGAAGACGTGCAACGAAAGAAAACACGTAACGTTTAATCCCTGTACACGAGATTCGCTGTAAGCACATCACCACAATCCTTACAGCAGCCACGTGCCAGTGCGATCAAGGCGCAGCCGCGTCGGTTCCACAGAAACGACCCTCAGCTTACCTTTTTTTTACGTGGTCGTGGCATGCCAAGTCCCCTCTATATAGCTAGCCTTCCCAGCCGTTCGTAGACACTCTAGAACAATACGTACGTACCACCATAACAAGAACCTTACATATGCAAAAAACTATGCTGGCAAATACATCGACCAATATCTTGCAAATACTCTTGGACGCGTGTAAAAGGCGCCCAATCCGGCATGTGAGATTCGCCCGTTATCTTGGATGTCTTACTCGTTCGGAACACGAAGGATTATTTCTCATTGGCTGATGATCGGCTTCCTTACGTCAACTTATGTGTAGTGACACTCCTGTCATCAGATTTTGACATGCGCGAGTTCCCGATGGACGACCCGGATGGCGGATTTGGGCTATCTCGTGATGTTATTCTGACTGAAACGCAATAGGGGTTGTTTTATGGGACTCTCTTTCGGGTGGGCGACATTTGCTATCAGGTCTCGAATGCGCCCTGTGCATAGTGCTGAGTTGAAAGAGATCTGACATTAGTTGGTTTGTAGCCTAATCGCGCTTAGTGCCGTCCCAAGTCTGCACGTGTTTGTTGGTAGGCACCTGCTTATATATGTGAGCACCCACCCCCCATAGCAAAAGTGCCCGACCAAAACAAGGCTCCTATTATGTCCTCGAAGTTGGAGTTTTCATATCAGCGGACACCTTTGGAACATCCTCCTACTTCGATAGGTACGGGATGGAAGCAACGCAGATGCATTTTTCTTTTTGAGATGTAAGAGTACGCTTTCCAACAGTGAGAGTCAATACCCTGCCGCGAGGCCTCTATTGGCTCAAATGTTTCTGAAACGCTTCCGGATACCTGTCGCCAACTACTGCCGTGTGGTCGACCGCCTTCTGAATTTCTGCCGCTTCAGCATCGGTCAGGTCCACGGACTTGCAGTTCTCCTCAACTCGAGACACCTTGGTCGCACCGGGAATGGCGAGCACACCCTGACGTACCACCCTGTTTGTACACGAGCATTAGTTCTGAACAGTGTAGGGTAAAAGAATACGGGATTTGTGTTTTCAAAAAAGAGATGAATTTGTAAGGACGTACCAGGCAATAGCAATCTGAGCGCTCGAGCACCCCTTTTTCTCAGCAACGGCTTCAACAGCCTGGGCCAGCTTTACATTGTGCTCGAAGGCGCCTGGCTGGAAGCGCGGGAAGCGGCGACGATAGTCGTCGGGGGCAAGATCATCCAGCTTCTTGAATTGACCTGTCAACCAGCCGCTTCCCATGGGGCTGTAGCCCACCATCACGATGCCCAGCTCGCGGCACGTATCGAGCACACCGCCCTCATCAAGCACATGGCGCGAGAACAAGCTCAATTCCTCCTCAACAGCGGCGGGTGGGTGCACGGCGTTAGCGCGGCGGATGGTCGCAGGGCTGACTTCGCTGAGCCCGTACGAGCCGATCTTGCCATCCTCTATCAGCTGCTTCAGGGCGCCAACGGTGGTCTCTACGGGTACTTCTGGATCGATACGTGCGCACTCGAACAAGTCGATGGTCTTGGTGCCATTGAGAATGCGTAGGCACTCGTCAACGGTCGAGCGCAGGCCTTCGGGGCTGCCGTCGGGGGCTTGATTCCTAAGCTCGTAGGCGCCCTTGACGCTGAGAACGACGCGCGATGCGTCTTCGGGGTACTTGGTGAAATAGTAGTTGAGGAGGTGGAGGGAGTTGGCGGTGGGTGGACCGTAGAAGGTGCCCTGGGAACGTGGCGCGGGTCAGTGTTTGCGGCAAAGGCGAATTGGGAAGGGCTTCGAATGAGGGTCTTGGTCTGGGTAGTCATGCTTACCGCGTTCCAGAAGTTGGACCCATTGTCCAGGGCGGCCTTCATGGGTTTGACGGCCTCCTCATGCGAAATCTTGTCGGAGATGGTAAGGTCTCATGTATGTTAGACACATGATACCCAAGGAGATTGCTCTAGTGGAGCTCAGACTCACTCATCATGCCGAAGCCGATAGAACCTACAGTCTTCCCTCCTATAGTCTTGGGGGCATTTGCAGGAGCCATTGTATGTCGTGGATTAGGTAGAGGTAGAGGTAGAGGGATTAGACTAGAATAAGCAGAATCTATGGGTATAGATCGAAGGAAATGTGCCTTATTCTTGACTTGCCTATGCTGAGGTAACCGAGCTTTTACCTCGAAGCCTGGCGCCTGCTCAGTCTCTTTTGTCAGCGGATGATAGGAGTCTCGAAACGGGCAAACAAAAGAAATCGTTAGCATGGTACAAGGAAGTATACAATGCTATGTGTAACATCGTGCAACCGCTTCTTGATTCGGGAGGCCCTGGTGTGGACTGGCACTGCACTGTCTCTACCAATCACGATCGGCGGCTAATCGCACCGTCCCGTCTTCCGTCGATAGCTCGCTCTTATCCGGACGACCATGCAGCCTCCCACTCCGAAACCTGTATGCCACCACATGTGCAGAGGCATGAGCAACTCCGACTCCGCTGTGATGGCCATGCGCGCCTCGGGCGAGTGTGAGAATACGACACACGGAACATGGGCATCTGCACGTGGCTATTCGCTACAAGGGTACCATAGGGCTGTTCCCTACAAGTGGCCTGTTAGCGCTGAGGACGTACCGTGAGTGATCCTGTGTTCGCATCCTCCGATCCATCCTTTGAATCTAGCATGCATAAGGGTCATCGGGATCAGCGCGCTACATCGCTGGGCGGACCGGAGCCACACTCCGCACTGCATCAAACCGTGGGGACACATGTGCAAAGGATAAGGTAGTACATGGCGCGCCAAGGCTGCCGCTGGGCCATTCACTGAATCCTCTGCCGCACACACTGTACATACTGTACATACAGACGCCGCAAGCATGCAGCGCTTACAAAGACTCACGAGCAGCCTTATCTCCCGTGGAAAAATTCGGTGGTAGAGGAGGGGTGGTTATCAATTTGCTGTTGAAGTTGATGTTGTTAGGGGCAAGGGGGGAGGGTTATAGGTGTGGGTGGTTGTGTCACACACTCCCTGATTCAGTGTGAGTTAGTAGGAAAGAGTTTTAACATCTTGAATGGGTGAAGATTCTGTTTATTATCCTTTTGTTATGGAAAGAGGTTGCCTGCCTTTGAGTTTGCATGGCTTTTTCTTTTTTTCCAACTGTGAAGGGGGTTTGTTCTAAGGTGCATAACTAGACCTTGCTAGGACTCCATGAATATGATTCACACACGCTCTCAAACTACAAAATTCACACATGCTTTGTCGGTGTATCTATTCTAACTCGTTCAATTAGTCAAGTTGTAAATCTGTTTCTCTCAGCAGCTTGAATCACGATCCACTTCAGGGAAGCTTCACTACACAGGATTTTGGACTCTTGATCCACATACTGTCGCCACAATCGCTCATTGACCTTCATGATCCCTCATTTACCGCCATAATCACCTCCCCATCACCAAAATGATCCATTCACTCACTACCGCCACTATTGCTGTGGTGGCTGTTCAAGGACAGGTGGAATCACGCGCTAGGCACAGAGAGGCACCGGGAGCGCGTCATGAAGTCGGCCGGCTTCGAGGCCGTCGATTGGAGTGACGGGAAGTCGCCCGAGTTGAAGACGGTGAGGTTGATAACCGCATTTCCCAGGGCCAAGGCGACGAGTAGCGACAGCAATGGTGTTGCTGTGGCCAACGGAGTAGATTCGAAGCTGTCAAACGGCGCGGAGATTGCTGCAAATGTGAAGACGGTGCTGGAGACGGTTGTGTATAAGACGGTTGGCGACCAGGACATCCACGCAGACGTTTACTAGCCCGTACCGGACCCAGCCGCATCCAGCAAGGCGCAGAAGCCCAAGCCCATTGTCCTCGAGATCCACGGCGGCAGCCACAGTATCTGCCCGCTCTGTCCCGAGCTGCCGCTTGCTGATGGTGCCTTGGAGGATGTGTGTTCTACGCTCGACTGAGCGTGCAACACCCTGCCCAGCCTCACGTATCCCGCCCGCCCGTCTGGCGTCAGAGGGGTGGAAGGCGGCGCTGAGAGTGTACGAGTTCATCGGAAGTTTTGTACACTAGGAGACAAGAGTACATTAACATAGCTTCCGTATTGTGCGTCAATTTCTTCGATATTTTGAGATTATAATGTCTTTATCACCTACCAGAATGCGCTTAGCAACGATTTTCTAGATAAATCAAGTACTATGGTATTCTGTTCCAATAGAGTTGTACATATAAGCTGATCAAGGGAAATTTATACGAAAAGAACTTTTAAACTTTAGCATACACAAGCAAAGGATAATTAGCGTAGCACGAGAGGGGTGGTGCTCAAGATGTTACAATGTGCAAGGGTTACTAGGTTATCGATAGCCACACGGTGGGCTGTCAGCGACAAAGTCGGTACTACGCGCCTTTTCATTGGCTAGCTCTAATCGCGACTTCTCCACAGATTCTTCACCTCACCTACTCCACCACGCGCCATCCACACATTTCCAAGACCACCCTGCCCAACCGCTACAATGCCTATTTCCAAGAAGGACAGAGTACGTGAAAGGAGGCGCGCTCGTTATCGTTCGCTTTGCTCACCCGTCTACAGATCCAACGAGAGCACAAGAAAGCTGACAAGGCGGGCACCCGCGCGCCCGTCAAGGCGAACGGACTCCCCGTCAAGGCACCGAAGCCCACGTCTATTGTGAGGAATCTCCCTGTGCTAGCCTCTCAAGCCACGAAATTTTGATCTTGGGATCTAGACAGAGAAGCATACAACTTACACCTGCTAATCCCCATCACAGTGCCAAAACTGCCGCCGCGAAATCGTCAACACGAACAAAGCCCAACTCGAAGCCCACGCCCAGAGTCACGACCAGACACTATGGCCAAAGGAGAAGTGCTGGCCAAACGACTTTTAAGCGGTTTACGCCGGACATGAGATGAAGACTACAATATCCATTTCGATTGATTGGCCCGTCGAATCCCATTAACTCCCTCGCCCACCGACACCGAGATGATGACGACCGGTACGATCTTCATGAAACCATGGTCACACAATAGCAGGACGATCCGGCATTAGAGAGCAAAGGGTAGATGTCTAAGGCCAACGGGACGATCACTTGGAGAATACAGCACCTTTGGACTAGGAGGGATATTGCTCTCCGGTCGTATTTACCATGAGGAGAGGGTTTCTTGGGGGTTCATTTGTTGGATGAGTAGCTTTATGAATCGAGCTGTTCAACTATCCAATTTTGACTCCAAACTTACCGAATGGCGAGTTTCGTTGCCCGTGCGTGGGCTTTACAAGTCAAAACCCTCGAAGAACAAATTCGAGGCAATACCTACGCAAATCCCACTATGCCCCTAATTAATCAACTGAGTAAAGAGCCATCATTACAAGTTATACCATGCCGATGCTGCGATCAAAGCAGCCATCTTTCTAATCTTTTACGTTTCTTCTGAGGCAAATTTCCCTCTCGAGCCATGACCCCATAGGCCTTGTACACGTAGTTGTAACGTCTACGCGTCACAACGTAGGGTAGTTTTTAGGTGCTACGAGTGCGCGTAGAATGGGGTACTGAGGAGGCATTTGACACTGCAGTGAGTACAGTACAAGAAACGTGGAGCTTCGAGCCATCTTGCAATTCTTCAGCTGTAATTTTTCTCGACATTTTAATGACTACATTAGGCGACTTGTCAATTGAAGGGATAACAGGTCGTTGTTGGTCTCATGAATGTTAATTACACTGCCTTCGGGACGAATTTTAAAGTACGCGCGCTGTTGCTGTACGTTATGTACAGACTCTCCATGTCATCGCACAGCCAGCGTTCTACTTTGCCGGCTGCTTTTGAGTAGGATCCCGGTCGAGGTCATGCAGTACTCTATTAACTTCCGCAAGAACAGCTTGGTAGGTCAGAAGTCGCAACTCTGGGGACAATCCAATCTTTCAGCTCTGCAATATGCAGAGAAGAGCGATCACGGCGGGGAATGATAAAATGTCTTGATTGAGAGGGGTATGTAACAGGCTAGTCAATTTCACAAGCGCGCATCGCACTACCTTTGCAATCGCTAAAAAGTCATGTTCTTCAACGCCCGGAGGTATAAACACCATGTAACCAATCTTTCTACATTTAGCCTGTCAGCTGGACCAGAACCAACCGTTCCGGGAACCATTCTTGCCCTTCGACTCCACTCCATTTGAGGGTATTTGCGGCTGGTCTGTTGTCTGCCAGGATCTCTGAGACCTCGGATTCATCTCCTCGCCCTTCTGTGTGTGTATGGTCTCTGAGCTTTCCTCGCGTCCATCGGCGAAGCGCTTTTTGAGCACGACTTTGGTGGTCACGAGGCCGTCTGGCGTGACAGTTCGCTCGGTCGTCGTAAGTGTGGATAATATGGAAGGTGTGCCGGTTGCGCCATCGCGTTGAGTGGGCGCAACCGAGTTGAATTTGTCGAAACCAGCAACAAGATGCTCATAAGCGTCCATTTCGGTCTCCTCTCCAGTCTGGTTGTGATATGAGGCGTCGGTAGTCTCAGCGACATGATCTGCCCTCTGAAGTTGCTGTTGTTGACCAGCAAATGTACAGTTGACTTTCGGTGAGGGTGGCTCATCGTGCTGATCCTCATGATCATGGCTGTACTCGTAACTCGGGTCGTCATGTGCCTCGGCGATGCGGGAGCGTTGGTGCCTGTCGCTTTGGTCTTCACGCGTAAGATGCTCATATGCTTCTCGCCATGAACCCCCTGCATTTGAGTTTACCGCGTCTCTTGCAATAGGAAACCCCCAGGATGGCCCCCATGGCCGGTCTTGTGCATCATCATGCTCTGTGCGTGTTTCTGAGGACTGCTGGCGTGGTGGGTCGTCCCAGGCTGCCCCATCAAACGCAGCGACCAATCTCTGTACTTCAGACTGCAGTCGCAGCAGTATCTCCCACTCCTGCAATTCTCGGGACCTCTCGCTCTCTTCGTTATCTTGCATAGCTCTCCGCTCACTATCGAAAGGCTTGGGTATCCCCCAGTCCCATTCTGCTCCCCAGTCGCGACCCTTCTGGCTTGCCACCCGCTCCACTAATGCCACTTTGTCACGTCCATCGTCCTTGATATCGCCGTTCCTTGTGGCTTCTTCAACAATGTCTCGCCTTATCTCTTCAGCCTTCCTCTCAAGCTTCAGCAATGTCTCACTGTGCTTCAGCACGGCCTGGATGTCGCCTTCGCGAAATAGTTCTCGGCCTTCACGCCGCAGCTCTGCGGTCTCAGCCTCGATTTCGTGGAGTTTGTCGCATTGCCGCTCATCTGCTTTCCCAAAAAGGCACTGCTCGCGCGCTTGATGCGCATTGTTGTAGTTCGCGATGGTGGCGGGGAGTGTGAAGACGGTGTTCAGGAGGGAGGACACCTGAGAGTCGGCGAAGCGGCGGAATGCAATGAAAGGGTTGTCTTCGGGACGACTGGGAGCGCGTCGTGGATTGTGATCGTCATCATTTGTCATGTTGGCTGTTCGTATGTATAATGTATATAGTGAATGCTTGCGACAGTCAAAGTGTGGGGAAGCGTGATGGCGTGTCTATAGGCTGCAGCGTGAGATGGAGTTTACAGCTGAGTTCGGCGTTAAGGCCTCGGCGCTACTTCCAATGTGTGAGAACCCTCAGCCAACCACTTCCTGCCCACCTCCTTCTGTGAAACATGTGCGACCCCATACACGTGCATCGCCATCCAATGTTTGGGACGTTCGGTCTCAATTTGAGGTTGTGATGGCTTGTTTCGACGCTGTCCCGAAATTCCAACGCTCATCTACCGCGAACATCAACCAG
Source organism: Plenodomus tracheiphilus IPT5 (assembly GCA_010093695.1). NCBI lineage: Eukaryota > Fungi > Ascomycota > Dothideomycetes > Pleosporales > Leptosphaeriaceae > Plenodomus > Plenodomus tracheiphilus. The sequence continues at coordinate 629,228 of MU006300.1, forward strand.
TAGCCTCGGTAGGGACACCTCGGTAATCAAGGTGCATTCGATCTCATACGCGGACTGTGTAATCGCGTAGCTGTGGGTATACTAATACTTTCGCAGTAGCGTCGACCTTGGCTGCTCTGCCTCAACTAGATGAGGGTTCTAAAACAAGATCATTGTCTCCACCCGCGGACTTCTACATACTTGTTTCCTGCGCCCAAAAGAAGCGGCCCAGGCCTGTTCCATCATCCGTATAACGTACAACGTATGGAAATCTCCACGGAGGCTAGAGCCCATAACCCCGGACTCAACACGAGGGTTCCGCCTTCCGCCTGCATCCACCTACGTCGTGCCAGAGTGCGGCATATAGCCTTGCATCGAACGCATAATCTTGGCCCTTTGGGCGTTTGACAGACTTCGTTTCGGCATTGATTACTCGCTACGTCACCGATTGCAGAGCCTCACTGCCACCTCTTTCGCTCTTTCATGAGTCGTATAGGATCTGACAGGATCCTCTGATCAGCGTATGGTTACGACTGATCCTGAAGATCTCTGCGATTAGCACTGCGCAAGTGCGGACCAGCCAAGGAGCCAAGTCCATGGCACATTGCGACCAAACAACATTGGAACTTCAGTGCAACAACACCAAAGTGGGGGCCTTGCAACAAAGAGCCGCAATCTTTGATCTGGTTTCGGGTGCCCAAACAAACACACGTATAGAAGATTTTACACGATCTGTGGTTGTCTGCCCCCACTCTGCAACGACGTAGCCTGCGTCAAATGGAGGCGAAGCAATGACTTGAGAGAGAGTCATTCGGTCCTTCAAGTCTTGTCAGGTCTTGGTGTACGCGACAACATACCTGGATAGTGCTTGTTGATGAGCGATCAAATTGCCAAGTTACAGCCTTTGCAATGTGAGAGAAGTAATCCAGCGTCACACAGAAAAGGAGCCCAAGTATAAGATCTCCAACATGCCTCGATACTTCCCGTTATCACTACAGCTCATTTTTTTGTTAACTCTCATCGTGATAGACTACTGATCACGAAGCGTCGTCTCATTTTGAGTCCAGCCTTTGAAGCCAAAGCATTTTGAACTGGTCCTCGTCGAGTACTGCGCCAGCCCGATCGAACCGCACATCTGCACAATCTCCAACACAACCAATACACTCAAACCCATCATGCGTATCTTTATTATCTTCGCAACCCTATTCGCGAGCATCGCAGTTGCAATGCCAGATCCAGTACCACAAGGCTACACCGGCCCCTGCGCCAAAGACAACTGCGGTGTGAATGGCCTTCAATGCCGGTCACTTTGCGTGCCATGGCCTTCCACCGACCCAGCACTGAGGAAGGGTTGCACTTGCAGCAACGGTTGACACAACTTAGAGTGAGATAGGTTCGTATGGCCTAACTAAAGTGTCCGCCTTTGCTAATGAACGAAGACGACATTACGACTTTGAAGCGGACTTTTGGCGAGGGTGCACATAGGGCGACGGATCCAAGATGTTTCGGTATCCTATATTACAACCACAATTTTATTTACAATTCGCCGATTCAATGTGCTTTCTTGTGTGTGTGTTAGCTGTACTGAGTAGCAAGAGGCCGTCAAGCTGGAGGACTTCACTGAGATGAGACAACTCCTCCATGTGCAGTACTGACAGGCTGATCAGCGGTCTCCGAGCAGATTGAGGTGCACTACCGTAGACCTGTCGAGTTTGTAACCGTTTCTTAGTCTAGACTCTACAGTCATGTCACGTGATACGATATCATTCACATCCACGGATACCGAAGCTAGCATAAGCGCACGCACCTACGCTAGCTACCTGTCTTAGTAATCACATAACCACCCTTATGTATACAAGGGAGTAGCCCTACATATAGATCACCAACAATGAACACATCTCTCTGATCAACAGATTATGAGCCCATAGGCGCGACCGCCCGCCATCCGACTGCACGAATACCACTCTCTATGCCACAGTCGCGCGCGCGCGTCCACGCCCGCGACCGCACACATTTGCAAGATTGACAAAAATCCCCGTACCCCGCCCACAGCAGGCAACAAGATCGGACCCGTGTCAATTTACGTTGCACCCCGGAGCACAACGTTCTGGCCGTAGTACCGTTTGCCATTTACATAAGCCACGTAGCCCGAATACGAACGAACACCGTCCAACTATCACCACAACACGCGCTGAGAGATATAGGTAGCTATAACAACCGGTCCCTAGGCAATCAGCCTCTTTAATGCTGAATCATCTTCTCATCTCTTTTCAACCGCTGCAACTCCACCCAATGCGTTGACATCAGTCAACTCAAACCGACGACGAACACACCAAAGCATTCACCACCCAAGCACTGAAATAATCAAAATGGCCAAACCTCTCTCTCCAGCCTTGAATGGCTCGTCTCGGAAATACAACGACATCATGAATCGGGACATCCGTGCCCTGATTCTCGAGTACATGGAGCCACCCCATCCCATGAAGCTCGACAGCAAATGGTGCGGTCTCGCACTCACATGCAAAGATTTATACGCAGAGATGCTTTGCGACACCGAGCACCGCTTCCAGCAATGGCTCGTTGGTCACAAAGCCCTCGTATCTGCAAAGACTGGCCTTGATTTATCATTCATTGACAACGCACAGTGTATACACACTCACCGTAGCCTCGCTCTCACTCTTCCAATACAGCACTTGCGAAAGGAAGTCTTGAAAGCGATAGCAGAACTCAAGCATGTTTTCCTCGAACGCATAAGTTTCATCATCATTGGCGACATTGGTGAGTTCATCGATACTACGAGTTGGGAAGAGGATGGCTATCTCAATTACGTACTCAACGTAATGTCCAGGGAGATTTCCGACCCGATTTACTGTTCGGTGCGCTCATAGGCATTGGAGATGAGGCAGATGAGTACACACCCTATTGTCGCGGGATGGCACGTGACAATGAAAGTGAGGAACCTGCTTGCACACATATGCAGCCTACTCTTGCCAAAAACATCGTGTTCGCATGAAGAATCACCCATGGTAAGAATGTCTACATACCACCCGACAGCAAGCACGATAATACTGCTTTCCTGGAGGGCCGTACTTACAACTTCAGCGCTGCGCAGATCAAATCGGGTCGCACAGTAATTGAGTATCTCAACTGCAGCTACGAGGGAGCGTTTGATGAGGTTCTCATTCCCTTGGACCACAAATACACATTTCGCTGGGAACTCTCAAGTCTGGATGGACTCACTGGTGAATGAGGGATATGCAATCCCTCGCGATGGATGCTCCATGCAGGATTTTACAATTGGCTTGGCTCATGGCAATAAGACCGGATATGCTGTTACGAGCGGTGGTGTCGGTCAGTCGTTGGTGTTTGGTAGGTGTCTTGATGGGGATATTTCTAAGCGAAGAGACGGAGGGAGTTTGAGAAGAAGCGGCCGAAGCTTGTTGCGGGATTGCTTGCTGCGTGTTTCTCGTATGAGGGTCAACGCAAATATGGAATCTGAATATGATGCAAGAGCTTAGAAGTTCCGTTGCTAAAGCTTGGATGCGCATTTTGTGTTCGAGCTCTGAGGGAGCTGGAATAGCAAATCATTCTGAGCAGTAGTCACGCCTACCGTAATTCCTTGGTTCATGTATAATACGATCATAATGACCTGCAGCCAGCGTGGTATGATATTGACCCTCAATACTGCCCCGATAATGGTCTGTGTAGAGCATGAGATGTTATGCTCGCTACAGGTTGTACGCGCATGTAGCTGGGGAACCTTCGGCTACCCAAGTCAGCAAGAAGCCATGCTATTTGAAGTCGGCCAAAAGGCCGAGATGGATCGAACCTCAGGCCTTCCCTCAGTAAATTCAAATTAATGTACTTTGTCCATTTTTAGTTCCATCCAGAGATTGAGATACCTCCACTTCTCCCCAGAACCTCCCACCCCATCCGAGACGGCTAAAGATAGGTACCTCGATGCGAAGACCACCTCCCCAGTCCTTGCTCCACATATCATAGCTCCAACCATCATCACCCATTCATCAAATTAGACAACACCCTAACTTCCACCTTTCGGGTAAGAAGTCGCCTCCAATATCAAACAACCAGTACCCAATGTGGAGTTCGCATCTGCACCTGACATGACAGGGTTCGGCTGTTGTGAATCTATAAAAACGCCTTTTAGCCGATGCCTGCTTCACCCCCGTTAAATGCGCCAAGCAGCACCAAGAAGTAGCCACCGGAAGCTTCATTTAAATTACCTTTGTGTGCTGTTTCCCCGGCGCAAAGGTATGATGCGCGTGGAGTGGGCAAGTGGTCATTCCGCACAGTGGGTGCTGTGGCGTCAAATGAATAGTCTCGTGGGGCGTCGTCCAATTGTGTGGGGGATATCGCTAGAATAGGGGTGGTGCGGATCTTGACCGAGATTGTCATGTGGAGCTATTGTTTTAAACGTGGAGGTTCAATATGTTCGATACGATCATGGGGTGAGGCTATAAAGAGGTTGTTTCCGCGTAGGGCGATAGGTATCCGACACACTCCGCTCCTCACGATCAGCAGTATTCAGTATGAAGTTCTCCCTCGTTACTATTCTTTCTGCCAGTGCGCTGGTGTCTGCTGCGCCTTTTGCGGGCCCAGAGCCAGTACTAGATGAGCGTCAGGCTGCGCAAAGTATCAACGATGCTATGGTTGCAAAGGGAAAGAAGTACTTTGGCACTTGCACCGATCCTGGCCGTCTAGGCGCTGGATCCAACGCCGCCATCATCAAGGCTAACTTTGGTGCCATTACTCCCGAGAACAGGTGGGTTTTCATATCGTCCAGCAACAGTGCGTAATGCAAGCTGATAGATTATAGTCTGAAATGGGATGCTACGGAATCCTCGAAAGGCAACTTTAACTTCGGCCAAGCGGACCAGACTTTGAAATTTGCAACTGATAATAAGAAGTTGATTCGTGGTCACACAACTGTCTGGCACTCTCAGCTTCCAGGCTGGGTGTCATCGATCAGGGATAAGGCTACCTTGACGTCTGTCATGCAGAACCACATCACTACCCTCATGACACGCTACAAGGGTCAGATATACGCATGGGACGTCATCAACGAGATGTTTGAGGGTATGTCTACTCGATTGTGAAGGCGAGCTTGAGTGAGACTGACGAACTGAACCAGAGAATGGTAATTTCCGCTCCAGTGTCTTCTACAACGTTCTCGGCGAGTCTTTTGTTCGCATTGCCTTTGAGGCAGCAAAGAAGGCCGACCCTGACGCGAAGTTGTACATCAATGACTACAAGTAAGCCTCAGCGTCCTCACGTAAGTGCAATTCTGACGACGAACAGCCTCGACACCGCATCCTATGCAAAGACCCAGGCTATGGCTCGTAACGTCAAGAACTGGATCTCCCAAGGAATTCCCATCGATGGTATCGGTTCACAAGGTCATTTGACCGCTGGTCAGGGTGCCAACGCTCCGGCCGCCATGGCTGCTCTCTGTGCTGCTGCCCCCGAATGCGCTTTAACGGAGGTCGACATCCAGAACGCACAGTCCTCGGACTGGACCAATGTTGTCAAGGCTTGCTTGAACCAGACAAACTGTGTTGGTATCACTGTATGGGGTGTTCGCGACAGCGACTCCTGGAGACCCCAGGGCAACCCACTCCTGTTCGATAGCAGCTACAAGGCCAAGGCTGCTTACAACACCGTCTTGGCGGCTCTGCAATAGACGGTCAGGACGAGAGTAAATCCGCGAAAGACATGTGTAGATAACTCCATAGTTATGATAAAATGTATATAGAAGTAGGGGATCGGCATATGCTCGTTAAGATATTGCATTGCCATTAGACCGGTGGTAGTCAGTCAATTTTGTTGTTCCTCCCTGTGATCGCCTTTTCATCCTCTGCGCGCTTCGCCGCTTTAATGATATCAATGCTAACACTGGCGCTCGCCCCAGGCTCGGCTTGCTTCGTCCAGAAGAGATCCGCGGCGTTCACTCTAATGCTCTTACGCCGCTCTCTTTCTGTGACACCGAGATGGTCCACTTTCTTGTTACTGGCTTCAAGTTCATCGAGATACTTCTTGCGTTTGGCGTATCGCTCAGCCCTTTCTTTCCTTATCTGCTCGGATCCAAGCTTCGAAAGCGCGAACCTGACTGCAGCTCGAAAGCCCATGAAGATGTGTTCAGAGATAAGGATCGTGATCGGAAGGCTAGCCCAGGTGCTCAAACCTAGGTATTCGCCCAGGTGATGCTGTTGCCCAAACAAATGCACGATGGCTGCGCTACTAATGCTTCCGAGCCAGGTTAGACATTCCAGACTCGATACCCATGGCCCGATACCGTCACCGCGTGTGGGAGCAGGGCGCTGGTGCTCCAGACAGATTTTGAGAAAATCAGACCGTAGCTCGAACCAGTTGTTGATCAGAAAGCCAATGGGGACCAATGGCCACACAGGGCTGAACAGGGCCAGGTAGCCAAATTGAATCACCATCTCAGCTATGTCGTCCTGAACATTGTACGAGGGTCGCAAAGCTTGTCGTCGAGCTCGTCTCAAAAAGCGAGCTTCTCCCGGATCGTCCACATTCACGTCCGTTTTGGAAGTAGCCTGGCGGTCGCGCCACCACTGCTTGACTTGAGTCTTCGCCCAAGGTAGCGCAAGTTCTTCGATAGCGCCAGAGATCTGCCCAGTCAGGGTGAGTGTGATGACTTCGTTGCGCAAGCGGTCCGGATCGGCCTGAAACACGATCGCGCCGCGTTGTTTCGCACCTAACAGAGCGTCAATCATGCCCTGCAATAGTGGTATGACCGTACTGCCCAAAGGCACATACACAAAGGCGGTGAGAAGAATTGGCAGGTAGTTAGTGATGCCGTTGAGCACAAAGATTTTTTGCGTCAAAGACATTCCATGTTGATCAGCAGTCCGATGATTTTCAAACTCTGTCATTGATGTAGCGACGTCCTCGAGGAAGTTTGTTGCATAAGGTAGAAAGAATGCAAGGAGAATAGTTGGAAAGTACTCCTATTCCAGGTCAGTAACCGCCAGTACGAATCGTATGTATATGGACGCTGACCATGTAAAATTTGTAGGGTCCATCGTATGCCTCACTGATGTACGTTTCGATGGCGAAAACGATGGCGATAAGGAGACCCAAGAACAGTGTGCTCACAAGCACGAAAGGAACTACTACAAGCTGGCGTACAATCCTCTTCCATCTAGGAAAATTGTGTCGCACTCTTCCTGCGTCATCGATGGTCTTGGTCTCGTAAATGAACTGAGGTCGATTCACCTTCAAGTCGCCCACACCACGAACTTGCCAGCGGATCGACAAGTCCGTCTGCTTGATCTTCCAGTACTCTAGAAAGACTGTGCACCATACTCCAATGACGAGCGCGAAGAAGAGGGAGTACTTCGGGAGGAACGCCCATGCAAAGATACCTGCTATGCATGGAAATGCCAGACTGCGGAAATACATCTGCACGAAAGCGAAGTAGAAGGCCACTTTGGCTCCGAACAAATTCCTGATCTGATCTAGGTCCTCGACGTCCAAGAAAATTCGCATGCTCAGATGAGAGAGCAGTGCGCGATTGGCGCGATTGTTGTGGAGCGGGAAGATTGCCGTGACATTCTCCCATTGACCAAATTCAGGCGTGATTCCTGCGCCTCCCAGTTCCTGTCCCCAGTTGACCAAGTGATACATGGAGAGCAAGTCTTCGGCCTCGAAATCAGCTGTAACGCTGCTGGTAGCGCTACCGCCCGGGTGGTGTTTAGTGATACCATAAAGCCAATCTTTCACACTATGCACTGTTAGCATGAGTTTATTGTACCAAGGCTCGTCTCTCAGACTGTACCGTGATTTGTATACTGTATTGCCAAGCAGTTCTCGAGGTGCTTGAACGAATATCAGAAGCGTCTGATAATAACCCGAGCGAACCTCCGTGTTCAAGCCGGCGGCTTCCAGATGTTTCAATAGTACAGAGCACTCGGTAGTAGCAACGTCATAATCTGGCATCAGTGAGCACATTGTTTTGCGTCCGATCATGCACTACTGACCTGGTTTGCTATAGTCGTATACCACCACATATTTGTCATTGTAAGTGATATTGGCAAGCTCGTTGTCGTCACTGAGAGTAGTATCTGATCTCCTTAATGGGGTGATTTGCATGTCCAACCCGCGAACCAATGTTTCCTGATGTGAGGGGTTACTATGGAGAAGCTGTGCGTGTTCGAGTTGCGTCGCGAGCAGGACTGTGGCTGAACTATATATGCGTAGCCACTGAGGCGTCATCCCCTAACCCCTTGTGGACGGTGTGGAGTCGGTCAATGCTCAGCTGGATTGAGGATTGGTGCATAATGGTGGGCCCGTACATTCTGGGTGCCAAAATAAGCCCTTGTGTGCCGGCGTTCCGAGACACTTCGTATGAAGCCTTATGGGACGTATGTAATTCCGGTCGCGCGCTATATATGGAGAACAAGAGAAGGTGGGTGGAGATGTTTCCTGGTCAATCCATGTGGATAGGAGTGAAAGGTAATGGCCGAGTCGCGACGCGAAAACACGTGGTGGTCACCTCAATAGGTTAGCGTCGGTGGCACAAGTCGCATCTGGTCATGTCCGCCGCGTCCTCCATCATCACAACGACAACAAAGCCTATTGAACCTTTGTGCGGACTACATCGTCGCGGGAAAGCCGCCTTGGAACAAAGTGTTCTTTGAGAGGACTAACATTGTATTCGCCATCCTCATGGCGCCTATTGCAGAAGCACTTCGCTATCTCCTTTCACAAACCGCACTTATCCCTATCCCTTACTGCACAGCATTTCAGCGCTGCAATCATGATCGAAACTACTGTATCTTCTAATACAGCTATACCGAAAGGCTACGGCTTCTTGCCTAAGGGCATCCGTTACAAGACACTCCACTGTCGAAAGCTCACCCACGAAGCAGGGAAGAAGCTCTACGTTGTCGTCGATAAAAAAAACCAAGTCGGCATTCGCGTACCCAAATTCATACTACATCAAGTCCATACTCAGGCTAAGGAGACACTTTCGGCTCGTCGAGATGCCGTGGCAAAGCGCGACGCAACTGATATAGCCAAGGCGGACGCAGAGATGCGCAAGCAGTTCTTCAAGATGCCGGAGATTGAGCGAATGCAAGTGCTGAAACACGGATTCCAGAAGTCATCTGGCAGGGTGGGAAGGACAGGCTTAATCCCTCTATCCAAAAAGGTCTTGCTCGCGGTCATTGCACACGTGCGACATAAGCATACGGGTTACGACACCCTGCTCAGCAGTGGTATTGCGAGAATCGACGCAAGGAAAGCCACACGGAAGAAGATCGAAGCTGTATTGAAACTGTGGGGTCTCAGTGCAGGTACAGTCTGAGCAAAACAACTCTTGTGTCCTTAGCTAATTGGCGACGGAATAGACATCTCATGGTACTTCCGAGATGACGTTTCCAGTGATTCTGAGTTGAGTGAATATGGAAGTGACGCACAAAGTGAGCTCAATTTCTTTGCCTTCCCTTCCCGTATACCCATGAATATTCAGCGACAAGTGTGTGCAACGCTGCACCATCTCCATGTCACCCCTCTGCCACAATGGCATACCTCGCATTTGCATCACCCCAGATCTGATACAGTCGAAAGAACTCGAACATAGTGACACCCTAAGTGTTTCCCCAGGCTGATCGTCCCAGCCAACCTTGAGTAAACCGTTACCGATTCTGATGTGAGTGATCAATCTATCCTCTGGCGTTACGTCCACGAAGTGTAGTCTTGGAAGCCGAATAACGGCAGTGAGCCTCGTTATCACTCACTTACAGTATGGGTGCCGCTGCCACAGGAAATTCAGTAGAGGCCTCGCAGGTCGCCTACCGCTTTAGGTGGCATAGCTCCGGGGATACCACTTCGTCTCATGCGCTTGTAGCCAGAGATTGGTTCTGGCTACGTTCTACTCGGCATAAGAGCCTGTTCACACAAGAGCTGCTCTTTAAACCACGTCCGGCGTCTCGCATGTTCAAATGCTTCGTATATCAACACCTCTTGAGTGTCTAATGGTCGGATGCCCAATCGCAGCTGCGTTGAACTCCAGAAGGGCAAAGGATCACTTGCAACTCGATGGTAAGAAACTCTATGTGATAGTCTTGCGTGCATGCATAGTGCTTACCGATCAGTCTCAGAACTTCGTATATGACGAGCCATCACGACCCACAATTGATAAACATTGTTACATACTAAGGATAAGGAGTGGTCATTCGAGTCACCCATGCTTGCTACCTGCGACATGTCGGCAGTCCTGTGCAAAGGGTGTCAGTATGACCTGCGGATATCGTCAGCCGTTCGGCGAAGCAGCCGACTCGAGGGACTTGATGCTAGGACTGCATCTCCCTATTACTCTGATTTCTGTGTCAGAATCAGGTGCTATGATGCGCGCGTCCAATAATCGACCATGTTAGTACTGGCTCCAACGGCACCTCAAAGTCAACCTTCCGCACAGCCGTCTCTGAAAATCATCGCTGGAATCGTTGCGAAGTCATTCACCTAGCATTGATAATCAGATGAATCCAGTACAAATGGGACTTTAAGATCAAGGATTGTGGAGTTACGAGGGGAGCGGCCCCGCACTTCGGGAAGATTGTACGGAACGATCTAACTAGACAATGGAAATGCAAGTCCACGTGTTTGCAATGCTACAAGTACTGGCAGCAGGTACTAAACGACCCGGCATTCTGTTCTGCACATTCTGCAGGATCCCTACAGTCGGAATGTTGATCGTCATGAAAGTGACCCAACAATGGCAGTTCGCGGGACGTTTACCGCGTGGCGTTGCGCCACTGTGCCGGTTAGGCAGGTCCTTTTTTAGCATGCGAGCGACATCAATAATTCCAGATTGACCATCTCCTTTAGCGGTCTACCCAATTTGCACAATGCCGGCTGTCAGTACCCGAAGATCGTGTTAATCAGCCGGGACCTGATCTAGAGTGACAGTGCAGCCATGTGGAATCAGATCGTTCGCGCCTTGGCTGTAAACAACCCAATCTCTGGGACGAAGCGTCATACTCTCAGCGAAACGAGCTTGCAGCCACCGTTTCACTAGGTATCTCGTCAAAAGTCGCGTGCGCCCCTTCTGAGAAACTCCAGATACCTTCTCCGATATGAAGTGAACCTAACATCGTGCCGCACCAGATCCCCAGATATTGCCAAAGGAACGAACGACGGTTTCTCAGCCCGCCAAGGCGCATTACCCTAGGCTTGAAAGCTGATATTCTTTCGGACCTGACGACTCTTCGAGCAGGAGCGTGCGATAGTGTGGTTAGCCCGCATACAAGTGCCGTGCCCCTGTATCAACATGCCGCGTGTGGCTGGCTGGCGTTCGTCCAGCCCTACGAGCATGACAAAAAGGATCCTCCCGAGCGCCCGGACCTCTGGTGTGCGATGCCCTCGCAAAGTCTATAATCTCAATCGAGTACTTTGTATTTGTTTTTGGAGATTCTTATCCATGCGATGACCTCTCGATTTCCGACCGCAGCGGAGTTCGCGTCGTTTCCTCCGCCAAACTATGTCGACCCGATTACTCGACGGCCACTTGCCCTGGGTGTTCTCATTCCGATGACAGTTCTGGTCATTACCTCTATATCATGTCGATTCTATAGTCGAACGGTGCTGGTACGCACCCTGGGCTGGGATGATTGGGTCATGCTGCTCGCAGCGGTACGTCAGCGTCTGAGCCAGTCTCTCCTGGAACCAAAGCTGAGCAACACCAGATCTTGTCAGTTAGCTGCAATATCATGGTGATAATATCTATGTCACCCATTTACCAGATGGGCTATCATTTGTGTTCGTGTTACATATCCTAATAACTCTCCGTCAGCTCATCAGTGTTAGGGGATATCAAACCTGAAATACTATATGGCACGATCACAGCATCCAAGGTAAGTTTTACAATTGCACACTGAACTGACACTAATATGAAGCAGATGGGCATGGCAACGCAGTTACTCTTCACCGCCATCGTTACACTTATGAAAGTTGCTATCCTCCTCACATACTTGCGTAAGCCCCTGATAATAATTGGTCACTCGAAAAGCTCTCTTACACCTACTCAGGGATCTTTCCTTCTAGGCTTAATAAATGGTTCTGCCGGATCATGTTCGCCTACACGATATCTATGGGCTTAGTGGCTTTCTTCATCACCCTTTTCCAGTGCACGTGAGTCGGAGATCTCAACGCTTCATCACAAGTTCAGGGGTACTAACGTGTACCTAGTCCAGTAAGTACATACTGGGAGATCTTTCGGCATATTGAGACCGCGAAATGCCTCAACATTAGAGCGATTTACTACTTTCACGCGGCACAGAATACGCTTAGCGACTTTGTGATCTTCCTTTGGCCGGCTAAAGATTTGTTGAGCGTTAAGATATCATTGCGCCAGCGTATTACACTGACGTGCATGTTCTCACTCGGGGTGATGTACGACCTAACACAGTTCTTTGCTAGAGTTCATGACTAATGTAAAGACAGTGTGTGTATAGCAGGGAGTTTACGGATCTACTACACTTCCTTATATCTGGACTCATACGATGTATTTTGTAAGTTGTCCTCCTACCAATTCCCAGCTCATGTAGATACCGAATCATGACACGCTAATGCAACATGCCAGGGTACGGCGCAACATCTTTCATCGTCATGTCCGTCGAAAGCGGCGTCGGCGTTGCATGCGGCTGTCTCCCCGGCTGCAAACCCCTCATGAACCACCTCTTTCCCCGTATCTTCGCCAACTCGACCCAAAACTCATACCCTCGCCCATCCGCACAAGACCGTGTACGACAATTACAAACGGGCAGCTCGTCGCAGAAATCAGGTGCGAATGAGCGCGACGCGTATCCATTGAAGTCCCTTGCTGAAGACGAAACGGGCTTTGTTATTCCGACGCAATGGCAGAATAATACACTGGAACGACCGACGGCATTGCAGCCTTCATTATTGCGGCAGGGTTTAAGGGCATTTAATTTAAGCGGTACGGAGGATAGTGTGAGAGGGTTGAAAGAACTTGATAGTATAAGCGATGCGAGTTCAGATCTTATTATTCTTCAGCGTGGTTCTGCACACGGGCGGCCGTGAGGTAAAGACATCTTGTTGCCACAATAGAACTCCTTTTCAAAACTCCAGACGAAAAAGCAAATACTTTTACCTGGCTCTCTTTCAACGTCCACGTGTGATCGCTAATCACTCACTGCCCAGACCTGTCTCATCGAACAATATCCCGAATCTCAGTAGTAGGAGCAACATAAGACCTTGATTTATCCCTCACTCTACTCACCCGCTCAAACCCTGTTAGATAGCATAGTCTCAGGGCGACGTGCCACAGTTTAGATATTCTTCTTGTTCTTTATCATGGTGGTGGTTCTGGGTGAAGGCGTGAAGGTCCTCAGGGTTGCATATATCACTAGTATTAGTGGAGAGATGAGAAGGCAGCCAAAGTGCATCGTCTGACTTCGCCTTTAGGTGACAATATCATGCCTCGTAGGTTCGTTGGCCCATTATACCTGCTAAGCTACAGTATTAAATTCTGATAATCTCAAAGTATTCGTAGATAACGACCCCAATATCAATCAACAAAGATATCAGCCCCAATCATGCCAAGTAAATCATGAACATGACCGTAACAAACTCAACACTTTGAAAAAGAACCCCCACGATGGAAAGAAAAACAATTATAAAATCCTTCATAGTCGCATCGCCCCCGGACACTTTCGCGAAAAAAAATAAATAACATTATATCTGCTTTTTCTGCTATACATACAAACGTTGCACTTTTAACACAGACAATCATTAGTGATTTACTGAATGTAGAAAAAGCACTGTTAAGATGGGGAACGGCACCATGTAGAAGAAGAAAAATCTTGGGGTGACGCTTAACAAGTCTATAATACAAAATGCTTTGATAATGGAAACAGAAAAGAAGAAAATAAAAACTCTCAGACACCACGCTATGATATGATATGCTTATGCCCCTCCCCTATTTATCCCTCAATACATAGAACGCCTTGCCCTGTTCATGTACGCATATTCCAGATGCGTTTATCCAAGAAGGGAAAAAAAGTATGATACCCCTTTTTGTCTCGCTTTTGGGCACTCGCCGTTGCATGCCGCTGTATCCAAGAAAGAAAAAATCAAAACACCACTTCTTCTGCACCACCTGGCCCCTCGACTTCGCTTCATTGATGTGATGTCGTGCGCAATTAACCTTCATCACTATCCACCATCATACTCTCCCCAAACGCACTTTCATCCTCGGCCTGGACCTCTCTTCTCCTTCTTCCCCGCCGCCCTGCTACGCGATTCATCTCAATCTCCTTTAACCGTCCATGCATCCTGCGATCCAACTCATCAATCTCTTCTTCCTCGCGCGGGGCTAACATCCTCATGGCACTTTCTTCGTCCTGCCCCACGGCTCCACCAATCTGCAATCCCCAGCCGCTATCGACTTCGTTGACAGACAGTGCGCGAGTCAGCATATCCGTCGCCATGGCGTCTTGCGGGGACACAGCGAGTGCTTCGTGGAACACGACGATGGCGTCGAAGCTGCGCCCTAGTTCCAAGAGGACTATGCCTTTTGCTGTGAAGACTGCTGCGTCTTTGACTCCATGTCGAAGTACGGTTTCAAACATTGTGAGTGCTTCTTCGAATTGACCAGCCCGGCGGAGGGCGTGGCCGAGGTTGATCTTCATGGGGAGGGCTGCGTCTGGGTCTGCGTCATTGGCTATTGAGTTGGCGAGCGCGCGGCGGAAGAAAGTGATGCTATCGACGAGCTGGGCGTCGTGGTAGTAGACTACGCCCAGCTCATTCAGCAGCAATGGATCACTGCTGCATAGGCCGAACGCCGTTTTGAAGTACTCGCGCGACAGGGCTAGGTTGTTCAGTTGTAGATTTTGCATGCCCAGGAATAGCTGAGGGAGGTGTGTTCCCTGGAATAAGCGTGCCGCGGTGCTGTAGGCGGAGATGGCCTGGTCGTGTTCACCCTCTGCGGCAAATGTGTGTGCAAAGCCGATCCAGGCGGGCCCAAAATGGGGGTCCATCATGGAGGATTTGGAGAAGTAGCGGCGTGCTTCGGCGATCTTGCCAGTGCAGAGGTAGTATGCACCTACTGCGAGCCAGGAGCATGGTTCGGCGGGGTTGGATTCAGTGAGCTCGTGGGACAGCATGTAGAGGGTGTTCTTCTCGCCGAGTTCGTGGAGGGAGGCGATGTGGATGGGGAGGATGTTGAAGTTGTACTTGTCGTCTGCAAGGACGGCCGATGTGAGGGCGAGGGCGTCGCGGAACCGGCACATGGTGAACATGAGGTCGGCCTTGGAGAGCATGATGTCGGCATTGTTACCGAGGTTGTAGTGGGTGCTGAGGGTCTCGGTGGCGGCGGAGAAGGCGTCCGGGTTGGTGTACTTGGAGAGGCGGGTGGTGTAGAAGGTCTTTGTGAACTGGGCGGCTTCCTGAGAGAGCGAGGCGTTGTTGCCGACAGTGATCATGTCGAAGTCGAGCGACTCGAGAAACTGCCACTCCTCGGCGGGCGACATGAGATTGTTGCGCATGAGCTCGTCAAAGGCCTCGAAGTTCTGCACGTCGATCTGCACGGCCGTCTTGTAGCACTCTTTGGCGCGGTCGAACGAGTTGAGCTTTGCGTAGCAGTAGCCGCGCAGGAAGCACATGGCGGCCTCGGCCTTGAGGTTGGCGGCGTCCTCGCCATCGCGCTCCTCGCTCGTGGGCACGCGGTCGGTGCGAGGGCCCGGCTTGTGGTGGCGGGCGCCGGGGCGGCTGTGGACGTCGACGTGGCGCAGCTTCGTCCTCGCGCTGCCGGGCGCCGAGATGAGGTGGGTGGGGTTCTTGTCGCCGAGGGTGCGCAGGGCGTCGTCGACCTTGGCCTGCTTGACGAAGCAGTGGGCGGCCAAGTAGCGGCTCTGCGGGGTGCGCTCGACGAGGCCGTGGCGGGCGAGCAGGCGGCGGGCGGCGTCGTAGTTGCCCGTGGTGAAGTGCACCTGGGCCAGCCAGAAGGCGTCCTGCTCGTCGCCCGTCATGGCCAGCGCCTTGTCGGCAAAGGCAATGGCCGTGTCGTACTGGTGGCGATTGAGGGCGTCCTGGCGCCATTCGCGCAGAAACACTTGCATGGTGCGGAGCGGGTGCTGCGCGCATGCGGGGGGAGGGAGGGGGGGAAGGAGGGGGGGTGGGCGGAGGAGGGATGTGTGCTGTGTGCTGTGTGCTGTGTGCTGTGTGCTGTATGCTGGGTGCTGGGTGCTGTGGGGGTGGTAGGAATATATGGGTAGGGGTGGCTGAGATATGCGTGGTACTGTATGGTATGGGTATTGGCGTGGTATTATGGTCGGGCCGTCGCGTCTCTCGCTGCTGCCCGTCGCGCCAGCCTGACGCGAAAGCACATGTTTTGGCGGGGTCCACGGCGTCTGCTTTGCGCGCGCCTGCTGCTGACTCAGCCAAAAATGCTGCCGCCTCACCTGCGCGCCCCCGTCACTGCACCATTCACCCTCGGTCGACTCCATCACCAGCCACCACGCACTCAGCCCTCGCCCACATTTCCCACCCCACGCCAATCGCGCCCCCCACTCCACACCATCCGAACCCCCTCCCCCACAACAACACCCCCTGAACAACCACCACCATGTCCGAACGCAAAGTCCTCACAAAGTACTACCCTCCAGACTTCGATCCCTCCAAAATCACCCGCCAGCGCGGCCCCAAGAATGCCGGCCCCAAGCTCATGACCGTCCGCCTCATGGCCCCCTTCTCCATGAAATGCACCCACTGCGGCGAGTTCATCTACAAAGGCCGCAAGTTCAACGCCCGCAAGGAAACCACCGACGAGAAGTACTACAACATCGCCATCTTCCGCTTCTACATCCGCTGCACGCGCTGCTCTGGCGAGATCACCTTCAAGACGGATCCCAAGAACATGGACTACGAGTGTGAACGGGGTGCCAAGCGCAACTTTGAGCCCTGGAGGGAGGCCAAGCTCAACGAGGAAACAGAGGAGGAGCGCCTGGATCGCATCGAGAGGGAAGAGGCGGAGCGCGATGCCATGAAGGAGCTTGAGACGAAAGTGCTAGATGCGAAGACGGAGATGGCGATTGCAGATGCGCTCGATGAGATTCGTTCGAGGAATGCGCGCGTGGAGAAGGCGGAGCGAGATGGCACAACAGCCGACGTCGGGCCAGATCCTGTCGACGACCGAAGACAACGGCAGGAAGAGGAGGATGCTGAGGCGGCACGGCAGGCGTTTGCAAACCGCAGTATGCCAGATATAGGGGAGGAGGTCATCGAAGAAGAAGAGATGGTCGACGTGCCGATTGAAGTACCACTGGTCACGGCGTTTAGTAAGAAACCAAAGGAGAAGAAGGATTTTGGCGCCGCGCTGGGCATCAAGAAGAAAGCTGCTGCACCGCCGCCTGCGCCGATGAAAGTTGTCAACGGTCCACCACCGCCCTCCAAGTTGTCGTCCATGCTGGTGGCGGGCTACGACAGTGATGACGACTGAACCAGTAGAGGAGGAATAATTGTAGCATTTACAGGCATTGCTTTACGGCGCATCACGATACCAAATTCGATTCCAAGTTTTGTACTATATCTGCAAAGCAATACCCGCACCCTTGTGTTGAACGAGGTAAATTGCTTCAGACTCGGTATTCACCTTCACCTCATTTTTTCCCCGTGGATGACGTGTTATCCTAGCTCAACGTAAGCATAGATTCTAACCACAACACCCTTTCGCACGATCGAATATCCCTCCCACCACCTACCAACCCTTTGTCTGCTTTTGCCACAACAAAACCTTCGCCGCCATGAACCTCCTCACCCTCATCCTTTTCCTACTCCTCACCACCCTCACCCAAACCCTCACACCCCCAGAAAACACCACCCTCCCCCTCCACCCCCTCCACCCCCTCCTCCGCCGCACCTCCCCACCCGAACTCGACATCCCCTCCCCCCAAACCCCCAACACCCCCGACCCCGACGACACCCTCTGGCACCGCGCCCACTGCCGCGGCACCCTCCTCCTGCACGCCATGCCCCTCTCCGAATCCGCCTCCTCAACCCTCCTCTCCTGGCCCTACACGCAATCCCCCTTTGACGGCGACCTAAAACGCGAGCTGCGCACGTGGGGCTACACCGACGACGACGCGCTGCATGAGCAGAGCGATGCGTATTGTGATTTTGAGGCCTGGCATCATGTTGGGCGGGCGTTTGGGGAGCTGGGGGTTGATACGCGGAGTAAGGGGATGGGAGGGCCGAATTGGTGTTGGTTTTTGAAACATGAGGGTGGTCCTAGTGTGGTGAGGGGAGAAGGGGGAGAGTTGCCCGAGGTGAGGGAGCAGAGGTATATGGTTGGGGGGAGGGAGTATAAGGTATGGCTTTCTATTTGTGTTTTGTTGTGTTGTGATATTTTTTGGCGTATGTTGGGTTATGATTCTGATTGATTTGCAATGTTTGGCTTTAGTTATGTTCCCTGGGTTTTTGGAGACAAATGGCTTGCTTGCCTGATTGGATTGATTGAATACTAACATATCACCCCAAACCCATATAGATAACAAACGCATACTCCCGCATTGCCATAAACCGCCCCTCAGGCATCCTCTTTTTCCTCCACCGCAAATCTCCCGAACACGCCGCTGCAGAACTCTGGTCCGATTTGCCCCCCAACCCAGCCGACCTGCCCAAACTCCGCGCCAGCTCAGATCTAGCGTGGGGACTGTGGAATCGCGTGCCCGGCGATGATATAAGCCATGTGACGATGATCATGGCGTTGGGGATTGTGAATGATGATACGGCAAGTGTTATTATACCAAGGGCGTTGGAGGCTGCGGGAAAGACGGAGGTGGAGAAGTGGCCTGGGACGGATTTCGTGGTGGGAGAGGGCGGAGGGGAGATGCAGGAGGCGGTTGAGGCGCTTATTGGTATGTCCTTTTGTGTTTCTCCCTTCGCATTATTTTGTTGAGCTTTTAAGACCTGTTTTACGCCCCTTGTGGAAATGTGGTGGCTGCAATAATGCATGAGTGGGAGACGTGCTGGTTAGATATGATAGCTAACATGATAAACATAGGTTCTCCAAACGGTCTCGGAGCAGCATACTTCCTCCTCCAACATAAACGACAACTCGGCGGTGCAAAGTCCATCTGGAAAGTCAAGGTATTCAAAGGCGATGACGACTTTGAGTCCGAAGACCCAAATTTGATTTTCTATGTCAGAAGTGGTGCTTCGCCGAGCAGAAGGGCAAAAGCTGGGCCTGCACTGTTGATGGAGGAGGGACTGCGAGAAAGGGCGGGAGAAGAGGAGGATGGGTGGGGCGAACCGAGAGTGCTGAGCAAGAGTGAAGATGGAAAGGCTGTGATTAGGGAACGTATTTGGATGGTGGGAGTGTAGATTGGGTGTTGAGAACGTGTTTCGTATATGCATTGTGTCGATCTAGCGGTGCATTGTATCATATGCACAAGACGCCACTCTCAGGAGAATCCGAGGGTACTGGGAATTAACAACCCCTCCACCGAAACAGGTCAGTATTAAGCCTACCATAGTACATAGACATCTGACGATTGAGAATTACCAGGTTTATCCCAAACAAGTAATCCGTAAAGACAAATTGATCGTTCGCGCTTCTTTCGGGGTAATAGAAAGAGGGAAGGTTTGCCGAACCCCGCATAACACCTCACCACGTACACGCGTGTGTGCGTCTGCCACCACATTACATAGCGCGATATGATCTGGACCCCTCTCCTCAACACAAGAGTATAAATAGTCATAGTAATCGCCATCATGTGTGTTCTTGACGTGTCAAAATTCGGCAGTCTGCAAACATGGCGGAACGCAGTGATGATGCGATGCATGCTCGAAACGGAAGGAAGGGTGTACCGCGGATGATGAGGGCGTTACAGTTAGTAGCCTGGACGTTTGCGTGGTTGGAGTGGTTGTTGGTGGCTGATGAAAACAAAGGTACTCTGGGCCAGAAACGTTCGCTGTGGAAATGATTGACGTACCTGAGATTGGAGATGATGATGTGCTCGTAGGTCACTTTGCGGATTGCAGCGGAGACCAATGGTTGAGGCGTGAATATAGGTCAAGATATCAGCCTGTGGTGTGTGTGGAACGGTATGTAAAGAATTGACGCGGCAGCTGTGGGTTATTTTTGAACTTGGACGAACTGATGGTGCTGTAGGATCTACACTACCACAAGGGTGAATTCCTCGCAAAGGTTAGTAAATGCTCTCACATGACCCAAATACTTCAGTGTGAGGCTAACCCCAAATTTCATAGTGGCCACTGATACCAGGTATACACACACCTTCTCAACATTCATACCGCATCTAACACCCCCCAGGCCACGAAGCAGCAGGCACTATCGCCGCCATCGGCAAGCACGTCCACAACCTCTCAATCGGCGACCGCGTAGTGGCAGATCCTATGAAACCCTGCCTATCCTGCTTCCACTGCACACGGCGCAAACCCTTACTCTGTGACAATCTAACAGCATTCGGTGGAAACGTCCCTGGTGGCTTTGCGGAGTATTGTCGCTATCCAGCACGCCTTGTGCATCCGATTGGCGATCTTCCAGATCTAGAGGCTGTGCTTATTGAGCCAGCGGCTTGTGCTGTGCATGGAATCGAGAGGATGCAGATTGAAGTGGGAAGTAGGGTTTTGTTGTTTGGATGTGGACCCACGGGCATGCTGTTGGCGCAGTTGATACGGATGAACGGCGGTGCGCATGTGAGTAATGTTTGTAATGCACACAATCAACTCGTCACTAAAGTCATCTAGTTGACCATTGCCTCTAAACCAGGACCAAAACTCAATCTCGCCAAACAACTCGAAATCGCGGATACTTACGTTACCATCTCCGACGATCAGCCACACGTCGACATGACACGCCTACAATTCTCCAACCCATACGGCTTCGACATCGTCATCGAAGCAACCGGTTCCCCTACCGTCCTCGAACAAGCCCTCGATTTTGTCCGCAAAGGCGGCAAACTCGTCGTCTACGGCGTCTACGACGAAAGTGTCAAGATATCCTGGTCGCCGTTTCGTATTTGGGAGAATGAAGTTACGATTTTAGCAAGCTTTTGTAGTATGGGGCATATGCCGCATGTGCTTGAGTATGTTAGGGCTGGGAGGCTGAAGTTGGGGGGTATTGCGGATACAGTTTTTCGGGTTGAGGAGTGGGAGGTGTGTTTGGAGAAGGTGAGGAGGCAGGAGGTTGTCAAGGCTGTGGTTGTGTTTGATTGAGTGAGAAGTAATGTGGGATTGTTACCGAAAGATACTTTCAAGTCGAAATCTCTCCGTGGTATCTTTAGTAGGTTCTTTCGAACAGCTTGGTTGCGTTCTTGATCGCTTCGTCTGGATCTTTAGTCGTCGTCCCTAAGATCTCATTGTATAATCTGTGGCTTAGTTCGACAAGAAACTCGATGAACTCGTGATTTTCAGTTTTCCGAGGGTTGAGGTGCCTTATCGCGCTTCGTCAATATTGTACAGGTTGAACTGGCTGGGGAGGATCCAAGGTCCGTCTGCGTCTGCAGCGTAGACAATGCTTTGCTAGTATGTCTTTTGCGACAAAAATGCTTACATAGAGTGATGGCATGCGCTTTTTGAACTCTTGGGGCTTAGATGATGGTGCTTGAATGGGTGTAGTCAGCGTTCAGGTGTCAGTTGTTGGCTGCAGAAGTTGGATTCGGTACGCGACATAGCCGTGATATTCAGACGCTTAATAGAGAGACGCAGAGCGGATAGAAGATAGAACGCAGAACCGGGTTGGAAGTGCGGTTGTAGGGCAGCGAACTAGTACAGTGTGACTTCCCGCGAGGCGATCACACCTGACCTTAAATTTCCACCCTTCAATGAGAAAAGCTGCACCAACCAGTAACCAAATTCATAGCCTTCAGGCGCTCCGCCATGTCGCTTGACGTCCATGGCTTGTATTAGAACTCACGAATAGCGTACGCAAGCTGAGTGAAATTCTTTCTCCCCATTGGTCACATTCAAAGCAACGATGACATCATCGCGAGTTCGACTTACAATCAATAATTCGTATATTGTCTTGGAAGTGACCAATCAAAGCTCCCTGAGTAAGGGCTTGTTGGATACTATAGGCCTCATCAAAAGCTTGTGATGCGTTTGTTACTCCATGGTGATTTGATCATCACGGCGTATTCCAAGTGCGAGAAGAAGTACGTGACTATATATAACATCCATCACAACTACTAATTGTTCCCATTAACAAACAATATTTCCACAATGTCTGTCCACGAGTCTCAATCACCTCAAGTCTCCCTTTCCCATACATTCCACCACAAGACCTCATCACACAGCTTCTCAATAGTATGGACAGCTCTCGGCAACCCCCAAAATCCGCCACTCATCTTCATCCACGGTACACCATGGTCATCACTTGTCTGGATACCCTTAGCCAAAGCTCTGTCTCGAAAATTTCACGTCTACCTCTTTGACAACCCCGGCTTCGGCCAGTCACCACTCGAGAATATCATTGACGCGACTTGGACCCCCAAAGACGAAGTCACCCGCCTCGACGCAAATCTAGCGCGCCAATCAGAAGTCTACGCCAAGCTGTTTAAATCATGGGAGCCAAGCTGGAGCGGACAACTCCCACATGTGATTGCCCACGACCATGGTGGGTTAATGAGTCTGCGTGCGAATCTGTTGCATGGATGTCAATATGCGAGTCTATGTCTGATTGATGTTGTCGCCATCGGACCGTTTGGGCAAACATTATTCAAGTCGATAGCGAAGGCGCCGCAGTATTTTCTAGACTTACCGGATATGGCATTCGAAGGCATATTGGAGTCTTATATTCGGCAAGCAGCATTCACCAAGATATCCCAGGGTACAATGGATATGCTGAAAGAGCCGTGGCTTAGGAAGGGCGGCAAGGAAGGTTTTGTTAGACAATTGTGTCAGGCGAATTCGAGGAGTACCGAGGAGGTTGAGGGGCGATATGGCGAAGTTGGGAATACGATGCCTGTGAAAATTATTTGGGGTAAGCAGGATTCTTGGATTGGGGTGGAGAGTGCGTGGAGGCTGGGAGATGAATTGGGGGTAAAGGAGGTAGTGGAGATTGAGCGTGCTGGACATCTGATCATGTATGATGCACCCCAAGAGCTTGGGGCAGAAATCGGGGTATGGTTGGGTCCCATGGGTAGATAGTTCTTAGATGTTGGTTTTCATGAGAGATTCTACATTCGCTAAGTAGTCATAATCTCCAATTCTTCCAGAGTTTTTTACATCTTGGCTTCAGGCGTCCATGCTTCCTTTCGTCGGCGGTACTCAATAGGAGCTGGTATCGGGACGTTGAATCTGACAAACCACATCTTCTTTGCCTTTTCTGGGAGGGGCTTAAAGTCGTAGTTTAGCAGCATGTGAGCAAAGATCATCTTTAACTCATGTGTCACAAAGAAGCGCCCAGGGCTGTCTGAATTAGCAACTGCTCGAGACGTACATTCTGCTACTTACCAAGCATGCCTTCCATGGCCAAATGGAAGGTGATGGATAGACGTGGTGACCACGCCGGATTGCTTCAGCTTCAATGCATCGACGTTGACCTTTTGCTCGGCGCTCATCGACTCGTACTCCTCTATCGGGCGCGAGAAACGAAATGCGTCGTATTTCTCAGGCTCCTTGTAGGTTTCCTCATCACCAGCAAGCGCAGTCCATGGACATGACAGCAGTGTTCCACAGCGCACGTGAACACCTTCTGGTGTAGTGATGCCTTCCTTGGCGACTACCTTGCGGTGGACAAATGTCAGAGATATAGGCGAAGTGCGCTGGGATTCGCGGATAGCCGAGTCGATTCGGTGCATCCTACCAAGGCCTTGCTTCGTCCAGCCGCCTTCTTCCTGGAGAACGCGGTATGCTTCCTCCCGTAAACCCTTGACAACGCTGACATCTGAGCTGAGGATGCTGGTCATTGCATGCAAAGCGGTCAACGATGTCGTATGAATGGAAGCGAAGTTTATTGGTAGTATTCGCTGGGCTATGCGGTCAGGTTGGGCTTCGTCAATGCGCCCTTCTGCCATCGCAACACGATAAGTCCAAGTGATGAAGTCGTTTGGCGGAATCCACTTTGTGTATTCAGGATCGCCCGCTGCCTTCTTCTCAAACTCTGCAATACGCTTCTTGATCATTGGCAATGTGAACTTGGCGGACTGCCGATAATGCCACCAACTTGTCAGGCCCAGTACAGGTCCCAGAATCCAACGCAGGGTCATTGGCATCATAGCTAGAAATGCCTGATTCCGTATTACGTCCTCGGTAAAGCCCAATACCGCGTTCAAAAACGCTCGTTCTCGACACAGCGACTTTCCAAGCAGCATGCGGTTGGTCAGAACTGGAACCATTTTCATAAAGGACTGCAGCGTCTCTATAGTCTGCCAGTTCTCGGTATCGGTTCCATAGACCTCTGCAACAGCAAACGGGACCTCTTCTTCAATCTCTGGAATAATTGCATTGAGATTGCGGACCAGACTCTTGTGAATCACGTGCTCATGGTACGGGTCCTTGAGGATGGCAGGACTCACAAATGAATAGTCGCCCCCCAGAAAGTCGTAATGCGCTTCGCTCGCACTAAGAACATTGTCTGGCTGGTCGAACATCCAGTTCAGTTGACTCCGCGGCATAACGATCTCAGCCTGCATGCCAAGCGTTGCGGGTAGCACAAAGACCTGATTATTCTTACTGTACTTTTCGTACCCTGCAAGCAACCACTCCTTGCCCTTGGTAAACGCGATGAAGTTGCGGAAACTCGCGAACCACCCTTTTCCGTAGCCTATCCATGGAATCGATGTCGGGGGAGTTGGTGCGCGAATGAAGTTGTAGGCGGTCGCGAGGGTCCAGTACGTCACGATGGTTGCACCGAGAGTCCACCAAGTCGGGAATGATTCCGAATCCGCGTTCGCCATGTTGGAGGGGTTGATTGATGTTGTGAGGAAGAGATGAGAAACATGCCAGCTATGATTGATTGTAATAAGACAGCTCCCGATCGGCGTCATCGAACGTATATGCGCCGTTGTGGAAACGGACCGTCGGTTAGACCTGCCATGTTTCAGATACGATGTTTAGGCTTCCTGCCTTCACGGCGCGTTGGTTTTTCCCCTCATGTCCTTTATGAGGGCTTTGTGTCAATGCAATTTGTCTCATCTTCGTAGCGTTCGAAGAGGAGTGTTGAATGTCGCGCTTTTGTGGTTGGCACAATAGGGTCGCATCGTCGTCATCACAATCGCCTCAACATACCATGTTGTTGACCGGAAGAGCGCGTCCCGGCCCTTAGTACGACACGATAAAACAAGCCAGATTCTCACCACCGAGGATTCGGTGTGAAAATCGGCGACTACGTACACTCCGGCCGCGAACATGACTGCCACGTTTGGTCATTGTTCCCTTCGTCTTCCCGTCACATTTCGTGGTGTTGGTGACGTGACTTGAGCATGCATACTTGAGCATTCACAATCACTCAAGTGCCGTAGGTGTTGGTTCCCAGCAATTTCAGCCTCATGTGCAATCGGTTTGCTGCTTGTTATCAGGCCCATTCATGTTGTCAAGCTCATGGTAACGTGTGTTATAAGCGAGTGACGCGTACAAGCGAGTGACGCACCCCACCAACTTTGCGCACCTCTACACGCGTATATCTCAACAACGTGATAATACATTATATAGATATTTACAGAGTAGATTAAGCAGTATCTAATATATCTTTCTTGCACGTACAGGAGTTATGCCCAATCTCCCTACACCTCGTACAGCGCGCCAGGGCCTGGCAGCTAAGGCCTAATTGCCCTCCTCCTTGACACTCTTCACGAGCAATCTGCTGATCAGCCTCACATTAAGCTAGTATATCCTCTCTAGCACCCTTTGTTAATACTCCTTGCTTCTGTATACGCTTTTTCTTGCGCTGTTTACGCGCTGACGCTGCCTTATTAGCCTTCTCAAGGCTAGCAATCTGATCGCGCATTAGCTCAGCTAAGAGCATTATCACCCTAGCGCCCTTCTTAAGCTAGTTAATTGCTTAAATAATAGAGGCAGGTGATAAGCTCTTATGCCACTGAACGCGATTACGTATTAACGTTAATTAAGCCTTAAGCTCACATACGTTACTTGGCGTACAAGCCTCCTAGGGAGCCTCTAGGAGAGAAGCTAGAGTAGGCGTACGCAGCTGTACGTCAAGCTTTGACAGGACAGCGTCTGGTTAGAGGGGCACAAGGCCTGCGCCTTAAAAGGCTAAGCTAATATTAGCTGGTGTAAACGCCTGTACAAAGGCTGTCTTAAAGGCTAGCAGAAACTTAAGCTTAGTAATGTAGTTAATGTAGTGGTAGATTAGAGCCTTAACCTTACAGCTGTACGCGCATTTTAACAGTAAGAAGCAGCTAACGTCAAGAGGCTGTAGCAGGTGTGATAAGTAAGTGCTAGAGCTAAACGTCTCAACAATATAAAAGTCTAAATCTAGGATAGCGACGGCTGTGAAGGAGCCATACGGAAATGCCGGAGGCAACTGGAATAGCCAGAAGTCCATTAAATATCATAGGTAGAAGGTTATACGCGCAATCTAGGGCTATTACAATATTTCTAGGGTATATAAAGACCACGGATAAATTATAACAGATTGATTATAGTACATGATAACACCTATAGGTGTTTCATAAGACACTCCAGAAGTCTTACAGCCTACCGAAGAGAATGTCACTACTCCGCTGTCGAATTTCCGACCAATTCAATTAACCGAGGGTGCATGCAGCGCGCTTACCCCGCCACTCCATGCTCCCCTTATCCGTCATGACGCCTACCGGTACTTTCCGCCCCAACATACCTCCGAAACATGGCTGCTAACAACACGGATATCGCTACACAAGGGCAACAATTATCGCCTGACCTAGTATCGCCGGCTGGCAGCGTAGTGCCTCAAAAACGGGGCCTGGAGAGCGGGAAGACGAAAGCCAAAGTAACGAGGGCTTGTGATGTTTGCAAAGCGAAGAAATCGAAATGCACCGGCGATCAACCTTGCGAAACGTGTAAGTGACTCAATACTACTTGATGTCTGAGCGTATTTCTGGTGTTATCGCGCATCAGATGTGTGTAGAAAAAGGTCTATGCAAGAGCACGGATACAAATGCGAGGGCTTCAAATGCACCGGATTTCCATGATGCTCTCTTGCTAATCACGAGGGAAACTTGAAGGCCATAGGAGAGGTTTAGACTGCCAGTATGAAGCCGTCTACTCTCGCGGAAAAGCACCCACGCCCCGTCGTTCAGATCTAACTAATCTGGACAACTCACGATTGAGTCCCGCCCAGTACAACTCACCAGGCGTACCATCCCCTTTGCACCCAACCCCAAGACCTATGGAGCAGTCTGAGTCTATCCTGTCAAGATTGAATGAACTTGTCACTATAGCTCCACGTCTAAGAAACTCGGAGGTTCCCCAGGAAGTGCCCTCACGTGCATCTCCTGGTCTTGAAGTTGCCGGCCAATACTCAGATCCAACGTCTGGACTGTCATTCTTGCACAGGGCCTGGCGGCGCATATCAAACGATGAGAACGTGCAGATACCGAGTGGTCACCCAGGCTCGGCAGCGGACCATCAGCTGCTGTCATGCGCGGGAGACAAGCCGTTTGATGACAGCAGCGACGTACGCATGCCATCTATTGATCGAGGCCATGAACTGCTGACACACTACTTCGATGTCTGTATTGCGACTTTTCGATTGCTCCATAGGCCTACTGTGGAACTATGGCTCGCAGCGGTTATTGAGAACTCGCAAGCAAAACTACCGCTCGACTCAGGCATTGGACGCGCAAAGACTGCTACCGTTATGTCGGTACTCGCCATTGCGGCATTTCATGAAGGCAAGGCGATGGGCACGAATGGGTTCTCGCCCATCAATGAGGATTCGGTACGCAAATTTTACGTGATCAGGCTCTTAGCTGACCATGTCCATCTCTAATCTTCCGTTCCTACTTGTATGATGCGACGGTGGCGATGGCGCAATTCCGAAACGGGTCCCAGGCCATCAGATTCGCTGACTCTTTTCAGTCGGGATCGCAAAGCGACGAATTCTTTTGCGAAGGATGCCGTCTGACTGATGGCGAGACCGGTCTACCGAGACTAGAATCAGCCCAGTCACGTTTGGTTCAGGTCCTCTATCTTCTCATGTCGTGCCGCTTCAATCAGGCATGGTACACCTTTGGACATGCATTACAGATCATATCGGCGCTAGGACTTCATCGCAGAGACGACCGGAAAAAAGCAGCGACGAATACCAAGCGAGATTTTATCGAAGAACAATGCCGGAAACGAACGTTCTGGGTAGCCTACATACTTGATAAGTACCTCGGTGTCATCTTTGGTGAGTCAGTCGTCGGATTCGCATGCTGCAGGAACCTCTGAGATGCTGATTGACGAACTCCTTCACTTCGGGCGGGATAGTTATTGATGACCCTTTACTAACTAATATTTGGCGGCTAGGGAGACCACGACATTACCATGACGAAGACATCGATCAAGATCTTCCGATGACAGTCAACGACGAGGACATGACAAGTCGAGGCGCTCAGATCAGTGAAACAAACGATTGCTACATCGAGGCACTCGTCGTTCACGCAAAATTGGGGCAGATTGCAGAAAAGATTTCACGTGAGGTGTACTCGATAAAGCCAGTACCAGATCACGTGCGACTAACGGCATCACATCGACTGGGAGCAGAGCTACGATCGTGGAAAGCCGCGCTCCCGCCGTTCCTTGGGGCAATCAACCCCAGCAGTTTGATACTCAGCTTTCGTCGACAAGCAATCATGTTGAAGCTTGCATATTGCCACGCCGTGATGCTGGCTCATAGACCGTTCCTCCTGAAGAATACAAACCGCAGTGACGGCAACATGCGGACCATGGCAGCGGAGAGTGTCAACGAATGTATCGCTGCTGCGCAGTCAGTCTTGGAAATAGTTGACCGCATGGCACGGGAAGGGCGCTTATTCCATGCATTCTGGTGGACACACTACGTCTGCTTCTGCGCGCTGGTAGTCGTCTATGTATGGGCTATCCAGGAAAGTAGCAACCTAACAACACTGAGCGAGCGACGAAACATCCTGGACAAAGCCGAGCATTGTCTGCATCACCTTGCACAGGCTACAGCATCCAATTCTCCATCGCGAAGATACAGTATCATTCTACAGGAATTGCGTGCTGAAGCCAAGCGAAAGACTGCAAGACCAGTACATGACGCATACACACCAGGAGCACCGCTACACGAAAATATGGGAGGAGTCCAAGGGCCTGAGAATGAAAATACCCTACATGGTAACGCGCACGATTCGAGCGCAGCATTGCACATGTGGCAGCCACTTTTCGGCAGCCCGCTCAGCGCGACCAATACGGCTACACCGGGACTGCAAAATTTCTACGATAATTGGCAGACTGTTGACTGGCTTCAACTTGACTCCTCGGCATTCGGACCCTTCCCTGAAGCTGACGATGCAGCTTTACTGTGGGCAAATCATGGATCCTGAGAGTCTCAGGTCTTATCATGACTATCGTCGCATCTGAAGCCCGCGCTATCGCGTGCTTATCACTCATGAGCGCGAGAACGGTTTGACCCGAAAGCGTGCTTGAATGGTTTTTGTTGCATTGCAACAGTGTGTGGTCCCATGACCGTCTTACCCGGCGCTTACTTACTGTCATCCTCCGGACCGTTCAGAGCTTGAACATTGACACCGACCCTAGAACTATAATACCAGGTCCGCTCCGTATATCATCATCAGGAAGGCTTCACCTTGACTATCATAAGCGCGGCATTTACAGTCTTTCATTTTTCGAATCCTTAAGGTCGATAGCAACATACTGCTCGATAACCCTACGCGAAGGAACGGCTACTTGGGGAGTATAGTCTCACTCAGTGACTTCTTTCGTCTTTGCCGTCTTAAAATCGTCTTTGCTGTCTTATAGCCGCCCTTGCAGTCTTAGAAGAATGTTTCAAGCATTCCTGACATCTGACATTGTCGCACTGAGCCAATAGTAATATTTTTAATGTGTGGCTGGACCAAAGTTCGTACCAATCGGTGTTCTACTTGGGGGCTATCATGATATCAGCCCCCACGATGTGGCACGAGACAATGCAGCCTTGTAAAACAGCTAGTTTTACTTATTACCGAGACTCTTCGCATTGAATCTACATATCCATACCATTCATGTTTTTAGAGCTCCCTATGATATCTACAAAACGTCGTGTATCATATCACCTCGATCATGATTTCTAGCGTCGTCCCACCATACACCGCTGATATACCCAGTGTATTCATATCGCAAGTGGAAGATCATAACTCTGAGAGCCAGGATTGGAAGCTATCACACGCACGTGTTTCGCTAATAGAGCAGAAGCCTACAGAATCGCCAGTCTCGGTGTTGAGGACCTCGACACAAAGTTTCAATCATGACTCGTCAATATCGCCAGTGTCCAAACTAGAAAGTGTTCGCTGCGAGCAGGTCTCACAACAAGAACAGAGGGACACGGTTTCGATGAACTCTACGACGTATACATCCATGCCAAATTCAGACAACCCTATCCTGGGGAAACTTGGTCACGGAACCCTCAAGAGGAGTCCTTTCCAATGGTGGCTCTCAACACCTATGGATGTCCTCCTCGCACTAATACCGCTATTCTTCCTAGGTATATCAGTGCTGGTCTAAACAAGAGCCATAACTAACATTCCCAGTCGTTCCCTGCTTGGCCCTCTCGCTAAATAATCGGCCCACTTCGAAGCATGGAAGCGATATCCGCGCAGTCACATTGTTCCTGCCAACAGTATTCCCCATTGTCTACGCGGCTATATTATGCAAGACGCTCCGCCGTATTGGTCTTTACAAAGCGGAGCGTAATGCCACCATCGGTGTGGGTCTAAGTGCGCCATTGGGCGAGATACTGGGTTATGTATGTACTGATTATTGTCAGACACTCGAACGCCTCATTGGTTGTCAATCACTATTTTCGACGTTCGAAAGACAGCTCGCATTTCGGCGTATCGATCTACTTGGTGTAGTCATCCTTCTAACCTGGCTCATGTCCCCTTTGGGCGGTCAGTCGTCATTGCGCCTTCTTTCAACGAAGCCACGCCTGGTGGAGTCTTATGATGGAAGCGTGATGTATTTTCCAATTGAAGGATATATTCGAAACATGCAACGGGCCGGTTCGTGGGGGTGGTTCCTAAATGATACACTCTACACAGCTGCTCTGATCACGACAGGATCTTATATAAAAACACCTATGGACATGGCTGACTACGTGAAGATACCTCGCTTGGCATCTTTGTCTACTTATGTCGCCAGTGGCCGCAATTTCGAATGGCATAAAGTTGGTGATCCAAGCAGAATCGAGTACTCATCCCTTTTCGGCCTACCTATAGCCGGTTTGCCAGAGAAGGGAAATACAACGTTCACGATAGCCTCGCATTATTGGTCAATCGATTGCGACAAGATGAAAGTTTTTGAGGGTAGTACTGTAATGGTGTTAAGCATGAACACCACATTCCAGATAGAGTATAGAAACGGGTCAATGTTTGAGTTTGCGTCCATATGGTATCCTTCCACTTGGGATAAGAATCAGAATCCATATACGTATGTAAATTCAGATGCACGGATCTCAAAAACAACATGCGTGAAGAAACCCATCGCCGTCGAATCAAAGGTCGCATGCGAGGCACAGGTTTGCGCAGTCCAAGAGATGCGGATGGTCAATCGCACCGACATCCTGCAAGCTGGAACTTCTTTCTTGAGCAGATTGCAGGCCGAAGACACGGCATTCGGGAAGATGTCCAAGGGCCTGACTTCAGTAAAGACTGGCAACAAGAATGATGCATCTAGCGACCTTCTCGAGCACTGGCTCGTGGATCCCCACCTTTGCACGTATGAGGTGGACATCAACCCTAACTCATTGTCTTCCGTGCCTCTTCAATGGGTGGATCTGAGCAGAGTGCCGACTGCGGACTTTAATCGGCGTTTGGAAATGTTGATCAACACTTACTGGGACGTCACTCTTGGAGGTTTATTGCGCAAGGGCAACATCACAAGAAGTCGCGTCAAAGACTTCGAAATGCACAGTGACACCGATCCCAACTTGAGCTTCACTTGGAACACCACCAATACCTACAACGTCCAACATGCAGGCGAGCAGTACGTCTGTCATGTTTGGTTTGCAATCATCACCATCGTCATCAGTCTGTTTCTCGTAGCAGCTGCACTTGTTGCCCTGGTTCTGGGCATCCTCACTAAAGTCCCAGACACACTGGGCTACGTCTATACGTCTGCTCGCGACAATCCGTATGTGACTACGCAAGTGTCGTCGCACCTCGATGGGCTGGAAGCAGCGAGGGAACTGCGACATGTGCAGATCAGAATTGGAGATGTGAACAGTACGGCGGAAATTGGACACGTAGCGTTTGCGTCGACGGATACGGAGCCTGGAAAAGTCTCGAGAAAGAGGCCGTATATATAAGCATGGGCCTGTCACAGAGCCTTTTGTAAAGTGGCCAGAAGGGCGTCTACAAAGAGAGTGGTGGTTGTTTGCTTTCTTCATGGCGTCGCTGACGGGGATATTAGCGGTGACGTGTTTGACGATGATTATATTTGCAGAATTGGACAATTCTTTCACATACGACCATAGGACACTGAAAAATAGGATACCAGTCTGACTCGCCGTTTGTTAAGGTACCGGTTCCGGTTTCTGGTTAATTTGCGCGCTCACGTTCTCCGTAAATGGTTTTCCGTATCTAGGCCACACACTATGAGCGACGCTGTTTTAATGTCCCTCGAGACGCTCTTCGCTGCTAAATATAGTGGGTGGGTGCGGTAAAAGGGAGCGTCGTGCGCTGCTCCCGCTTTCACAACAAATCTACCACCTCTAAAGCTATGGGCCGCCTCCGCACCAGAACAACAATAATCGACGATCTTCAAGAGCTAGCTGAGGAAGCTGAGACTCCTGTCCTTACAAGAGACTGCGTTAAAAAAAACTTATTCCTGCGAGTTTTAAGCAGTACTGTTACACAATTCGGCTATGGTCAGAGTAGGTATCTGTCTAGATTAGATTACTGAACCCCACTGAAGCTGTGACAGATTCTCAGAAGCTGTTCTTTAGATGAAATGCTCTAAGGAAGATCTATTTCCTAAAGCCCCTACGGTCAAACAAATCAAGGTATTTTTGACATAGTTCATTCGTGTTAGCAGGGGACTGCTTAAGGACAGGATCACGGACGTTACTTTAAGAAAACAGCTTAGTTGCTTGAAACGTGCGATTAAGTTACATACTGGCCATGGCCACAAGAAGCTTGAGTTTACAGACCTACTTAACCAGCTTCCTTAGACTGAGCAGCTATTGACTAAAGCTTTTGCTAAACTAGTTGCTCTAGTAGAGGTAACTGCTGATATCATGCAATTTATCTGGGCATGCAATAAGTATTAGTTTTCGCATCTACAAGTGAGACTATATCTCGCATTCGCGCTCATACTCCTAACCTTTATAGGAAGTTGCCCTGGAGAATTTATTAAGTCATTAGGATGGCTTAATAGCAACGAGGGTCTACTATATTAAGACGTAGACATCCTAAGGGTTGAAAGTGAAGTGTATACAGGCTTTGTTCTCCACGTTGAGATGCGCAATCGTAAAGGGCATAGGAGGGTCACTAAACATGCGTACGTTGTGACAACACCTTTACGTGTCACGTTATAAGCACGAAGCTAATGTAAAACGGTCTAGTGATACTGCTTACTGAGCAGCAAGAGGATTGCTCACTTTGTCCAGTAACTTAATTTCTCTCGCTTGCTCTTGCAGATGATGTCTTAGAAGGCAATCCTTCGATTCAGGAGATGCAAGCTAAGCAGCCTAGAAGGGGGGGTGAAGCAACAAGGTTTAAGTATAAGGCTGGCATGGCGCAGAAACTAATTCTGCGACGCATCCAGCCTAATAGACAGGTCTTACTGTCTAAGATTCTTTCTTACGATTATTTTTGCAAGATACCTATCAAGAGCGTGGGAGAGAGGGCTAGGTATGAAGAGAGGCTGACGGCGTACTATTCTAGAAGAGGATATAGGAATACTATTAATAGTAAGTTCATTAGAATAATTACAGGCCAATGCTGATGTGTTATAGAATAGTAACATCTGCTTAGCAAACGCAACTAATAGGCTAGGTAAGCAAAGGTGTGTTCTAGCATTACATCTCGTCTTTAGTTAGACTAGATATCGAGAACATAATCATGGGTAAGACTTAGCGACAGGATCTCATACAGAAGCACTCTTCGATCATGCTTAGAAGAAACCCACTGGCGCCTATGCCCCACGGAGCCCAGCTTAAGGCCAAAGCTATGCATAACTCTTAATCCTTGTCTCCCATGCCAACAACGAACGAAGCACCGGCGATCACGATCCATGCACCCAATCTGACTCCAGCTCAGCAGTATGAAATAAGGCGACATACGCGAAACCAGATTTACAAGCACAGAAGGGCAGAATTCGTCAATGGTGACGAGGAGCCTACTGACACGGCTGAGGAGCCTTCAAAGCTCTCTCGCCAACCGTCTCGCTACCTTGCAGCGTTGCTCAAATTTGAGCCAGCACGACTTTCGGTGGTGCGACTGCTATATTCTGACGCTATGTTGGCTACGGATGGTAGCGAGAAGGAGGCAAGAGACGGCTCCTTTCACGTCGCCCTCCCTCGCCAACGTCATAAGTTCACTTGTCATCATTGCTAATCCTTCTGTCTCACGTTGTTCCTATCGGGGTGCTGCGAAAATCGTCAATGACAGCTGCTCTGTTTGCGCGAAGAAGCTTGACAGGTACAGTTACATCATGATAATCCAAGAATGATATTGACATGCTACTGTAGGCTGCATCCGGAGCGTACGAACGTTCATCTGCTGAATTGTGCGCGAAAAGAAAAGATCAAAGCTGCACGACAGCACATGAAGCGGCAACTTGCGCTTGTCGACACATGTCTTTGAAACGACTACAATTACCAATTTTGAGGAAAGACTTGTGGCTTGTACTCTCTTCACATTAGCGAGCACTTGATGAAGAATGTAACACATCAGTGTCTATGGGCTAGCTGCAGCAAAAGGTTTGCTAGCCAGGAGAATCTATCGCACCATGTTTCAGAAGCTCATGGCGCTCTGAATGAATGGACACTCCTTACAAGAATGCAATCTTGCTTTAAGCATGACGTTTAGTTTTAGTTAGATGACATGTGGTCAGCGCACCTCTACCGCTGATATTTTGAGAAGATGAACGAATTTTGTGGCCTCATTCACCAGTCTGGAGTAGTTGTAGTGGCCGCGCACTGCGTCTTCTGCATCGGCGACGACTCCCTACCCCTGCGCGTCCACTTCACACAGTTTTATGATATTTTCGACCTATACAAGCACATGAGAGCGCACATCGTAGCTATTGGCAAGCACCCAAGTGTCTGTCCCCATCCCCTTTGCGAAAGTCTCTGCCTAACAGAAAATGACTTTTGGGAACATGCTATTTCAGTACATGGAATTGCACCATTTGGCCCTCGCAAGGGTGCCGGGAAACGGAAAGCGTCTTAACTTGAAGATGAGTAATGTTCTTGGGATAAATATCAGTCTTCAACTGTGCCCACCCTGGGTCCTAAGGTGCAAGAATCGCCTGCATGTGACAGCCGCTCCAGTGCTGCCATCTGTTGAGCTAGGTAGTGTCATGGTCCCTCAATTACCTAGAAGATATTTAAAGGTACATACACAACAAAAATTTAGCCCCTGCAAGCGTGGCCTCCGCGCGCTCGGGCGGCTCGCCTCGCTGCATACCAGTATGCAACCAATCTTTCAGCGCAAAGACTAAAGGTTACGGACAGCATCTAGACCTCCTTCTTTACAGCTCGACTGCGATAGAAAGCCTACAGACAGGTATGGCGGGCCATCTAGGGCCACATTTGCTTATTTTCATGCTCCGATAAAATAGTCTCGTGTTTGATGTCTCTCCTCTGAGCGACTGTCCCGTTTGTCGTGTTCAACAACCCAAAGTCATCCTTACAACAGTCATTCTAGTCCACGTGACTTGCTCATGCGTTTTCACGCCTTTATATAAACTATGTATTGAAGCTCTATACCCTATACGAAACCTACTACAAATATACCTATTCGCAGTGCTAAAGGCTGTCTCACAGGGACCGGAAGCTCTTCAGAAGTGTGCCCCAACTCTGCCTTTTCGATACATTCTCTTCTTACAATAGGTCGACGAAGTCTACAAATTTGGCTCACTCCGCCAGCCATGCGCAACGCATCCTTGGGAAACAGTTGTATCTCGTCCCAAACTCTGTCATCGAAACACGGCATATAAATCCGGAGGTCGATAGTGCAGTCTTGATCATTTCTCTCTTCATGCCAGTATCCTTTCACATTGGCTCGATGTGGGCTACTGGGAACACCCAACGACATGATGAATCGCTTCTCTGACTCTGCATCCCGAAGCAAACGCTCTCGCAGCCCTTGCAACTGTGGTTGATCCTTAATTGCTCGGTTGTGGCACCGTTCAGTTATTCCAAATCCCATCATTGAGCGCGCGGCATCCGATGACGTACCCAGCACTGGGAAGGTTCCCACGAGGGCGAAGGACATTACCCGCGGATCAATAGTAATAATAACCGCAAGGCAAACAGTACGGGCGAAGATGATTTTAGGTCCACGACCCCGGAATATAAGTATCAATGGGATACCCCGAGACCTCTCGACAGACACATCGCGACCATACACATCACCGCCTTCAAGCGCTGCAACTCCTCCGAGTTTATTTGTTGCTACTGCATCTGCACGTGTATCGCCCATCAGAGCGCTGCCTGCACTGGAAGATTTCAGACCGAAGAAGACATGGTCGTGCATGTCCGCACCCGTCACGGCGGAGGCCCTAAAATGCTTACGGTCTATCAGCATTGGTGTGCCCCAATTAATGACAATTCATACACCGTCATTCAAGGGTGAACAGAAGTCGATTTGATCCTACTGTCACAATGACGGAACGATTACTCACCCTTCAACCTTTAACGAACCTTTTTCACGGCATTCACTCTTTCCTGCCTATGGGCTATATTTTCTCTTCTCAAGCACACGATTTTCAAAGTCACGGTAGTCTTTTCAAGCAGCAAGCTATCGTGCAACAAGAATTACGAGTCATGCGTAGCGTTTATGATAGATCAATAATGTGTCATTCTTCGCCATTTCCTATACGTCCCCCTTCCGCGATCCGCAATCCCATTGTTCCCAAATTGTCTGCCGTTCACCTTGTCCGTCTCGCTTACTGTGAGTTACATTCTTAGCTTTTGCACTATGAGCTCTGATATACAGTGCCTTAAAAATGCACATTGCGGACTATTATTTGCTGAAAGAGTGTTTACATTTCTTGTGATGGTCTTGTACAGTTGAAGCGACTGTTAGATGGATATTTCTTTTCTGAATATGCAAAAGATGCGCTTCGTGCACGAAGACCAGGCGCCTCGTTGAAATCGCTCTCAAAATGTATGAACGCTTAGACTTAACATAATAACGCTCTGTACCGCAGCATTTATGATTTCTTGGCCAGTCGCACACGTAATCTTAATAGGGAGTGCGGAGGGTCGCAACAGCGCGCTATATTCTCGACCCGTTTAATGTAGCCTCTTGTGACGAGCCGCACTGTCCAAGGCAATGTAGGTTACTATGTAACTTGTACACAAGCTCTCCCGACTGTAGTGTGCAAGACTGCTAGAGGACATAGTACGGGAATGGCTTTTGGGTAGATTTACAGTCTTTGAATGTTAGACACGATCACTCAAACACAATTGCACGGTATCATCATGCCTACGTCAATTCGCGCGATACCACGAGTAATCACTTATAAAAATCCCCAAAACGTACTACTTGTCCAGCGTAGTTCATGTCTAGCTCCGGTGAAAATCGTGTCGTGGCAGGCTCCGCTTATTGTCTCGAGTGCGTAAGATTCCAATGACATACGTTTCGTCAAAATTTTGAGGTCGGCGATGTAGCCTGCCTCTCAGACTGTCAGCTCTTGGACAATCTTTTGGCGTTGGAGTGACTGGAGCCATGCGCTATCGTCGACAATAGGCCTAACCGTGCCACAATGGCTGTCTATAGACCTTCTGGCGTCGGAGTAGTAGCTGCTTCTTCCTACCCGGCATCTGAGCGTAGAGCGATTCTTATGCTGCCGACTGTCATAGAGGCAGTCTTCATATCCCAATGGAAGAGGTTATTGACTCGGACATGCTGTGTATGGACTCGTGCGAGTATTTGACGGTATCGTCCCATTCGTGTTGTCATCTTCGAGACCGAGCGATAGACGAGGGGTTTCGTATGCCACACCTTCCGACGCTCAAGGTGACGACGCCGTGGAGGCGTCATCCACCGGCGGAAGGGTTGTGAGACAGTGATATCGACGTGGTTTGGTGGTGCTAGCTCTGTTATTGGCTCGTCGCCACTGTTGTCGGAAAATCGCGTCTCTGGCAAGGACACATACATGGCTTCATGGAGATCAAACAAGTCGGACTCTTCCAGATGGCCATCGTCAACCTCTATTGTTCCGTCTGAGCTGTCGCTGCTGGTAGAAAGTTCGGGCACATGATGTATGTCTCTGCTCTTAGTGAAGTATAGATTGGCAAGAGCTGTGGTTTGCGAAAAGGTTGGCACCAGAGGTCAGGGAAATGGCATATATGCCATTCTAGTGTTGGTGGTGCCTCAGGCACTGACGTACGACAAGCTTAGGAGCTAGAGTGGCATGAGAGATAGACCTGACTGCATCTAATAAGTAAAGTGCACCTAGATTGTTGAATGTCTGGCATGAGGCACGGGCCCACGGCAGCCCTCGAAGAGCTCCGGTAAGAGCTAAGGTATTTCGGGCCGGTCGAGGGGACGTGCACAAAGTCTTATCCCAGACAAGCTCAGAGGTCAGATACGGGGTGTAATCTCCACGACGTACCCGTATACCGTATACGGAGGATCGATTAAGCATTGACACGCGCGCTAGCATTTTTCTTGGTTCGTGCTTGATCCCATGAGCTAAAAATTGGCTTCGATGCAAACCTCAACAGCAACGTCTCAGGTGTCCCGTTGACCCATTTCGCAAAGATGGCAGAGTTTAATAGTATCCATCGAGAGGACATGCGGCCCCTGGGCCATCCTCCAAAACCTGATTGTCAGCCTCAATCTCAATAATTCGACGTTTATCCGCGCTCCTGCTAGCGCACGACCCAACATAGATAGCTCACCCAAAAGGAGATCCAACTCGTATTTACTTAGTCAGGCACATTACCCTTTTCCGCCCCTTTCTGCGGAATCGAGCTGACTCGACACTCAGTTCGGCTGAAATGTAAAATGAACGCTCCTTCTAAACTGTTTCCCCGAAGCCAAGAGCTCTTTCTCTTTTCTCACAGGTCTTCCAACGTCGCAATCTAACCAGTACACTCGCTTTTCGACGACCAATTAATACCACACTCTTTAATCCTTCATAATGTCTTCCATCATCCGCAACCTCCTCGCGCTCAGCGCTGTCGCCGCCGTCGCTGTCGCTCAAGACCCAGCCCCCAAGCTCGACGCTCCCTGCGCCGATGCCGTCGTCGTCATGGCCCGCGGTAACAATGCGCCGTACCATGACTGGCGTACATTCCCCTTCGTCGACGCTACGTGCGGCAAACTCAGAGCTGAGGGAAAGACCTGCGACTACATTGAGGTTGTGTTCCCAAAGGGCGGAGACTACTGCGCACAGATTGGCGAGGGAGTCCGCAACGGGATATCTCAGATCACTGCTTTCAACAAAAAGTGCCCTTGCACGCACCTCATCCTCAATGGCTTCTCTCAGGGTGCCTGGATTATCGGAGATGTCCTTGCTGGACCTGGTGGATGCTCCCAAATCACCACTGGTCTAGATCCTACCTCGGCTCCTGGTAATGCTAGTAAGTATTCTTGACATGACACTCGAACCTTGGACTGTGCTAATGTGGTAACTTAGTCGCTGCTGCTCTCCTCTGGGGCGATGTCTTGCACGAGGCTAACCAGCCATACAACGTTCTTGACGGCTCTGATCTACAGAAGAACGGTCGCCCAGCCGACTCTCTTGCGCGCCTGAACCGCCACGCATCCGTCCTGCGCTCTTACTGCGCTAAGGGAGACCCGATCTGCGCCAACGGCGACGACGTCGAGAAGCACTTGAGCTACTTTGAGCTGTACACAGACGACGCCTCGACCTGGGCCGTTGGAAAGATCAATGACGCCTCCCCTCTATGTGCCGCTCCCACACCTACGCCCAGCGCTTCTTCTACTGTCGTCGCCTCGTCTGTTCGCGTTGCCGCTGTTGCATCTTCAAGCACTGTTGCATCTTCAAGCGCTGTTGCTTCCTCTGGCGTTGCTACTTCCTCCAATGTTGCTGCTTCCTCCAGTGTTGCTGCTTCCTCCAGTGTTGCTGCTTCCTCCAGTGTTGCTGCTTCCTCCAGTGTCGCCGCTCTTCCCGCTTACCCTACATCTCCAGTTTACGTTGCTCCCTTCACTGCTCCCCAGCCATACGAGGATATGTGCGTTCCCCGCATCAAGATTGAATATGTCTACGGTTAAGAGTAAGAAGGACGGAAGATGTAGCGGAGTAGATGTAGTGACAGCAGTAGATGGGTGTAGATCGATGATGGAACTATGAAAAGTTGTGACCGTCGTGGTCGACATTTGCCTCAACTTTTGGTTTTCGTGCGTGATGAGTGTTTGCCGTCTTCTCTGTAAAGGCGCTGTGAATTCTTGTAGAGCCCTATGGTCCAATCTATCAACGTCTAGCCCCCGTGTATCCCCCCGTATCCCCCCGTATCCCCCCGTATCTAGTTTCCTGAATAAATCTGGACAACACAATCTAATGGAGACCCCTTATCCTGCGAAACTCTAGCAAATCCGCTGTTAAATCTGGTATATTCTGGCGCTGAAAGTCCTGCACAAGACCGCTATTTATATTAGGTGTGACGTCTGGGTTCTTGATGTTGAAGCTATCCAGGATGGTATGGCTACTTACGCAACTAAAGGCACGTAATACCGACAAACGCTTATTACTATAAATGGGACAGTATATATTATGCACATGGCTAATATACTAATCTGCGCGAACTGAGTGTATAATAGTGTTGAGGTTGTAGAGAGGCGAGCTCGGTACGGCGGCTTGGTGTGCATAGTATAGACCGACGAGTAGTCTACATGCTTGAGAGCCGGAGTTTAAGAGGCAGACAACACGTTCCGGCTGGCTGCTCTCTGTATCGGGC
Organism: Plenodomus tracheiphilus IPT5; assembly: GCA_010093695.1. Taxonomy (NCBI): domain Eukaryota; kingdom Fungi; phylum Ascomycota; class Dothideomycetes; order Pleosporales; family Leptosphaeriaceae; genus Plenodomus; species Plenodomus tracheiphilus. The sequence goes on from MU006300.1 coordinate 670,503, forward strand.
GATCATGGCGCCTATCATGTTGGTGGTATCACGCCTCTTGCTTAGTTAGTGGAGGGAACGATTGGTAAGCAGGCCGTATTGCTAGAATTAGTGGAGCGGTCTACTGTTAAGGCTAGTAGGTTGATGTCAGCCCCCTGATTATGGCTTATGTAGATCAATTATTTGCGCTACACTATTTCGGGATGATCTGCTGCTCAGCCCGAAGGAGTGTACGTAACGCAAGTAGATCCTTCTCCTTTCTGCAAAAACCTGCTGCGGGTTGCGCGATACTGGAAACAGATAATTTAGCGATTTTTATGGTATCAGAACAAGTGACAACTAGGCTTCCCGTCCGCTCAGCCACATATAAGCAGTGTACCGGCGGATTAGTAGTTAGGTGGGTGACCACTAGCGAATCCCCGCTGTTGTATGTTTCTGCGTTTTTTTTTAGATTAGCACAATTATTAGCACAATTACTTGTATATGCTTGTCTAGGTAGTAGAAGTAGAGAAGGGCTAATAGGGTATATGTAGTATTATATACTAAAGAATAACAGAATTATATAGTTGGCCTATATTTGGCTGGTGCAGCCTAGAAGCAAGAACGCTAGATACCTAAAGGTTAGATCTTACGCGAGATGGACTTCTCGTAACCTACATGTTACGTATTTCCATCCAAATAATACACCTCAAACTAAGAACCCAGTGCTTCGCCATGTCTGAAGATGACACATCACAATTTGATCCTAACGTAACGAATGCGCCTCCTTACATAATCAATTGGTGCAGCGACTTAAGGAAGCAAACCCATCTATCCAGTCACTACAGGACGTCCTCAGAGCGCATAGCGCAGACAACTCATTAAGAACCCGTCTCTCACCTGATGTTCGGACATTTCTTGCTACTATCGAATCCTGGCCCGTTAAAGGAGAGTCCACAGCCTAACGTCATTCTGCCAGCCCCCCAGCTCCCAGTCCTTGTTTCAATACCGCTCATGGCCTCAATTCTCCGCCTACGAAGATGAGCTCATTCTTCTCTACCAAGACGTCTGTCTCACTATGGAAAATGAGGGCGGCTTGTTTTTCAATCAAGAGCGCGAAGTAGCATGTTGCATCGACCCATCGCTCGGGTCTCCACCCAAGGACTCATGGCTACCTCTCGCGGAGATCTTATCGCGCTGGCTGATGATGTGGGATCCGGGGAAGATCCGGGTAAAACCAGAGTTGTCCTTACAGCAATGGGGTCAGTGGGACTTGCAACAGTCGCTGAATGCTTGGGATGAGCTTGTCGCTGCGATTGGAGAGCGGATGCCGGTTCAATTTGAGCAGAGAAGCGGTAATACGACTCTTGTTGAGACGACCGTGGCGGAACGGTGGTGCGATCACCCGTTCCAACGTGCATTCCTGACATAAGCGCGTGCGCCGAACAATCCTACTATGAACATTGCCCCAGGAGTCAAGCCATGGACTTCCTCCACGTTCGAAGCAATCAACGCTAATGAACCCATCAACAGCGAACGCAGATTCGCCATCGGTAATAAGCCAAGCGACGATCCGCAACGCGAGTGCAATCGCGACCGCAACCTCGCTCCCGTACTACTATTCCCCAGCGACACGACCGTGGCACGCCCAGCTCGTCGTAGACTCGACAACTTCTGGGGCCGCGGATCGGTACTGCTTGAGCGGAGGGCGGGGTTGTATCTATACCCTGAGGAGGAGTGGGGTGATGCGGTGCTATTTGTTGATGGCAAAAGGCGGGACACATTGTTTACTGTTTACTTATCAGAGCGGGTGGTGTCCGTGGATGCGTGTAAGGCCGCTGGCTACTTTGAGGGAGGTACTGACGTTTTGGAAGTTCTTGGTCGTTAATGACGTGTGGCAAGTTGATGAACATGGTGTTGTGGGGGGTGAGGGTTATTTTGATGAGCTTGATAGTAGCAGGAACGTGGTGAGTTGGGGGGGGGGGGCGGGAACGCAGACGGAGGTGGACTTTCGGGCACCTTGGAGCGTAGCACCAGCTTACTGACAGAATGCACAATAGTGAGCGACGAAATCTCATGTATTCTCGTATTCTTTCTACCTCTATATAGGATCCACGGCTCCAGATCTCGACATGCAAGACCTGTTTCGAAGGCGGTAGAAATTCAAGCGAATCTTCACTAATCTACATATCTTCTCCTATGGCCGTGAGAGTGTTTTCGCTTCAAGACCTGGTGAAGTTTGTGCTTGCCTTTCAGACGATCCAGTGCTGGATCCGTCGGTTGTGGAGGAGCTGTAGCGCTCGCCATGGCTACAACCGAGTTTCCTCTCGGCTGTGCTTCACGGGTCGTAGTACCCTTGAGGGCGTTCGGATCTACATGCCGTTAGCACATTCTCACTGTCCCTGGAGACAACGACTTACTATTCATAGCATCTACATCGAACCCACTCAAACGACTGGGCTGCACCGCACTATCCCCATACATCGGGATCTCATGCCGGTCCCCACGCTTCTTCAACCACTGCGCGCTCGCAACACTCGTCGGCCGAGCATTGGCTGCGAGACCATCGGGATCTACGCGATATGCCTGCCTAGGATAGCCAACAAATTGAGCGAACATCGGGTCGGGGAAGTCAGGGCCAGATTGGACGCCGAAGCCGTGGTCGGTGATGACGCTTGTTTGGCCCCCGGGTGAGGTGTACGTTGCGCAGCACTACCATCACGACCGCTGGCGGAATCGAATTGATATTGTACCTGGTAGATAGTGATGGTCCCAAGTTCGACATGAGTGGGAGCGAGCTATGTACCCCGTATTTGGGATTGAAAGCATTGGTTGTTAGTCGAGGACCTGACGCATCCGCCGGGCTCCCAATAGCCCAGGTCACCGACGGTGAGGATCTTAGCAAGAACGAGCAGGAAAACCACTCTGTAATTGTCGTTGGCACATGTACCGCCGTCTGGGCGGCCGTGGCTTTGTCAGGATTTTGCATGGTGTTGACCGCGACATTGCTGCTTTGCGCGGCCTCCGACACCGTACTCGCGTGTTGGATCGTATTAGATGTTTCATCAGCAGATGAGAAGATGTAAAAGGCTGTGAGCATACGTGACGTGAAAGACTGTGGTTGCACCCCCTAGAACAACGACCAACCCGTACCTCTGGTTATCGCAGGCCTGCCATTGTGTCAGTGTTTCAGGTCCAACACCTCAAGATTGGTCTTGCATCTATATACCTGATAGAAATTATATCCATAGTCGCAAGTATATATCACCTGGCACGTCCTGTCATGCACACCATATACCACCTTCGCCCACCTCCCATAAGCATCCACTCCATTCGCTGGTCTAGGCTTCTTAACCCCCTTGGGATTCTGCGCCGCACTACTTGTAGGCCGTTTGTTGCCATTCACCGATGTTCGAAGACTGTAACCAGCAAAGGCCGCTTTCGAAGAAGCGGCGGGCCATTTGATCTGAGAACGAGACAAGAACAGCCTGGGGCGGAGATGGCGGTACGAATTGTATAGTATTGGTTAGGACATAGGCATGTTTGTACGAAAGACATGTGACATCATGTGTTGTGCGGCCTTTTTATGATTTTGCGAAGGACTGAATCATTCCAAACTTGCTGTGGAAACGAATGCACGAATAAACACGCTATTTTTAGCAATGCGACACCAACAATTGTACAATGAATCGCCACCAAGTGTTACAGTGACATCTAAATGCTGCATCGTTGTACGATTGGAAGCTATACACCTTTCTAATAGAGTGCTTGTTTGCTTCTTGCATAAGATTTTCACCGAAGTATGGGCTGGTTGTGTACGTACCACTACGTCATCTTTTCGAGGTCCCAGTTGTAGCCCCGCACCCGTCTCCATCATATGACGCTACTAAATGCCTATAGCCGTGAACGTTCCGACCACACGGTGCAGTCGCAAAGCATATACAGATGTAGTCTCTCGTGTTCAGCCTCGTATTGAGCATTGAGCCGGATGTAAGCCGGGATAGGCCATTAGTCCTCCTGAAGATCTTTCTATCTGGGAGAGTTGATGTACGAACAACACCAACGCAACGTCAGGTGGACCAAGCAGCTCAAAAGAAGCATGGCGAGCGATATAAAGAGCTCGAGATATCTTCAATCTGGTAGATATACACAACAACGACATCTTTACCTACAACACCATTCAAAGCATCTTTATCTATCCCAAACCACCAAGCTTCCAGCAAAACCATCAAAATGCAGTTCTTCACGACCGCCTCTCTCTTCGCCGCTGCTGTCGCCAGTGCCGCGGTGATGCCTCGTCAGGAGACCTACACCGTCTTCGACGTTACAAACTTCTCCGCTGAGTGCCTCTCGCATGGCGGAGCGTGCATGTACGTAATCAAACATTAAACCCGCATTCCATTCAGAAGAATGATCTACTAACACCTTCCCAGCTACTCCTTTAACGTCGTTCAACACAACAATGGTGAATTCATTCCTACCGAATGTGACAACTCCGTCAGAGGCGACGGAGTCCTTCCCGCCCTCAGCAACGGCCAGTGCAAGGACTCTTCGCGCACTTTCAACGTCACAAAGAACGCCGACGGTACTTACACGTTGTCTGTGACTCAACCTGTCACACCCAGCTCGGATGAAGAGGGTTCCCACACAATCACCGCAGACCAGATTGAGCTGAACGAGGATGACCAGCAGGTCTACGTTGGACCCAAGAACTTTACTCTGCAGAGCGCGCCCTCTACGATCTCCAAATAGAATGGGAGAGGATGAACTATAGGGTCAGTGCAGTTGTAGAAGATATATCGCTGTGCATAGGTTCGAGCAGTAGTAAATTTAATTGTTTCTGGGGTGTACTGCCTAGTTGAAATCCTTGATTCGCCCTTTGCATAAGCGATGCAACTGTTTCTGTGTCACAATTTCTGTTTAAGAGGATTTGTATGAATAGCCGCCTGATATTGCATGGGCGATTCACGATGTTGAATTGATACTGCAATGACTCTGGTGAATTTGTTAGGCGGCCAAGAAGAAAATTAACCATTGAGGAAGAGTTACCAGTAGTGCTTAAACATAGCTCGGAAGAACTAAGATGATGGGAATGTGAAGCGTTCAGCCAAGGATCAAAGGGTGTGTGGGAAGAATGTTATTGTATCTATGATCCATGGTTGGCTCATCACATCATCGATCTCTGGGCACTCTCGAGAAAGGTACAACCTTGAACGGACGCAACGAAGCTAACCCATCCGCAAGAGCGTCCGAATAGGATCACACCTGAGACTGCTAGTCTTCCACAACCTCAATCCCGTCAAAAACAACTCCTGCGTCCTCTCCTGCGTTCAGACCATTCACACCAAAAGAAATCGTGTTCACGGGTCCCTCGCGCAGATTGAGTTCTACAGGCACAATGTCGTAATATCCAGCTTGGCTATTAAGAGAAGAGACATTGTAAGCGATCCCATCGTTGACTGTCACGTACAATTCACCCGCGTCGGGATTCGCGACGTGGTAGTGGAGTTGAACCCATTGGGAACCCCCGAGTCCAGTGACGTTATAAAATGTAACCACAGAGTCGCTGGAAACTACTTAATGTTAGTGTTAAGCTCCAGGTATAGACTAGAGGTGAAAGGCTTACACTTGTGCACGCCACGCCTGCTCAAGCAGTGTTCGCAATCCGCCACGACAGCACGTCCGACAACGCTAGCATCCTCCGCTTCATAGCGTCTCTTCTTCTTCGGCACCGATACTTCGCCGGTTTTGACATTGATCTTCCACTGTGGATGGTAGTCTAGCGTAAGTTTTCTATTCTTCGAATCGACAGTCATGGGGGACCACATGTAACCACTGCCCGCACCACCTCCCTTGACCCAGCTATCGCCCATATAGATGTATGTAGACTTTGCGCTGCCTTTGACGGTGAGCTCGTATGTGTTTTGACTGTTGTAAGTATTTTGGCTGTTGGGCGCAATAGGGCTGGGTCCATTCCAGGTTCCTCCCTCCAATTTGTCTGTCCAGAATACTTGATTCGGGTTGGTGCGGTATCCAGTTTTGCCGGACAGGATGATGTAGTAGATGCCGTCGATCTTGATCATCCCAGGGGCTTCCAGTAAGCCTTTAGCAAGGCGGTTCACTTGTGCGCCTACGGTACCATCGCCGTTGATCTGGTTGATTTGGACGATGTTGTGGTCGGCTGACGTCAAAATGTACCATTTGTTGGTGCCAGGCTCGTTGAACATGCCCGTGTCAGAGTAGGTGTAAGCGGAAGGTGGGAGGGTAACGGGCGCGCCAACGTTTTTGAAATTTCCATTAATAGCGGAGTTTGAAGACTTCAGCGCTTGAACTTTGCGGTCCACTTGGCCATAGATCTGCACAAGAGTGTTGGTCTTAGGTTCAAAGGGGATATAGGCGTGTCGTCATCCCGTCTGGAGAGAACATATGGGACATGAGCAGAAACTTACAAACCACGATCCGTTAGGCATCGCCAGCTTCGGTCGCCACATGTACTTTGTTGAAGCCATAGGGGTCTTAATGGGATCCCAATCGAGAAGATTCTTGGACGAGTACAAGTAGGGCTGAATTTCTGTCCATCGTTACGATCGATGCTCCGATAGTTTGGTGTGTCTCCGGACAACCTACGATCACGAACAGCCTGCCCAATCCAGTAAAAGGTATCACCCTCCTGCAAGACCATTCCACCATGTGCATCGATCGGTTTGCCGGCGGTTGAGTTCCACTCGGTGCCAGGCACAATCCAAGAATTCGCCGCATGTGCAAGCGTAGCAGTACCACCAAGGGTGATTAGTAGTTGATGAAAGAACATAATGATAGCGAGTAGCTAACAAATGAGGGTTCTTGCAGGGAACCTTTGAACGCTTATTTCAGGCTGCTATCTTGGCATACTTATACTCGCCCAGTACTCTGACAGTAATCCTCATCGCGTCACTTACAATCCAACACAATTGACCAATCGTTCATACCAAGCGAATTGAACCTCCGAAGAGTAATTAATTACTGATCGCCGTCAATACATAAGGACGACCTTGGCGAATCTGGTTTAAGTGATTCGTATTATTCCCACGAATGGACCGGTTGAAGGCCCATCTCTCATTAAATTGCGTTTGACTTCGGCATATTCGTCGCGGGGAATCGGGATAAGTAATGGTGGTATGGTACAACGACATATAATGTGCTGCATAAGAGCAAGCATCACGGCGCTAAGCCCACAACAGTACCATCATGGCTGATGTACGAAAGATATTGTTGTTATTGGGATGCAGCCAATTTGGCCCGGGATGCACAGCTACATTGAAACAAGCTCCTGTATGTACAGTAAATTTCTTGAACTTCAGCATCGCGAAAAACATCCGGAGTGGTGACTGCTTGCCCATGTATCGTGTCAAGTGGTGTTCTAGATGAGACAGAATAAGTAGCGTCGTCATCTTACGGCTCTACAGAAGGTTTCGGGGAAACTGTTGCCAACCTGGCACTAGTGCTAACGTCAACCACGGTATTCTAGCAATCTCGTACAACCTTCAGTCCCACTTCAAAAACACCTGCTACGCTCCGAGTTATCCGGAGTCATTCTCACCGTTCTTCCGTCCAACGATAGAGGTCGAAATCACCACAATCGGGGCGTGAACTGCCCTAAATGGTGGCCACCTTCCTCGGCCAGCATTCATCGTACGAATCTTACAAGGAATGGCTGCGAGATTGGTGTCGCTGTAAATAAGGAGATCTGAACGTTATAAAGAGAAGGATATCATGGGCGAGTTGCTCAAAAATAAGAAGGTCTTGATAACTGGTCATTCTCGATCATCGCAAGAGTGAAGGAGGCATGTACTTGAGGCCGGGAAAAGGCTTGTGATGTTCGACAATGCGCGAAGCAAGTGAGCTGGAACTCCCATGGTCATCGATATCACGAACCTGTAGTTTTCAACCACCGTTGCAGTCAGATCCGCCTGGTGTGATTCCACGATGCTACCTTTACCACCCAAGTGCAGCCTTGTCCAAAGCCTTGGTCAGAGGCGTAAGAGGAACACCATATTGCTTTAGAGCCTCGATATCAACCCCATACCCAACATCCCGCTGCCAAATTTGGGCATCCAATGGTAACCAGCCTTGTTCGCGCAATGCCTGTTCATCCTCCTTGCCCATATGCACCACCTTGATATTTTCCCCGCTAATCTCACTCAGGGCCTCAGCGATCTGATCCGCAGTAAGCTTCTCGCTCGTCAACGGTATAATCTTCCCCGAAAACTTGGCCGGTGCATCCACAGCCGCCACTACAAATCTCGCAATGTCGACCGCAATCACGATATCGACCAGCGTGTCCGGACCATACACAACACGCAACTCATGTACATCCGCCAATCCAGGATGCATTAAATCCACCATGGGGCTGCAGAAATTCTGGGTGAAAAGCGCGGGGTGGATGATAGTCCAATTCTCGAAAGCAGCGGTGCAAACCATGTCTTGGATTATGGCTTTGTTCTTCCAGAACCAGGCCATGGGGTAGTCGTCATTCCAGCCCGGGAATTCCTCATGCTCGCCCGTGCGTGCTACGCCCGTGTAGACTAACGTCTTGATTTGTTTGTTGCGGCGGGCAGCGTCGATGATGAATTTCACGCGGCGCACTTCGGCGTCTGGAATTGCGGGCATGGAGAGGAAGACTGCATTGACAAGTTTCAAGGCATGTTCAATTACATGTGTTGAGTCTAAGTCTCCGATGTGTAGGGTAGCTCCGAGGGATTGGAGTTCCTGGGCTATGGCGGAGTCTGGCTTGCGGCTGAGGACGTGGACTGCGTCACCGCGCGCGAGGAATTGTTGGGCGACATAGCGGCCTTGGCTTCCGGTGCCAGTGGGGAGGAATATAGATGTCGACATGATGAGGGAATCGGTTGAGCCAGAAATGGATGATGAGAGATTTTGAATATCTGAAAGTGCAGAAGGTTTGTCTAACAAGAAGATGTGAAGTGACTCAAATGACTAAATTCTGCAGGAAATCAAATCCGAAATCGAGATGGGCCGTCTTGAAATTGATTATTACCATCTTTCACGGTCTACACTTATATACCTACTGAAAAACCGCATAGGAAGCTGCTGTGCCTCATCCTGCTGAAATCTTTTGCACTCCGACTCCGAGGGGAAGCACAGCTAGCTAGACCTTACTTACGTATGGACCTAAACCAGGCCTACTCATCCGCCCACGCCACATACCAGAGGCGAAAAGTAAAACGACACGGGCTGCTTCCAACAGGGTTCCTTCCTGACAACACTCCCATTCATACCCTACCCTAAAACCTCAAAATGCATTCAAAGACAACTCCATTTCATCTACCACATGGTACATATCGAGACATCCCATTACCCTCTCGTCATACCTCGCCTCATAAACCCGCATTCCCAAAAGCTCAAGATCACCATTCGCATTCGCATTCAAACGAACACGAGCGCGATCCCGAGCCCGAGGCGCGAATAAACTTTGTTCCCAACCCTACTCCACTTTTCTACACAGTGGTCTACAAACCTATTTTCATGGCTTATGATTCATCTCAAACCAGTTAACTTACAGTGCCTACCTAGCTCTCTGGCGCCCGTTCGCAAATCCACGCCAAATGTGGTCCTTAACAACAATTACGCGCCAAACTATTACGCACATTTGCGAAAAGAAACAGAAAAGCTGGAGCGTATGTAGTGAGAACTAACTCTCATACGCAGAATACGGCAAAAAAAAAGGCTCAAGAATCATGAACATGGGGGCGGGTGTGTTGTGCGCGGTGTCAAAAAGGCGGGAAAGGTAGCTTTCATTCCAGTCCATTCCGACTTTCGCAACGACGACGACGACGACGACGACGGGCGCTACTCTATAGTGGTACATAGCAAGAAATACGGAGGATTTAGTGTCTCGCACCCTCCTTCCCCGCAATGCAAGAACAATGCCAGTGGCGTTATTTTCCAAGTCGTTTGCGCGCTCGGATTCGCTTTAACCTCCGTGCGCTATTCGTCCGTACGATATCCATATGCTTATCAACCTTGCAAACGCGCATCAGAAACGCCATTGCGATCGTCCGTCGCCATCGTCATGGCCCACTCTGTGTGCGATGGTATGCTGCGTAATTTGTCTGCAAGCGAAATAACAAGTCCTCTGTGGACAGGGCACGTGGAAATTATATAGAGGTGAATACGTAATAGCACATCAGCACATCAAGCGTTCAGAGGACAGAACTTAACTTCAGGAACGTTATGAAACCTGTCGTCGACGAGTTACAGTGATAAGTGTAAAGTTGTTTCAAGTAAGAAACTGGGCATGGTGCATGAGATGTAAAGAAATCCTTTAGTTATACGATGCCATTTAGATATAACATGTGCACATGGTATCATTCATTTGAGTAACAACTGGTACTTCTTTTAGCCTCTTCGTAGAAATACTGTAATTCAACTGTCATCCATCGCTTATAATTCCATCTCTATTCTTATCGAACCCCAATATTTTTTGTGTATCAAAAAAGGCGTATCGCATTCAAGATCCGTAATGCAAGTAACTAAACGCCTGCTTGTTCCAAACCACACTCATTCGCACACGACTCTACATCACCATACACAAAGCTCACTTGACACAGTCTAACCAACCCACCTCCTCGCGCTCTTGAACATCCTCGACCACGGTCCTAGTTCACCCCATTCCTCGGCCCCCTCTCGTGGGATATAACTTCCCACCTCCTTAAGCACCGTACGCTCGGGATGCGGCATGAGCGCCATGACTCTTCCGTCTACACTTCTTACACCACCGATGCCCATGGGCGAGCCGTTGGGGTTATAGGGGTACTGCTCCGTCTGCTCACCGTAGTTATCGACGTACCGTAGCGAAACAAGGTTCTCATTGTATAAAGTCTGCGGTGAAGAGGCGGATAAGGCAGATTTGGAAAAGTGTGCGCGTCCTTCTCCATGTGCAGTGACGATAGGAAGTTTTGAACCTGCCATTCCGTGTAGGAAGACTGAGGGTGGTGTACTGGTTCCCTTTGTGTCGAGGACTTCCACCATGCAGACACGCGCTTCGTACTGCTCTGATGCGTTACGTTCGAAGCTGGGCCAAAGTTCCGCGCCAGGAATGAGTTCTTTAAGTTTAGAGAGGAATTGGCAGCCGTTACATACGCCGAGCGCAAATGTGTCAGTGCGTTCGAAGAATGCTTTGAATTCTTTGCGTGTGTTGGGGTGCAGCAGAACTGACTTTGCCCAACCTTGACCTGCGCCGAGTACATCGCCGTACGAGAAGCCACCGCAGGCTGCGAGGCCAACAAAACCAGCGAGTGAGACGCGTTCGGAGATGATGTCGGTCATGTGAACGTCAATGGCTGAGAAACCAGCCATGTGGAAGGCAAACGCCATTTCGGATTGACCATTTACACCTTCCTCGCGGAGAATAGCAACGCGGGGCTTCGACGAAAAGGCGGAGGAGATTGTGGCTTTAAAGGGAAGGATGTTCTCTGCGGGTCTGAAAGTGAGGTTGTATGATAGACCAGGGTCCTTGTCATCAAGTATTTTGGCGAATTCTGAGTCGGCGCAAGTGGGGTTGTCGCGTAGCTTCTGCATGCGATAGGAGGTTTCTGCCCAGCGTTGTTGAAGCTTAGATCGCGTGCCACGGTAGATAATTTTTGAACCGAAAGCGAAAGAGATTTCTTGCTTTGCGGCTGCTGGCACACGACCGATCTTGCGGACCATGCCTGGTGGTGGACCACAGGTTGCGAAGCAGCGGTTGAAGGCGACCTCATCCTTCTTCCTGACTTGGAAGACGGCGCCGAGCTCCTCGTTGAACAGCGCTTCGAGAACATCCTTAGGCTCTCCGGAGCGAGAGACATGGTCAAGCATAACCTCTAAGCCGCATCGGCCAGCAAACATCATCTCCACCAGTGTAGTGAACAGACCACCGTCGGATCGGTCGTGGTAAGCTAGCACGATACCAGAATCGTGTAGCTGCTCAATGGCATCAAAGTAGTCTTTGATGACATCAGCATCGTAGACATCAGGCGCCTCATCGCCAACTTGACCAAAGGTCTGTGCCAACGCAGAGCCGCCGAGGTGCTTCTTGCCGGCTGCAAGGTCAACGAACATTAGGATGGTCTCGCCAACGTCCTCCAGTCGCTCCAGCGCAGGTGTCCATGTACGGTCGATGCGGTCGACAGGTGCAAACGCAGTGATGATGAGCGACATGGGTGCCGTAACCTCCTTGGCCTCACCATCGTCCGACCATTTCATTTTCATACTCATAGAGTCCTTGCCAACTGGGATCGAGATACCAAGCTTGGGGCACAAGTCCATACCAATGGCCTCAACAGCCTCATACAAGGCGGCACCCTCACCAGGGTGACTGCTGGCAGACATCCAATTGGCGGAGAGCCTGACTCGTGAAAGTCTGTCAGGGGTACTTGCTGCAGCAATGTTCATAAGTGATTCTGAAACCGCCATCCTGGCCGAAGCAGCTGGAGATATAAGCGCAAGTGTAGGCTTCTCTCCCATAGACATGGCTTCTCCAGTCTTGACGCCCGCTAGTAGCGACGTAGCTGTCACCGAGACATCGGAGACCGGGACTTGCCACTTGCCAACCATTTGATCACGAACAGTCAAACCACCAACCGATCGGTCGCCGATAGTGATCAGGAAGGACTTTGAGCCTACTGATGGAAGTGTGAGGACGCGATCTACAGCCTCGACGATCAGGCCATCTTTTGGGGTATCAGGTATGTACATGGACAAGCTGCTATCGAAGGCGGGTAGCCTCAGCTTGCGCGATTGTACAATACGGGACATCTTGGGTGGTTTTCCAAAGAGCGTTGACATGGGGAGGTCGATTGGCGTAGCTGTTTCTTTCGAGTCTCTGTCTTTTAGCACTAGGCGTTGCTCATCCGTGGCCACGCCTACTACCGAGTAGCCACAACGTTCACGCTGGCAGATGCGCTTAAACAGATCAAGCTGGTCAGGTCCGACTGCAAGTACGTAGCGTTCTTGCGCCTCGCAACACCAGATCTGGAGCGGGCTCATGCTCTTATCGGCGTTGTCGATGTCGCGCAGCTCAAAGATAGCACCAAGACCTGAATCGTGGACAAGCTCAGGCAGAGCGTTGGACAAACCTCCAGCACCAACATCATGGATGAAGAGGATAGGGTTGTTGTCGCCCATTGAGCGGCAAGTGTCAATGACTTCCTGTGCCCGCCTCTGGACCTCAGGATTGCCTCGTTGTACACTAGCAAAATCGAGATCAACATTGCCTTCGCCAGACTGGATACTTGATGCAGCACCTCCACCAAGACCGATGAGCATGGCTGGGCCACCAATGACAAGGAGATGCGAACCTGCCGGTACAATTTCCGGGTCCTTGAGTGCGTGTTGTGGACGAACGGTACCGACACCACCCGCTAGCATAATGGGCTTGTGGTAGCCACGAATCTCAGAGTCTTTCTCATTTGTGAAAACGCGCATGAGCATAGTTCTGAAGTATCCGATTGTGCAGGGGCGTCCAAACTCGTTGTTGAACTGGGCGCTTCCAAGGGGTGCCTCGAGCATGATGTCGCGACTGCTGGCAATGTGAGATGGTTTACCGACATCGCGCAGCTCCCAAGGTCTCTCAAAGCCTTCAATGAGAAGATCTGAGACAGTGAAACCTGCCAGTCCCGCCTTCGGCTTGGAGCCACGTCCAACGGCACCTTCGTCTCTGATCTCGCCACCGGAGCCAGTAGCAGCACCAGGGAATGGCGAGACTGCGGTGGGGTGGTTGTGTGTCTCGACTTTGCAGAGAATGTGTACTGTCTCCTTGGTCCCGTTCCACTCGCCTGTGAGGTTGTTGGGTGCCCAGAAGCTGGCCTCGTCGCCATTGAGAACGGCGGCGTTGTCACTGTAGGCACTGACTACGTGCTCTGGGTGCTTTTGGTGGGTATTGCGAATCATACCAAAGAGCGAGTATGACTTGTGCATGCCATCGATAGTAAAGTCGGCGTTGAACTGCTTGTGTCTGCAGTGCTCCGAGTTGACCTGGGCGAACATGAAGAGCTCTACGTCCACGGGGCCCCTCTTCAGTTCTTGGGTGTAGGCTTCGACCAGATATTCGATCTCCGACTTGTCCATGGCCAGTCCCAGCTCGCGGTTGGCATGCTCCAGGGCAGCCTGGGCATTGCTGTACTCTTCGAACTTGATGGTGGTGGCCTGCGCAGGCTCGCTCTCACCGAAGAGGGCCTCGAGATCAGGTGCGGTGCGGCTGATAGTCTGGGTCATACGGTCGTAGAGGCTGTCGCGGTTGGGGATCTCGTCGGTCTCGGGAACGCGGTCGAAGCTGGCCGCGATGACCATGCCGCGCTCGATGCGCTTGACGGCCTTGTCGAGGGTGCATGTGCGTGCAATCATCGAGGCCAGCGAGCTCCATGGCGAAATGGTGCCGGCACGGGGACTGACATAGAAGAGCACCGTCATGTCGTCTCTGGGCGCGCCGCCGCGGTGGACCGCGTCGAGAAGGACGTGGGCGAGGCGGTCTTCGGTGCTGGGATATTCGCCATAGTGTAGCAACTGCTTCAGTGTCTTCAGTTCCTCATCGGCCAGCTCCTTCAGCGGGTTGACGAAGTGCAACCAGACGGAGCGCACTTCTTTTGCGCCAATCTGCTGCGCCAGTCGCTGCAGGCGGAAGTCGGAGTGGGCGGACGACCCCGGCAGCATCAAATAGGGACCCGCGGTGGACGCCATGGTGGGAGACGTCGATTGGTAGGTCGAGGTGTGCAATTGCGCGTGTCCGAAGACAAGAGCGATGATGCGTCGCGTTGACGCATGGCCAGGGTGGGGTGAAGGGCTAACAAAATTAAAGTGGGTACCATGGAGGGGTCTACTTTGTTCGGATCAGTCAACCTTCGTCAGAGACCCCCAACGGCAAGACTGAAAAACTTGAAAACTAACCACAAGCCATATGCTATACACCCCGATAGCATGATGTGGTAGCTTCATCTTCAAGATTGCCATGCATATTTAAGAGTCAAGAATGCACTACCTGGGTCGAACAGCGCCACCGAATCAAGTACACGATCGTGACAGAATATGTTCTATCTTTCCATGTGTGACGTCTCAAGATCTCCAATAGGCACACATTCATTTCATTTTTGTACGTTGACAGAATCGTTGGTGTACTTTGCGCGTATGGAATTTGGGAGATACCTACGCAGTATGTTAAGGGCCAGGCGAAGGAGTGTCCCAGCTAGGACTAGCTCAACCCCTACCGCAGTACCATACATGGCTTGCTCTCCGTCCTGAACTCAGTACATTACACTTTTACTCTACTGTCTCGTAGTATTAGAATGAACAAACAACGCCTAGAAAACCTACGCATTGCACCTCAGCCCTGTGCAATACTACCTATGGTATGGCCAAGCAACAGTCTGTGCACGTTGATTGGGTATGGTAGCTTCACTATCACTCCTGATTATGTCATCGCTACGGTACCCTACCTTTTCAGAAGCAGATACCATTGTGTTTTGTGGTAGTCAGCCGCAAAAGCATCGTGTGAATGGTTCCGGCCGAAACCATGCGTGGGTCCCTCATTACATATCGGCAGCAGAATGGGGAGAACGATGGATGGTGCCTTCATTCGGTCTGGCTACCGAGCTTGCGGTATCTCGCACGACACAATGCATCAGACGGTAGATGCACGAAGCTGCTCGCATTGCACTTCGCATGTGCGTCGATCCGCAGAACAACCTTCATGTATCAACCTCAACTAGTCTGCTCAGCAAATTTACGGCCTGCTGCCTACCATAGATAAGCCGTAGGCTTAGTTATCCATACGAAATCAACATGAAAAGGATTTAGATCACACACGTTTATCATTCTGAGCGGCAAGTTGAACCTGTATCAAGTAAGACCGCTGTTTCATTCACGTTCCTTTCAAGCTATGGTAATTAACATTCTCGTGGTCTCGCTTACTACAAGTCGTAATTGCTGCTTTGCGGTAGAACCATGCCAAGCCATAAAAGATCCTTTTATTAGACTACTACTTCGTCGACCGTGGGTGCGTCGGCCATAACGTCGGGCGTCGGCTTTAGGGGAGTACTTTAAATTGCAAGGATGCGGCGCTTACTACAGATGTGGCCAATAGTAAAGAGCAGGCGGACCTCCCAACATCCAGTAAAGCCTACTTGTTCTTCTTGAGGTTGCAAACTCTAGTTGCTGACAAAGACAGTTCCAGCAAGTTGACTGAGGAGCGCCATGATACTACCAAAGCGGTATCGTGGCTTGCTCACTTCGTTGTTCAGCTGACAGAGACTATCACAGCTATGCATACATTTGTACAACCAAGTATATTACCGGCTTAAGGCTGTTAACTCCTTCGCTTGTTGAGGTCGGCTTACTATTCTGCAACAACTGCACCTTCGTGTTTGCAATTGTCATATCCACAGGTAACAAAGGTACTTATACGCACAAACACTACAATGCTCTTGCCAATCCCGATACCAACACAACTACGGCCCGAGTTCTTCACCCTGCTTAAGGTCATCGCTGCACCTTCCATCGTCCCCTCAATCAATATACTGGACTACCATGGCCTCAGTCCTCGTTACTGGTGCTGCCCGCGGCCTTGGACTAGCGCTCGTCAAGCAGCTTGTCTCTCGCCCAAGCTCTGAGGTCAGCAAGATCATTGCTGCTGTACGTGGAGATGCACCTGCTGTTGACGAGATCGTATCCCAGTCTTCTGGCCGTGTCTCACTCGTCAAACTGGACATTACCAATTCTAAATCGATCGACAAAGCGGTAGCGGAGACCAAGAGCATCTTAGGCGAGAAAGGTTTAGATGTCCTTGTGAACAATGCTGGGATTTGCCAGTATGCTTTTGGCGGTGTTGTTACCATGTGATTTTCTCTATCCATCTTCACGCTGTGTCTGCAACCGACAACATATCTGACGATATAATGCTAGGGACAACCTGGAAGAGAGCTTCAAAACCAATGTTATGGGTATTCACTGGACTACTCAAGGTTTCCTTCCGCTCCTGCAGATAGGTACCCTTAAAAAAGTTGCCAACATGTAAATCTCCATGCATAGCGCCGCGTGCTATCATTGTTTTACATACTAACATGCGTCCAGTTCAACAACTCTGGGTTCCATCACCCTGGCTTCTGCTGCCACCGCTCTGCCCGCTCCAGCCTACAAGATCTCCAAGGCAGCGATGAACGCTCTCACTGTCCAGTATGCTCTCGAATACGAGAAAGAAGGCTTCACATTCATTGCGCTCTGCCCCGGTGTATGTATTACTTCCTTTCCTTGAGAGCTTACGAGTTTTAACTCTGCTTGCACAGTGGCTTAAGACCGACCTTGGTGGTGGCGACATGGCCGATCTGACCCCAGAGGAGGGAGCCAAGGCCTCCCTGGACTTGATCTTCCAGAAGGGTCAAGGGCTGAATGGTAAACTGCCGAAGATCTTTGTCAAGGGCTGGGAGAATGCTAAGGGCCCAAACGTGTACGATGGCTCAAATGCTCCGTGGTAGAAGCTCCTCGACATGGCTGAACCGTAAGTGCTCTTGAGATGTTGTTCTGGAGTTCATGTAGTACCTAAGATCACTGTTCCGGCCCACCATTGCCTAAGAATCTGTGGTCTATTGACCGTGAGATGGTTGCCAACTGACTTTTCTTCTTTGGTATCAAACTCCATGACCAATATCCCTCACCATCATTGTGGTCTGCACATGGATGATTGAGCACAGTGTATTCAGATCCTTTATTACTGCCATTGTTGTCCTTGGGTGGCTTTGACTGCGCAGACGAAGCCATTGCTGATACCATGGATGGCATGCGAAAACATGCCGGCTTTCGGAGGCTGTCGCATTCTACTTCGTGTGGCTGTACTGACTGACGAGCACATGCGCAAGCCGGAGGCTTGATGCAGGGTTTCTGATACGTGCAGTATGTGGTAGTGATAGCACAGGCGGTGACAGTTGGCACAATTGCTTGGAGATGCCTCGACTTGCGTCACGTTGGCGTAGCGTCACTTCCTGTTCCGTAATTACCTACACTTACTCCCTCATACGTGGTATCGGACACGTCGCCAGCACTATTGTACAGATGAGAGCACCATAGAGAAACGATTGGGTATATTGGTAATAGCAAATATGTACGCCAGGAGGTATGCAGCATGCTTCTAAACGCGCTAATCAAGACAACAGGCTTCACCTACTACATGAGGCCTTCGACTGCCAACACCTGTCTCTAGAAGTGCGGTGTGTTCAGAGCCATCACACAAAGAAGACCCGCGATGAGCCCAGCTACTGGAAGGGTGACGACCCAGCCCATGAAAATGAACCCTAGTTGCCGCCAGTTGACCGCCTTAACATCGTAGTTCATCAAGGCCGTTCCAATCAAGGCTCCAGTCAAGCATTGAGTTGTTGAAACGGGAAGACCAAGACGAGAGGCAAGCAACACAGTAACGGCAGCTCCCAGCTCAGTGGCAAAGCCACGTGTCGGGCTCATCTGTGTAATCTTGTTACCCATGGCACGCATGATGTGGTATCCGTAGAACCAGAAACCAAGACCAAGCAACAGTCCAGCAACGATGAGAATCCAGATAGGCGTAGGCGATTCGGTTGCCACCCGTCCTTCAGTGTATGTTTGATACACAGCAGACCAGGGGCCGACTGCATTGGCGACATCGTTGGATCCGTGAGCGATCGACATCATCATGGCGGAGATTACTTGACAGTAGGTCCACATGTGTTCAACACGGTCGTCATATCGGTTGGCCCGCGAGTGGATGTCGCGAAGTTTGTCGCTGTCGTGTGTAATGACATCGCGTGTTACACCCTGGAGCAGACCGAACTTCACGTAACCCCAATATTTCTGGGGGTTGAACCATGACAATTCCTTCACCGGCCCGATGAATCGCTCATACGGCTCGGGCTTTCGCCTGCGAGTGAGTCCGGGAATAGCAGTTGGCTCATTGCTAGCGTGCACCTTTTCTTCTGGCGTGTTTGTTCTTGATGTGTCTGCGGCAACACCATCTCCTGTCACTTGATACTTCTTCTCGTTGGAGCTTTCACCAATTGTGGCCTCCTCGTCCTTTCCATTGATGCCCTTCCGTTGGCGTAACTCCTGGCCTTGAGCGCGCACTTCGCCGTACGCGTCCGCGTAGTAGTTTGTAACGTAATCGCCATCCGCATTTCCAGGGAAGTATAGTGGAGGATTCTCCCTCATCAGAAGGGGTCCGAGAGGAACATGCCAGATGCGAAGACGAGCATCTTTCTGGATCAACTTGCGCTTGAGGAAGGGGATGAAGAAGACGTAGGTTATGAGCAGCACACCGAAAAACACACCGAGGATGATGCCTGCAGCATTACCGGCCCCGAACTCCTCCAGGGAGGGCGCAGTCGGAGCCTCAACGACGATGAACAGCGCTAAGATTGCACAGGTGACCGCGAAGTACAGGGGAATCAATTGCATCCCCCATTTGAAAGGATCCGCGCGTTCGAGAACGGAGTACTTCACTGTACCGAAAATGATGGCACTGAAGGCACAGGCGATAAGTGGTGCAATGACCCAGCTGGCAGCGACCTGCGATACGGACCCAGACTCCCAGCCCCAGGTGACGCCAGCGTTTGTTGCGAATCCGACACCAATTAGAGCACCGACAATGGTTTGGGTGGTTGAGACGGGCATTCCAGCGCGCTATGGGGGGTTAGCGTGCGTTTCTGCACCACCTAAAGGTATGAGGCTCACAGTAGCGAACATCAGCCAAGCCGCAGATCCGACTTCAGCACAGCCCATAGCCAGCATCAAGGTTCCAGGATTTGCTGCGTCTGTGAATCGATCGATGTTGATGATTCCGTTCTTGATGGTATCCGTTACACGGGCACCCAAGGCAACTGCTCCAACGAACTCAGTGACAATCGACAGCGCACCGACTTGTGGCATAGTCAAGGTCTGAGCGGCGACCGAAGCTGCAGTGTGTTAGCGCCTTTCTCGGAGCACTGAATGTGGTTCGACGTACTCGCATAGGAATTGGCGACATCGTTGGCACCGTTACCAAACGCCGAGAAGATGAAAGCGATTGTCGTGATCGCCAGGATCCAAGCATAACGCGCAGTAATTGGAGGAGCCATCTCAGTTTCTATCGATGGAGAGATTTTCGACACAGAGAGATCGTGAAGTGTCTGAGAGCTTGACTTTCAAGGTCCGCGGACCCAGATTGATATACATATAGGGACACGCGAGCACTTGCCACAAGGGTACATTCGCCTTCGGCATTGCGACATTTCTGGACGTGGGGTCTCAACATTGCGACGAGCCAAGTGTAAAGGATTCTCATTTTCCCGATTGCACAGTGACGGTAGTCTCGCGCGGTTGGCTGCTCGATCCTAGAGACTCCACTCTGGCGATTTTCCGCCCAGCGACTTGGCGAGCCAAGTGTAGATTCTTCTCCGCCAAGTTCGTCCCGCTCATCTTGGTCCGCCTTGGGGTCCCCACAGCCTTCAAAAAGCAAGATTGTCCTATGGCCAATAGGAGAGCACATATGAGCGCGTGCGAATATGAAAGGTCCTCAAGCATCGCAGTCTCACAGGCTGGGCTGCGAAAACCGCATGTTAACGCTGTACAGGTAGTCGCAACGTTCTACTGGGCTCTGCCACCAACGTCAAATTAGTGAACACAAGATTCCACTCCGCTGCTGTCATACCCGCTCCGCCAGTACATAGTCAATCTTCCAAGATCGAGGCTCTTCGGTATAACCACGGGGTCACGTGCTCGCAAAGCATTGCGACGCTGACCCGCACGAGACGTTGGCTGGGCATGGCCATGCGTGAAATCCTCAGTGCGATGATCTGTAATCCAATCAAGACATCCTGAACCCCGTGGCTCATGCCTTGTCTTCCATAGACGCAACATGGAAGGTCTTGGTGCCACCATGACGAAACATCAAGCCTTGGAGACAGAGAAAGGATCAACAAGGAACTCCATGGTATTATCAATGGCTGAAACAAGGCTTTTCGGCCCTGATGGGTGGGTCCGAGTTGCATCTGCATGCAAGATATTGCCCATCGGTATTGCCCTTCGCGGGGGATGTCGTTACTGTCGCGCGCGATCTTCATGTACAAGTGTGCGTATATTGGCCCAAGTTCGACCAATCAGAAAGTTACATCAAACATGTGGTCATGATTCCTACACAGCATCTCGAGGTGATCCAGGAGCGACGCGTCCTTGTACGCAATAACTTTTCACTAACCTTGGGTCATCAGGTAGAATGGCCTGACATGTCTAACTTCAAGATTTGTGTGCATGCTTCGGCACTATTTACGTTTCTCTCGAAGTTATATGAGTGTTGATTCCAATCAACTCCATTGCTCATAGTACATCACACGCACACCAACCACCCACTCCAAGCCTCGCCCAGCTCCCCGCAATGCCTCACCCCTCCGAATTAGGTAATCTATCGTGTGCTCAGTTGCTACATACCCAGCACACTGCGCTGTCAAGATATCGTACCATTTGTATGCCCAGATGTTTCCTATAGTCGTCTCACGCATCGGCCCGTCTCTTCGACCCTGCACGTCTGCGCAATGCGCCACGCAATGGTACCGTAACAAGGGTGATCGACGCCCGCTGTGTCCCCATGGGGAAGGTGAGCACGCGACCACTTTCTGGAAAAAGGTTTCAAGATTGGCGAGGTTGGGTTTTGAAAGTATCTTGGTTGTACTTGGCCTCTGTGGTCTTGGGTGCGGGCGGCTAGCGTGTGTGTTTTACAATGTAGTAGCCAATCATCACTGCAGATCTGGCGCTGTTGATGAAGTCGGCACGTGAATGTCTTGTGAGTCGTGACTCTCCTGCGTATGATCCTTCCTTGTTCTCCAGTCGAGTACTTTTTTGACACATTGATGATGTGAGAGACACCTTTGGGGGATCGCTGAGGCTTGCAAACGTTACATCGGTCAATGTGTCTTATGTCGCAACTTGCCAGACGCAGTTCAGCGAAGTTCTTTTGATAGATTGCTAGACTGCCGTCTAATACTCGTCGTCTGGGCCTGTCCCTCCTTGGAGTGAAACTACGCAATACCATACTACAGCGCTCGACGTAGTGACAGCCAATCGTGGTGCCGTTTTTTGCAATAAGGTCGCGGAACGCTTCAGTGGCTCAACTTATCCCCAAAGCAATTTCAAGAGTCAGCATGGTGTGATTGTTCTTGCGTAGGCGAAGTGCTACTTAATAGCACATCTGCGCAGTCCTTCATCACATACACGTAATATTTCTCGACGTTTCGTGCTTTTCTCAAAGATTTTCATTGTGCTTCGAGTCGAAACCCTGCGTCTTCGCTACAAGTAGTGCAGAGAACCACTACTCTGGCTTTCTTCACTCCAGCGGCGTCGACCCTTGCGTTATGAGGATACTACGTTTGCTCTGAACATCATTGCGAAATCACAAGTGTGTGAAATTGTTTGGCGACTCAGAATGGCTCAACTTTTTCTTACTGTTTAACGACATCTGGTGAGATACGCTTGCCTACTATGCAAGTGGCGATTGAGGAAAGTTGATTTGTGGTCTTAAGGCGAAGCCTCAGTTCAACTACATTTGAAACCAAGGGTACAAGGCTAGGCTTCGATAATGTACAATAACTAGAATCATGATTGTGCAGAACTATCTATATGGTATCTCTGTTATCAACATATGTAAAAAAACTCCCATTTGACAAACCCCTCGATGCCAAGATGAACAAGTATCGTGCAAATTATAAGGTTCTGCATATACACGCGCGCTCAATCCATGCCCACATACTTGAACCACAACGGCCGACAATCCTCTCTATTTAACCACTTCTCACCATCCGTGAACCGCCCTGCAACGCAACCCGAGCACTTCGGGTTGGTCGGGCAGTTGAAGAACGGAACGTGCTGATATCCGATATCCCTGAACCAATGGATTTTGCTTTTATCTTCGAACAATCCCAACGCCACACTGTGTACCGGTGCATCGCCCCATCTCTCGTAGAAGAAGCCCCCCGCACGATCAAGGTGGTCGAAGAAATCGCGATACCGTTTACTCCTCCAGAAACTCAAGTCTCCGATTTCGAAATTCGACCAAAAGTGGCAGGTTGAGTAGCCGTGGGCTTTTTCTGTGTTTTCTGGTCTTCGCTTGTCGTCTTCGAGCCACTCGCGTGCGCTGTTGGGATGTATGTAGTCTGGGTTTTCTTCGATGAATTTTTTGGTTTCGGGCCAGAGGGTGGCGACGCTGTCGGGACTGTCGTAGAGGTTGATGTTGAAGCCGTAGGTTTTGTTGTGGTCTTGCATCCAGGCGAAGACGTCGTAGTCGACGTCGCAGAAGAAGTGCACTTTGGGCTCGACACGCCAGTAGTATTGAATGTCCTTGAGCGCAGGGTGCTCGCTGAACATGCCGCTGTTCCAGCGACACATTTGGTGGTATGACATTTTGCCCATGTATTGCACGTCCTGGGCCTCAAGGAGCGCGACAGATTCTTTGTAGAGGTCCATGTTTATCCAGGGGGGCATGGCCCAGTGTTCAGCGGGTACCAGCTCGTAGCGGACTTCTGCGTTTGTGGCTGCGCGAGTCTTTTCCTTGAATTCTGCGGTGAAGGGCTTGTCGTTGAAGAAGGTCCACGGGTAGTTGAATTTGTGGTTCCAGGTGCGCTCGAGATCGCGCATGCTTTGCAGCATGTCGTTGAGTTCTTCATTGCGGACTAGGGAGAGTATAGTGGCGTTGATGCGCGCGCTGTTGGGGTTGCCAGGGGCGTAGTTGTCTCCGTCGACTCGTCGTAGAGGCTCGGGGGGTTCGCCAGATGCTGTATTCTGCGGTTGGAAAAGTCACTCTACAACAAACATACGAGGGGATACATACGATCTAGCTGTGGATCATGGTCCCAGTCCCCCCAATTCTTGCCCCCGGCAGCAGTCGGAGTCTTACTCGGAACCTGCAGCACACCTTCGGAACCCGGACTCTGCAAGATCTGCACAAACAGATAGACAAAGATGCAGAAGGTGGCGCCCGCCAAGTAGCGCATGCCCTTGGGTAGCGCCATGATGCAGAGGAGGACAGGGCTTGGTGGGTGGGGGGTGAGATTATTGGGAACAAAAGTCCCCAAGTCTGGCCGAAGAGAAGCTCACGCGCACCGCCGCCGCTGCAATCTGGAGTTTCATCAGCGGTGACGCGTGTGCCTGTGCTAGCCTGCAAGCGGACAAGCGCCACCGCAAAAGTGGGTTCGACAGGATCCGCCGAGGCGTCAATTCCAGCGCGCACCACCGCCACAGGTGTCTTGTTTGCCGGCGGTCTACTCTGACCACGACTGGGTGTGGACAAGAGCCGGGACGGGCGACGCGTCGAGATGGCGCACAGCGCGAAAATCAGCAGCCTCACGGAGGAACTGATACAGTCGATACTCAACTTCGACCCTGCGACCAACAGACAGGCCTACAGACACGCAAAGGACATCGCGTCACGTGGGCTACGCGGGCATCAGTATGCACGAACAAACCAGTTCGACGTCACAGCGCGCTACGCTGGGCTGGACGAAAAGTTCCGCATCAGAAGCCGCGATGACCTGGCCGACGCCTTGCAGACGCGACTTCAGAAGCTGGAGGGGTTGACGAACAGGTTCAAGCCAGACTACCTGTCATTACTACTCCTCCTAGCTGATAGGCCACTTGAAAACACCCAGGTTGAGGCATTGGAGCTCCTGAGACCACCAAGCCCTCCACCGGTCCTAACCTGGTCCGAGATCTTGGAAGAGGACCCGTACAGTGACGAAGAACTCTGGAAGGACATCGACTACGCTGGCGATTCGTCGGCGGACGAGAAGACGCCCAAGAAGCGTGAGAGACCTCGTCCTACTCCTGCGACAAGTGTCGATGAGGATGACACGTATGACCCAGAAGCCTGTGTCCTTGACAATGACGATGACGTTGCCAAGGAGCTTGAAAGTCTCCAGTTCTGGAACGTACCCATGGACGAGGACGGCACAAAGCAGGAAATCACTGAACTACAGATGATAAGAGAGACACTATACATGCTCGCAGGACTCCGAACAAGCCTTTTCCAAACCGACGCACAGCAATATAACATCCGCATCAATCCCACCTACGTTCTTGGCCATGCCATGCCAGCTACAACCGAACACCTTCTGGCTCAGTTCACCGAGATTGGCAAAGATATCTATCGGATGCGACAATGGGCAGAGAAGCCGTCAGCTACTGCTCTGAATCAGACATTCGAGACGGCTGTCCGGAAACGACTGCTCGACTACGACAAAACGCTTTCACTACTACAACAACGCTATCTATTACCTGAACAACCCATCTCAGTCAGCCTACTAGAAGTACACGGTCAACTGCGATCATTGTCGGCTCCAATTCTTCGTCTTGCGCAGATCGTGTCGGATGTCGAACCACATCTCCTAGTGAACCCCTTCAGCCATCTTGAAGCGTTGTTTGACCAGACCACCATAGCCCAGATGATGCTCGAGAAGAATGTGTTTGAATTCATGTCTGAGATGTTCTTCGAGTGCTTGCAGACTTATCTCAAGCCAATACGGCGGTGGATGGAGGACGGCGAACTTGGGAGTGATGACGAAACCTTCTTCGTGTTCGCAAACGATAGCAATAGCGACGCCGCCTCCCTCTGGCATGACCGATATGTCCTCCGTCATGATGGCCAAGATAAACTTCGGTCCCCTACTTTCCTCCAGCCCGCGGTCAAGAAGATTTTCAACACTGGCAAGAGTGTCGTCTTCCTCCAGAAGCTTGGCATACAAGACACACATGCGCACAAATTAGACCACGAACCACTCCTGGACCACCGGACCGTGTGCGGTAGCTCCATAGATGTACCGCTTTCACCTTTTCCAGAGCTCTTTCAAGCTGCATTCGAAGTATGGATCCGTAGCAAGTACTCCGTCGCATCCAATATACTTCGCCAGCATATCTTTGAAACTGGTGGCCTTATGCGCACGCTAGTCAACTTCGAGTTCTTGTACTTCGGTAGAGACGGGTCCGTATTCGAAGACTTTGCGAACGCTGTGTTTGAGCGCATGGACGCTGGAAGACGTGGGTGGAACGATCGCTACGTCCTGACCGAGTTGGCAAGAGGGACATTCAGTGCTATCATGCCTACGACCGATGTTGAGAGAGTCGTTGTCAGGTCTTTGAAGGCCAAAGGACCCAGCGAATCTATTAAGGCGCTGGCTGCCATCTCCATTGACGTTGCAGTATGTGACCATTCATCCACTTAGTACAATCGTTGACAAGACTTTAGCTGCCATGGTCTATTCAGAACATCATTCAACGGTCCTCAATCCCTATCTACCAACAACTATCTACGTTTCTCTTGCAGATCTACCGCATTCAATATTTATTTCGCCATGCACGTCCGACCCGCCAACAAACACTTGATCGTACACGGTCGCTTCTGGCAAACAAAATCCAACACCGCCTGATATGGTTCGCAGATGTACTGCGCTCTTATCTTGCCGAAAGCGTCATCTTCTTCACAACCCGCGACATGGACACTGCCATGGAGAAAGCTGAGGATATCGATGAGATGTCACAAATTCATGTCATTTTCGTCGCGAAGCTACAAGAGAGAGCTTTGCTATCAAAGGCAGTGAAGCCCATCCACAAAGCCATCATGGATATACTGGAATTGGGTGCGCTGTTCGCAGCCGCCGTTGAGGAGCACAGTGGCGAGGGTCATCAATCTGGCGTCAGGGCAAAAGGCAAACCCCGCAAATTAGAACGCCGCAAGAGCGCGATACCTGCTCGGCTTGTAGAAGATGAATCGGACTCGGATGGGGGGAATGATGGCGAAAGACCTGAGACACCGAAAGCAGAGAAAGCGTCCGGAAATCTCAGTCCAGCGGAAATGCTCAAGAAGATCGACGAAGACTTTGCGAGACTGCTTCCATTTGTCACGGCGGGACTCAGGAGCGTGGGGCGTGTTGGTGCGGAGCCTATGTGGGAGCAATTGGCTGAGCGTTTGGAATGGGAGGGCAAGAAGGATAGGTTTTGAAGCTGAGATGGCTTTGTTTCATTCCAAGATACCCAGTGATTGCCGCATGCTATTACTATATTTTCCACTTCCTATACCCATTTAACCTTATGACTCCTCAGCATCGGCAATGCAGAGGGGTTAAAAGGGATTACTTGGCGAGCTTCCCACGATTACAAGACTTGCGGTATCTTACGAGGCTGTCGTTACATAGTGACAAATTCTAGTTTGGGAGAAAATAACGCAACAGATGAGCTAAGGGGAAAATGCAACCCTGTGTACTAACTGCGCAGCAGCACAAGCTAAGACAAATCAAATGCTATCACCTCTGACTCCGATGTCAAAGCAACCGACGTCGTTGTGTTCACGTATTAGCAAAAATGTCGCAGTCTAGAATGCGGCTGTAGAACGAAAAAGCAAAATACCCAACACTAGTGCTTACCTATTCAACCACTAACCACTAATATACAAGTCTGGTGCTTATGTATAGCTCCATGGACCGGAGATGTCATTTCCCCCTGTTCCTTCGATACCAATGTTGGTCAATGAAATGAATGGGCTGGATGATTTGAGCATGAAGCGGTCTCAGCGGGTATTGTTATTCTGACTCTACTTCACTGCAAGTACCAAACTACCACTCAGAGGTCAGTCTCATACCCGCCAAACCCATGAGACAAACAGTATCAGCGATCAACAATTTCCATACCTCGGGAACATCGTTCGTCTTCACAGCTTTTACCACCAAATCCCCCCCCCTCGCCCCCCATTTTTCATCTCCGCCCCAAGTCTCCTTCGTACAACTATCTACGACTGCTGGAACCCAGGACACGTCCCACTAACCTTCAATGACGTAATCTTCAACTTATTCCCAAAGCTAAAACACGACATATCCCGCGGTACAGAGACAACATTAGTGCCGCTGCACGTCGGGTTAGGGTAAGTAAGAACTACACAAACAATAAATCAGTAGCTATCCAATATAGGCATCCAGATCACGAGGGAAGACATACTCGTGCAGCCAGCAGGCAACGTGCTGGTTGCGAATGCGCCGACGGCTGGTTGACTCAACACTTGGCACGCGGTCCCGTTATTGGGGAACGAAGTGCTGTAGCGGGTATTGCAGAAATTGTCGCTGAGTAGGGCGATGTTGAAGGGGATTATTTGGCGGGGGATCAGGTCGTTTGAGGGAGCTGCCTGGACGATGGCAGCGGCGGATATGAGGGTAGAGAAGAAGGCAGTGAAATGCATGATGATGTTGATGATGATGTGAAGGACTAATGAATTAGAGGATGCGAAGACGATGTGCGATTTGTGATAGCGAGCTTGTGGGATTGTGGTGGGTGGCTTTTTATATGCGGGATATTCGGAGTTCGTGGTGAGCACCTGATGGGAGGCTGACGGAATGTGCATTTCAGGATGACTGCATGGCGCAGAACATGCGCATAGACATGTTTGCATCTGACCAGATGCTGTAATGTGATGACGGCTAGGACGGGATAGGCAGCTCGAGTGCATGATACGGGTGCCACCAACGTCGAACACTCATCCTGAACGGCGCGAAACCAGCAACTAGCCTTACTATGAATTCAGCTCCATGTGACAATCATCATATAGTAACTGCGACTGCCCTCTCTTCAGGTGCAGCAGTTCTTACTCCTGCGTAAGGGTGGATTAGCAATCAATGGTTGCCAAAATGTTTTAAAAACTACAAAATAACACCTAATATATATATGCGGTTTGCGACTGTTGATATCTATCATTCATGGGGAGAGCCAAAACCAAGAATTGCAGTACGCTGGACAGCAAGAAAAGGAAAGCCTGTGAACTTTTTTGAAAGTGAGTACTGAAATAGTAACGCATGTTAAGGCTTTTGCGGAAGGAGGATCTAATAGAGATAGGAAATTGCAAGTCCAAATTAAAAAGAATTGAAATAATGGGACGGATTACCGCAGGGTTGTCCACAGGGCGCGTAGACCGACAAAAGGGCAAAAACATACAACAGCGGGGATTCGCTAGTGGTCACCCACCTAACTACTAATCCGCCGGTACACTGCTTATATAAGGCTGAGCGGACGGGAAGCCTAGTTTTCAGTGTCCTATGGTCGTATGTGGAATAAAGGGCAAATTTTGTATAATATATTCTTAGCGCAATAAAATAGAGCTGAGTGATCACGAATCAATGATGTCTATATAGTTCCATAGAAAGGGACAGGTATAGTATAGCAAAACATTACCGAATTTTATGCTCGAAAACTTCCACTTCAATGTATTTATTGGATTGGTAATGACAGACTATCCTTGATCGTGCCTCTCTGTTGCGTGTGACTGTTCCAAGAACCCTGTCTCGATGTCGTTTGGAAATATCTACGTGCAAGTCACGAACGCGCTCACGAACGGAGCATTGCCAGTCACGCAACCACCAGCAGGCGACAAGTAAGCCGTTCCAGTACAGTCCACACCCGTATATAGTGTCACTGTCACTACCGTCAGCATACATACTATCTGGACCACGTAACGATTTGCGCATATCCACAAAAGAGATGCCACACAGTGCTACAATTCATCTTCACTAAGCTAAGTAACGTACCAGAGCACCCTGCCGCAACACGAAAAGTGCTGTAGCTAACAATTGGGGGATTATCGCCGAATCGATCGAGCGCCTGGCATACGTTTCCGTTACCAAAAATGGGATCAACGAAGATGAGACTTGAGTCGGTACAACCGGGGCCTGAGTACTTGTAGCCCACGGAGACGTAAGATCCACCGGACTGACGGGCGTCAAGGGAGGAAGGCGCAGCGAGGGTGAGAGCCGTGAGAAGGCCGATAGAGAGAACAGTGGTGGAGACCTTCATAGCTACTTTGATAATGTTAGACGGTGCCTGGGATTGTAGGACTGTTGTCGATACCGAGGAAGTTCTGGTTGTAAGAGATGGTGAAGCTACAATAGCGGACCTTTATAGGTTTATGTATTCCCTTCTCTTGGCCATATATTTGACGCCCATATGGCTGACATTTTGTGGGAGAGTTAAGTGCTAGATTCCACGCTTCCAGATCATCTACTCAACCAGTTCCCTTCAATTCTGCCTTTGCATGACTGTTGGTCAAGCTTATGACGTGCACACCTTAAGCCACGGTGTTGGATCCACATTCCTCTAAACCCAATCAAAATCTCTATTCAATCGAAAGCTGTGAAATATAGTGCATACTACGCAAGAGAAGACTGTTTTATAACTCACATCGTGAAGAAGCCGTAAGCTTACGGTCGTGTTGGTGTCAAAGGCCATCAATGAATTTTATTTGCAGCTCAACTGGGTTTGGCTCTGGATATGAAGCCTGTGCGTGGTCTACCTACTTTTACCCAGAAATGGCAAGTGATTTGGCTCAAGGGAAGTCCATGCTTAACGCCACGTGCATCTCATATGCCTAGACGCGGTCTTCCCTGGTTGACGGGACGGGCAATAAGCGGTAACGGGAAAACCTTGCAATCCGCATGCTAATGGTAGCTTACTTATGGTACTCACGCGAGACAGGGGTCAGGCAGCTGTCAGCGTATTTCTAGACCAACGCACTGACGCTGCTAATATTGCCAATGCAGATTCATACTTCCTGGGTTAACGGAGCGAGTGATTCCACCGTAGTGTTTGCGTTGAGAGCGGCGACGTGTCACCTAGATAACATTGTGCAGAAGCTTCCAGTCGCACGGGGTTGAAGTGGCAAGCCACGTTTTTTGGATTGGGTAAGCCGTACGGAGCGATCACTCGAGTTTATTGTCGGTGAACTTTCCATCCGTATAAAGTGTTGGTGGCAGTCAATGTTGAGACGTCACGTACGAGCACGGAGCGTCGCGTATCGATCTTATTGGTCAATAATGGTAACTTACTAAACCAAGTTCAGAGCGTGATAGAAGGCAAAAGCAATAATGATGGACTCATGTTTGGCAGATTTTTGAAGGTCAGTTGCCAACGTAGGAAGATGACAACAACGATGGGCGAATGAGGTACGTTGGAATCAGAAATGTGGCTGGTATGACACGAGCTGGTGGCGTTTCTGACCCTGTACAATCTGTGGATGAATAATCCAGAGTTCTGGCAAGAGTGACTACACGTACCTAACTGATTGATATTGTGCAGCTACGAAGCACAGATCGTTTTCCAAGGTTCGACATGACACATCAACCCAACCTCCACTTGCGCGTCAAGGTCGCATTTAACGTAATTGTAATTACGCGGTCTGTTCATTTCCGTCTGAAAATATGTGCATCTCAGTATTGTGCATACCCAACGCACCATTAGGACGGTAACATAAGTATCGTGGCTGAGCTGCGGGGTCAGTTTTGTTAATGACGCTGATCATGTCCGATGAGCCACACATATGTTTGCAGCGAGTAGAAAAGCACAGCCAGAACTCTCTTCATCAATCCTTGAACCCGCATGGGGTGGTTCGAAAAGGAGGGGTCAGCTGCGTTTCTCGCCCTCATGTCCTCTCAAGTACCACATGTATCTTGCGCAAACCGCCTACACCAGATATGACTAATGTGAGTGGGACAACTTGATGACAAGTTCTCTTACAAGATTAATTTCTCCAGTGGGGTGAGCAGAGAGTGGCTCATGAGGAGAAACAGCCGCCACGAAGATAAGTTGTTGTATGATAGGATATTCCCATTTGAGAAGTGTGGAAGAAATTGCGGCTATGATCGCCGGAATCTGTGCCGGTAGAACCGGCCAATATGCTAGGGCCTGGAGCGTGGGATAAACTTGACCGGTTTTTGCGTCGAATTTGCAATAATCACGGTAGTCACTTACCAGGAGCGTGCTCGAGAGGGAAGTTCAAGCGTGATCAGAATATTGAGGGAAGCAGTGGGTCTTGTGAAGTGACAGCAGCATGGGGTGCGAACTGAGACTTTACAATGTCGCATGTGGGCAGTGAGTGTAGACAATCAAATATGAACTGTCCAGGTGGATGCACAAGATTTTCCATGTGAGCTTACGAAAGTGGTTCTACCAAAATTTAAAACCGGGTAATGCGGCATATATGTGCGAAACATGGTTTGCGACCGTAATATATATACCATATGAAAAGTTGCGCAAAGTAGAGGTCGTGAAAGCATGATTGCAGTGCTACCAGATTCATGCGTCGATGTCATGTCTGTCATGACTTGAACTCACAAAGTAACTTGCACCGTCCTCGCCACGCTGGGTACACCTTGTGCATTCATAACGAACAAGTAATACGCCCCCGGAATGAGGATACCACTATCGCTCGGTAGGGTGGTAATGTACGCAGTTCCGCTACTCGTTACACTTGTCAGGGGTACACGTCTCTGATCACTGTTGACAGAGTGTGTGACACTGCCAATGCGAACAAGTGAGAACTTGAGACCGGTTGCGCTCGCTCCCATGTTGATGGTCAGCTTGCCACCAACCTTGACAGTTGTGGTAGATAGCGACGAGATAGAAGGACGTGTCGCGGGCGTACCGTTGGCGTTGAACAGGTACGGTGGCGAGAATATCTGGCCATCGGCGTGGTCGACCAGTTTGTTGCAGTTCACAGAGCTTCCACCGACGTTGCCAATGTAGCAAAGTCCACCACCACCGCTGAAGACACGGCCGTCAGACAAAAGGATGCTGACAGAGTGATAGTTACGGGGTACAGCTTCTGGAGCGAGTGTCTTCCACGTCTTGGTGGATGGGTTGAAGAGCTCGGCGTAGAGAATACCAGCGTCGTCAGTGAATACTAAAGAGCGGCGTTGACCACCTGTGACGAGCACGGTACCGTCTGGGAGAACGACAGCGTTGGCAAATCCACGGGGATATGCCATATCCGGTACACGCTCGACTGTGGCTGCGGTGTTGGGATCATTGATGATGGTTATATGCGCGCGAGCATTTGCATCTGAATTTGTGTAGTCGGGAGAACCTCCGGCGGAAAGGATCTTGCCAGGCTCGTACATAACGAAGGTGCCGCACATGGCATCATCAATACTATCGCGGATTCCAGCGGCTCTTTGCGAACCTGTTCCAGAGGTCCCATACCAGTTCATCGCCTTACTGGGTCCAGCCTGGAACACAGAGCCCTGCTTCCATGCGAACAGCCAAGCATGATTGTCCTCCCTCCAGATCCCCTCACCATCAGTGGTGAGCATAGGAGCAACTTTTGCATCAGGCAGCGCAGTCCAAGTGTTGGTGGAAGGGTCATATACCTCACCGTCTTTTCCCTGACGGGGACCAGAGTATGCGCCGCCGATAGTGAAGACGCGGTTGTCAGAGAGCGTGACAGAGGCCTGATATCCACGAGCCATCTTCATTCTAGGTCCCGCTGTGAAATCATTCGTCTTAGGGTCGTAAAAACTGGTCTTAGCTGCGTCCGATCCTCCCTGGATCAGGATGCGTCCATCCTGGAGACTGCTAATAGCAGGACAGAACATGTCGTGGTTTGTGTTGGCAACAGTACGCGGTGACACTGCACCACTAGAAGCAATTTCAGCAGATTGTCGAAATTTGCATCGTATATCGTTACTCACGAGTTGAAGTTGTAATCCGCAAATTGTGTACGCCCACCCTCTCCCCCAAATGAGTCAGCCCCCCAGCTAGAGAAGACCAGAAGCCTTTGTGCACTCGGAAATTCAGGAACAACATATGCTGCAACTGGGATGACTGGGAGGCGAATGAGGTCGGACCACTCGCCGTTTGCTGCTGGAGCCGGGGCTATATCTTGACGGATGACATCAAATCGCTTGTCAGTAGACCAGATTGCCGTAGCTGTACGAGCGTCTGCCTTTATATGACAGACCTGACCAGTGGCATCATATACGGCTTGCACGCAGGTATTGATAGTCGAGCAAAGCTGTGCACAGTCGTCCAGAGTAGCTACACCATTGAACATCTGCTGGTTTGGCCCACGGATATCGGTATCACGGCAGACTTTGAAAGTTTTCTGGAGGCGATATTAGTCATACCCGTTTCAAAGAAAGGTTGACGACTTACGCCGTTGTTTGTGTACGTTGCTTCATTGTAAGGACATTTGGCAATGTTAATTTGCTCGGTCTGGATGACATCAAAACGACCATTGGCAACCCAGTTTAGGCCGGCAAAGTCCTTGAAGTGGCAGTCCTTGGTCTGTGTGTCGTAGACTGCCTTAAAGCAGTTCATAGCATTGTCACAAAGTTGCGCACAAGCTGTGACAGACGCAACATTCGGAGTGAACTGCTGAGATCCACCTGTCAGATCGGTATCAGGACAGATCCGGTAGCGGATGCCTCCTGCGCCTGTGAACACGGTATCGGCACTAGGACATGCGTTAAGTGCACGAACGGCGGGAATAAGAGTGATTGCAGAAAGTAAACCAAGGGTATTGAGAAGAGGCATGATGAATGAATCGACTGGGTTGAACAATACAATCCAGCCGTGACTCACGTCCTATATAAACATTTTCATAGCCGTAAGCTTCCCTCTCCTGTCCTCCAAACTAGGCGAAGGATCAAAATGGAACGCTACAACATACTTTCGAAGTCAGTTGCAAAGTCGGCACCGATCCGGGAAAAATACCAAGCTTGAGCCTGGTCCGGACGCAGCCACACCTGCGCAACTTCATCGAACCTCGTATCGTGGCAACCCTTTCGTCGATCCGTCGCCAAGTGTTCCCGTGTACCTGGCCACACAAATGACTACGTCGGTAGCGGGCCGAGATTTTGGAGCCGGGTTGGTGGGATGCGATTGCATTTGTGGTCTTTTCGGATCGCATGCCTGCAGAATGTCTGGAGGCGTTCGAGTAATTTTCTTGTTGTGTGGGCCCATTTGGGATCGCCGGTGCCCCCAATTCGTATTCAAGACTTAGCTATGGAGATCGAAGAGTAAAGTTCACGAGCGTCGTTTCAGCGTACGACGAATCCGCCGGCCCACGGACTCCCGTCGCCTAAGGATGAGGCTGCCAAGCTGATATAAACGGAGAGAGGAAGGGGACACTCGGTGGCGCGACGCCCCTGGTGCAAGCTTGGCGGATGGGATGACATTGCCGCGGGGCTGTGCGGTGGAATAGTTTGCGCGAATGACATGGCGGAAAGAAACTGCATGCGGCTCCAGCAGAAATGTAACTGATGCGCGGGAGTGGTTCATGGTTCTGTGGCGGGCGGTGTTTATCTAGAAGGACTTAGCGTGCCAATAGCCAAAGCGGATACTGTCCGTAGACGTCGTGTGGGTGATGAACCAAGTCCGTGCGGCTTCCGGCATGCGATAGGCTGACAGGTTCTCATGAACTAGGGGCAACAGCCACAGGATCTTGTTAGCAGTCACATGTACCTAGGTATGATGTGGGCGCATGCAGAAATGAAGTGAATGACATCGCTGTTCTGATCTCTCGCTCTTCACATCAAGCGTATCTCTGGGTATAGTTAGATTTCTCGAAAGATATGTCAATTGGCAAGGCTATCGAGTCACGATGTCATCGATTCCACTGTTGCTTCAGGGGCTGATGTGTGTTGCCATGCCCTTGGCTGGCCGATGGATACATATTGAGTATTTGATTATCTGCTTAGATGCAGAGTCATGTGCGCGAAGCT
The DNA here is from genome assembly GCA_010093695.1 of Plenodomus tracheiphilus IPT5. NCBI lineage: Eukaryota > Fungi > Ascomycota > Dothideomycetes > Pleosporales > Leptosphaeriaceae > Plenodomus > Plenodomus tracheiphilus. The sequence goes on from MU006300.1 coordinate 706,001, forward strand.
CTGTTCATGCAACTTGGTTTTATTGACTTCTAGGGTACGACTCTAAGCTGTCAGCATGCAGGCCGTGTCTGCATAATAATCACACTCTCGCTTCTCATATCTGCACCTTATCGTAGTCCTCAACCTCAGCGACCACTAAGAGGTGGAAGTAGGCGCTGGTGGAAATATACCACTAGGTCTCGGTCCGCCAGGTCCTCCTCCACCACCTGCATTCGCGTGTCCTCCATTCTGATCAAGGTACGCGGCAGCCCTCGGCGTGGTCACAGCGTTCGGGTCAAGTCCGACTGTAACCCATCCGAACAATCCATCCGCGGCGGTGTCGCCAAGATACACATAGTTGAGGACAGGATCCGAGGTTGCAGCCTCGTTTGCAAAGATTCCATCATCGACATTCAACAACAAGTCTTGCGTATTTGAGGTGTAGGGCTCGAAAGCCTCAACAGCGTTTATGAGCTCCTGGTCGAAGAATAGTTGACCGACATGCGAGACATATCCGCCGGTCAAAGTGGAGTTGAGAGAATTGAGAGTGGCGTTAATGTGTGCAAGAACTAGGTCTCTGAGTCAGTTTATGTACCAAGCATATACTGCTCAGCGCTCACCGTGTATGTGTGTCGTTCTGCCAGTGTAATGTCCAGGGAAACTACCTACATTAGCTGACCATGTTATACAGTTCAAAATAGTGCACTTGCGTCGTATCGAACTGAAGGATACCATCGTCATCAGAGAATTGAATACCGCGAAACATCGTGTTATTGATGTTCGTAGCATCAGCCGGATTACCATTGGTTCTGGCGATAACGCCGCCGTATACACCAGTGCTGTTACATTGCCAGGACTCGAGCGCGATCTTGCTCAAAGGTTGACAAGAAGTCGTGTCGATGATCTGGACGTCGAACGTGAGTGGAACACCAGGATTACCGTCGGTGATATCTTTGCGAACGTATTCACCGGAGACCCCTGGAAAGTCGTCGTTAGATCCAGAACTGAGCTTCTTGAATGTATTCCCACTGGTATACGTACAATACGGCCCTTCTGTAGTCTCTGGCTGCAAGATGCAAGAGCTGTTACCTGCGAAGATAACATCACTCGGGCTTTCGGGTGTCACACTTTGGTTGGAATGATGGTCTGTGTTGAGGACACCTTCAAAGTCGCGCTTCGATATGCCTCGCTTTTCACGAAGATGTTTAACCATTGCTTCGCGACGTGCAATCAGTCCAGCAGAACGAGCCTGAAGTTGCTCCGCGCAATGATCAAGATTCTTATACTCCGTATTAGATAGAAAGGCTGCACGCTCCGCGATCTCCTCCTGAATGTCATGTCCGGGATGAGCTGTGACGGGACAAGTGAGACGAGTAACTGCAAAGGCAATTGCTGCAATTGAGACGCGAACCATATTGGAAGAAGGCGTTTGAGTGGGTAGTTTATCACTAGAAGATGCTGTACTTGTCCTGGCAGCGCCGTGGCTTTTATACACTTTGTTCTGAATTTTGACAAGCACAAGTTCGATACAATGCCCCCAATTACAATGAACCCAGTGGATATCTCTTCTTGCAGAAGGCGAACAGATCCTCAGATTGATCACTTTCATTGACACCACAGGGTCGTACCACGAGGATACTCGGACGTTGCAGGATGCTTCGGGAGTAGCATTACATTCAACAGTGTTGTAATTGGAGGAGAATGTACATGCATGTGTAAGTGGGGAGCGGCAGGTCCCGACCGTCATATGGCAATCTGAAGCCTCGAAGCACTTTCCCAACCATAAAACGGGATTGCGATTATTAAGAAGCTGATTGGATGCCTCGTGAACACTTGGTGGGGTCGGATACACTCTTATCCTGAATGCTACCCGATTGAACGGGTGTTCTTGCGTGCTTGCTGTAGGTCTTGTCTCAAAAGACAGCCAAGCCTCCGGGAGGACGCCTTGGCATTCCAGGAACCTCGTCCATTGGTCAGTCTACATGATGCTTGCCGTATGTAGTAATTTGCGCCCGTGAAACCTGCAAATAGTCGTCGTAAGCCTTCCAACAAGCTGAGGGTCGATGGCAAAGGGATCGACGATTAGAGGTCGAGAAAGTCTCTCGTAGTTGAATTTGTTTCCCAGCTGCCCACCGCCGGGTTCGCATTCGGTTCCCAGGATCCATCTGCCCATCCCCATGCATTGTTATCCAGCCCTAGCGGCTTTTGTACAGATACAGGTGCGAACATTGCGGTATTGTCAATGTCGAGTCTATCATCACCCATATATAATGAGTTCAAAAACCCAAAGTCCGCTGGGTCTGACATGAAGACCTCCTTGTTTCCACCATTCTGAGTGAAGTCTCGAGTTTGACCCATGGTTTGGCCGTTCATATGCATGTTGTCCACTCTTTGTTTAATCTGAGTAACAATCAGTGGAGGCTCCTCGGAAGGCCCTAATGCATTTTCCCGGGCAGTCCAGGCCTGCAGAACCAACCCTGCAAAGATCTTGACGAAAGGGTTCTTTTGTTTATCCATAGGATTGTCATTGTTATCGTAGTCCAGAAAGCGCGCAGAGCAATTGCCACTCATGACTCGCCATGCCTCGGAAGCGTGATCTCCAAGCGGCCGTCTTTTCAAATCGTCAGCCAGGTGTATGTACGCAGGGAACGGAAAATGAAGATAGACAAGCCACCGGTAGCCTTTGAGAAGTGGAGATATCATCAGCCGCGTGTCACACTCGAGCATGTGCATCGCGCAAGCAATGCTTGCATCACGCTGCATGTCTGTGGGCTGTCCCCTTGCACATACGGCTAAATGATGCGTGAAGTGGGCTTTTGCGAGCGCAACACGACCCATCCATACCGTCATGTAGTGGATCGGGTTGTCCAAGTCGCAACCACTGAGGTACTTGGTTTCTATCATCCTTTCCAGTGCTGGTAAATCATTGGCGTCAGGTGCAGACCCAATGGCAGATGTCTTGGCAAGAGCCTTTAGTACTGGATTGACAAAATCCAGGTGGGAATGGTCGTGTCGAACAGCATCTCCGATTTTACTACGCACGACAGCGAACAGTGCTTCCGACTTCTGAGTGTACACCAGTGGCAGTTGCTTCATCTCTTCTCGAAGATCAAAGTCGTTTACATCTAGAGGGACTTGACAATCCCATGTCGGTAACAAGGTGCTAGTCTTGAGGTCAGTCATTTCCGCAATGCGCGAGTCGAAGAGCACCATGGACCACCACAGCCTTCGACGCATTTCTGCTTCGAGAATTGTGTGTCGAGCATTGGCCGCTTCGTTATGAATGCCCATGCGCTGGGCTATGCGCATAGCATTCCCCAGTAATGAAGAAAGCGCCCGTGGGTCGGTGTCGGGTTTTATCGTGATCTGCCCATGTCAGACAGGAATAGAGTAAGGGAACGATCCCAACTCACCAGATAGAGGTGCAGGGCAGTCAGACAGTCTCGATTGCTCGATTTGAGGAAATCACACCTTAACAAGGCTTCCCGAGCCCCGAGCTGGAATCCTCGCAGGACGTCCTGTCTTGGAGTCCCAAAGACAGCCTCACATTCTTTCTGATTGAGACTGAACACTGCAGCACAATATATCGAGAACATGAGAGCCTCAAGTGGAGGGTCAATCCTCGTCAGGTCGCTGGCAGCATCAATCATGCGCTTCTGAAGGGTCGGAGTGTGCGTGACCTTCAGTAGCGGATTGACATTATCAAGATACAGTTGCCATAGCTTGAAGATGTGAGCTTGACTGGGATGCAGAGTTTGAAGTTCGACGTTGACGTTGCGACCACAGAATAATAGGTGGTCGTCGCGGAGGTAAACTTGGTCCCACGCATTCTTGATCTCGACTTGACGTAGTACATAGGGAGAGGTGTCGCTGTTATTGCCATCTTCATCACTGTCATAGCTGTCATAGTCGGGATCTTGGCTCTGCAACCATCAATGAGTGGAGGAAATGCGAGCGCTTGCGAGGGAACTTACTCTTCGGTTCATCGCATACCAGAAGTTCCTGGAAACTTTAGCATAGATCGAAAGATAGACTCTCATCAACGTACTTGGCTCGAAAGTCAGAGCTATCAGTAGTCGATTCTCGTGGTAGCCTCGCCTCGCCTTCTGATTGTGCTGCTCTTGGCTCTTGGGACGCCTCTAGGCTCACGTTGGAGCAAGTCTGATCCGAGGAACTATGCAGCGGCTCAAACACAATATTGTTCCCTCTCAACAGATCTTCGTAAAGGCGGAGGCGATCCAGCAAGTCTCGCTCTGGAAATCTCCGCCGGCGCTGACGAGGAACAAGCGATGCCGATACGCATTGAGCACCGGCCCTAGAGCAATTGGCGCATGGGGATTTACGATCACACTTCACCTTCCGTTGTTGGCATAGAAGACATGCAAGGACGCGCTGTGGTTTTTGAGGGGCGACCGAAGGAGTTGTGCCGCTAACGCTCTGCCCAGGGGTACATGTGTTCGAGGCCATGATGAAGCTTGCGGAAATATGCCACGTGGGTGTACCGGTACTGGCGAAGCGCCGCAAAGATTCGATGTTGTGAATGCCAATGTCAGTGACAATGATTGATGAGTAAATGTGCTTGACGAGTGTGGCGGGAATAGGCAGCAACCTCAGCTGCTAGTCTAGCGGGCTGGACACGGGGTGCCTGATCACATGTGAGCTATTCCCGGGTTCTTTTCCATCATCGCACATGGCTTGACGAGAGCGCAAAAAGAATGTCCATCGCCTATTCGAAATAACGCCAGTCCCGACATTTTCCCTGCCAGTCGAGCAGATTCGTGTTCCAGCGCACCTTACTTGAGCTCTTGCTGTCGGATTCTTCAAGTGTTCCTGCCAGATACGTGGTAGAATAGCCCACAGGGGCTCAACCCGCTTCGGTAATCTCATTCAATCACCTAGCGCATAACATGCTGGTCCTGTCGTCATGCCAGATGAAGCCATGCAATGCACCTATGGCATCTATCATCGTCTCGAGAATCCTAGGTGGTATCTTGGTCGATTGCAATGAATCGAGACACTACCTACATTCAAATAATCGCTTGTTCCTGACGCGACCTTGCATACTCTACAGGCTCGTGTATGCAATAACTCTCGCTCCTCCAGTCGCCGTGCATGGCCGTCTTTTTGCACGGGACTTCATCGAAGCTTACAACAGTCGCTCTATTTTCATGCAAGCTAGGACCATAACGTGGATTTTCTTGTGTTGTAGTGGAACGTCGGACACGTTTCATTTGTTCAGTATTGAATCTCTATCTTCTCATGAGCATCGAATGCGCGTCGCACAGGGAGGTGTAGCAATGGGGGGCCTTTTTGACCTTTGATATTTCATCAGCTTTGGAAAATCTCAACCTGCATGTATCTGCAAGAGAGTGCCTACTGATAGCTCTTCAGCGGCTGGAGTTATGATCTTGAATAGCACCCATGATCTTCAGAACTATTACGTCTGTTGGAATGCCAGCAGAAGAGTTTAGGTTTCGTGGTGCAAATTACCATGCTTTGGACTTGTACTTCTGAGGGCGAGTTGCTGTTGGCGGGGCGTCATACGAGATTTTACTTCTCAAATGAATTGATATATGGCAGCAGTATGGCGAGGGAAGAGCGCTAGGGTGCGACTAGGTTGCGGCAAGCCACCGGTCGGACTTCTCTACCACCCGAGATGAGAATATTCTGCCTTCCTGCCCGCCCACCGAACATTGTGAATACCATTATTTTTGTCCCGGGTAGATACATTGAACCGAATGTGGGAACATAAAGGCCAACTTGGCCGCGATTTCATGCAGATACACTTCCTGCATCACACAGCGACCTCATCCTTGACTGATAGGACACACCATGGCTTCAACATCATCTCTCCGGAAGTCAGCTAAGAAGCAGAACCCAGTAACCGTAGGAACGCCGCACGTTGATATCGATTCCAAGCAAGAAGCACCTCCTGTCCCACTCAAGGACGAGTATGCAGACGCAGAGCAAAACTACAATCCCAGATCGCCGAAATTCTGGTTCATCATTCTCTCCGTCTATCTCTCCTTCTTCCTCGTCGCCTTGGATCGCATGGTCATCGCAACGGCTATTCCAACCATCACCAATACCTTCGGATCTATCGAAGACATCGGATGGTATGGCAGCGCGTACATGCTTACGTGTGCGATTTTCAATCCCTTGTACGGCAAAATCTACCAGCTGTACGATACCAAGTGGACGTATCTCACATCGATCATCATCTTCGAAGGTGGAAGTGCACTATGTGGTGCTGCGCCTAGTAGTCCAGCTCGTAAGCTCACCTGCGGGATATTGTGTAAGCGGATACTAACTGTTGTTACGTAGTCATCGTTGGTCGCGCAATTGCAGGTATCGGCGCAGCAGGCATTGGCTGCGGAGCCATCATGGTCATCATACCACTCGTTCCTCTTCGCAAGCGACCAGTCTTCACGTCATTCTTCGGTATGGCTTTTGCAGTGTCTTCGATCCTGGGACCTTTCGTTGGAGGTGCATTCACCGACAGCGCTCGTTTGACTTGGCGATTTTGTTTTTACATCAACATTCCCATTGGCGGGTTTGCATTCGCAGCGGTCTTCTTCATGCTCCAGCTGCCAACTGTACCGATGGAGAAGCTGACCCTCGTTGATCAGGCCAAGAGTCTCGACCCTCTCGGTTTGCTATTCTTTGCACCCTCCATGGTTTGCTTCATTTTGGCTCTCCAGTGGGGCGGTACAACCTACTCGTGGTCTGAGCCAAAGATCATCGGCCTCATTGTTATTTTTGTGGTCACCTTCATCGCCTTCCTAGTAGTCGAATACAAGCTACCCGACACAGCCATGGCTCCACCACGTGTCGTGCTCAATCGATCAGTCGGCGGCGCAATGATATTTGTCTTCTTTATGGCTGGCGGAATGATGAATGCGGCGTACTACATCGCCATCTGGTTCCAAGCTGCTCAGGGTCAATCCGCGATGCAAGCTGGCATCCGTACGATCCCCATGGTCCTATCACTCGTTCTCTTCGGCATTGTCAGCGCAGTTTTCACGCAAAAGATCGGCTACTATGTGCCCGCGATGTTGGTCTCGCCTATTATCGCTGCGATTGGCAGTGGTCTTTTATCGACACTCACACCGCAAGCCAGCTCTGCGAAGTGGATCGGCTTCCAGGTGCTTTACGGCGGTGGTCTTGGTATTGGAGCGCAGACCGCAAATCTCGCCAGTCAAGTTGTGTTGCCGCGCAAAGACGTTGCGCTTGGCTCGGCGATGATGTTCTTCATGCAACAATTGGGCGGTTCGGTCTTCCTGGCTGTGGGACAGAACATCTTCTCAGGCCAGCTCATCACCAGATTGGCGGGTGTTGCAGGCCTGGACATGGAAGCAATCATCCACACAGGCGCGACAGACTTGCGCACAACGGTGTCGCCAAACAAGATTGAAACGGTCGTGAATTCATATAGCTATGCACTCACTCGGGTTTTTATCCTGTCCGCCGCACTCAGTGCTTGTATGATTGTTGGATCTCTGATGGTGGAGTGGAGAAGTATCAAGAAGCCAGATGACGCAAGGGCAGAGAGTGCGGGTGGGGACGCGGAGAACAATGCTGGACTTGTGAAGTGACTAAGGTCTCGCCTGTCCAATGTAGCGTCTTGATCACGAAGTAAGCCGACGTCGCTCCCTAGTGCTGCAGCATTGGTGTAATTCTAGACGGTAAGAATTAGGAATAAGGCAACACAAAACTTTTCTTCTCGCAGCTTAGTTTTCCAGTGGTGCGATATCTAAGACTTGTTGCAATGCGATGTAGATTGTCACATGCTCCATGTTTAAGCATTGACAGAAGTTCAGCGTTCGGCGCTGATGCTTGCCCGACGAACAGCTTCATGTCTGCTCTCGGTATCTGAACCAAGCAACGCGCTCTCCTCGTCTGGCTCACTCTTCATGGTCGTTGTCCCATGTGGCTTCTGCAAAGCACTCCAAAGGGTGCTTGCAATCACAATGGCCCCGCCAAACATGCTCCAAAGCCCAGGAATGACGCCCCAGATTCCCCAGTCGAATGCAAGAGCGAAGATGATTTGCACATACAACATGCTGGTCGCTTTACTGCTCTTGTCAAGTTGTAAACCTGCGGTCAACATAAATTGCAAAGCGAAGCCAAGCACACCCATCGCCACAAGTAGAATCCAGTCACGTGTAGTCTGCGGCTTCTGGAATCCGATCCCGGGAATTGCAAGTAGTGCAATGGTGGAGCCTACAGTCGCGAGTAAGGCAAAGTAGTTGACAGACATTAGCGCATGTGCTCGATCCCCGATCACGCGTATCATGGTGTATGCTCCAGAAGCTCCTGCAACACCCAATACTGAGACAACGATGGCGATGAAGCGCTGCGAAGGAGTGACTCGGTCAATCCCCGAGGGCTTCTTAGGTCGCAGCTCATCATGCACCTCGCCAAAGAGCCATGGTGGATGAGCGATGATGATGACACCCATCAGGGCAACGAGCCCGGCGAAAAGCTCTTTACGGGTGAAGATTTGACCCAGAAATACCGAACATGCCCATGCTGTGGTGATAGGTACCAGGAAACGGAAGACCGTAGCCTCGGCCAAGGGAAGATAGTGGACAGAGTCTTGGTATGACGTGTAAGCCTGAGGGTTTGATGAGATTTTGAGGTATGACTCACAGTACAAGCAATAGAGGCCACCGAAGCCAAAACAGGCGCGTAAGAGCAGCCAGCGTCGAACACCTCGCGCACCCAGTGGAAAGTCGGGTACTTTCGTCCACCACATGTACGCGCTGCTCAAAATGAATGTGATGCCCATCCGCGCGACGATTACCTACACAACCGAGTCAGTGAGCTGCTCGTATACCCTAGGAACAAGTTGCGCGCACCTGAAAGGGATGGAACTTCGTCTCGCCCTGTTGGAGATATCTTGCCATAGCATCCATGGAGGCTCCAGCTAGCTCGGCCAAAAGAATGAGACATGCTCCTTTGTTATCGTTCCATATCGACCGCCACATGCTGGGAGTTGATGAAGGCGTCTCCGAACCCTCCAGTGGCGTGTTGATAGATTCGTACGACATATCGAAAAGGCTGTAGCCCGTAGTTGAGTGTTCAGGTTGAGGTTGAGATACACTTGAAGTCGTTCAAGTGCTGGGGAGTGCAACGAAGAACTTGCCCCAGACCCACTTCGCGCGCATCCTTACCGGAAACGATTCCGCTTATGTTCCCAGAGGTCAGACGACAACATTACCCCGGGTGCGAGCGTCTTTTGTGTTGTGAAATGTCGAACTCTCGCAAACCAAGAGACTGCACAGGGTGATCGATCTGCTCCAGTCTTGCGCGCTCCACGTTGCAGCATTCTCGAGCAATTGGGACGATCCATACATACATAGGTAGTACAGGCCAGAGACAGGTGGTCTGCGATGAAAGAAGAACAACCAACCTTGCGATCGATGGTATCAATCTGATGCGTTCTTGGGCCCAAATGAGCCTGCAAAGGGGTCTGGTATAGGGTGCACGTCGAAGGCAGGACGGCCCTCGGGGGCTTTGCTGAGCATCGCATTGTTAGGCGTTCGAGCCCCCCTTCGACATGGCTGGTCAAAGAATAGCACAGTCACAAAGTCAAGGGAGTTGGCTTTCAAGACATCCGGATGAGGTTATAGGGCAGGTCAATTGACAAAGAGTGTGGGTGGTGCCCGTCTTCCGGAGGGCCTCTGCCAGGGCACGCGCTGATGACTAAGCCAAGAGCCCATTGGCCAACCTGACTGCCTCGAGACGGAACACGCCTTAAACACGACTCAACACCCATGCAACGACAAGACCCAGAGGCGGCTCCGACGGCCTCTTCCGCAATGGCGCGTCAGCCCAATGGAGTGACCACAGATTCGTGCTGGGGGCATCCCACTTGGCCGCTCAGGGTCGTGCGATAGTCGACTCCATTTGCGTACTGCGCCGACAGCGCTATTCCGCGACAGCATGGATGCGCAGATGACAAGAAGCGTCTTCCACGCGTGGGAGGAGAGTCTTCCGCAACGACTTCTTCTGGCATCATGACGGCATACGCTGTGCCCTTGCCAGCAGGCTCATCACCGTTCGCGGCCCGTACCATCATTGTTCTCATTGGTGTCTGGTTCGCATACAGAGTCTTACAAGCTCTCTACAACATCTCACCGTTGCATCCCTTGAGTGGTCTCCCTGGGCCCAGACTGGCAGCTGCGACGTATTTGCCGGAATTCTATCACGATGTCGTTCGATTTGGTGGCTACACCAAGGAGATTGCAAAGCTTCATGAGCAATACGGTAAGTACTGTGCTATCGAGTAGGAAGAACACTTCTGATCAACACCTAGGGCCCATTGTGCGCATCAACCCAAACGAATTGCACTGTAATGATGTCAGCTTCGCAGACGAGATCTACGCCGTAGGCGGACGGAGGCGAGACAAGCCTTTGCATCAGATCAATGGTTCGGCGTAAGCCTTTCTCGCAAAGCCCTTTGCAGCGATTAAAGCCCTCTAACGAATGAGTGTAGTCTGGGTCAAGCAGGGTTTGGCACGGTGGACCATGACCTTCATCGGTTGAGACGTATACCATTGGCCAAGTTCTTCTCACGGGCCATGATTACACAACTCGAGCCTGAGATTCACGGACTTGTTCAGAAGCTTTGTGACAAGCTACTGTCACAAGCCGGAGATGGTAGTGTCTTCGACATTACCATGGCCTACAGCTGCTTCACGTCCGATGCTATCTCCGGTTACAGTTTCGGTGAATCATTCGGGTTGCTCGATCAGAAAGGATGGTATCCCAACTTTCGTGAACCGACTCTATCCATCCTCCGACCTGTTTTCATCTTTCGCTTCTTCCCATGGACAAAGGCTAGTGCTGCAATTGGCAAGTACATTGTCGACTACATGCCTAAAGATGTTGCCCTCCTCGTTCGAACGCTACAGATCGATCTACCCAACCGAGTGCTCAAAGCCAAAGCCGATATGGATGCCGGGATACATTACAATCGACCAAACATCTTTGGATCATTACTCCGATCAGATTTAGACCTACTGGAGAAGGAGCCACAACGCCTCGCCGATGAAGCGGCGGCTGTTGTAGGCGCGGGGACTGAGACAACCAGCTGGGCTTTGTCTGTCATCACCTACCACCTTTTAGCAAAACCGGCCATTCTGGAGCAACTCACCCGTGAGCTTACAACTGTGGTGGAAGACTCAAGGCACCTACCATCGTGGCCGGTCCTGGAGGCTTTGCCATATCTAGGGGCTGTGATTCAGGAAGGTCTAAGGCTCTCTTACGGCGTGTCCAGTCGCACAGCTCGTGTCCCAACCGAGGAGAATCTTCTATATCGCGGCGAATGGAACAAGAGATCTGTCGAATATGTACTGCCTCGAGGCTACGCCGTTGGGATGTCGGCCTTCGTTACGCATCACGATGAGAAGACTTTCCCGGAATCAGACTTCTTTATCCCAGAGCGTTGGTTGGATGAGAAGAACCAGCGAAGAAAGGATGTTGAGCGGGGAATGCTTGCATTCTCAAAGGGCAGTCGGTCTTGCTTGGGCATGAAGTAAGTTAGTCTCTGCCTGGGTTGCCATCTTCATTAACTTTTGCTGTAGTCTTGCTTTGTGTGAGCTCCATTTGTGTCTTGCCGCCCTAGTACTCCGCGTTCTACCGCACATGCATCTCTCTGATACTACCGAGGATGATGTTCGATACCATCATGACATGTTCGTTCCCTGTACTAAACATAACAGGGGCGTGCGTGTAGCCATTGAGTGAAGCGGCGGTAGCCCTCAGATTGGATCAGGAGTTTCGAGTATGCGCCACTATCACTTACTCTCGCCCACAACTGGCCAAACTGAGCGATAGAGACGTCATTTTTATTATGGTGGTGGAATCGTGGACCGGCACTGTGTCGGGGTACTTAGGGGTCTCGCTGCATTGAACCAGGAGGATACGTCCGTGGCAATCTCTTGTAGCCGGCAGTACCAACAACTGGAGTACAATCAATACTATCCTTGATGCCGTCCCGACACAACCGCCATTCGACACTTTCCTCAACAAGCCTCGTGAGTTCCAGGGTGGAAGAGTGGAGCGAAGCCAAGTTCCATTCGGTCCGATAGGCTCGGAAACTAGTATCCGAGCACATCCTTTACGCGAGTCACGAAAATGCACTGAAATTTCCTGTGCAAAGACGCAAAGAGTGGTCATGACTTCTGTAGTGCCTTGGAAGTTCAACACTACCGTTCCACTATTTTCTGCTGCGTAAAAGTGTCTTGTCGGCACATGCTCCGCGAAGCTACCCTTGGCGAGACAGCGTTGGCCTAAGGTAGCGGCCGCTGTCTATCGCCAAATCAAGGCGGCTGCGCCGGCACATGTGAATGATGGGTCCATCAAGCGGTGCGCCAAAGGAGCGCGACATAATTATAGTGCAAGAATGTTCCCTGAAATCTTGGGTCACCTTTACGCAGGTGCATGGATATCGCAGCTTTCTCAGAAAGGCCTCGTCTCTCTTGGGCTCTTTCATGGCAAGTTTGCTACTCCACAAATAAAAGTGCACGGAGAGAAGAGACTGGCGTAGGCCATGTCATTCCCGGGTCCAGATGTTCCTCCTTTTATGCGGGAACATCCCCCAGACACGCGACACTCGCATCTCCACGTTGCAGCCCCCCACAGTCTACACACACACAATTTATTTACGCCCGGCGGCCGAGCCGAAAGGGCTACTAACGCTAATCTAACTTTACACTTCTTATGCTACGTCTCGGCCTCCTTAGCCCATATATCTTCTTTGGCTCGCTTCTTCTTGTAGCTTATCATCCAAGTCAGAACCCTTTCTCTATATCTAGAACGCTTCTTCTCTATTTAATGCACCTCGTCAGACGCTCGTGGGTTAGTATTGCCGGCGGCAGGCTGGCTTAGAGTCGGCTTCTCCAAGAGATTCTCCAAGTGTTCAG